>JAHRHZ010000019.1:26641904-26673438 GCA_024137785.1 Ginglymostoma cirratum | reverse complement strand
GAAACGTCAAGTTTTCCTGCTCCTATGATGCTGCTTGACCTGCTGTGTTCATCCAGCCCCACGCTTGTTATCCCCTATATTTACAAATGCAGTGGTTTAAGAAAGCAGCTCACCACTCTGTGACAGGGCAATTAGGGATGTGCAATAAATACTGGTCCAGTCAGCAACACCCATGTACAATGAATGAATGAGAAAAATAGAATTCAGTACTACTCAAAAAAAACAGTCATAGAAGCGGGTGGGAGATGGAGTGGAGAGGAATGCACATTTTTGTACCATAACGTTGTTTCTCAGCCTTTGTATGAAAAAAATGCGTGACTTTTTTAAAAAAAAATTGACTATCGGATATAATTCATGAAACTTAAGGTTACTGACTAGTTCATGAAGGGAATCAAAGCTGTACTTCCAAAAAAAATATACTGTACAGATGCTTCGACTGCATCAAAACTTGTGCAGTTGAAACAAATGTCAATAGTAACTCTAGCTGAGTACGTACCCCTCTTATTCTAATTTTTCACCTGCATTCATTAATGTGGATTGGCTACATTGAAGAATTTGTAAGTTATAAACATAAACTGATTGCACTACCTCGATATTTGATAATGCAAAATGTTAAGTATGTTGTTCTAATTGTTTAGAATATAATAAACATTTTATATACAATGCACAGTCCCTGTATATATAATCCTTGCAACCCAAAATGTTGCTTACAATACATTATCAGCATGACAATGCTACCATCCAGATCACTATAATCATGAAAGAGGTCTCTCAGTGGATGGCCTCGCCTCTCTCAGTTGGTGGACATTTTAAACCCATAAATATGGGCCCTAACTAGCAACATGATCCCAATTATGATAGTAGAACAGAATGAGATCCAGTTTCCATGCTCTGTCCAGGCTATACTCAGTGCTGCTGCATAAGAGTTACCAAAAAAAAGCTTCTTTTATTTGTGGCACGAGGCTTATATAAAAATGTGGCTGTTCCCTCCCATGCTTGCTTGCTGTGATTGACCTGTTTTTCCCAAGCCCGTCCACTGAGTTGGCCTTTTGTCCATCCAACATTGTAACAGCCTGGAACCAGCATGTTACCATTTGGCATGAAAACAGTTTCCTGTTGAGCACATTAGGCTGCTGGGCTGCATTCTCTCAAAGGAAATGTTCTCAATTTAAGTTAACAAAACCTGATGGCAAATCATTCAGTTAATTCAAGAAAAAGAACAATGACACCTTAGAAAAAAAAACCCAAAAGAACTACGGATGCTGTAAATCAGGAACAAAAACAAAGGAAAAGCTCAGCAGGTCTGGCAGCATCAGGGAAGGAGAAAACGTGTTAACGTTTTGGGACCAGTGACACTTCCTCAGAACCTTAGAGCTGCAGATGGTAGGGAGCATACAAAGGCACTGCAAGATAAATGGGGAGAAAACTGTCAACGAAAACACTAAATATTTTTTAAAAACTTTGAACAACCAATCAGGAAAATATACTCTAAAGGAAAGTTAATATAGAAATAAAAGTGGACCTTGTTGTATCACCAAAAACATTTTGTGGGAAAAAAATTCAATTCCTTTGTCTCTATTTACATTTCAATTGTCCAAAATAGAAGATTAATCAAAGTACTTTTTGAAAAATTATGTTATTGATAGTGTGTTTAACCATTCCCATTAAAATTTTCGTTTGTGTGTGTGTGCTGGTGTTCGGGGGGTTTATATTCCACTGGGGATGAAATAATTACAACTCATGTCCAATTTGGACAGTGTGTGATTGGGACAGAACTTTAGAGATTATAGCACTCCCAAGATGTTTCTGCTTTTCTCCTTCTTGCTAGTACAGATCATAGGAAAATGAAGGTTACTGTGGAAGTGACCCTGTGAACTGAAGAAGTCATGTGGGACTCAAAGCACTAATTCTGTTCCTGTCTCTGCAGATGCTACCAGACCTGCAGAGTCTCTTAGCACATTTTTTGCTTTTATTTTAGACTTCCACCTTCCACAGTAATCTGCTTTTCCCTGGTGAATTGCTGCAATACAGCCTGTTGTTTGTACATATTGTACCAAGAGTGGACCAATGATGGTGTGGATATATTTGAATGCAGCAGCAGTATTCAAGCAAATTGCTTTGCCCTGAATCCTACTGACCACCCTGAGTAGCATGTCGTCCAGATGAACGATGATTATTCTATCACATTCCTGACTTAAACCTTGCAGATTGTGGACACATTTGGAGAGGTCTGAGGAAGACCTTCTGTGGTCACAGCATTGATATGGCTGGACTGTAGGAGATTATGTACAACATATAAATAAATTTAAAGGCTCTTGTGAAGGAGTGGCTCAAGCAGCTTGTAGCAACATCTCTGAAGATGTTGATTAGAAAATATCCACGCATAAATATTGTTATGGACTTGGCAAAATCTATCATGAATAATTGTATGTATACAAATAATTGCATTTTGGTAAAACAAACAAGGGCAGGACTTATTCAATTAAAAGTAAGGCCTTGAATAGTGCTGTAAAACAGAGAGACCTAGGGAGTCATGTCCCTAATTCTTTGAAGTTTGTGTCACATGTGCAGGGTGGTTAAGAAAGCATTTAGCATGCTTGCCTTCATTGCTCAGACCTTTGAGTATAGCAGTTGGGATATCATGTTGAGGTTGTACAGGATGTTGGTGAAACCTCTTCTGGAATACTGTCTGCAGTTTTGGTCGTTCTGTTATAGGAAGGATATTATTAAACTAGAGAGAATTCGGAAAAAGCTTACCAGGACGTTGCCAGAGATGGAGGGTTTGAGTTATAAGGAAAGGCTGGATAGGCTGGGATGTTTTTCACTGGAGTATAGGAGGTTGAGGGGTGACTTTCCTTATAGAGGTCCATAAAATCATGAAGGGTATAGATAAGGTGAATGGCAGGTGACTTTTCCCTAGGGTTGGGAATTTCAAGACTAGGGGATGTGTTTTTAGGTGACAGGTGACAGGTGACAGATTTTAAGGAGACATGAGGGGCAATCTTTTGATACAGAGAGTGGTTCAGATATGGAATGAACTTCCAGAAGATGTGGTGAATATGGGTAAAACATTTAAAGGACATTTCAATAAGTTAAAGAATAAGAAATATTTGAAAGGATGTGAGCCAAGTGCAGGTGGGTGGGACTAGCTTAGTTTGGAATTATGGTCAGCATGGACTGGTTAGACCAAAGGGCCTTTTTCCATGCTGTATGGCTCTATGACTCTAAAAGTTGATAGTTATTTGTTAAAGATAGCCAGTACAGTCATCTGTTAAATTTTTTTTAGTGATTAACAAACTGTTATACAGTCATTGGACGTGTTCACAGAGAACATCATAAATGATGACATGACAGGAAATACATTTTATAATAGGAGCCAATGGGATATAATCTGATCAGTTAAAGTTCTTGATATCTGTAAAATTTTGTCTTCATAATTATGTGTGATATAGGAGTCCATCAAACTTTTCATTTTACTTCATTTTGTGTTCAATTTTGCAGTTGCCATTACAAGATCTTTAATGCAGTCAGCTTTTGTTGAATTTGATGGCTTGTTGATATATCTGGGTTGTTACTGTCCTGGATGAGTGGTTACAGTTGAGCAATAAGTCATGCTGACAGAGGACACACAGCATGGCCTGGATGGAGGAGGCTGATTTTCTTTGAGTGCAATGTACTTCATAAACCAGCTATAGATCTTTAAATAGCTGGGTGAAACCTCTATGTGTGTAGCATTGTATCCTGCGGCAACCCCAGATAAGTGAACATTGATTCCTCAATGGATGATATGGACACAGAGGGCTTTGAGTGGGTAAACCAACATGGGGACAATGGAACTTTACTGAAGAGAAAGAGATTCATATCAAACATTCTCAGGATGCCCAAAATGGTTCAACACCAATGACATAATTTTGATATGTAACTTCTCTTGTTTAAAAGACAAATATGTATTCTAGAATGTAAATAAGTGAAAACTTCCTTGGCACCAGAAATATAGGCAGTAATTAAGCTGACATCATATTTGTTGAAAGACAATAAAAATTGCTATTGAATTATGCCATGGAATGGAGCCATTCATCTTGTTTATGTTGAATATATTCTTGTTGCTACTCCGTTGCAGCACATGGTCTTGCTGAACTTAAACCCCAGCAGATTTTGTTTTGAAGATTACTGTGAGATAGGCACATATAAATATGCTTCATCGAATTTAATTTTGTATTAACTGTCTGCTTATCATATATGAATTGCTAATTGTTGGATTGGTTCCCAGTCAATTTAATAAAATTGCTCAGTCCATTAATGCCTTTTCCATACTTAGACAGCTTACCAAATCCTAGAAGGCATGTTGAACTGCAATCAGATTCAATAGGTTAAAATGGGCAAATAAGTGCTGGAACAAGACTGATACCACAGTTAATTACTGTAGGGAGAGAGGCAATCTTTTTCAGGATGAGCAACAAGCTTACTCATGTGTGTGTGTGTGTGTGTGCGCGCACGCATCTGTGTGTTTGTGTGAGTGCATGTGCATGCACGTGTGAGATTGATGGTCTTTTATTAAAGACGTAAGTCACATTTGTATTCAAGTAAAGGAAATTAAGTTATTAGGCTTTGTTTCTCCATCTTTGAGTTAATGAGACAAAACTGAAATGCCACAGTGCTCCAACTGATGTTTCCATCAATTCCACAGTGTCCATAGTGTTTTTTCAGGTTTGATGCAATTTTTTTCTGCATAGGGTACACCATTTCCCAGCATTTGAAAAATGCAATCGAGAGGCTTGCATAATGATATTTCCCAACTGTGATAGCGTGGGCCTTCAATCTATCATTGCCTTCAATATTGTGGACTAAATTAATTAGTTGCTTCAATAATATACCATGTAAGCAATTTTAAAAATTAAGTTAAATCTTATTTTCTGGTGACTTTTTGTTTTGTTGATCAGCATTTTGAAACCTCTCTTATAAAATTTGGTTTTTACATTGTGAAGGAATCTGTGGTTTGCAGGTGCTGAGCAGTGCAGCAGATAAAGATGGTACAACTTTTTTGAGCTTGTTCTAAAGGATCTGAGCTCACTATTTTAGTGATAATGACGAGGTCAGCCAGGTTGTCCTTATAGAGTATGAGTTCCCTGATTGGGGCCGTTAACCTGGTCCAATCAGGGAGCCCTGGCTGAAAGATAAAAACAGGAGTGTCAGAGGTTCTGTTCACTCTGACAACTGGCACATGCTGCACATGCAAATAAAGGATAACTTAGTGACAGGATACCAGCTTCTGTGGAGTTATTTCAACAATTATTATGTCACTAGAAATATACATTGAAAGACTGACTTTATGTACATATCTACATCATACATACATTCATAACCATCTAGTCCCTTGTTACTGTCAGTGAGCTGTGTTGAGCAAAAATACTTCATAGTAATTGATTGATCAAAATTAACCAAACAGTACACCAAGTAGTTACTGCTTTATCAGATAAAGGCAATGCTGGTGGGTCCAACCAAACAAGACCAACAGGAGCAGAGCTGCAAATGTGCTTGAGAAATGGCCATTTTGATTGTGCTGATGGCACTTGAGTTGAGTGGGAGCATTTGTTAGATGAGAATCAGTAACTACAGCTTTGAAATAAAGGAGTTTGAATTCTCTCCGAGGAAGATTAGAGTTTCGAATGACATTGAACTGGGTTTTCTTGTCGGATTCAGGAAATGCAACTTGGGTCATATCACAAGCTAAGAACCCCAAGTCTGTCTCTTTTGCCTGTATCCTCCAAGGTTTGTCTCCAGGAAATGTGGGCAAGCAGGGTTCAGTTGTTCAGAATCCTGAGACAGCATCTGATTCCTGTGGTTGGTTACAGCAGAGACAGAATAACAATTGTACCTATGGCAACAATACATTGGTGCGCAATCTTAGAACTGTATTGCTGGAAATATTAAATTTCACTGAAAACAGGGACTGCATGTCATTCAATAAAAGTAATGAAAGATTTAAGTTTCTGATTCTCAATGAATATTACATAGAAATCTCATTGAAGATAATTCCCTCAGCCAGAATCTAAGATAAGCTGTTATTTGGAGGAGTAACAAATAAACCCATAAAGCTGACAGATATGATAAAAGGCAATGTGAGAAATGGGAGACAATAGAATTTACACACAAAGATAAGTATTTTAAATTAAAGGCATTGGGGTCTCGAGGCTAATGTTTATAATTGTATATTGTTCGCAGCTTTTGGTGCAGACTACATTATAGGCAGCAAAGTTTTAAGGGAGCTGAGGTCTAGGATGTGTGGTATATTGAGGCCAATCCGGAGGGCATTGGAATGGTTGAATCAGAAAGACCAAAGTGATTGATAAGGTTTTCAACAGCAAAATGGATTTAAGCAATTAGGAACAAACACAGGTAAATATTGAGGGGATGGAAGTCACAAATATTGTTTTCTAGAGTATGAGTTCAGAATCTAAGTTTGGAGTTAGTGAGGATGCTGTAACTGTGAATAGCTTGGGATAATGGAATCACACAATACAAATTTCCTATTCCAACTTTGATTTCTTTTGTTTCTTTAACCTCGATGCACCACTTAGTTCTCAGCTCAGTTCTCTATCACTTTTAAGTTGCTACCAGCATCACTGCCATTTTACCTCTTGAATATTAGCTATTGAAACCCTGCCCACAATTTTATCACCAATAGGCGAACAGATTCAACACTGTCTTGCCCCAGCAGCCTCCCTGCTTCCATTCCAGATAAATCCTCATTGCATTAACATTCACATCACCAATTCCTGTCTTCATCAAGCTTCACTAGATCCCTGTGTTCTAGATAATCAAGTAAGATGCCACATTTCTCCTTAGTATCACATTCTTTCAACTCAAAAATCAACTACACCTCCACACCTCTGATACCAAAATGAATCTTTTAACCTTTACCGCTCGTTATATAGCAAATGGGTTCAAATTGTTTGGGAGGTTTATCCTTTGGACCACCATCCTCATTGAATTACTTTAACTTGTTTTTCCAAGCAGTTGGCAAGGACCTGAAACTAACATAACCCAACGTTAATGGGCCTCGCTGTGATTTTAATTGGTGACTTGAGCTACAAGACCAGTTCTTCATTTCCTGATAGGTGAAAACATCGATGAATAATCCCAGAACATGAGGAAACCACAGATGATTTATTTAAAGATTGTAAGAAATAGGAGCAGGAGTAGTCCATCTGGTCCCTTGAGCCTGCTCTGCCATTCAATAAGATCATGGCTGATCTTTTCGTGGACTCAGCTCTGCTTACCCGACTGCTCACCATAACCCTTAATTCCTTTACTGTTCAAAAATCTACCCATTTTAATACTTTGTGAGGCCAGGAGCATCCTTGACATGCCCATTGTCTGCTGTAGGTTACAAGAAAAAACAGGGTTTATATCTTTGAGCATGACTGTTTATCTATTGAAAACATCTAGAAAATAAAGAGAATAATTTCTCACCTGTTTTCTGTAATACATTTGGATGCATTTTAAAAAATTATAAATTATTGACTTATGTTATGTACTTTATTCAATGTCATCAATTCTTTATAGAAATCCTTTTACATAAGGGAGAACTGTAAGCCCAGACAGTGCGTAGTTCCTGAATAGCATCTTTTCTATCACATCTGTCGATGTATTTTGCATAAAGTTTTTTTAAAAATCTTAACCAGAATGTTATTTTTTCAATATTTTTACACACTTTCCACTTTATGTCAAATACTCAGACATGTTTAACCAAACCTACTTACTTTCAAGAGGATAATAAACCAACCTCAAGTATTTCCTGTTGAAACAATAAAAGGTTTCTGCGCAACAGATCAGTCCAGCTCCATGCAGATCATACTCACTTCTATTCACTAGGGAGAGGTCATTCGTGCACAGGTTGTGTGATGTATTGTTTTAGTTGATATATAAATCATTTTAGCATTGTATTATCCCTACTTAGTTTTTACGTGTAAACTGACAACACCCGGCTCTGCCTCACCACCATCTCTGGACTCCTCCACTGTTGCTAAATTATCAGATTACTGACCTGACTTCCAGCACTCGAGAGATTCCCTCCAATTAAAGAATGAGAAGACAGAAGCCATTCCTTTCAGTTCCTACTTCAAACTCTGTTTCCTAGCTACAAATACTATCCCTCTTCCTGGCAACTATCTGAGGCTAAGCCAGTCTGTTTGCAATCTTCTTGTCAGTTTTGACCACAAGATGTCTCCGAAATCATTTTCGTACCTTGACTAAAACTGTCTTTTTGCACCTTAGCAACATCAGCTGACTTTGTCCATCTACTGCTAAAACATTCATTCATGCCTTTATAACCTCTGAACTTGATAAGCACACTGCACTCCTAGTTTGTCCCTCATTTCTTACCTTCCCTAAAATTAAGGTCATCCAGAACAATACTGCTTGTTCCTGAGTATTAAATCATGTTCACTTATCAGCCCTGTCCTCATTAGCCTACATTGTTTTCCAGTCAAGCAATGTGCTGACTTAAAATTCCAGTTCTTGTTTTCAAATCCCTCTGTGGCTTCATCTCTCCCTATCTCTGTAATCTCCTCCATCCACACAACACTGCAAGGTATCTGCACTCTAAAATTGGCGATGGGCAAAAGATTAGACTTAATCATTGCACCAATGGTGCCCATTGAACAGTTGCCTAGTTCCTAAGCTCTCAAATTTCCTTCACTACATAACCCTGCTTCTCCATCACACCTTTCTCCTTTAAGACACTACTTAAAGATCTCTCTGACTCAGACTTTGTTGATCTGATCTACTTTCTCCTAGTGTGGGTCTGACATATTTTATTTCATAATGTTCATGTGAAGCACCTTGGGACATTTATTAAAGGTAGTCTATAAATATACACAGTTGTTGAAAAAGCAGAGGGGAAGCTGTACATAGGGTATTTCATGCCCTAAAATAATCTTCATTTTGAAAAGAGGTATATTTCCAAAAGGCATTTGACACAAGTGCCACATTAAACATTATTGTGGGAAATAAAAGCTCAATGTGCAAGGAGTTGCATATTGGCATGGATGGAAGTTTGGCTGGTCAACAGGAAGCAGTGAATAGGTGTAAATGGGTCTTGTCCCATATCGAGGTTGGCGTCATCTGAACATATGTGATGGGGATGGAGGAATTGAGAGAATAGGATGGAGTCTTTACAGGAAGCAGGGTGCAAGGATGTATTGTCCAGGTTGCTATGGGAGTCAGTGGGTTTATAGTCATACAGGAGGGTGGGCCATTGACTGTTAATAGCACCCTGTCTTCCATGGATAGAACTGTTCTAAACTCGTGTCTTTTTGGACTTGAAACTTTAACCGTTTTTCTCTTCACAGCTGGTGCTGAGTTTCTCCAGCATTTTCTTTTTGTTTCAGATTTCCAGCACCTGCAGTATTTTGATCCTACTGCATCTGGAATGGACGCTGGGGGATTGTGTAAAGTGGTGGATGAAGACTTTGATAGGTGTGTTGGTAGGCACTCAAAGCCAATGGTGTTGATGAGCGCCACAAGAAAGGGATGATTATGTTTAGGGGTTCAACAAGATGGAGCAGCCATGCCTGAGACTCACTATTCGGGTAGTGATCTTTGTGGCCTTCCATTGTGCTGTAAATAAAATGTGAAAATAGCTGTGACAACATTCAAAGTGGACGAGGTTAGTACTTCAATATGTGAGGGAGAGGCTTCAATTTTGAGCCATGTGAAGCCCTTAAAAGTGTGCCACACTATTATACAGACACAAATACACTGATGCTGAAACTCACCTAAAACACACCGAAAACTCATAAATGCATTGTGATCCCTAATACATGCAGTCCAAAACATTTCGCCAAACAATCCTGACCATGTCACACAAACTAACAAATTCAGCTCACTTATTCCAGTGATGCAATGTTATTCCATCTGGAAAGGCGGAGGCAAGTCATAGAAGTAGCAACTACCTGGTTAGTCTTTGATTGTGTGTGGTGGTGGGGCTGCTCACTTCACAATTTCATCTATGGAACATCACGTTAAAGGGTGCCGTCTGTACCTTCATTATGTTACAGTTGTGGCTTGACATGATAGTGAAAAATGAACATGTCTACAGATGTGAAAAGCTATGTGCAGTAACATGCATGAGTGCCATCTCTGGGACCTCAGAAGATCTTTTCCCTTTACCTTCCATGATGTGTCAGTGCCACCCTGTGACCTGCAGCTGGGGTGAAGGGAGCCTGCCCTATAATGGAACCTGTTGGTCTTGAAGGTCTGATTGGGTGACCCTGGGGACTTTTTGTTTTCAGACCAGACAATTCTGAGCCCAGAGGCAGATATATCTTCCTGGGCTTGAACTCACTCAGAACCAAGTGTGACAGGTGGAATGCAAGTGGATGACCCAGGGTCTTTGGGGGAAATGTCTTGGAGTCTTTGTGTAGCCGCCCTCCAGCTGGGTACCTGCTTGCAGCACCCTGCCTTCCTGTGGGGAAGGGACACTTGCAGTGAGGTCATGGTCTTTTCTCCCCCTGCCACCTTGCCTTTGGTATTGAGTACCAATGGTAGAGTGATGGAGTGTAAGTCTGTGCACATTTCCAAAAGACTCCGAGAGTGTGGGACTTGGCTCTCCTTAACAGCTAGCTACCTGTCCATGGAGGCACTCAGACAATCACTGTCAGAGATGCAAGGTGCCAATGGCATTGCTGCAGTCCTGCAGCATTTATGTTAGGATGCCCAACGCCCATGTCAAACCTGCCTGCCTCTCCTGTATCTGCACATCCTGTGTCCACGCCTGTGTCTGCTCCTGCTGTGTCTGCCCCTGTAGCTGCTGCTCTGTATCTGCTGCCCCGTACCTGTTGCTCCTGTATCTGCTGCCCCTGTACCTGCTGCTTTTGTACCTGCTGCCCCTGTGTCTGCTGCCCCTGTACCTGCTGTCCCTGTGTCTGCAGGTCTTCTGTCTGCTCCCCCTGTGCCTGCACCTGTGTTTGCTTGTGCCTATGAATGAAGTTGTTAAGCACTGACACCTGAAGTGAGGTGCAAGTCGCAGTCCTTGACATCAAGACCACATTCTGAGTGCGGCATCGAGGAGCCCCAGCAACACTGGAATCAATGGGAATCGGGGGCAAACACTTCACTGGTTGGAGTCAATAGGAAGATGGTTGTGGTGGCTGGAGGTCAGTCATTTCAGTTCCACATCATCACTGCAGGAGTTCCTCAGGGCAGTGTCCTAGGCCCAGCCATCTTCAGCGGCTTAATCAATGACCTTCCTTCCATCATAATTCCCTCCCTAATTGCCCAGAGGGCAGTTAAGAGTCAACCATACTGCTCTGGGTCTGCAGTCACATGCAGGCCAAACCAGGTAAGGATGGCAGCTTCATTTCCTAGAGGAATTTCCTAAACATTAGTGAACAAAATGGGTTTTTCCAACAATCGATTCATGGTCATCATTAGACTCATAATGCCAGATTTTTAATTGAACAAATTCCACCATCTGCCGTGGCAGGATTCAAACCCAAGTCACCAGGACATTACCTAGGTCTGCAGATGAACTATCTGCGGATAATACCACTAGACCATCCCCTCTTCCTTTGTGGTCTCAATGCTATCCTCCTCAGAGGTAGAAGAGGACATGTCTTGTGGGGAGCCCTCTTGACTGCCACTATCATGGACAGCACGCTACTGCTTATAGGAGACAAGAGAGAGAAAACTTCACGACAAAGGGATAGAAATTATAGCATGTTAAGAATAAATTCACAGTGGGTGTAATAACACAGTGGCAGAACAATGAACAATACTTCTTACTTCGTTGCTGGGAAATGGAGGTTTCCACATACCCACAGGTTTTCACTGGTGAGGGCCACGATCTTCTCCTTGTGGGGCTGGGGGCTTGCAGAAGAACATTTGGCACCCTGCCACTCAACCTGACACTTCTGGTCCCGTTATGGGCCATGTTCTCCTGGTATGAAAGAAGGAGAGGGATTCAGTGAGTTAAAAGCAGATCGCACAACTGTTAGTGTTGATGTAGATGAGGGAAAGGTAGTGAGGTCTTCTGAGGGAATGAATGGGCAGCATAGAGGGCATGCAGGGTTAGTAGCATTGAGGGTTGAAGTGCGTGAGAGTGAGTGAGTGAAGATGTTACCTGGAACAGTGAGAGTGGTAGAGCTTGAACCTTGGTAGGAGGTTGCTGCAGTAGCAGAGGAAGAGTGATTTTCTTAATTTGATTGGATTTATTACTGTCACATGTACCTAGGTACAGTGAAAAGTTTTGTTTTGTGTGCAATACAGGCAGATCATATCATACAAAATGCACAAAGTGTATTAGGATAATAGAATAGAGTGAGGAATACAATGTTATGGCTGCAGAGAAGGTGCAGAAACAGTGAGATCAACATTAAATTTTAAATTTGAGAGCTCCATTCAGAAGTCTAGTGACAGTGGGGAAGAAGCTGTTCTTGAATCTGTTGGTACATGTGTTTAAGCTTTTGTATCTTCTGCTTGATGATAGAAGTTGAAAGAGATTACAACCAGGCTGGGAAGGGTCTTTGATTATGTTGGCTGTGACGTTGTCGACAGCTGATAGTGGCACTTAACCTGGCAAAGCAGAAACGGTCAACTTCCTGCATTCCTGCAGATTGTGGACATGACAGTTTCCTGGGTGGCAGCTGGTAAAGCCTGGAGTCAAGGCCTCCTATGCCAGCCCTGGGGGAAGAGGATGTCCTCCTCTGCATCATCCTGCCCAACGTGGTTTAGGTCCCTGTCAGTTGCCTGCCATGTCCGAGGTGAATGCTTGCCACCCTCCAGGGCAATTCCAGGTTGCCAGTGCCTGAATGTGTGCACAATGGCCTTTTGGATATGCCATCTGCCCAGGTAGGCCAATATATCCTGAGATATCACAATGCTGATGAACACTTCCAGCTATAGTTAGTGGAAGAATCGGGCTAGCATATAAAGACAGGAGTGTCATAGTTGCACTGTACATAGTTAACAAGGTGTGTTTGGGATGATCGCATAGGAAAGCTTGCTACAGCGGAGAGAAACTGTCCATGAAATTCGGTGAAACCTTTACAAAATATGGGAAGGTCCAGCCCAATGCAACAGCTCGAACATTAAAAATATTGGTCCTCATATGAGTTGAGTGTGTATAACTCAAACCAACATTCACTTTAGTTTTCCTTTATTCTACTTAAAATCCAAACAGTGATATGTTCACATGTTTTGAAGTCAGGTTTCATTTCCAATTTTATTTCTCCTAAATTGTGTATTTTTGCTTTTAGCTTTTGTTTCAGAGCACCCCTAATCTGGACTCTGAGCTATTTACTGATTGCTTTGCTTTAAATTTCCCAGAAGCACATTTAAAAAAAAAATTCTCACTGACTTTTTATTTATTTTATGAGGCTCAAAGTGTGTCCTGATGTATTTTTCATGTCAGGTTTGATTCCAATCTTTCCATATGGTTGAAAAGTTCTTTTCCCAGGTTCACTTCGTGGTACGTTTCGTGAGTACACTGTTCTTAAAATGACTTCTTTTGAACTACAACTTAAAACTACTTTACTTCACTGAGGCTGAGCTATTCACATATTTCTTCACTTGTGTTCTGTTTTCTACCCTGGAATAACTGCAATCTTATGGATGGAAATTTCCAGCAATGGTCTCTGAACTGGGCTGCCAAGACTGGACCATTAAGGATATTCAAGGCAGAATTTTCATTTGTAAAGGAATGAAAGGTTATGGAGAAAAGGCAGGAAATGCAGTTGAGCTTGATCTGATCAACCATAACCTCATTGAATGTCGAGCAGAATATTAGAATGGCCTACATTTGTTGTTACATCTTCTTGGCTTATGACAGCCATACCACAGGGGATAGACTTTCCAGTTTCAGGATGAAATTACTAATGAACATATGGACAGCACTTTTGATGTTTTAATGTACAATTTTAAATTATCTGATGACTGCATTGACTCGAAAGAATATGAATTGCTAATTTATTAATTTTACACAAACATTTTTCTTTGTCACTAATAGATCATCTGCTATTGCTGGTGGAAGAAAGAAACTAGAAAACACTTTATGCCAAATGGAATAGTTTTGAAGAACGTTGAGAAAATGTTCATCACTCTTTTGATCAAAATAATGCAATATTTCCATTTAATGCAGCTTGAAAACCATTGGCAAATAGAAAAAAATAAATTGTCAATATTCCAGGGGAACAGGACACAGTACTCCTTGGACATTTGCTTCTCCCTTTGGCCTTCATCTACTTATCGGCTTTTTTCCTCTGATACGAGTAAATGTAAAAGTTGTGTTTGGCGACAGCATCAGTTAACAAATCATCACCTGGATTTTCAGCTCCTTATGGGAATGAGTGAATAAGCGTGAAAATTTATGTAAAAGGCCGGCACAGCAGCTCTGTGTTACCATCCTGTCTCAAGGTATTATCCTGGAGGTGGGATGTGAATGGGAAATGCTACTTATCCACCAACCAGGAGGTTGTCGGTTTACGTCAGTTTGGCCTACAAAGACCAATTATCAGGGCTGGCTGACTGTCATTTTCCCCCTTGCCTTGCAGACCCGAAGGCCCTAGGGAATATGTCAGCTGCCCGGAGGTATCCTCCCAACCGGTAGACCAAGGAGCCAGTGATCTAGGCAGGCTTTGAGGCCTTCCCCATTTGTCCATAATCAGAGCTTTACCGATGCTCTGCAGAGGGATTCCACTCTGACTCTGCTGTCCTATCTGCCAAGACACTTGTTTTGTTCTAAAAATTTCAAAAGATGCTGCTTGAGCAACTCAATTGCCCTCAAAAATTGAAACATAGTAAACATGGAAACTAGGAGCGGGAGTAGGCCAGTCAGCCCTTTGAGCCTGCTTGCCATTCAATATGACCATGGTTGACCGACCAACTCAGCACCCTGTTCCCACTTTCTCCCCATATCCTTTGATCTCTTTAGCTCTATGAAATATTTGTCATTCCTCCTTGAAAACATTCAGTATTTTGGCCTCAACCACTTTCTATGACAGAGAGTTCCACAGATTCACTACTCTCTGGATGAAGAAATTTGTCCTCGTCTCAATCCTAAATGGCTTACCCCCAGTCCTCAGACTGTGGCCCCGGGTCCTGGACTCCCTGGTCAGTGGGAATATCCTACCTAGATTTATACTGCCTAGTTTTGTTAGCCTCTCTCTGTTTTTCCTCCCCTGAACAATTGGATGTTAGTCCTTCAAAGGGACTGCTTTGGGACCTTCAACTGCAAAAGCCCATTTGTCACCATTCAATGCATGCTGAGCCCACTCTTTAACCACTAATTGATGAACTCGAGGAAAGTTGCTGCTGGTGACTGTTAGCTACATAATAAAGAGCCAGAATCATGAAATGAACTCAATACCAAAATGCAAATTCTCCCCGCTCTTTCAGCATAATTTCTAGCTTCCATTGCAGGAGCTCGTATACAATGCACCTACAGAAATTATAGCTTTACCAGTTTCAAATTTAGAAGGATTCTTGGCGTGACTTTGAAACATGTCAATCTGTTACTTCACCGTCTGTATTGCACCATCAAACTCCTGTTTGACTTTCAGTAGCAGCAACAAAAGGAACAAGCAATGTTAGGGGAATGGAAGGGCAACATCAGCGAAACTAAAGAACTGATCACTGACTTCAGAAAGAAAGAAAGAGAACACGCCCCCATCTACATCAATTGACCTGAGGTTGAGAGAGTGAAGAGCATCAAGTTCCTCGGACTGATGATAACCGATGACCCGTCCTGGACTTCCCACGTAAAAGTGACAGTCAAGGAGACACAACAACGCCTCTTCTTCTTCAGGTAGCTCAGGAAATTTGGCATGTCCATAAGGTCCCTCACCAACTTCTACAGATGCACCATCGAAAGCATACTGTCCGGGTGCATAACAGCCTGGTATGGCAACTGCTCTGCCCAAAACCAAAAGAAACTACTGAAGGTGGTATGCATAGCCCAGCCCATCACGGAAGCCAACCTTCAATCCATGGACTCTATTTACATGGCTCGCTGACTCAGAAAGGCGGCCATCATCATCAAAGACCCATCGCACCCTGGTAATGATCTCCCATAACCTCTTCCGTCAGGCGGAAGATACGGAAGCCAGAACACAAACATGAGCCGATTCAAAAACAGTTTCTTATCGGCCATTATCAGACTGTTGAATGGACTCTAGCCTCAAATAATGTATCCTGCAATGTAACCTGTATGCCTCTAGGTCTTTTTGGTGCATACATCCTTTGCTTGCTGTGATCTGCTTGTACCACACGTAAACAAAGCTTTTCACTGTGTTTCGGTACATGTGACAATAAAATCAAAATCAAAATCAAAATCGAAAATCAGAAGTCACACGACACCAGGTTATAAGCCACAGGTTTATTTGAAATCACAAGCTTTTGTGGCGTTGCCCCTTCGTTTGTTGAAATCAGAACTATAACCTTGTGACCTCATCCATCCCAGTCCAACACCGGCACCTTCACATTAGGGGAATGGAAGGGGACACAATCAAGATGATTTTTATTTATGACAGCAGACACCTCTAAAATGCTGACTGCATGGGGCTAATTTTCAGCAGTTCCTTTGGAAAGGGTTCAGAAGAGATTTACCAAGATGTGGCCAGGTATGGAATGTTTGTGCTATAAAGAGAGGCTAGAGAAACTGGAACCTTTACCACTAGAGCGAAGGCAGTCAAGAGGTGACCTTATAGAAGTTTATAAAACCATGAGGGGTATAGATAGAGTTAATGGTAAGTGTCTTTTCCCTAGGACGGGGGATTTCAAGACTAGGGGGCACGTTTTTAACGTGAGAGGAGAGAGATTTAAAAAAGACATGGGGGCGAATTTTTTACACAGACTGTGGTTTGTGTGTGGAATGAACTTTCTGAGGAAGTGGTATTTGTGGGCATATTTACAACATTTAAAAGACATTTGGATAAGTGCATGAAAAGGAGAGGTTTGGAGGGATATGGGCCAGGAGCAGGCAGGTGGGACTAGTTTAGTTTGCGATTATGTTTGGCATGGACTGGTTGGAACAAAGGATCTGTTTCTGTACTATACGACTCTGTGACTCTACAATGTTTTGAACTGGAATGTTATTTTAATCTTCATTGAGTCCATGTTGCTGAAGGATACAGCATTAGCTAGTAGATTGACGGTTAATGTGCATTAAGGAAGATGCACAGCATGTTGGTGCTTGACCTGAGAGTACTTGACCTTAATACCCCTTACTAGCAGCAACCAGCTGATTGGGAATAAACTAGTCATTGTGGAGGACCTGAATGCTACTTAATGCATTACTTGCTGCTCAAGATTTGCAGATGGCTTTTGAAATACATCACATGATGTTCTGGGACACTTTGTCAAGATTTCACCATTGGTCAATCAATTGCGTGGTGGATATTTTTCAAAGTGTCCTCCTTGTTGTTCTGCAGTATATTTATAGAGAGCAGTGCAAGCTGCTGCAGCAGATAGGGACAGGAGGGCTAGGTAAACTTCTTTAACGTTGTGAGTGCAGGACATTTCTCCTCCTCTGGACCACCTCCACCAGGACTCCCTGTGCAGCATCTGAAAACCTATGGGCATGTGCACTTCAATCCTGAACCAAAATGAATCTTACTGCTGTGTGTCAGATAGTGTAATCAACACATTAGGTGGAAGTGAGTATGTGGAACACATATATGAAAATTGGGCCCAATCGTTTTGAGTGTGAAACCTGCAGGTGCTCACTTTGTCACCTCCAGAAAAGTTCAAACTATTGTAAACATTAATTGCAGCCAAAATTGTACACCGAAAACCAGATTTCAAACATGTATGTCTCTTTGGCTCAGCACTCATTTATAGTGTCAGCTTTCACTACTTTTTTTAACCAACATAGCCCGAATAATAAACATGGTTGGTGGTAATGTATGTCATTTGTAATCTCAATTACCTTCTTGTTACGGAGTTTAGTTGTACAGTGCTCTCTCATTTGGGAAGAGGTTGTAATCGTCCTTAAATGTACTTTAGATTCCTCTCTGTGATCAAGACTTTTCAGTCAATTATGAACAAATGGAATTGTGGAACAAAGCAAACATTTTGCCCAAGTCAGTCCTATTATCTACACAGATTATGTGGAATATTTCCCATTGTAGATCCTGAACACCATACTCACCTCTTTATTGTCAAAGCTCCAAGAAAAGAAAATGTAGATTATCTTCCAGTAATATGATCCATGTTTGTGAAATGAACCATAATAATATTAATCCAACTTTACTGCTTCAGTGTAGAACTCTGAGCATTAACAATTCTCAAACCACATTTGTCCTAGAGTCCATGACTGTCTCTGTTTAAATGTACTCTTAAAACTTTCAGTCCTATTCTTACTGCTTCTAATCAGCTTTTTTAAGGGTGCTACTAGAACATTGATGACCTTGTGTTCAGTTGTGTTCCATGTACCTACTGCACTGTATTGAAAAAAAAATCATTTTATTCAGGTCTATATGCTTTGAAATAGAACATAGGGTCCATTGTATGTTATGAGTGCAGACTGAAATAAGTTCATCAGGAAGTCAAAACAGCTGCTTGTCTCCAGTGGGAGTCGGACTTCAATAAAACCTATTTCTAAACAAAGACTAACTGATTGGTAAGTGAAGTGCTTTTTGCATTGTTGGCAACTGGTAAAACGTAGATCTCTTGGGAGGATCGAAAGTATATTCAACTCAAGCTGTAACTATCGAATAGACCAATTATAAATGTGATGGCCCAGAAACTCAAAGAAGCAGTGCTCATTTCACAGGTATACAGTAGGTGACCATGGCTCCAATCTGGTGGGCAGCATGTGCACCTTTCTCATGCTGGAGAATCACTGCCAACATTTTAGGTCAGCCTGTTCCATAGGCATTGTGGGTGTGTGCTCCGAGTGTTGAAAAGCCTCATTATACTAAAACAAAGGTCCCATTCTTGTTCTCGAATTCTTTTGGAAAATTGGTCTGCCCTGGAAGTTCATTCCTCATATGATAAAGTCATTTGGCAAATCGTGGCATTAGCACACAGCAATGATCCTACAAGAGAACTCTTTAAACCACTCATGTCTGTTCGGCTGCTAGTTAACATTTTGGAATTTCTCGTTCATTATCCCTGTTATATAAGCGATTTTGACATTTAGGAACAAATTTGAGGTGGTGCTGGACAGCTTTGGGCTGATTTGCATATTGGTGGTCCGGGTGAGCTGCCTTTGAGAGAAGAGGTGAATACGGAGCCAATTGATGAAGGCAGAAACCAAAAGGAACATCAGTGACAAGTGGAAGAAGGACAGTACCTTGCATGAGGTCATGGTGGGTTTTCAGATAGGACTGTGGAAATGTATGAAATAACTGCGCTTCACCAACGTAGCTGTCGTGAAGCTTTGTCGTTTGCTCCGCCTACAACTCAAACCACAACTCAGGGTACGGATAGCACAACCTCTAACTGTCACATGTACTAGTTCCAGCCTGCTGCGGGTGAAATAAGCAGCTCTTCTCAGTTTAAAGCTCTCTGGGCCAAGAGGAAGACATGCATAAAATTTCCAGTAGACGATCAGACAGGACAAGTGAAGACTTGGCTTTGCCTGCCTTACACAATTCCACAGGGTCCGCTGTGTTATAAAATGCACAGAAATTAGCTCGTATCTTTCCAGACACCAGTCTGGCATCTCTCTATTGGAAAGATACCACTCATTGAATGTGTACTTTTTTGCAGGCCATGTGCTTTGAAGCTCTGTGCCTGTTTTGATGGCAGCTGTCATGTTTGTTCTGTTCCAGTTCTCTGTGTCACCTTTATTTCAAGTAGGCAGTTTGGTCCCTGATTAGCTACTTGATGTCAAGTGATATTCTCTTCTGACATGCCTCATGATATCAATCAGGAACCCGGGTGATGAATAGAGTCATAGAGTCATAGAGTCATACAGCACAGAAACAGGCCCCTTGGTCCAACTCGTCCAAGCCAACCAAGTTTTTTTAACAAAACTAATCTCACTTGCCTGTGTTTGGCCCATATCCCTCTAAACCTTTCCTATTCATGTACCTACCAAAATATCTTTCAAAAGTTGTTAGTGTACTTGAATCTATCACTTCCTCTGGCAGTTTATTCCACACACAAACAACCCTTATGTGAAAACATTATCCCTCAAATCCCTTTTAAATTTTTCTCCTCCAACTTAAAAATATGCCCTCTGGTTTTGAACTCTCCCACTCTAGGGAAAAGATTCTTGCTATTCACCTTAACAATGCCTCTCATGATTTTATAAACCTCTGTAAGATTATCCCTCAGCTTCTGATGTTCCAGTCAATAAAAGTCCCAGCCTATCCTTATAACTCAAAGCTTTCAGTCCTAGCAACACCCTGGTAAATCTTTTCTGAACTCTCTCCAATTTAATAATTTCCTTCCTAAAGTAGGGTGATCAGAACTGTACACAGTACTCAGAAGTGGTGTCACCAAATTGAAGCTATGCCATCTTTGTGCTCTCACCAGCAATATAATTGAGCAAACTTTTGGTGTGATCAAGCAGTACTTTCAATGCCTGGACCATTCAGAAAGAAACTGTCATGAACATCTGAACATTTTGCCAAATGTCTGTCATCTCCTCTAGTCCTGTTCATCACCCATTATTCTTATTTCTATGATAACTTACTTTCCTTCAGTCTAGACATTTGTGTCTTGCACTCACTTGACTAACATCACCAGGATCTCCAGAACAAAAGTAATAAAAATACTACTTTCCTTACTTGGATAAAGGCCACTCGTTGAATTACAAATCATCTTTAAACTCATAATGCCAGCAAATGCTTGATTGCCTCTTCTACTGTTCCTTTGAGATGCAACTCCAGCTTGTGAGATGACAAGAACTATTTAGTTGCATTGCCATAGCCTCTAGGGCCATGGGCCAAAAGCTGGGATTGTATAACCAATCTCTTGCTGACTGGTGTTGACTTGATGGGCTGAATGGCTTCTTTCTGTGCTGTAAATATCCATACTCTATAACACTTCAAAGGGCCGTGCTGAGGGACCTCAAGTTGCTCATGCTCAAGAAGTACCAGCTGCAGACTCCAGGAATGTGACATAGGATGGGGCAGTCAGATGGCACTGATGGGAACATTGGCAGAGTAGATGGTGGGAGCATAGGAACAGTATTGTTCAATACGGGGACAGAAGGACAACAGCTGCCTTTCCCAAAGACACAATGTCAATTTCCTGTGGCTGTCGTTCACAAATCCTTTAGCTACGCATAATAAAGGCATGGTGTTCCAAAGATAATTGACTTTTCAAAAGAAAAGGTGTCTTGTAAAGTGGGTCCTCAGACTCGCACTTACTGGCATAGCTGCCCACCAGAAATTAGGAAGCCTCCCCAGTGTCAGCAACATTTAGTGTGGTCAGTGGCAGCGGTCCAGGTAGTTGTATCTTAATATTTAAAGTGCAACATGACCCTGGCCTTCCCTCCCCTGCGGCTATTTCAAATCTCATAAATACAAAGGTTAGAAGAAATATAAGCTTCCTTAGCTAATATATGAACGTCAAAATCTTTTCAATCTCATTAAGGGTCACTGTAACATTAATTCTTTCCACAATATGCATACGCAAGTGGCAACAATGATAAACAGCTGTATTTTATGATTTTTTAAAAAATTTGGATGTGTGCTCATCGAAATGAAGAATGCTAATTCTGAGACAGGAATTTTTCATTCCTATTTTGTGCCAGATTTTCCTGTTTTGTCTGCTGCAACTGGAATCTGTAAATCACAGGTTCACGGCACATGAGTTTCTAGTAAGTGCACAGCAGGATGAAGAATGAAGTGGCTCCTACTCTTACCAAAATTAAAATGACACTTTCTCAGTGCCACTGAGGACTAAGGTTTCATTCGCATATGTTACGATTGTGATATGTATTCATAATTTGAAAAATGTTTGCATTTGAATTGCTCACATATGGTTAAGTTATTAGAATTTGGTTTTAATTTAACTACAATGAACCACAAATTAAAATAAGAAATTATCAGCTTACGTTGTTCTTCAGTTCAAAGTATAACACATCACAAATGTGATAAAACAAACACGTGTCAAATGTCTCAGAAACTTGTTATCACGTGTCAAATGTCTACCATTTTTTTCTTTAACCTTCCAAATAGAATTGAGAAAGCATTTTTCTTCATTCACTCATGGGATCTAGGCATCGCTGGCTGGGTCAACATTTATTGCACACCTCCAGTTACCCTTGAGAAGGTGATGGTCTTCTTCCTTCTTGAATTACTGCAGTCCTTTTGGGATAGGTAGACCCACAATGCCATTATGGATGGAGTTCTAGGATTTTAACTCAGTGGCAGTGAAAGAATGGCACTATATTTCTAAGTCAGGGTGGTGATAGCTTGGAGGGGAACTTGGAAGGTGTTAATATTTCCAAGAATCTGCCACCCTTGTCTTTCTAGATGATAGTGGTTGTGGGTTTGGAAGATGCAGTTGAAAGAGCCTCGGTGAATTTCTGCAGTGCTTCTTGTGGATGGTACACACCGCTGTTACTGAACATGAGTGGTGAATGTTTGAGGATGTGGTGTTAATCAAGTAGACTGAATGCTGTCAGCCTTTCTGAGTGTTGTTGAAGCTGCAGTCCTCCAGGCAAATGGGGAGCATCTTATCATTCTCCTTATGTGTACCTCATAGATAGTTCTTAAGCTTTAGGTCGTCAGGAGATGAGTTACTCACTGCAGGATTCCTAGCCTCTGATCTGCTTTTGTAGTCACAGAATAGATATGATTGGTCCAGTTCAGATTCTCATCAATGGTAACCCCCAGGATGTTGGGAGTGGAGGATTCAGCGATGATAATGCCATTGGTTGTCTCGGGTGATAATTAGATTCTATCTTGCTGGTGATGGTCACTGCCTGATACTGTTGTGGTACAAATATTACTTGCCACTTGTCAGCCTAACCCTGAATATTGTCCAGGTCTTGCTGCATCTGGATATCCTGCTGTTTCAGTATCTAAGGAGTCTGGTGCTGAACTTTGTGCAATCATCAGTGAACGTCCCCACTTCTGACCACACTTATGATGGAGGGAAGGTCATTTACAAAGCAGGTGAGGAAGGTCGGGGAAACCATTAATGCCAAAAGAAAGAAGGAAAAGAGAAAAGCTTACTGCTTTGCTGCACCCCAAGAAGGCCTCACCATTCATTCATCTTCAGAACCCAAGAGAAGGATGGATTCAATTAATGTCTTAAATTTGACAGCCCTCCTCAGCTTGGCCCAAATCTGATAGCCAACTTCTTCTGCTTCCTTTTTTCAAGCTGGCACTCTCCTAGTAGGAATAAATGGGGACTTGCAAGACAGCAGCAAAATGATTGGCTTCCCACAAACAGCACTAACAACTTCATCCTGCATAAATTCTGTACAAAGTTTATTTCTGACATTTCGGAAATACAACAATTAGCAAAGAAAGTCCCATGAATATTCATCTGCCTATTAATTAGTAATCCAATTTAATAATTCTATGCACTCTTTAGTTCTGTATATGCTCCTGCCCCACAACCTGTTAAATACTTCAAAAACATCTTGTAGTGCAGTATGTTGTGTCCCTAATCCAAATCCTGCTGTAAAATTCAAGGCCTTGGTAACTATACCCATAATGTGACCAAAAAGGTTGAATGGCAACTTGTAATATCTTATAATCAGCCTACGGCTAGGGCTACAGCTAAGAATGAAATAATCTCCTGGCAGCCAGAATTGTGTGGTAGATGCCATGCAACAGCTTTCACACATTAAAAAAAAATCACATGCCAGCTTTTGTCGTTCATTCGCAAGACAAGGGCATTGCTGGCTAGGCCCACATTTATTGCCCATCCCTAATTGCCCAGAGTACAGTCAAGAGCCAATCTCATTGCTGTGGGTCTGGAGTCATATGTAGGCCAGATCAGGCAAGAATGGCAGTTTCCTTCAGTAAAAGACATAAGTGAACCAGATGGGTTTTTCCCTGACAATTGGCAATGGATTCATGGTCATCATTACATTCTTAATTCCAGATGTTTATTTACTGAACTCCAATCCCACCATCTGCCGTGGCAGGATTCAAATCCAGGTCCCCAGAACATTATCTGGGTTTCTGGATTAACAGTCCAGTGATAATACCACTAGATCATTGCTCCTGCACAGTATGATCCCCCTTCTTGGGATGGCGATTTTACATATTTCAGACTCCCACTGCATGTTCATTTCTTGATTAATTAAAATTTTCAAGTTTCAATAGATCCAAAAGTTTGTACCTCAAACTCAAAGTCATTGTTATTCCCTTCTAACCTCAAGAGAATGTAAAAATGACAGGCATTTAAGGAAATAGATCATGATTCACAGCAAATATATATCCCGGTGAAGAAGAAAGACTTTAGGAAGGGGGTAAACTGGTTAACCAAGGAAGTTATGGTTAATATCTAATTGACAGAAAAAATGAATAATGTTGCAAAAATTACTGGTAAATCAGAGGTTTGGGAAAGTTTTCAAAGCCAACAAAAGCAGATCAAACAATAACAAAGAAGGAGAAAATAAACTAATTAAAAACAAATAGTAAGAGCCTCTTTAAATATATGGAAAAGAATTTAGAGGCCAAAGTGAACATAAGCCTCTTCAAAGATGAGTTTGGTGGAACAGTAATGGGAACCACGAAATGGCAGAGGAGTTGAATAAATACTTTGCAACAGACTTTCTGGTTGAGGACATGAATAATACTCTAAAAGTGCTAAACAATCAAGGGGCCAAAGAGAAGAAGGACATAAATACAATAACAATCACTGGAGAAAACATTCTAGGAAAGCTAATAAGGCTAAAGGCTGTTAAGTCTCCTGGACCTGATGGACTTCATCCTAGCGCATAAAGGAAATAGCTACAGAGGTAGTGGATGCATTGGTAGTAATCTTTCCAGGATCCTGACTTTCAATGTGTTGGAATGGATCATCAACTGCCCAACAGCACTTGCTTCACAATAACCCGCTGACATACTTCAGTTTGCTTTCTGCCAGGAACACTCAGCTCCTGACCTAGAATTGTAAAATTCCTACAGTGTGGAAACAGGCCCTTCAGCCCAACCAGTCCACACCGACCCTCAGGGCATCCCACCCAAACTCATCCCCTATAACTCACCTAAGTTACACATCCCTGAACACTATGGGCAATTCAACATGGTCAATCCACCTAGCCTGCACATCTTTGGACTGTGGAGGGAAACTGGGGCACCCAGAGGAAATCCACGCAGACAAAGGGAGAGTGTGCAAACTCCACACAGATAGTTGCCCAAGGGTGGAATCAAACCCGGGTCTCTGGCGCTGTGAGAGAACAGTGCTAACCACTGAGCCTCATTAAACCCTTGGTTCAGCTACAGCCAAAAGAGCTAAATTCCAGAGGTCAAGTGAAAGTGACTGTCCTTGGCATCAAGGAGCCCTCAGACAACTACTGTCAATGTGACTGGGCGGGAAGAAAACTCTCCACTGGCTCAATGTTATACCTGGCACAGAGAAAGATAGCTGTAGATGTTGGATACAACATCTAAGCATCTTTGCTCAATTTCTGGAGGAGGTACTCAGGGGGTGTATTCTAACCACCTTTAGCTGCTTCATCAATGCCTTTTCCTCTATCATAAAGTCAGAGGTGAGGACATTCACTGATGATTGTACAATGTTCAGCACCATTCATAATTCTTCAGATACTGAAGCAGATTATATCCATATGCAGCAGGAACTGGACATTATCCAGGTTTTGTCTGATAAGCGGCACGTAACATTTGCACCACACAAGTACCAGGCAATGGCCATCTCCAACAAGAGAGAATCTAACCATTGTACTTAGCTATTCAATGACATTGCCATCACTAAATCCCTCACTCTCATCACCCTGGGAAGTACCATTGACCATACCTTTTTATCTCTTTTATGCTTTTAGAACAAGTACTAAAAAGGGAAGATACTGCTTTAAACCCAAGTGACTGTGTAAATATATGTGTACAGTTTTAGAATTTATGTTTACTGGAGCATATTGTGTGTTGTATATACAATGTTACTTTTTCCTGGATCAGTGAGAGCAAAGGCAGACATCACGGATCTGGTGGATTCTGAACGAAGGGTCAAATACATAATAACGATGTTTTGATTGGCTGCTGATCACATGACCATGGCTTTTGTCAGGGGAATGCCCCAGAAGCTTCCAGCCAGCAAAGAGGAAAAACCCAAATCATTTTCTCTTTGTCTTATGTGTAGAAGTAACAGAAAATCTCCTAGTATCTATTCTCATTCACCATTTCTTCTATAAACTGGTCTTTCTACAAATTCCTTTGTTGAAACAAAAAAGGGAAGATCACCTTCAGGACCTCCGAAAGGGATAAATTCTGTACCAGTGAATGAAAGATAGCATTAGTGTGCAAACAACCTCATCTTATCATTAAAGGACTAAAAGGAATTGGAAGAAACTGAAATAAAATAACTCATCATTTCCTGTGGTGCAGATTGATGCCATTTAATTTAGTTTTGCCTGATTTTTGTTTTCTTTTTGCTCGCTTAACATCATTTCTGTCTTTGTGTGTCTGATTTTGTGAAAGGGGAATTGATAAAGGGTAACATTTAGTTTATAAAGGATTATAAGTTAGCAACTCATGTTTCATTTCTGACATTGGTTAAAAGCAATCTTTTTGTAATAAATTATGGTTTTCTTGTTTAGTACCTGTTGAGCATTTTCTTTAAACCTGAGTTTATCAGTCAGGTAAACTTGGAACTTTGGATAATTTAATTAAATTTTTAACATTTGTGATGACTCCAGGAATAGAGGGACCTTTGAGTTTTAAAGCCTGTTAGCCTTTTGATTATTTTCTGTACCTGTCTATTCAGTTTTATTGATAGACTACTGACGTTTATGGCACAGAAGGAGCATTAGCCCATTGCGTTCATGCTGGTTAATAAATATCTGACTTCAATAATTCCATGTTTCAGCTCTTGGTCCAAGGTCCTGGAGGCTATGGCAGTACAAGACAACATTCAGATACTGCTTAATGAGAATATCTGACTCAACTGCCCTATCAGGGTGTGAAGTCCAAACCCCCAGCACCATGTGGGTAAATAAACTTTCTTCTCAACTCTCCTCTTAGCTTTCTACATCTTACCTTAAACCTATGCCTACGGTTGTTGACCCCTATGTAATAGAAAAAAGTGTCTTCATTTCTACCTTTTCAGTGCCCTTCATAACTTTATGAACCTCCATCAGGTTTCCTCTCAAACACCAGTCTAGCCAATCTTTCCTCATAGCTCAGACCCTCCAGTCCAGGCAACATCCTGGTAAATTTCCTTCATCCTCGCTCTAATGCATCATGTCTTTCCTTTACCTGAACTGCATGTAGTACTCCAGTTGTGGCCTCTCTGTACAGGACTCCTCAATCTTTTGGATCTTCGCTGTTCCTAATTTACAGACATTTAAATAATAATTGATTCTTTATTTTTGGTGCAATGGGAATGAGCTCGTGGTCACCTGTATCACAATCCATATGCCATTTTTTTTATCTACTCACTAGTCCATTTTCTTTTCAGCATTGTTGGCAAGGCCAACATTTGTTGTCCAATCCCAATTGCCCTGAGAAGATGATGGTAAGTCACCTTCTTGCATCACTGCTGTCCATTTGTTGTCGGTACACCTACAATGCCCTCCACTGTTTCATCTGAGTTATTAATAAAGATAGTGAATAGTTGAGGCCTGAGTTGTCCTTTCCTTTCAATTCGAGGACATTCCCATTATCCCTATTACCTGCCTTTACTACCTAACCATTCTCCTAACTAAACCAATCAGTTGCTTTATATCCAATACGTTTTAATTTTAGCTTACAGTGTCTGGTATGAAACTTCATCCAATACCTTCTGGAATTCCATATCATTGCAATCTGGCTCACCAATGTCCTTGAAGGAAGGAAATCTGCTGTTTGTGACTCTGGACCACCGTCATGGATTAACTGTTAATTGGCCTCAAAACTGGCCCAGTAAATTAGGTTTATTGAACATATTGAATGTCGACTGACAAGAAATTTAGTTTCAGAGGTGTTTAAACAAAACGGTAAATGCCAGCTGCTTCACTGTGTATTGATCCTGTTTTTGCTTGTTTTATAATTTTTTAGAAGTGTGTACTTATGCATATATTTCCTTCTCCCTTCAATTAAAGCCAAAATTGTAATGATGCAGGTACAAATCTGCCTCAAATAAACAAATAATTATGTCCTGTAAGTGATGCATCAGATGCTAATGACTTTAATTTGATCTATAAAATCAGAATAGCCATGAAGTCTTTATACTTGCTGAAAATTATTCTCTTCTCGTACCAGTTTTTTAAAATTTATTTTCCTGTCATAGGCATTAAATGTTATTACTGACATCTTGAATAAAGGCTGCATTAACTTTTTCTCCTTTAAACCTGTCCTTTTGAATTTAAGTATGCAAATATTATTTGATAGTTACTCAGTGAATATTGTGCTGTATGAGGGAAACATGCAAACATTGTTCATTTGCTTTTTAATGATTGGAATATGTAGACAGTAGTTCCAAGTCTGTTGCATTGTAGCAACTTCTATGGAGTTGTCTTAAAATGTTTCAAATATTGTAGATTGACTCAAGAATTATTCTTCAAAAGACTGAACACAAATTGCAGTGTTTGTTTTCAACAAGAGGCATTGGTCGGCAGATACAAAACAAATTTTGAGAACTGCCCTTTCTCAGCTTTAGTACCAGTTCACAATAGTCACACAAGCATTACCTATCCTATCCTTATGTTTGTTTAAAAAGATCTCACTAAACTCTGACAGCAAATCTCTGTTCCAGAAGTTGCAAAGCTGTCCATGTGGGACAGCTGCTGTTTTGCCTTATGGTGCGACCTCAGGGTGTCAATATGATTTTATTAAGCAGGGGAAAAATTGTGTTTATACTTACGAATAATTTTGATACTCAATGCAACATTGAAGAAAACCTTCAAGCATTTTGAAAGAAATTGAGTTTTTAAGGTTAATTTATTTAGTTACAAAAGACGCAGTGAAAACAGATCTATTTCTATTGGTGAGTGGTTATGCAGACTTTATTCCTGGATTATGTAACATTTCATTAACTAAATTAAGGAAAGCTAAATCTAGACATAATTTAAACAAAGTTGTGCACTGTAAAATGTCTTTGGTACTAACTTGCAGACTGCTTGAGGCAAAGAATATCAAGAAGGTTTGCATGCAAACGTCAAGTTTCTTTTTCAAATCTTGTAATCTGATTTTGTTCAAATTTATTTGTATGGGGTTTCCTTGCAGGATGTATCGCACACTGCTCTCTTGTTTTATATATACAGTGTGCATCTGTGATTTAAAAAAAGTCATTATTTTCTACCTGCATGATGGATTTCTGTCTAATGTCACTGTGGCATATTTGTAGATGATGTAGGTTTTTCAATAAACAACATGAAACTCCAATTAGAGTCTTGTAAATGACTCATTGGTAGTCTTGATCTAACATGGAATTGTACAATATGGATATCTGCAACTACTATCCTCATTTGCTTTGTTCTTGAAAATGTTTACATGCAACCAGATGATCAGTTGTATAGTGCTTGCCCAGGGAACAGGAGTCGGAAATTACTAGAATCATAAGAACATAGGAACTAGGAGCAGGAGTAGGCCATCCGGCCCCTTGAGCCTGCCCTGCCATTTAATAAGATCATGGTTGATCTTTTTGAGACTCAGCTCCCCTTACCCACCCACTCACCATAACCCTTAGTTCCATTACTGTTCAAAAATTTATCTAGCCTTGCCTTAAACACATTCAGTGAGGTAGCTTCAACCGCTTCACTGGGCAGGGAATTCCACAGATTCGCA
Organism: Ginglymostoma cirratum; assembly: GCA_024137785.1. NCBI lineage: Eukaryota > Metazoa > Chordata > Chondrichthyes > Orectolobiformes > Ginglymostomatidae > Ginglymostoma > Ginglymostoma cirratum. Next base: position 26,643,577 of record JAHRHZ010000019.1, on the reverse strand, counting down.
ACCCTTTGAGTGAAGAAGTTGCTCCTGACCTCAGTCCTACATCTGCTTCCCTTTATTTTGAGGCGATGCCCTGTAGTCCTAGTTTCACCTACTAGCGGAAACAACCTCCCTGCCTCCACCACATCTATTCCATTCATAATCTTATATGTTTCTATAAGATCTCCCCTCATTCTTCTGAATTCCAATGAGTATAATCCCAATCATAGAGTCATACAGCATGGAAACAGACTCTACGCTGCTTGACCTGCTGTGTTCATCCAGCCCCATGCTTGTTATCTACGGTCCAACTAGTCCACACCAACCATGTTCCCAAGCTAAACTAGTCCTACCTACTTGCGCTTGGCCCATATCCCTCCAAACCTTTCCTATTCATGTACTTATCCAAATGTCTTTTCAATATTGTAACTATACCTGCATCCACCACTTTCTCTGGCAGTTCATTCCACACACGAATCATCCTCTGTGTAAAAAAGCTGCCCCTCATGTCCTTTTTAAACTTTCTCCTCTCACCTTAAAAATATACCCCCTAAGTTTTGAACTCCCTAGGGAAAAGCTCCTTGTTATTCACATTATCTATGCCCCTCATGATTTTATAAACCTTTATAACCCCTCAACCTCCTCCGCTCCAATGAAAAATGTCTCAGTCTATCAAGCCTATTTTTATAACTCAAACCCTCCATTCCTGGCAACATCCTGGCAAATCTTTTCTGAACCCTCTCCAGCTAAATAGTATCCTTCCTATTGCAGGGCAACTAGAACTGCATGCAGTACTCCAGAAGAAGCCTCACCAATATCCTGTGCAACCTCGACATGACGTCCTAATTCCTATACTCAAAGTTCTGAGTAATGAAGGCAAGCATGCTAAGTACCTTCTTAACCACCCTGTCTACTTGTAACAGAAATTTCAAAGAATTATGTATCTGAACCAAAGGCCTCACCATTAATTGTATAAGTCCTGCGCTTGTTTGTTTTACCAAAATGCAATATCTCACATTTAATCCAAACTCCGTCTGTCACTCTACAGCCCATTGGTCCAGTTGAACAAGATCTCTTTGTAATCTTAGATAACTTTCCTCACTGTCCACTATACCATCAAGTTTGGTATAATCCGCAAACTTACTCATTATGTTTTCTATATTCTCATCCAAATTGTTTATATAAATAACAAACAAAAGTGGACCCCGTACCAATTCCTGTGGAACACTGTTGGTCACAGGCCTCCAGTCTGGAAAACACCCCTCCACCATCACCCTGTGTCACCTACTGTCAAGCCAATTTTGTATCCAGTTGGCAAGCTGACCATGAATCCCATGCGATCTAACTTACTTATTAGTCTATCACGCAGAACCTTGTTAAAGGCTTTACTAAAGTCCAAAAAAAATGTCTATTGCTCTAATTAAATTAAATAGGATCAGTCTTCCTAGATACCTAGGAGCAGGCAATCACAATGGAACTTGCACCATTGTTTTAGGAGGTCAGTTTTTCTTTAGTTAATGAATGCATATTTCAAAGGTGTTTTTAGATGCATCTGAAAACTGCTGCACCAAGGAACTAAACAAAAGTGTGTCAGAGATAGTAGGTACTGCAGATGCTGGAGAATCCGAGATAACAATGTGTGGAGCTGGATGAACACAGCAGGCCAAGCAGCATCATAGGAGCAGGAAAGCTTGACG
>JAHRHZ010000019.1:26573211-26641504 GCA_024137785.1 Ginglymostoma cirratum | reverse complement strand
TTGTTATCTCAACTAAACAAAAATGTTGGTTTGACACTCAAAGGTTAAAGCTAAGAATTTGAAGGAGGAGAAATTTTCTGGCCTTGATCTAACTGAAGGATTCTGCTTCACCCTTGTTTGAGGGATATGGCAAATTAACACATAAGATTTATGAAGAGATGCAACCAACTGGGTTTGCCATTCAGAAAGGGAACATTTAATGGGGAAATGTAAATCAATCTAAAGATGTCTTACAAAGGGCAATGGACCAATTCCAGTTATTTTTCATTTTTACTTAAATACACGGTATTTATATTATTTGCCAATATTTGTTCCTCATAAATTATAAACATTGATTTCTCTAAATTGTGTAGTTGCATTTTGGTCTATTATTCATTGTCTGTCATTATTGTAGAATCACAGCAGCATTATGGTGCAGAGGAGGCCCATTGTGCCTGCATTAGCTTGTGAAATGAGCATCATGTCTTGATGCTAATATCCTACTTTTACCCCAGACTCTTCCACATTAATTTTATCCAAATAATCATTCAATGGCCTCTTACCTGATTTGAACCTACCTCCACCACACGTCCAGGCAGTGCCTTCCATATCCCAATTAGTCGCTGGTTGAAAGAGCTCTTCCTCACTTTACCCTTGCTTCTTTTGCAGATCATTTTCAATCTATGCCCTTTTGTTCTTGTTCCTTTTCCATGTGGGAATACTTCCTCTCTTCCTATTCTATCCAGCCCACTCATGATTTTGAAAACCTCTAGCAGATCACCTCTTAGCTTTCTTTCCAAGGAGAACAGTCTCAGATTCTTCAATCTACCCTCACAACTGAAGTGCCTATCTTTGGAATCATTTTTGTGAACATTATAAAGGCAGTTTGGTAGCATAGTGCGTCACTGACTGAGTTATTCAACAAATGCAATTGAATACAGTAAATGGTGGTTACAACTGGATGGCCCACTGAGACTGTCTCTCTGCTGGGTCAACTGGAGGCTTTGCTGTACTTCAAACCCCATCTTAGGCCAATTGCTAGCAAGCCACCTCCAGGCACTGTGGGCTTTGACCTCATTGCCCATGTGGGAAGATCCCAGTGATATCACCAGTCAGCCCATAAGTGGTGAGTTAATTAATCCACCGATACCTACAGCTTCTAGCTGGGTTGAAGTGGTGACCCATTTTTGCAGTGGGAACATGTCAATCTACTGACCCTTTGCCTAGTTTTGCAATTTTCCTCCTGGTCTCACTTATGCGGGGCAGGGAGTATGAAGGCCAATCTAATCTTATACCATTGAAAGAGAAGGTAGTTACATAAAACATAAAGTCCTCACCATTTTAAAGCCTCAGTAAGGTTGTCTGCTCTCCTAGCATTTCAGAATATGAATCCATTCTTTTCAATGGACTGGATAGTGATTCCACTGTACTGGAGAATTGATTTGGGATGTTAGATGCATTAATTTAAGATGCGAGATTTGTGCTTGAACAATTTGTATCGCTGGCCTGAAGCCTACATTCTGTTGGCTAACCTCGAGATATGCCAAGTTTTTTTGGAAGGATTTTCATCGTGAGGCCTAATGAAATTTCTCGCCCTATCTTGCCAAACCCACCATATTAATCACCTACCTGCCCCATGGCAAATCTGATACCTAATTTTCACCCCATCTTACACTATTCCCAGAACAATTCACCATTCAGCCACTATTAATCAAAAGCATGATATCCCTTGCAACTGTGCCACCTTTAAAAGGTCTCTGTGCACCCAGACGGGCACTGGCATTCCAAAGACAACTTGCTCTTTGATGAACAGAGTTAGAACATGGCAGAGAAGGGGAAGATGGCAATTCTCCAATGGGGGCCTGGGGGTCTTGCTGGATGAGGGGGTCCAGAGGAGATGCATCCTGTTCCTGGAGGAATAGCCTGCAGCATTGTAAGAAGGTCAGTGGATCAGGCTCTGCACTAAAAGTATACTACACCATCTGGAAACAGGGGGATCAATGTGTCTACATAACCTTGGGTAATGCTGTCACCTTTGGCCATCCTCGTCCAACATCCCTAATGGGCAGTTCCCACTGTGTTCAAAGGATCAATGAGTTGCTAGGTTGTTGTTGTGCCAGGAAGGTGCGGCACACAGAGAGAGTTCATGCTGGAGAATGGTCGGGGAATAGGCAGCCTGCAGATCTGTGTCTTGTACTGTGCATGGGCCCATGGCTAATATTCTTTGCTTTAAAAGTCCATTGACTGAAGTTGTTGCAGGCCCCTCCCTCACAGGTCGAGTTACTTCCCCTGCCCTCTGAGTGCTCGTAGTTATTTTCTTCCTCATTTCACACTGTTGACTTGCAACACGACGGAAGCTGACACTGACTCTGTCAGTGGCTTCCAGCCTTAGCCTGAAATACCAGTTAGTTTTTGCAATGTCTATTTGGTGTGGCAAGTTTGTTAAGACAGGAAGTTAAATATTAGTAGTCCATCAACGAGACATTTAATGAGCAATAAGCCCTCTCAAACGGCACCTCACCACTGCCCAGATCGAAGCTTGCTGTGCTGCTTGTGAAAAGTGTAAACGTTGGAGTGAGATGTACCCCAAGTCGAGATGGGTCTCACCTGACTTCTCGCCTAATTCTGCCACACATTCCACCAGAGCCCATGTTGCTCAGTTCACTGTAAAATTCTGCCCTCTGTTTCAAGCATTCAGAATGCAGGTTGGCTTTGTTAACTTGTGTTTGCAATGAAAGCAACACTAGATATCTTCCGAATCTGGGAGGAATACACAGGGAGAAGAGAAAATTCAGAATACAATGCAACATTATAACTACATTTTGCAACATTTTGTTCATTTTGATTTAGTTGAGAGTAATATAAGTATCCCATACATCACACGTTATTAAACCTGACAGCCTTTAATAATCTAACTGGCTGGTAAGTATTAAAATGAAGTTAAAACAACACAGCGGTATCAAGGGAAGCCTAGGGCAGTAATAAGGATTAAACGATGATTTGATGTGGCTCCTCGAGGGGAGGATTTGGTTCTTTAATACAAAAAGGAGCTCACTTCACTTCCTTTTAAATAATTAAACTACATTTCAAGGCATTGATCTGAGATGGTTGTAGTGGTTTGTTGAAGTCCATCAGACATCCAATAAATGAAAGAGACCTGTCCTGAAGGCATAGGAAGCTCAGGTGAGGCTCCTTCAAGAGGATACGAGCTTTAAACACTGTCCTTCTTTGCAATAATTTGTAGCATGTTTCCCTTGAGAAGATAAGAGCTGACAGTGACCATATTTTATCATTTATTTGTTATGTAAACAGAATTTCAACACCTGAGGCTGTGTTATGTTAAGCAATCTGGGGGTTTCTAAATGAAACAAACATTATTAGCTGTGAAAAAAACTGAAGGGAAGAGAAAAGAAACAAAATATGCTTAAGATATTCTATGTGCATAATGTTCTGACATTAATATATAGGCATATTGCCCTTTTCAAACATGCAATTCAATTTATTTATTGTGAGACTTCATAGAAGTAGAGAACTGTTTCCCATTGTTTAGCGAGTCCAATCTGTTACGAATTCCCAAAGCACAAAAGTTTCTCTTCTTATTTTCCCAGCCTTCTGCTGAGGACTTGTTTGATTAATAGTACTTAAAACAGATGACGTAATTGATTAATATTAATATTGAGGGAAATGTCATAAAATATGGCCACTAGTGGTCAATATACAATCCAATTAATAAGAGAATATTATTTCCTATTTCCAAAGTAATGAGAAAGAAACATGTTCACATATTGATATGATCATTGAACAGACGTATTTTTCTCTCTCTTTATAGCCACAGGCCTCGAAGTGTCAAACGAATTTGAGGAATTCCACCTTCAATATAAAAAGAAGCTGGTAATAACTGATTAGATAACTCAGGACTGATTCTAAATGGATTATGATTAAAGAAAGTCCTCTGCATTTAATGATTTAATTAAAATTGTCAGATTGATACAAATAGGTTTTGACTGAAGTTAATTTTGACCGATGATGTGGTTACCTAGGACAGCTGTGTTACAAGAAGACCATTCTGAAAATTCATTATGTGGTCTAAAAGTTTTCTTTCTTTCAAAAAAAAAGGGACAAGGGGAGAGGGCCTGTGGAGATATTGCAGTTTGTAGAAACCCCTGTAGTCAGATTGAAATCTGAAGCTTCTGACACTGGGTCATATGATTTGCCCAATCATGTTCCAAATAAACTGAAGGAAAATAATATAGGGTAGACCGGAGATTATCAACATATTTAAATAAATACAGTAACTGAAAGCTTTTTCTGCACCTCCGGCACTTTTGTGCCTTTGCAACAGTTAGACATAATTTAAAGTCGTGAGCAAGTTCTGACTGACAGTTACGCTTGCATGTTGAAGGCTTGTTTGCTTTACCTTTACAAGCTGCTGTATGACAAGGAAACACACTGCATGTCTGTTATGAAGAGAAAAAGCTGGTAATGCTATCGGAATACATAATTGTTTTATAATGTGTTGACATTAGTGTGATTGACCTGTGTCTGTACAGTTTAGTTACATTCCTAATAATTAAAACCAGTCTAATGTCATATATACCCTAAGGTTTGTAAAGTGTATCTAAAGGAAATTATTTACTGCAACCTTTAATAATAATGCACTTGAATGTGACATCTGGCTGTGGTCTTTTAGATATATTGTGGTCATTGTGAACTTGATTTATGCCATTGAGTAAGTTGCACAGAACATCATTTCTCTTCACAATCCAGTTCAGGATCAAGCGTTTTTGGCAGAGAAATTCTTCTGGAGTTTGCATCATGCTCTGAAGCAAATAGTACTGGTCCTGATATTCCTGGTATTGGAGTTCATACTGACCGATATGATGCAAATGCAAACATAATAAAATTTCTGGCTGTATGATGTGCAAAAATTCGGTAAACGAGCTGTCATAGTTCAAATGGCAATCCAGGTTTAATGAATTTAACATCCCTGGATAGTGGAGGTTGCAGGTCATTTAAAAGGTTGAGTTATTTTAAAGCTTGCAGCAACATGGAACCATACCCTAAGCAACATGGGAGGAGAAATAAACCTGAAGAAAAATGACTTCTGCCTTGGTGAAACTGGAATCTAGCTCTGGCTAACAGGACAAATCTGCAGCAGTTATTGTGTCTTCTCGGTTGCAGGTCTCATTGAATCATGAGATGTGAACCATATAAACTGCAATGTTAACCTAATAATTTCGTGTTTCGCTTGATTTTACTGTTCTGCATGTAAATGCAAAGTTACATCAGATGAGGTTTAAGCCAGTCATTCCACCTCAAATCTATCCCATTCTTGCTGGGCAGATTAACTTCAAACCTTGGCTAAGATTATGTAGGAGAGGCTGACTTTAGGCTTGAATATAAACCAGGTGATAGTAGACTATAGGTTTAATACCAGACAGTAGGTTTTTAGCTGATGAACACTGTCCAGTTCAATAGCTTTACAGCCAGCTTTACTGTCTTGGCAACTTACAACAGCGAAGTACCAGAAGGATTCTGCGCTCAATTTCATTCCCCCATCTGCAGCAACTTCAAACCAATGGTACTCAGAAAGCAGAAGTTGTTTCTCATAGATCTTCCCACTTGAATTCAATGCATCCCTTTATACAAAGATGTCATATCTGTGCACCACAGTGATGTGTGGTGGTCATCCTAAGTTGAGTGATTCTGGCACATGGGAAAGATATAAAGTCATCTTCACTAAAGAATAGATTTGAATGCCTGATTTGCTGATACTTTCATTTGATCCATTAGTCATTAGAATCCCTACAGTGTGGTAACAGGCCCTTTGGCCCAACAAGTCCACACCAACCCTTGGAGCATCCCACCTATAACCCACACACCCCTGAACACTATGGGCAATTTAGCATGGCCAATCCACCTAGCCTGCACATCTTTGGACTGTGGGAGGAAACCAGAGCACCCGGAGAAAACCATGCAGACACGGGGAGAATGTGCAAACTCCACACAGACAGTCACCTGAGGCTGGAATTGAACCCAGGTCCCTGGCGCTGTGAGGCTGCAGTGCTAACCACTGAGCCACCATGCCACCCCAAATTCATATTGGAAACTTATTTTGCCTTAAATTCTGTCACAGTGGTCATGTTTAGACTGAAACACTCCATAAAGTTCTTCTGTTGGGATTACTCACTTACCCAAACCTGTCACTGAACAGAATTCTACGGGTCATTGATTGTATTGGAAAATTATTATGTGACAGACTGCATTTTCATTTTGGATTTAAGCCAACACTTTAGCATTACAATCATCACCTTTGTGTAAAATGTGCTGCATTTGAGAGTTTTACATGGCAAACAATTGGCAATCAGGAAGAGTGAGAGATTGGATTGAGATATTGGCTAGAACCCTCCTGGATCCACCCCTGTATGTTTCTCCCCAGGTATGGAAAATATAGCATTAGTCTACTAGCAAGAACCCAATCTCTGATATGGAAGGTGCAACTTGGCACAGCTTACATTGCCAAGTACATGCCAGCAAATAGTCCAGTGTGGATTGACTCTGTTACTTGACTGTACGTGGAGGATATCAGTTCACTCCTGACCCTTCCAAGCCCATTAGTGAAAGCAGAGCTGCTTAGATCCTGAGGGCAAATTTAAAGTCACAACTCTAAAGGCAAAGGGCAGGACTGAGACTCTCATTGTTACTTTAGTTTTTACTTTTCTTAAACAGGATATAGCTGTATAGATTTTAAATGTTGTTGTAGCTTGTAGAGCATAGCCAAGTATATCAGTTACAGATGTCTGACGAAAGTACAGTGTTTGCACAGGTTATTTCAAAGAACTACAAAATACAATGTTCAATTTCCTAATGCAATTTTTTAAAGTTTGCACAATGGTTTTAAATCATGCTGATACATTTTTCATCAATGTTTAAAATGTAACAATTCACAGCAAGACTTTGTTTTGTGTCTACTGCTTGAAATGGTGATGGAAAAGTCATCACTCAATCCCATACTCACAGCTACCAGCTCAGATGTAGTACTGACACTGCCTCTGTCTTAGCGGATAACATCAAAGTAAATTTGCACTCCGTGAGACAACGGACATGAATGGTCTGCAACCAAAGCAGGGAACAAGAATAGTGCAGATGTCATCCTATATCTCATCTGCTTCATCCTTGATCACAATGCCTTCACATTCAACAACCTTGCCTCCATTCCAGGCAACATCCTGGTAAATCTCCTTTGTACCTTTTCCAACGCTTCCACATCTTTCCTGTAATGAGGCGACCAAAACTGGACACAACACTCCAGGTGTGGCTGAACCAGGCTTTTGTATAGCTGGAGCATGACTTCACGGCTCTTGAACTCAATCCCTCTATTAATGAAAGCTGACACACCTACGCCTTCTTAACAACTCTATCCACCTGGGTGGCAGCTTTCAGGGAACTGTGGACTTGAACCCCAAGATCTGTTAACCCTGTATTCTGCTTTCAAGTTTGTCCTTCCAAAATGAATCACCTTACCATGGACTACTCTTCAGAATCAATCTCATTCTTGGACATATGCATCTCCATCAGGGATGGACACCTCAATACCTCAGTCTACCACAAGTCCACAGATAACCTCTCAATGATGCACTTCTCTACCTGCCACTCTAAATATGTTAAAGAAGCCAACACCTACGGACAAGTCCTGTGCATACACAGGATCTGCTCGGATGAGGAGTGTGACGGACACCTAAAGATTTTGAAGGATGCCCTCATAGGAATGGGATACGATACTTAACTCATCAATTGCCAGTTCTGAAGTGCCACAACAAAAAAACCACAACAACCTCCTCAGAAGACAGACACCGGATACAACGGATAGAGTACCCTTTGTCATCCAGTACTTCCCTGGAGCGCCATATTCTTCGCAGCCTTCAACATGTCATCAATGACAACGAGCATCGCACCAAGATCTTCCCTGTGCCCCCACTTCTTATCTTCAAACAATTGCCAAACCTTAAACAGACCATCAATCGCAGCAAAATACCCAGTCTTCAGGACAACGTTGACCACAATACCACACAACACTGCCATAGCAACCTCTGCAAGGCATGCTAGATCATCAACATAGACACTACCATCACATGTGGGAGAACCACCCAGGGCGTACATGGCAGATACTCATGTGACAGTGGCTTGGCCAATGTTGTCTATCTCATACGCTGCAGGCAAGGATGCCCTGAGGCATGGTGTATTGGCAAGACCATGCAGATGCTATGACAACGGATGAATGGACAAAGCGTAACAATCATCAGACAGGAACGTTCCCACCATGTCAGGGGACACTTCAGCGGTCAAGGACATTCAACCTCTGAGCTTCAGGTAAGCGTCCTCCACAGCAGTCTTTGGGACATACAACAGTGCAGAATCGCCGAACAAAAACTGAAAGCCAAGTTCCACACCCATGAAGACGGCCTCAACCGTGATCTTGGGTTCGTGTCGTGCTACATGAGACCCCACCACACAGTTTTATATCTGTAAAATCTTCCTTACTGTCCTGTTTTGTCACCATCACTTGGGTAAATTGTTATGATCTCACGACCTTAATTAGTTTGTACCATTTTGGATTATTTATGACTTTGGTTAAGCCCTCGGCATGCAACTCTTATGCCTATCATTTTATTCCAGTCATTTGGTTTGTCTCCAGCACCACCTTATTTTAATTTTTTTGTAATTATCTCTCTGCCTCATTTAATCAGATTATAGGTCATCTCCTCGCTTGTTTTACAGCTGTTGACACTTTACTCACACAATTTGACACCTTGGGTCACCTGCAGGGACTAATTATTCATCATTCCACTCACACCATTTGTATGGTCTTTTGATCTCTCTGCCCTTGATCTCTCTCTGTCCAGAAATTCTGTGTTCTGTGTGCTTCTAAGGTTGAATGAATAGGAAACAGTTGGCAGATGGAATAGGATGTGGCTAAATGTGAACTTGTCCACTTTGGCCAGGAGAATAGAAAAGTAGTATACTATTTTCATGGAGAGAGGTTGTTGGACACTGGTACTGAGGAATGGGGGATATCCGTCTGTCTGCCATGTCTGGAGCAAATGTAAACAGCCTGGCAGTGCAGCTCCAGACTGGCATTACCTGTGTGGTGCACAATGGGCTTTCATAGATGGTGCTGGCACAGGGATACCGTCATATTTCCTCAGTGTGAGCTTTTGGGGAATGGCACATGGCAAGATGGGACCAGTATAAGATGAGATGAACTCCATAGGGGCAGGATAGGTAGCTAGTGAGATGTGTTTGGTAAAATAGGTCCAGAAAACCCACTAGACCTCACAGCAGAATTCCCTCCAAACACATGCCAGGAATAGCACAAGGCATGCCTAAACATGAGGTATGAATCCAGTAAAATGAAAACACAGAATGACTTGTGTGCCAATAACGTAAGTAATAAGCAAAAGTCAGGGTAATTGATTCTGTAAGCTTTGGATCAGATCTAAGCTTTGCAGTCCTGCCCCATCCAGTCATGAATGATGGTGGAGAATTAAACAACTCATTGGAGGAGCTGTTTAATATCCACAAATATCCTGTCCTCAATAATGGAAGAACCCAATACACCTGTGCAAAGGATAAGGATGAAGCATTTGCAACACTCTTCAGCCAAAGCTGCAGACAGGATGATCAATCTCAGCCCCTGTGTAGGTTCCCAGCATCATAGATGCCAGTCTTCAGCCAATTCAATTCACTCCATGCAATATCAAGAAACAACTGGAGACATTGGATACAGCAAAGTCAATGAGCCCTGATAATACTCGAGCAATGGTACTGAAGACTTGTGTTCCAGAACGTGCTGCGCCACAGCCATGCTGCTCCAATGGAAACTCAGGCTCTGGGACAATCCCTTTCTTTCATAACAAAAAAGATACGACTTGTTAGTGCTAGAGACCAGAATAATGTACATGTTACATATCCCAGTTCTTTACCAAGCATCAACAACAAAACATTATTTCAAACTTTTCAGAATAAGAAATATTTTGAGGCAATATTATACTGGTATTGTTGCTGAATTACTAATCCAGAGACCCAGGTAATTCCCTGAAAAATTGGGTTCAAATCCAATCGAGGCAGATGGTGAATTCAAATGGAAAATCTAAACTTAAAAGGCAAAACACTGGCAATTACTCGACAATGTGAACAATGTTCACATTGAAGAAATCCAACAAATCCAAGGGTAAATCCAACCCAGCCAGTTACTGACATTGATGACCATTGGTAAAATCATGTAAGGGGTAATCAACAAGGCTATCAAACAGCACTTTTGTAGCAATGACCTGCTCACTGATGCTCAGTTATGGTTTTGCCAGGACCACTCAGCTCCTGACCTCCTGACCCAATATAGCATTGGGTTGAACATTAAATTAAAGAGTTTCAGAAGGGTGGTAAGAATGACTGCAATTGACATCAAGGTTCATTTCATTGAGTGAGGTATCAATGAGCCCTGGCAAAACTAGACTCAATAGAAATCGGGAACAAAATCCCCACTGGTTAGAGTCATACCTGGCACAAAGGAGTGTGATTGTGGTTGGTGGAGGTCAGACATCTCGGTTCTGGGACATCTCTGCAGGAGTTCCTCAGGGTAGTGTACTTAGCCAACCACTTTCAGCAGCTTCATCAATAACTTTCCCTCCATCAGAAGTTCAGAAGTGGAGACATTTGCTGACGTGAAATGTTTTCATTCGACCCACCAAAGCACCTGTATTAATGACAGAAGACATACTTAATGATCTTAAAAATGTAAAATCAAGACAAAATTCATCACAGTTCAATTAACTGCTCCTGAGCCAATTGAGGAACAGTGGAATACCCTGAAGACACAGCAGGGATGAGACCAGCTATTAACATCAATTATCATCTTTGGGATTACCACCACAGTTGCAGGTAGACAGGGTGGTGAAGAATGCATTTGTTACACTTGACTTCATTGGTCAGAACTTTGAGTATAGGAGTTGGGACGTCAAGTTGCAGTGTACAGGACATTGGTGAGACCACTTTTAGAATACTGCATGCAATTCTGGTTGCCCTTCAACAGGAAGGATGTTGTTAAACCTGAGAGGGTGCAGAAAAGGCTTACAAGGATGTTGTTGGGAATGGAGGGCTTGAGATATGGGGAGAAGCTAAATAGGCTGGGGATATTTTCCCTGGAACATCGGAGGCTGAGGGGTGACATTATAGAGGTTTATAAAATTATGAGGGGCATGGACAGGGTGGGGAGTCCGAAACCAGAGGGCATAGGTTTAAAGTGAGAGGGAAAAGATTTAAAAAGGACCTGAGAGGTAACTTTTCCATGCAGAGGATGGTGCGTGTATGGATTGAACTGTCCGAGGATGTGGTAGAAGTGGGTGCAATTACAACATTTAATAGGCATCTGAATGGGTATATGAATAGGAAGGGTTTAGAGGGATATAGACTAAATGCTGGCAAATGGGACTACAGCAGATTGGGATGTCTGATTGGTGCAGACGTATTGGACTGAACAGTCTGTTTTTGCGATGTATGAAATTATAAATTCTTCGGCTACAACAGCAGGCTAGAGCTAGTCCTGCAGCGTGTAACTCACTATCTGACTTCCCCAAAGCCTAATAATTATAAGGCACAGGTCAGGATTGTGATGGAATACTCCACACTTGTCTAAATGAATGCAGCTTTAACAACACTCAAGAAGCTTGACACCATCCAGGACAAAGCTACCAGTTTGATTGGTATCACATCCACAAACATTCCCTTATCTACTGATGCTAAATAGCTGCAACATGCACTTCAACAATTCACCAGGCTCTTTAGAGAGTATCTTTCAAATGCAATACCATTACTGTGAAGAAGGATAACAGCAGCTGATACATTGGAACAGCACCAGAAAGTTTCCCACCAAGTTACTCACCTTCTGACATGCAAACATATTGCCATTCTTTCAGTGTCACTGTGTCAAAATCCTGAAACTCTTTCCTTCTCAGCATTGTGATATGCATACACTAAATGGACTGCAGCGGTTCAAAATGGCAGCTCACTGCGTATTCAAGAGTAACTAGGGATGTGCAATAAATGATGGTCCAACCGGTGACACCCACATGAATTGAAAAATGCATATTGGTGATTAATGCTAAAACCTTAATATTGTATAACAACTATCTTCTGGTCCAGTTTTGTGCAAACTTATGCTTTTGCAATTTTAATGGATTAACATCATTGACAAAAATTAATTATTTGTCTGACTATTTTTGGATTCGTTTTATGGATTGCAACACACATGGGATTAATATTTTATTCCACTCACTGCATATGCAGTTACCATAATCCAAAGTATTAATATAGATCTGAGGCTTGAGTCCTCTTAAACAAAATGGCTGATGTGCTAATGTTAATTGAATGCAGAGACAGCTAACCTATGAAACCACATATATTAGATAGCTCTCTGGACAATATAGTAACAAACTGGAGACAACAAAAAATGGATTGGAATTGCCATCCTGGAAGTACCCTTGAGGAGTGCTCTTATTGACAGCTGTCTAGCGGGTCAAGCAATGATTTGCTCTGGATTATAGATGTGTGGTTTGGAGTTTTAGATTATGGTTTATGTTTGGCAGTGAGTGAACTAGATATTTACTATTTCCACAATATGAGAAATGAGAGAACAGTATTTCAAAGAACAAGTGGTTTGGTATTTTGTCACTGTGCGAGGAATAGTGTCAAATGATATAAATATATTCCCTATATTGAGTATTATTTATCTACCTCTTCAACATTACTAAATTTGTCTATTGTTTCTAGCCCGAGTTTTCATCTGATAGACCATTTACTATTATGAATGCAAGAGACAGAGTGGTCACTAGAATGTGGAAACAAAACTTACACTGAAGTTCTTCACTGCATCGGTCAAGAAAAGATTCTTCACATGAAAGATGGTGGAAATCTGGTACTCTATCCTAGATTTTTGCCAAGTTGACATGGCTCCAAGGGGCCATTGTACAAATCTGTCAAATTTTATAAGTGAGAAAGGAACATTTTGGCAAGAAGGTGGAGACGCAGTATAAACTATTGTAATTTAAAAAAGGTGCAGAAACAGAGACCTGAAATACATATGAAGGTAATAGGACAAGTTGAGAAGGCTGTTAAAAAAACAATTGGGATTTTTGTTTTGTTTTAATCAATAAAGACGTGGAGTACACTGATTAAGCTTCAGCTGAACTGTTGCATTCAATTCTGGACATCACGCTTCGGGTAAAATGTTAGGTCCTAAAGAGTGCACAGCAGAGATTTACCAGCATGTTGCCAGGTAGAAGGGACTGCTGTTATGTGGAGAAGCTGAGACTGTTCTCCTTAGACCTGAGCATGTTAAAAGAATATTTCGTAAAGGTTCAAAATCATGAATAGTTTTGATAAAATAAATAAGAAATAACTGCTTCTGGTTCCAGAAATGTCTGTAACCATAAGGCACAGTGTTAACGTATTGAGTTAGGAGCAGAAGTAGGCTATTAGTCCCTTGAGCCTGCTCCTACATTTGGTAAGGTCATGGCTAATGTGATTGTGGTGTCAATTCCACTTTCTTGCCTGCCACCTTATCCTTTAACTTCATAGAAACTACCTAACTCAGCATTAAAAAGATTCAATCACCCACCTCTACTGTTCACTGGAGAAGATAATTCCACAAACCAATAAGCCCCTGAGGGATTTTTGTTACTTGATCTTAAATGGCAAATCCCTGATTTTTAAACTTTATTCCCAGTTCTAGCCTCTCTCACAAGGGGAATCATCCTCTCAGCAGCCACCAAATCAATTCTCCTACAGATCTGCCATATTTCAATAACATCACTGCTTGTTTTTCTAAATGCCATGCCTGTCCAAACTTTTCTCAGAGGATAAGCCTTTATTGCAGAATCTTCTGTGACCCGCTTTTCATGCTGTTATATCCTTTCTCAAGTAAGGCGACCAAAACTGTACATAATACTGCAGATATAGTCTCACCAATGCCTTACACAATTGTAGCAAGACCTCCCTAATTTTATATTTCATTTTCTTTACAATAAACAACAACATTATATTTACCTTTGTAATCATTTGATATACCTACACACTAATGTTTGATGATTTATGTGCCAGATCCCTCCGTATCACATAGTTTTGTAATCCTTCTCCATTTAATTGACATTCTATTGTTCCATTCTTCCTAACAAGTAGACAAGTTCTCATTTTCTGCATTTCATTCCAGTTGCCAATTTTTTGACCACTAAGTTATCCAATCTAAATCCCTTTGTGAACTCTTTATGTATTCCTCATCAGCTTTTCTACCCATCTTCATGTCATCAAGTTTAGTGACTGTGCATTTAGTTCCTTTTTCCAAGTCATTTATGTAGATTGTAAATAGCTAATGCTCTAGCAGTGTTCCTTGTGGACCTATATTTATTAAATCTTGCCAACCTAAAAATTAACCCCATTCATCCCTACTCCCTACTGCCTGTTAGTTAACCAAACTTCGTTCCATGTTAACATGTTATCACCTACACCATGAACACCTGCTTTGTGCAGTAATCTTTGATGTGACATCTATCAAATGTCCTTTGGAAATCCATATATACCACCTTCTACAGATTTTCCTTTGTTCACATTTCTTGTTACTTCTTCAAAGAAACATAATAAATTATTCAAACATGATTTCTCTTTCGGAAAGCCATGTAGGCTCTGCCTAATTGTGTGGGTGTTTGACAAAAGAATCAAACAACATGAGGAAAGTCTTTAAGCAGTGAATTGGTGAGGTCTGGAATGCCACATCTGACAGTGTGATGGAAGCAGGTTCAATTGTAATTTTCAACTAAAATTAGAGAAATACATGAAAATATTGTGGGATTTTAGGTTAATTCGTTTACTCTGTCAAAGGGCCAACACAGACACAATAAACAGGATGATGCCGTAATTCAATTGTTTAAAACTTGCTTTGCCACCAGCTACTGCTCATACCCTCCCAGTTTCCGCTCCCCACCCCCCGCCCATGATGGATTGCTGACGCTCTGCTGGTCCTATAGGAAATGAGGCTGCTGAACAAACTTGCCATGGACAAACTATCAGCCTCCTTAGGCATGCATAGCATCTGCCCTGAGATCCTTCACTAATCAGAAGCAATCAGACTTATAGGCCTGATCCTCCACCTACATTAACTAAACTCAATAATTTTATAGACCTAGATTAGGGCATTCCTCCCATTCAAACATTTCTTAATAATGAAAACACAGAAAGCATGAAGTATTGCAAACTGTATTTTTTGTAGAAAGAATATAGTGGTAATTATAGAGGTAAAGAAGTGCAAAAACCATTTATTCAGATAATGCCAAAAATGAAAGGTTGTACCTATCAGGAAAGACTGAATGGGCCAGAGATCTTTAAGATTTTCATAGGTCTGGCAAAAATAGTTGTAGAGAAGTTGATCCCAGTTGAGAGAGAGAGAGACGAAAATTATGAACAATAAATATAATAGTCAAGAATAACTTTTCTACAAGTCAGTGGAAGGAATATGTAACTCACTCCTGGTTGGAGTGCTTGAGGTAACTAATATGGATACATTTAAGAGGAACTAGTTAAACATGGAGAAAGGAATAGAAGGATAAGTTGATGAACTTAGAAGACAAGGGAAAGAAGGAGATGTGTGTCAAACGTAAACTCTAATATGATTGGTGGGTTTTTGGTTCAAGCACCATATTTCTGTTGCACAAAAGCTGTGTGATAATAACTGCAGTAATTTATAACTCCCACCAGCAATAATATGGAGCATGGAGTCACAGCGTTGCCTACTCTGAGCTGGTGTTGGACCATAAGTATTTTTCAGACATGTCTTAGGTTATCAATCTACACTATAGGCTCCCTGTCACACATGGAAGGCTGGGGCAGGAAATCTGGTAGTTCCAGTATGGATTAATTCCTGTATCATGTTCTAACTGGAATGGAAGAAAAGCAATATCTTGGACCTGGCTGTGGCTGTAACCAATGGCATTTTGTAATGAGCAGAACACAAACAAAGTGTGGAGAGTCAAACACCATCAGTACCTCCCAAACAGTCCAATCTAGACCACTGTCACTAACACAATGTATGTGCAAAAAAGGAAAATATTGCAGAAAGTAAGACCATCCTGCATGAAATCTGTGATAGAGGATGCTTATCTGTTTACTGTTGCCAAAAACTTAATTTGTCTTCTCTAATATTTGTTGATGCTCAACATTTATAAATTTTAAGTCAATCACAGTTAAATGATCTTTATCTTTTGGGATTTAATTGAATATATACAAATGTACCCAAATTCTTATTATCTATATAATATTGGACCTAATTAGTGGTAGCAATGGTTGCTTATTATGTGATGACAGCTGCCAAACCCTCGCTATTAAATTGTAAATGTCTCTGGTACAAAAAGATGTCGATGGCTGAGAACTGTCAGTGCAGCAGAGGCAGGTGTTCCACAGCTCATTATTAAAAAGGCTGCCACAAGTAATGATGCTGTCAAAGATAGCATGTGGACTAAAACTGACTCGGAAAGAAAACACACAGTAAATAAGCAGGAAAGGAACCCACAGGTACACAACTCTTCTCCAGAGGCATCAATTAGCAATGTTTAGAAACTCATTATAATGGTTGACCCAACACTGGGAAATCAGAAACCTTTTATGAACAGTGAATAAACAACTTGTATTTATGTAAGAAATATACCAGATTTTGGATAAGTGTTGCTAAGTATCCTTGAAGGTGCTTTATACATACATAAATAAATGATTCAATCAGAGCTGGCATTCTCAAACATAGTTAGTTCAGTGATTTTTTTTTAAGGCATGAAATTAAATGTTTGAGCATGCATGTATGTATATGATGGGTGTTTGCTGAGCCAGGATTGGCCATGATTAAATATCATATCTGGTAATCTAAGCTTCAGTATGGAAATTGGCATGTTGGTAAAGGGGAATCGTGCTCAGTGATCAATGGCTCAGTATGAGCCATGAATTTCAAGAAGGGAGGTCAGAAAACTGTTGTTGGAGTTGGGGGCTGTTGGGGCTGGGGAGGGAGTGGTTGGTAGGAAGAGAAATCTAAATTGTGCTTATCCATAAGAGCTTTACAGAGCAACACAGTTTGAACCATCAATGCAAGAGCTGTTCACCCAATTCTTTTTCACACTTTGCACCACTTTAACTATTTACTTATTGCTCTCTGATAGATGATCACAGGACTGATTTTACTGTTGCAACTGAAAGGCATTCCACATTCTAACAACCCCCTGAAGAAAAATATATCTCTTTTGATGCCGTCTAGTTATTGACTCACCAAATAGGGGACACATAGGAAATGGAGAAAAGACTAGGCCTTTCACCCCATTGAGCTTGGTCCAGCAATCAATGAAGTCTTAGCTAATTATCAATCTTTATGCCATTTTAACTTCTCAAACCTTTTAAGCTGTTCTATTAAATTGCTTCTTAACATTCTATGTTCTAGTGCAGACATTCTAGGTCTCTTTAATTTTCCCCAATAACCACAGCATCTTAACCAAACTCGTCCTCACCCTTAACAACTTCTCCTTCAATTCCTCCCACTTCCTACAGACAAACGGGGTGGCCATGGATACCCACATGGGCCCAAGCTATGCCTGCCTCTTCGTAAGATATGTGGAACAGTCCTTCTTCCACAGCTACACTGGCACAAAATCCCCCAACTCCTCCTCTGCAACGTTGATGACTGTATCAGCGCTGCCTCATGCTCCAATGAGGAGCTTGAACAGTTCACCAACTTTACCAGCACGTTTTACCCCAACCTCAAATTCACCTGGACCATCTCTGACACCTCCCTCTCCTTCCTGGGCCTCTTTCTGTCTCCATCTCTGGTGATCGCCTCGAAACCAACATCTATTTCAAGTCCACCGATTCCAACAGCTACTTAGAATCCACCTCCCCTCACCCACCTTCCTGCAAGAATGTGATCCTCTACTCACAACTCCTCTGCCTCTGCCGCATCTGCTCCCGAGATGTGGCGTTCCACTCCCATACATCCCAGATGTCCTCTTGTTTCAAGGACCGCAACATCCCTTCTTTGGTAGTCGAAAATGGTCTTGACTGCATCTCTTGCTATTCCTACACCTCTGCCATCACATCCCCTCCCTGCAACAAAATCAAAGACTGAATTCCCCCTTGTCCTCACCTATCACACTACCAACCTCTGTCTCCAATGGATCATTCTCTGCCACTTCCGTCACCTACAATCCAACCCCACAACCAAAGATATATTTCCCTCCCCACCCCTATCTGTCTTTCATAGGGACCGCTCTCTTCGTGGCTCCCTTTTCCGCTCCACAATCCCCACCAGCCCCACCACCCCCAACCGCAGGAAGTGCTACACCTGCCCCTACACCTCCCCCCTCACCTCTATCCCAGGCACCAAACAAACCTTCCACATTAGACAGAGGTTCACCTGCACATCTGTCAAAGTGGCCTATTGCATCCACTGCTCCCGATGTGGCCTCCTCTACATCGGTGAGGCCAAACAGAGGCTCGGAGACTGCTTTGTAGAGCAGCTATGCTCTGTTCGCAACAAACAAAAACACCTTCCAGTCGCGAACCATTTTAACTCTCCCTCCCATTCCCTGGGTGACATGTCCATCCTGGGCCTCCTCCAGTGTCACAATGACGCCACCCGGAAACTGGACGAGCAGCACCTTGTATTCCGCATTCGGAGCCTACAACCCAATGGTCTAAATGTGGACTTTACTAGTTTCAAAATCTCCCTACCCTTGGCCTCACCCCATGACTAACACCCCCCACATCCCTTATCCACTTCTTCCACCTCAGTGACCACCACCACTCCCTACTTGCACTCACCT
Organism: Ginglymostoma cirratum; assembly: GCA_024137785.1. Classification (NCBI taxonomy): domain Eukaryota; kingdom Metazoa; phylum Chordata; class Chondrichthyes; order Orectolobiformes; family Ginglymostomatidae; genus Ginglymostoma; species Ginglymostoma cirratum. The sequence goes on along the minus strand of JAHRHZ010000019.1, from coordinate 26,622,626 downwards.
ATGATCATCCCACCTACCTACCCCAGCCCCACCCCTCCTCTCTATTTACTTCTGAGCTCCCCTTCTCTGAAGAAGGATCCCGACCCGAAACGTCAGCTTTTCTGCTCCTCTGATGCTGCCTGGCCTGCTGTGATCCTTCAACTCCACACTTTGTTATCTCTGACTCCAACATCTGCAGTTCTTACTATCTCATCCCCTGTATTATCTTCTTTCCAAGTAGTCACAATGACATTGAAAATACAGATGGGTGCTTTTGAGGTGTAAGTGCTGGGATCCACCTGAATTTGAGAATGGCTGTGTTTTACTGAGATCCAATAACATTCATACATAGCAAGGCCCTCCTCCTTTCTTAATCTAACAATTATGTTTCACACCTTGGATAAATATTGCAAATGTGTTCAAACACAGAAGTTGCGGGAAAAGCTCAGCATGTCTGGCATCTGTGAAGAAAAAAATCAGAGTTAACGTTTCGGGTCCGGTGACCCTTCATCGGAATTGTTTTTGTTCCTGATTTACAGCAAATGCAGTTCTTTCTGTTTTTATATTGCAAATTTGTCTCTTCTCAAAATTTCAAGGACTGGCCATGAGATCCCAGAATCTTGCCACACATAAAATGGCAGCTGCTATGCAAAAACATCAGAGGTGACACTCATAGAAAAAACATTACGTCTAATTGAGAGGACTGGAGGTTGTGAAAAATAAACAAGCTTTAAATTTAAAGAAAACTGGTCAGAGAAGGGTTAGTTGGATTGAATGCAAAAGGAAATGAACCAATACAGTCGCATTAGGAAGAATTTCTCACTGATTTTAAATTAAATAATCGTAGGCCACTAACATTAAATCAGCTGAAGCACAGTGTCAGCCTCAGTAACATTTACAAAACTTAACTCCTGATAATACCATCAGCCTTCAGTTCAAGCAAAATAAAAATCAAAATGAGATGAGTAATAAATAAGCAAATGTAACAAAAAGTGTTAGCATATTCTTAAAAGTTGATCCTGAACATCCTTCTTTAAACACATCGATCAACATTATAAAATCATTTTACATTTGAGTATAAAGGGAAGAAAGAACTTCTGCAATGTAACCACAAGAAACTCAGTTTAAAAAAAAAACAAGTGCTGAAAAGCAGAGTTAGCTGCTACAGATAATGACATCCAATTGAAGCAGATTGCTATCGATCAAACATGGATGGTGATTATTACTAGCAATTGTTTAAAACAAAGCACTGCCAACTGTAAGTATAACATTACAAATGCACCTTCTATCACACATCCTGCTCACGCACAATGAGATTAGGGATTTCCTTATTGCCAGACGCCATGGCAATTGATATTTGTCCCACATTATGCAAATGTCGTAGACTTCATAAAATGATCACTTGGAACACTTTATACTGTGCTTCCAACCATAGTTTTACTTCCCACCTTCATTGTGTTTATTATAAAACAAAATGATTTTCAATTTCGTCACCTTGCAGCCTGTCATCTCGGCAAATTGCCCTTATCTCCTACACAAGATTTATTTAAATCATTTTTTCATATTTCCTTTGGTTATACCAGTTCTTGGAGAGCTTCCAAATAGAATCATTTCACTGTAATTCTAAAACCTGCAGTAATCTGTATAACTAGATTTGACCAAGCTTCCTTTTATACTTCAGTGCTTTGATGCTTCTGTTGACTGTGTCAGTGATTTTTGTCCCCATTTTCCTATTTCTGTCCAGCTTACTAATTTATTTATGGTTTAAATATGTTTCAAATCATACTGTACATTCTAATCACTCCAAACTTCTATTCATTACAAGCAGATTGTATTTTCAAAACACCTATATTATCTTTATGTATGATCTGTCTGTGAGAACAGAAGTCAATGAAGATTTTAAATAAATGTTGAGCTATGGAAGATATATAAGGCATTTTAAAACCCTGAAGCATTTCACATTTAATTTACTAATGGCCCATCAAAAACTGCTAAAGTACTGTTGCTCACTGTAAAAATGGACTAATGATAACGCTGCACCCAACAATGAGCAACATGAGTTATCCTACATGGTGAAGGATTTGTATTGATTTAAATATAACAGTTAATAATCAAATCAATGCATAGCAATCAAATTGTATAAACTGGTCAGAATGTGCAGAATAATGAAACTGTAAATTTGCAATAATGATGCAGGTATATTATTAATTTCTAGATGCAATAGAGTGAAATGCTCAAACTTGATTACAAAATACAGTACTATTGGGTAGAACATACTTCCTGAAAACTGCTGTTATTATCTAATGCTCATGAGTCCCATTCTAATTACTTTAGCTTTTGAATTGAGAATACTTCAGTGACTACATTTGCAGATGACGAAACAGTTTTAAATATAAACTTGCTTGCCATTAATGCAGATGACACTAAGATGAGTGGCAGAGCAAAGTGTGCAGAGGACTGTGAAACTTTGCAGAGGGATACACATACATTGAGTGAGTGGGCAAAGGTCTCGCAGATGGAATACAATGTAAATAAATGTGAAGTCATACATTTTGGTAGGAGTAATAGTAAAAAGGATTATTACTTGAATGGTAAAAAGTTGCAGCATGCTGCTATGCAGAGGGACCTGGGTATCCTTGTGCATGAATCACAGAAGGTTGGTCTGCAGGTACAATAAGTAATTAGGAAGGCAAATGGAATTTTGTCCTTCATTGCTAAAAGGATTGAGTTTAAAAGCAGAGAGGTTATGTTGTAGCTGTACAAGGTGCTGGTGAGGCCACACCTGGAGTACTGTGTGCAGTTTTGGTCTCCTTACTTGAGAAAGGATGTACTGGCACTAGAGTTGGTGCAGAGAAGGTTCACTAGGTTGATTCCAGAGTTGAGGCGGTTGGCTTATGAGGAGAGACTGAGTAGGTTGGGATTATATTCATTGGAATTCAGAAGATTGAGGGGGGATCTTACAGAAACATATAAAATTATGAAGGGAATAGATAAGATAGAAGTAGAGAGGATGTTTCCACCGGCAGGTGAACCTAAGACAAGAGGGTATAGCCTCAAGATTAGAGGGAACAGATTTAGGACTGAATTGAGAAGGAACTTCTTCACCCAGAGGGTTGTTAATCTATGGAATTCCTTGCAAACTTCAGTAAATGTTTTTAAAGATAAGCTAGATTTTTTTTGAACAATGAAGAAATTAAGGGATACGGTGAGAGCGCGGGTAAGTGGATCTGAGTCCATGAAAAGATCAGCCATGATCTTGTTGAATGGTGGAGCAGGATTGAAGGGCTGGAAGGCCTACTCCTGCTCCTAGTTCTTATGTTCTTATGTTCTTATGTAGTGGTCCCTTACACATGACTGAACCAAACAGTCAGGTAGCTGCTTCATAGTCACATTGGCCTATTTGTCACCTTGAATAATTAACTGCAGGTATATACGTGCAAAGTACAGTGTGAAAAACTTTCTTAGACTAAAAGTAAAAATGGGGAGAAAGGGATAGAAGCTCATCCATGTCCCACAACAACCAATGCTTGTAGAGGTTTTACTAATTACCAATCCAAAGATGTGCAGGTTAGGTGGATTGGCCATGCCAAATTGCCCGTAGTGTTCAGGGTATGTGTAGATTAGGTGGGTTACAAGGGGACGGGTGTGGGTGGCATGCTCCGAGGTTCGGTGTGGACTTGTTGGGCCGAAGGGCCTGTTTCCACACTGTAGGGATTCTAGTTTAGTTTTTCTAGTTTAATTATGTGCTCTGGTGTTCCTTGTCAGAAGTGTGGTGACAGGTACCTGCTGCCATATTGGAAAAGGCAGACCATAAATACTGACAAGAAAGCATGCCAATGGTGTGGTTGCCAAATCTACTTTGATTGCAGCTATCCTACTATTGGTTGTGCCAGATGAATTACACGCTTCAGCGACAGGGTTTTTATACAATGAAGACATTAGCTATGTAGGAGTCTGAAAAGTAAACTTCAGTAGTTTTAAAGATAGGCTTCATTCTAAATATTAGAATACTTCAGAAGTCTCACATATTGACGCCCTCTTTGCTCCCAACCCTTTGAGACAGGCATCAACTTGATTGGCAAGATTCAAACATGAGGTTGAGGGAAATATAGGCATACATTTTGTAAGCAACAACAGATTCAAATCCTTGGAGGAGAAAAGAATAATTAGGATTGAGGTGGTAATTGACAAGGATGAATAGATTGTGAATGTTATTTGAAGGGGCGCGAGATGATGTCAGTTTAGAAAGGGAGAAGGTTTTATCTTGTGAGGGTATTATTTACAACGTCATCTAGCATGAGGACCAGAAGGTCAAGAGAGCAGGAGATGGAATTGAACAAGCTCAGGTGATGGAACAGATGGGAGAGAAATTTAATGTAGGCAGCAAATGTTTTTCCATCAGCCTGAGAGCCAGCAAGAGCTCTACATTGCCTTCCTTTTGATCAGCCATGCTGCAATCAGGCACAAGTGGGCTGCAACATGTCTTCCCAGGGTCAAAGGACCTGGTCAGTTAAGGAGATTTTGGTGGACTTTGTGCCTGCTGAGAGCTGCTAACAAAGCCACCAGAAAGGCAGTGGTAAGTGCTGGTAATGCAGATGCTCAAGGCTCATGATTGCCAAGTGATCCAGCATTCTCTGAGCAAGTGATGGCAGAAGGAGCACTGCAGAGTGAGAGTCATGGGATGGGGTGGGGGGGGGGGTAGTTGTGGTGGCAGCAAGGGCTGTGAATGTCTGTCAATCAGCTCCCCCAACTTCTCTATGCCAGGTCCGTCGATCAGACACAGAGTGCTGTAGAACAAAGGAACCCTACCCTTCCTACCATGCCACTCCAAAACTTTACAGGTAGCAGATGGCGGAAGTGTCGGAGGATGATGCGTTGGATCTGGAGGTTGGTGGGGTGGTATGTGAGGACAAGGGGGATTCTTTTTTGGTTGTTATTGTGGGGATGGGGTGTGAGGGATGAGATGCGGGAAATGTGGGAGACATGGTCGAGGGCATTCTCGACCACTGCGGGGGGTAAGTTGCAGTCCTTGAAGAATGAGGACATCTGAGATGTACGGGAGTGGAATGCCTCATCTGCAATCCAAACCCACCACCAAAGACATTTTTACCTCCCCACCCTTGTCTGCTTTCCGGAGGGACCACTCTCTCTGTGACTCCCTTGTCCGCTCCACACTCCCCTCCAGCCCCACCACACCCGGCACTTTTCCCTGCAACCGCAGGAAGTGCTACACCTGCCCCCACACCTCCTCCCTCACCCCAATCCCAGGCCCCATGAAGACCTTCCACATCAAGCAGATGTTCACGTGCACATCTGCCAATGTGGTATACTGCATCCGCTGGACCCGTTGTGGCTTCCTCTACATCAGGGAAACCAAGCTGATGCTTGGGGACCGCTTTGCAGAACACCTGCACTCAGTTTGCAACAAAAAATTGCACCTCCTGGTCGCGAACAGTTTCAACTCCCCCTCCCATTCCTCAGACGACGTGTCCATCCTGGGCCTCCTGCATTGCCACAATGATGCCACCCGAAGGCTGCAGGAACAGCAAATCATATTCAGCCTGGGAACCCTGCAGCCCAATGGTATCAATGTGGATTTCACAAGCTTCAAAATCTCCCCTCCCCCAACCACATCCCAAAACCAGCCCAGCTCGTCCCCGCCTCCCTAACCTGTTCTTCCTCTCACCTATCCCCTCCTCCCACCTCAAGCCGCACCCCCATCTCCTATCTACTAACGTCATCCTGTCCCCTTGACCTGCCCATCCTCCCTGGACTGACCTATCTCCTCCCTACCTGCACTCACCTTTACTGGCTCCATCCCCGCCTCTTTGACTTGTCTGTCTCCTCTCCGCCTATCCTCTCCTCTATCCATCTTCTATCCGCCTCCCCCCCTCCCTATTTATTTCAGAACCCTCTTCCCCTCCCCCATTTCTGATGAAAGGTCTAGGCCCGAAACGTCAAGCTTTCCTGCTCCTATGATGGAGATTATCTTCAACAGCCAACATGATTCCAGAGCAATAAATGGTTCAGGGTGAGGAACAATGTAATGAGCCAAATTTTTGTCGACCACATACTGTCAATGCAATCATCTGCAATAAAGTCATGGATATAAAGGACTTTGCTCAGAAATGAGTGGATGTTCTGAGTGGGTGGTTAATCTGCTAGCAGAACAAGGAAACAGTGATAGATGGGGTAAGCAAGATGGAGATTGAGAAAATTAGCTGCAGCGAATATGCTGGGTGGATAGGTTGGTGATGGATGAGGATGGAGCATTCAGTTTACCGCTTTTAAGTTAACAGGATGTCACATTGGGCCTTTTAGTCAGAATAGTTACCATTCTTCCAATGTTTGGGTCTACTCAGATTTCTCATGTACTCAAGTTCCATCTTTGTCCTACATTGTCAAGCTCCTTTCTTAAAGATTCTTGTATATTTCCATTTCTGTCTGCTTTGAAGTCCTCCTTAATGCCTACCTCATTGACATTAACATAAACCACACACCCAGTCCACTGGATTGCTCCTGCTCCCAGACTGTAACGTAAGACTCTTGCAGTGTTTTGATATTTTGCATGTACTATACACATACAAGTATTTGTTGTGATTCCCAAAAATAAATATTTACATTGAAGATATTGTTGTAACTAAAATTATCATTATTACCAACACTTGACAACTTGCGTTGAAGGAGAGAAATACAAACTAAATTTCACAATTAGCTAAAGAGACAATCAATTGCTTAATAATACCTGTATTATTTTCTGTGAGTTTGGGATTATTGCCACCTTTTGACTTATGACCCTTACATTGTTTCGAAGTCATTTATTGTAACTTTCAACAAACAATACACAATTATACTGATGATATTTTAAATATGGAGAAATATTTTTTGAAAGTGGTTTGTGTCAATGTTTCTATCAGATTTCCTCAAATAAGACCTTTAAATTTGCAATGCTTCCATTATCAAATCTCCCGATATTAAGACACTCTCGAGATGAAATGTTCCTTTTTCCAAAATTATTTCACAGGCATGGAGCCGGCCAATTTCAACTTCTGACTCGACGTTGAAATTTTACATTAAATCCTGTACAAAGAACTCGTACAACAAATGTGGTAATCAAGCACCTCCAATTACTGAGTAAAAAGTAATCCCTCCTCGTTTGGAAGAATTCCCCTTGAAGTCGATGTTGAAGAACTTTTGTAGCAACAGACTGATTAACAGATCCCATGGCACCATTTGTAACGCATTTTAGCCCCATTGCAATAAGCTGCACAGCTGTAATTGTTCTGGCACTCACAGTAAGCGTGAAATACTATCAACATTAACCAGCTGCAAGTTCAACATCGTGTAAGATTTGAAAAACAAAGCAAAGCTGTCGATTTTGGAATCTATGCGTAAAATAAAGGCCCAGTGTGGACATTTTTTAATGAATCCAATGCATTTTCAATAGCTGGTTTGTAATAGCTTTTGTGCACAGGAAGTGAATAAAATGTTTAAATGCTAAAGCCAGCTTTGATCTTCTGCACAACAAGTCTATGGAGGAGTTTCTATTGGAATTATTATTCTTATGATATATGTTTACTTTCTTCTTGAGTTTTGTCCATTCCCCTTCCAAAAGTTGTATTAGAATTTGGTTTCCCCATTGTTTGTGCCTGGTATTTTTACCATACCAGAAACTGATTAGTGTTAGACATTTGATTCTGAGTAAGAGTTGAACCCATAGAGTTGACAATTATAGATGTATACAGTTCAGTAGGGCTCCCCGATGCAGATTGATAGCTAATTTCACCCATTTTAGGTCATAAGAACAAGAGTAAAACATTCATCCTTCAAAATTGTTCTGGCACTTCAGTGTACCATGGCAATTTTATTTTCGTAATTCCCAACTCCATGACATTTATCTACATCCTTTAATTCACTTACATTCTGAATATGTATCTGGATCCCTTTGAAACAGCTTAATTAACTTTGAAATCAAAAGCATTACATCTGCTTTCTCACAATGCTTTGTATTACAAAGATATTTTTTTCGCCAGCCTTCACTTTTAACTGCCTTTGCTGGACTCCTTTGATTATGAATGTTTGTTCTAGATGCTTCTACTGCAGGGATTAAAAATTCCCTAATCTCCAAGTTCAATGTACACAGGCAAATGTATTAAAATGAACACAGTTTAGATACAGAACTGGCTTGAAGGTAGGAGACAGAGGGTAGTGGTGGAAGGTTGCTTTTCAGACTGGGGGGATGCCTGTGACCAGCCACAAGGATCGGTGCTGGCCCTCCTGCTTTTTGTCATTTATCTAAACGATTTGGATGTGAACATAGGAGGTATGGTTAGTAAGTTTGCAGATGACACCAAATTGATGGTGTAGTGGACAATGAAGAAGGTTACCTCAGAATACAACAGGGTCTTGATTGGATGGGCTGATGGGCCAAGGAGTAGCAGATGGCGTTTAATTCAGATAAATGTGAGGTGCTGCATTTTGGAAAGGCGGATCAGGGCAAGACTTATACACTTAATGGTAAGGTCCTGGGGAGTGTTGCTGAGCAAAGAGACCTTGGAGTGTAGTTTCATAGTTGCTTGAGAGTGGAGTCACAGATAGACAGGATAGTGAAGAAGGTGTTTGGTACGCTTGCCTTTATTGGTCAGTACATTGTACATCAGAGTTGGGAGGTCATGTTGCAGCTGTATAGGATACTGGTTAGGCCACTTTTGGAGTACTGCATTCCATTCTGGTCTCCTTGCTGTAGGAAGGATGTTGTGAAACTTGAAAGGGTTCAGAAAAGATTTACAAGGATATTGCCAGAGTTGGAGAGTTTGAGCTGTAGAGAGAGGCTGAATAGGCTGGGGCCAATTTCCCTGGAGCATTGGATGCTGATGGGTGACCTTATAGAAGTTTATAAAATCATGAGGGGCATTGACAGGGTGAATAGGCAAGATCTTTTTCCCAGAGAACGGGTATCCAAAACTAGAGGTTTAAGGTGAGAGGGGAAAAATTTAAAATGGACTTCAGGGGCAGCGTTTTCACGCAGAGGGTGGTGCGTGTATGGAATGAGCTGCCAGAAGAAGGGGAGGAGGGTGGTACAATTACAACATCTAAAAGGCTTCTGGGTGGGTACCTGAATAGGAAGGGTTTAGAGGGATATGGGCCAAATGTTGGCAAATGGGACTACATTAATTTAGGATATCTGGTCGGCATGGACCAGTCAGACGGAAGGTTTCCATGTTGTATAGCTCTATAACTCTATGACAATATTCTAAATGAGGTCTGATCATTCACCTTTATAATTGCAATAGTATACACTTGCATTTATGATCTAAAGCTATGAAGAAATTAAGTTGATATTTGCCATTGTCTGACCTTTTGCCCTGGGAATTAATTGTGTCTCCTTATTTATCGATGGTACTCTTGTTTTCTTCTATTTAAATTTTACACACACCTGGAGGTCTTTGGTGCAATATATTGTACATGTGCACCTAGTTTAATCATGAATATTTGCAATTTCATCCATACCTCCTCGCTTAATACCATCTGCAAACATTGAGTTACTCACTTCTGTGCTCAAATCTGGCTCATGAACAAACATAAAACAGTGAAAAACTGGAACTCCATCTCTAATTATTTGTTCACATCCCTTGTCTTTACCCACCACCCAAGTATATGTTTTTTATCCCAACTTTTTGCCTCCTAACTCCTAACCACCTTATCATCCAAATCATGAGGCTAACTCCAGTTTCATGCACCTCATATTTTATCATCAGACATGTGTACAGAGGCTTATGAAGTCATTCAGAAGACCCACGTATATGACCTTCATTTATTTCCCTCAATGCACATCTCAGTGCTAAAATGAAGAAAAATCTATGTAAACATCTAAATGAATTGGATTTACTCATGCTGTAGAAAGGTATGACAATTAACAGCTGATATCTTCCTGTTGTATCTCACCTTTTATTACATAATTCGGGAAAGATCAATTGCTTTGAATAGTCTGGCCAATGACATTCTCAAGGTATTCTTAAAGGTCTTCTGGACTGATTTTTCATACATTCTAGTTTGAATGCTTCAATCCAGAGATGGTCTGGTGGAAGGCCTATATTAACACAGTGTAAATAACATGCAGATCTCATGTGCCTAATTTGGACAGCTGGTAATTAGATGGAGAAAGATGAATTAAAATGTGTTAACTATAGTCATATATGTCACAAAACTTAATGACAGATATTGAAGTATGTATAATTCCAGAAAGAGGAAAATTAAAATCTCAGATCATTTTGATAAGTTGACGAAGGTTCTATAATGTGCCATATGTAAGAATTTAACAGTTTGCAAACTTGTGGAGACGGCAAAATGTAGTAAATCATGGATAACTATAATTGCAGTAACAAAAATTACTTGAGTAATAATATTTGACTCATCAAGTCTTCAGAGTAGGTAACGAAGGAACAATCCAGTAGTTAGGTTGTGGCATGTGTGGTGCTGCGAATGAACACTGGATTCTGCGGACTTTGTCTTTGAATTTATTATCCACATATCTGACAGCACTGAAACTGGACTGGTGCTTAGAGCTTGCCTGGTATAAGTTTTCCACTGCCTCTTCTCCATTCTCCTCACCTCAAAGAACCACCTCAGCTCTAGAAACTGCACATATGTCCGACAGAAAATTAAAACATAGAATGAAAATGTAAAGAACTTCATCCCACCAACCCATCTCTGACATATTATCTGACACATAAAAATACAAATATATAATTAATAGAAGCTGGGAAGAAATTCTAAGCAACAATTCCATTCAGAGAGTAGTGAAAGTTGGTCAAACTTTGTAGTTTCGACTTGTGTTAGCCTACTTCAGAGCCATAAGGTATGATTATATACCTGTGACTTTAATTGCTCCTAACCTCCCCACAAATCATCCCAACTTGCTTATGTCTTGAAGGTTTGACTCATGTTGTGATCCAGTTGTATCAGCAATTCTAGCCATCCTGTATGTTGCAGAAGTATTCTATTCTTAATACGTATAGACCAAACACTTTGTATTGAGTAGTTATTCAGTTATGGAAGGCCTCACACTGACATCAGAACTTGTTAGTCAGTAATCCACAGGCATACGCATTCCAAGAGGATAAGAACTAGATACAGGATTTAAATTACTGGCCAGATTTTCTATTCCTAATACACAAATGTGAAGTTTATTTCTAGCCTGAAGTATTGGGATGAAGCTCATAATGCTGGGTTTATTCACTGATCCATATCTCAAATTCTAGCCACAAACAAGAAACCTTTCTATAGAAATATAGAAACATAGAAATTAGGGACAGGTTTAATCCATTCAATATGATCATGGCTGATCATCTGACTCAATAGCCCATTCCCACTATTTCCTTTGATCCCTCTAGTCCCAAGTGCTATATCCAACTCGTTGAAATCATAAAACTTTTTGTCCTTGACCACTTTCTGTTGTAGAAATTCCACAGGCTCACCACTCTCTGGGTGAAGAAATTTTCCTCATCTCAGTTCTAAATGGTTTACCCCGTATCCTTAGACTGTGACCCCTGGCTCTGAACTCCCCTGCCATCAGGAACATCCTTCCTGCTTCTACCTTGTCTAGTCAGAGTCATAGAGTCATAGAGTCATACAGCATGGAAACAGACCCTTTGGCCCAACTCGTCAATGCTGACCAGGTTTCCAAAACTGAACTAGTCCCATTGCCCTACATTTGGCCCATATACTACTAAACCTTTCTTACCTTTGTTCCTGTCCAAATGGCTTTTAAATTTTGTAATTGTACCCATTGCTACCATTTCCTCTGGCAGATCATTCCACATACGCACTACCCTCCATGTGAAAAAGTTGCCTGTCAGATCTCTTTTAAGTCTTTCCCCTCTCACCTTAAACCTATGCCCTCTAGTTTTGGACATCTCTACCCTAGGGAAAAGATCTTGGCTATTCACCTTACCCATGTTCCTCATGGTTTTATAAGCCTCTATATGGTCACCCCTCAACCTCTTGCACTCCAGGGAAAAAAAGTCCCAGCCTATCCATTCTTTTCTGATTTCTGTGCAATAATATCAATCCTGCCTACATGCCTAATGTGCTCTTGTTAGAATTTTACTGATGTCTATGAAACTCCCTTCTCATTCTTCTGAACTCCAGTGAATATAATCCTTACCAATTCAAACTCTTCCCATATGTCAGTCCCACCATCTGGGAATCAGTCTGGTAAACCTTTGCTGTAGTCCCTCTACAGTAAGAACATCCTTCCTCAGATAAGAAAACAAAAACTGCACACAATATTCCAGATGTGGTCTCACCAAGGCAATGTATAATCGCAGGATATAATTCCATTTGTAACATGGCTACAAATCAACAATAGCCTACAATCCACACATAAGAGCAATTGTGGCCCAGTTAATGAGACTGAGGAACACTGACTTATGGATTTTCATTTATTGATTTTAACCAATAGATTCTGCGTGTACTAAACAAACTCTAAATAATTTGTTCTTATTTTTCAGTCTTTGACAGAATGTCCAGAGATCCTTCTTTAGAACCTTACAAATGGACAGTAATTCAGCTTTGTGTTTCTGGGCTGCATATTTGAGGAACTGAAGGCAGGAACAGATGTGTGCCTGGGGTGGGGGTGGGGTAGTGGTGTTCAGGGTTAGTGGAGGTGAGGGCACTGTGGCAACATTGGTGCTTCCTGAAAGTATAATGCCAGGTAAGGTATCAGTTGTACTACACTCTCTCCAGCACCAAAGCAAGCTGATAAAAGTCTTGTGAAATGTAAATTTATAAAGCTCACTGGACATTCCAGGCAACTTCCATGTAGACAATACAGGATTTTGTGCTGGGGAGGAAGAGAAATTACTTAAAGGTGGGCATGATGGGGTAAGGTGCCAGGCTACCTGTTTGGTTTACCTGTCCTTAATGCCTGGGTAAGGGTAGACGCTGCAGAGCGATTTATTCCCACCCAGTGACTGTCTGACTGCTTTCTTTTTTTTGTTAATACCTGAGAGAGACGACACTTTCTTGTTGAGGTGCCCTAGAGTTACTTACTTTATACCGTAGCCAAGTGTTCCTTCCAATGATAGGAGGCCTTTGACTGACCTTTCAATGTTGAGGTTCCATCTGTTGCCCTGGATTTGACAGGCAACTCGTCTCTGTATCAAATAAGATCACCCCACTTGAAAATCTGAATTTAAGTCAGCTTCCTCCAGGAGGCAGGCATCTGACCCAGAAACAAACTCAGCTCATTTTTCCCACTCTCTTTTGGCAAACATTCACCCGCTTTGGTCTAAACACAAAAATAGTATTATAACTATGTAAGGCAATATATTTCTTAACCATTATTTTGTCACCTGATGTGAAGATCTTACAACTGTGTGCACATCAGGAACTGTACACAGATTGAGGCTCGGAAAGATTTGATGAATCTCTGGAACTTGAATGAGATCAGATTTATGGGTCTCGGGAGAGATTGTTTGTTTGTGGTCCCATTCTGATCTTGTGATGTGTCTGAGTCTTGTGGGCTTACAGGAAAGGCTCCAGACTGCTTGGTATTTCTCATGTCCTGGGCAGAGTTCATGCATTACCATTCCAATTGGCATATGTCTTATAGATAGATCACCCGCATGTTTGGGTAGGAAGGATTGTGCTTTGATACTGTGTCAGAATACATCATCTTGCAGCTTGCAGTGCTAGTTGAGCTAATCACCACTCTCTAGGTGTGACTTGCTTTCCATCAGACCTCAGCTTGGACTTGTACAATGTGATAGTCTGGCCATGCTTTCAGCAAGGTTTCATTCATTTTTCCCAATGAACTTAAATATGCAGGCATTGCTATCACATTAACTAGTGTGGATTAGTTAAAGAAAGCCAGCATGCTATTGTCAAAAAGCAAATCATGTTTAATTAACTTGAGTGAGTTTGTTTTAAACTGATTGCTGTCTTTTCTCCCTCATGTTCACAGTCTGAGATAACTCCCAGATGATTATAATTCAGTTTGTCGTGCATTCCTTCCATTTCCTTCCATTCCTTTGATAAACAATAGTGCATTTAATTTGGTGTACAAACTTCCAAGAGGAATTTGATATGGTGTTGCATATTAGACTTGCCAACAAACTGTAAGCCCATGGAATAAAGGACTGTGGTCCTAGCTTCCCCATGTCCCCTCCCCACCACCAACAACCCAGTAAGAATTTAAAGGGCTGAGCCTGCCCTTGATTCTGAAAGCTGATCCCCATCCTTTCAGTATGGGAGCAGCGTTAATTGCTTTATGACAAAACTTGGCTAGACCCGCTTTCATAAGCTGCTAACCAACCTTAGATAAAAAGGATTCACTTTCATTCTTTCTCTTTCCTGCTCTGGTAATTTTTAAACCTAGAAGTATCTTTCATGGTGAGGATTTTTCTGGGATTATCCCTCTAACACAAAGTGAACAAATCTTCCAGTTTCATTTTGAGTTCTCCAAATTTGGTATTTTCACTCCCAAGTGTGAACTCTTACCCAGATTCTGATATAGTGAACTTGGAGACTTTTGGTCTCCAGGTGCTCTTTCTCTCCCAGGCCCCGGCAGACTAAGCTATCAGAGGGAATCAGTGATATTTTAGGAAACTCTGTAATGCGATGCATAACTATTTACCTCATGCCATGACCGTGGTTCAGAATCTGATCACCCATGGACAAATTGAACTTTAATGACAGAACGTGATGTTTTTAATTAAAAAGACATATAATAAAAGGATAATTGTGAACGTCAATTCAATGGCCATCTGGAGGTTATAAAGAGAGCCTTGAATATCATATCTGATAGGGTGTCGAGGAACCTTCAAAGGAATGGAAGGAAATGGAAGAAATGCACAACAAAACTGAACTACAATTGCTTGGGAGTTATCTCAGAATGTGAATATGATGGGAGAAAAGACAGCAGTCTGGGCAAGAGACATGTTTTGTATCTTTCCCTTCCAAGAATGCATATGACCAAGGTTTAAGAGCCAATTCAACCCAGGTCAGTATATGCTGATGGAAGAAAGTGTGTTGATGAGCTAAGATCCTTACGTGGGCTGAGCTACTCATGTGTAATAGTCTTGGTTCAACTGCTAGCACGTTCTGGAGGTCACAGTGGAAAATCCATCCACTAGTCACCCCCCCATTTCAAGTAAAATATTCCTCACTCTGACTGCTAAAACAGCTAGCCATAAAGCTAGTCAAAAAGCAACAGTACAAAACAAGGACTATCTTACTCTAAGTGCTTCTAAACAGCCGCCATTGTAAGGAACCAAGAAGTGAATTTAACTAACTTGTCAATCCAGGAATCGCCAATTGACTGCTTAGCTACCAACGTTCCACTACACAAGCAATCTTTTACCCTTGATCTATTTTTGGTCTTATTTCTAATCATCCTGTCTGGGACTTGTGTTTTTATTTTTTCTCATGTTTGGTAACTAATAAACTGTCTTTTCTGAGAAAGGCCTGAGGAAGGGACACTGGACCCAAAACATTAACCCTGCACAGAAATCTGTGATTTCTCTCCATAGATGCTGCCGGACCTGATGAGCTTTTCCAGCAATTTCAATTTTTGTTTCTGATTTCCAGCCTCCGCAGTTCTTTCAGATATTTTCAAATTCACTCTTTTGTTAATTCGTAAATGCCTGTCTAAATTGACTCTTTTTATAAGATAAATTCATTTGATCTGGGTGAGAGGTATCCACATGGAGGGAAAGGCTTCTTGCAATCGACTGAAGGGATGGATAAATAAAGAATGGGAACGAAGTTCATCCCTCCTCGCCTGGGTGCATGATAATTCGGAGTATCCTGTCTGTTACAATGATAACTTGGGAAATTTCAAACAAACTAAGACAGCAATTTCTGAGAAAATTAGCAGGTCTGGTGGCATCAGAACTGGGAAAGGAACTAAAAAGGTCACTCGACTCAAAACTTTAACTCTGTTTTTCTCACCACAGATGCTGTCCGATCTGCTCAGTTTCTTCAGCAATTTCTGCTCTTGTATGTTTCAGATCTCTGGGATCTGCTGTTCTTTATCGGACAGGGGTTCACCTGCACAGCTGTCAACTTGGCCTATAGTATCCGCTGCTCCCAATGTGGCCTCCTGTACATCGGTGAGGCCAAGTGTAGCTTCAGAGACCATTTTGTAGAGCATCTGTGCTCTGTACGCGACAAACGACAACACATTCTGGTCGCGAACCACTTTAACTCCCCCTCCCACTCCCTGGGTGACGTGTCCATCCTGGGCCTCCTCCAGTGCCACAACGACACCACCCGCAAACTGGAGGAGCAGCACCTCATGTTCTACCTCAGGAGCCTACAGCCCGATGGTCTCAATGTGGACTTTACCAGTTTCAAAATCTCCCCACCCGCGGCCTCATCCCATGTCCAAGCCTTCTTCTCATCCCCAGCTCCTTGACCTGCCACAACTTGTCCATCTTCTCTCCCACCTCTCTGCCCCTCCCATCCCACTGACCAGTCCTGACCACTACCTACCTGCACTCACCTATCACCATTCCACCTACCTTCCCCAGCCCCACCTCTCCTCTCTCTATTTATTTCCCAGCTCCCTTCCCCGTCCCCATTTCTGAAGAGGGGTCCTGATCCAAATTGTCAACTTTCCTTTCCCTCTGATGCTGCCTGGCCTGCTGTATTCCTCCAGCTCCACAATGTGTTACCTCTGACTACAGCATCTGCAGTTCTTGCTATCTGCTGTTCTTTGTTATATTTTGGGGACCTTCACTTGGTATCTCATCTCAATACTAAGGACTCTCCCCTTCACAAAAGCCATCCACTAGACAATGTTACTCACATGTAGAAATTGCAGTTTAGATTGTTTTAGACGCCAACTCTCTTCTATCTTGGAAATAAGTTGACAGTTCAAAGCGAAAGCATTTATAACCTGCCATTCATAACACCTTCCTGGGGTTTATCTATAAATGTAAGTACTTTGCACCTTCTTCCCAATATAAAAGAAACTGGCTCCCCTTTTGTCTTTAACATCAAGTCACATAGGTTTGATTCAGAGATAGTAGGAACTGCAGATGCTGGAGAATCTGAGATAACAAGGTGTAGAGCTGAATGAACACAGCAGGCCAAGCAGCATCAGAGAAGCAGGAAGGCTGATGTTCCCGAAACATCAGCCTTCCTGCTCCTCTGATGCTGTTTGGCCTGCTGTGTTCATCCAGATCTACACCTTGTTATCTCACATAGATTTGATATTAGCAGAGTCAAGAAAAACTCACACGCCTCTTTGTTTCATCATTTCGCCCTGAATTAACACTCAGTGCTAAAACAAAACAATCTTATAAAACCTTGCATTTTTAATAAAATACATATCTTAAGTAGCTTTGGACGTTCGTCATTTATATTTGAATTCCCTGATCTTTTTCCATCAATTTCTGTCCCAGTTTGCAATTATACAATACACAGAAAGAAAAGGCAGCTCAAACTATTTGTGCTTTCAATGTGTGTATTTTCTCATCAAACTTCCCTGTACATAGGCTTTTCTTCCTCTGACACAACGTAGGGTGTGTCCACAGGTTTAAGTTACAATGCCAACGGAGGGGATAAATGGCTTCACGTGCCATAATTTTATAGAATTACAGACAGAATCAAAGAATAGTTTGAATTGAAGTAATTTGGCCTCTCATTTCTATACTGGCCTTCTGGAAGAGCAATTCAGCTTGTGCCACTCCCCTGCCTTTACTCTGTAACTGCGCATTTTTCCCCTTTTTAGATATAGATCCAATTTCCTTTTGAAAGCCTTGATTTACCCCATATCCATCACCATACTCTCATTCCACATGTTATGTGGAAAAGATTTTCTTCATGTCATCTTTGCTTTTTCTTTGCAAATTACCTTAAATCTGTAAAAGCTCAGCAGGTCTGGTAGCATCTGTGAAGAGACACCAGACTTAACATTTTAGGACCAGTGACCCTTCTTCAGAAACTTCTGTTTTTGTTTCTGATTTCCAGCATCCACAGTTCTTTCGGTTTTGTTTTACCTTAAATCTGTATCTTTGGTTCTTGATCATTTCTCCAAACTGAGCAGCACCTCAGTCCTTACCTATTCTGTACTCTTCATTATTTTGAGTACCTCCATCAAATCTTGTCTCAAATTTCTTTACTCCAAAGAGAACTGCACTAATTTTTCTGATTTTTCTAACAAACTGAAGTTCCACATTCCTGCAGCCATTCTCGTACATTTTTTACCCTGTGCCCTCTGTAATGCCTCTGCATCCTTTCTGAAGTGTGGTGCCTAGAATTAAACGAATACTTCGGTACTCCAGTGAAGTTTTCCAATTGGAGTACTCTAATATTCTACTAATTTATATATGTTGACCATAACTTCCTTGCTTTTGTACTCCATGCACCTTTTGATAAAATCCAGGATGCGATTCACTTAATTACTCATGCTCTCAACCTTTCCTGTCACCTTCAATGCCTTTGGATGCATACATACAGATCCTTATGCTCTTGAGCCCTGTTTAGAATTGCAACATTTATTTTAAATTGTCTCTCTGCATTGTTCCTACCAAAATGAATACCTTCATACTTTGTTGCATTAAATTTTATCTGACACTTGTCTGCCTATTCCACTAGCCCAGCTATGTGTTTTTGAACTTCTGCGTTAATCTTGTCATGGTTTATAATGTTTCTAATTTATCTATCCTCTGCAAATTTTGGAACTGTGCTCTATGCAACAAGGCACATGTTATTAATCGAGCAAGGAGGAGCGGGGCTGGGGAAGGTGGGTGGGATGGTGGTAGGTCAGTGCAGGTAGGGAGTGGTGGAGATTGGTCAGTGAGGTGGGAGGGGTGGATAGGTGGGAGAGAAGATGGACAGGTTGTGTCAGGTCAAGGAGGTTGGGATGAGAGGGAGGATTGGTCATGGGATGAGGCCGGGGGTGGAGAGGTTTTGAAACTGGTAAAGCCCACATTGAGACCATTGGGCTGTAGGCTCCCAAGGTGGAATATGACCAATCCCCACCACTGCCTATCTGCACTCACCTATCACCATCCCACCTACCATCCCCAGCCCCACCCCTCCTCTCTCTATTTATTTCTGAGCTCCCTTCCCCCACCCCATTTCTAAAGAATGGTCCCGACCCGAAACATCAGCTTTCCTGCTCCTCTGATGCTGCCTGACCTGCTGTGTTCCTCCAGCTCCACACTGTGGTATCACAGTATTAAAGTGCATCCAGTTGCTGAGGTTCTTGTTGTTGGATCTCTTGATTCAGAACAGGCTTGTGTCTGGAAGCACTTGTTTGCCTAGCAATTGGTTGACATCCCTCCTTCGGATGTCCTATGTTGTGATGCTGCTCTTGGTTTGTCTTCCTAATTCAGCTTCTCTGTTTGGCCTCTGTAGTTCCTGGTTGCGAAGCTGCTTGTTGGGGCTGGAAGCCTGTGGGGAAGTGTTTCTGCAGAAGCTTTTTGTTGGAAAGGCTCTCTCCTGGTGAGATCAGGCCTGGCAGTTAAACAGACTGTGTGTTCCATTATCTTGTCTCAAATCTGTGTTGCCATTGTGTTTCTGGGGTTCCTTTTGAGGTCAATTCGTTTCCTGATAGTTAAAGACATATGTAAATGGAATCTGATTGAAGTTGAATGCCCGAAATCTCTGTGAATGAGTATTAATTGGAGTTGAATTCCAGGATGGTTCCAAAATATCTGTGTTACGTCGCCCAATGTGTAAATGTTAGTTTCAGTCTAGAGTGTTACTTCTAGTTGATTGTTATCTTGGAGTGGAGGTGTGTATTAGAATTCCAGGTTAAACAATAGTCCCAGATTAAAATCATTCTGACTCTGTGTGTATTTGTTGCAGCCTGAGCTCAGGCTGTTGTCCAGTATTTTCAGATACTAGTAAAGTCCAGGTTCTTGTCCAGTATTTCAGATGACAGGGATTTTTGCTCAATCCTACATCCCAGGAATCAGAATTTTGGAACCCTGCTGTTCTTAACATGTATTAATAACATGCCAGAGATAGCAAGAACTGCCAATGCTGGAGTCAGAGATAACACAGTGTGGAGCTGGAGGAACACAGCAGGTCGGGCAGCATCAGAGGAGCAGGACAGTTGATGTTCCGGGTTGGGACCCTTCTTCAGAAATGGGCTTTGCAGTGGGGTTATAACTCACTCAGAGATAGTAAGAACTGCCGATGCGGGAGTCAGAGACAACATGGTATGGAGCTCGAGAAACACAGCAGGTCAGGCAGCATCAGAGGAGCAGGAAAACTGATGTTTCAGCCATTCCAGAAATGGCTGAAGAAGGGTCCTGACCCAAAACATCAGCTTTCCTGCTCCTCTAATGCTGCCTGACCGGCTGTGTTCCTCCAGCTCCACACTGCGTTGTCTCTGACTCCAGCATCAGCAGTTCTTACTATCTCTGAGCACTTTCAAACTGTGTTTTCTTTATTGGTGAGCTGAAACTCCCAAGACCTCAAAATTACCAACCTAGTTAGCAGGCAGGAGAAGGCAGGTGATGACAGTGCAGGGATCCCCAAGGGTAGGAAGCCTGATTAAAGTTTTATGATTAAAACTGCTGTTTAGCATCTAATTGTGTTTGGCCTGTGTTTAATTTAATGGTGTATTTAATTATTATCCTCTGTATAGTTGATTGTGTCAATTTCACAGTTTACTACATTTGTTTTTATTTCTTGTGTTATACTTGCCTTTTGTATTTAATATACACATGGATTCTTTTGCCCTGAAACACCTGTCTGCTGCCTTCTTCATTTTGCATTCCTAAATACGTCCAGTGTCAGAATCAGGGATCTGGGGGTGATTGGAACCGCTTAAAAATCAGCAGATTACTGATCATTAACCAGAATCCTTACAGAGGATCTCCATCATAAACTTTAGTCTAGATTGAAAAACAACATTTGTTGCCATTTAGTTCTGAAGAAGGATCACTGGACCCAAAACTGACTCTACTATCTCTACAGACGTTGCCAGACCTGCTGAGTTTCTCCACCAATTTCTGTTTTTGGTTCATTTTTACGTCTTGTTTTTTGTCACTTGGCCATTTTTGTATTGAGATTGCTATTGTCCCTTTTATTCCACGGGCTGTATACTTTTCACACTGCTATTGAATCGCACTTTGTTACATGTCTTTTGGAAGTCCAGTTGCACATCGGGATAATTGCCTTGTCACCTTCTGCATTACCTCATCAGAAAATTCAATATTTGTTCTCCACAGTTTGCCCTAAACAAATCCATGCTGGCTTTCTTAATAATCCCATATTTGCCCAAATGTCTATTTACTTTGTCCCAAATTTATCATTTCTAGAAGCTTTCCCATAACTGAGCTTAAACTAATTGGTCTGTGGTTGCTGAGCTTATCTTAACACCTTTTTTTGGAACAAAGGTGCAACATGTGTAACTCTTTATCCTCTGGTACTACCTCTGAGCCTGAGGGATATCGGAAGATTATGGACAGTGTCTCTGCACTTTCAACTCTATATCCCTTCAATATTATTGAATGTGTCTTCTCATCCTATCTCAGTGTCTTATCAACTTTAAATACTACTAATTTGACAGTGCATCCCTTTAAGTCTAAAGATCTCAACTAGACACTCGCTGATTAACCTCAATTTCCATCTAAGGGTTCCTCTAAAATTTGCAGAGTCTTAGGGATCCCTTCACTTCTCCTGGGATCAAACAGCTTTCAAAATTTCACTTTGACTCTCCTCGGTGTTTCTACTATTCTCTGAGGTATGAGATTTCTTGGAGTCCTTCCACTAGCATCTGGCTAGGGTACCCTTCATCCTCATCCAAATCTTACAATTGACAACACTATACCTCACACATGACCCTCATTCATTCAGAATGACTCCATTTCCTTGTTTTCTGAGAAATCTTTGCTTCTAGTCCACAACTCCTCCGGATTAGTCAGTAACTGCCCGTCTCAAAGCTACTCCAAAGCTGACTGCATCTCTCTTTGAGAATATTACAGGGATAAACTCAAAACAAAAGGGTACCTCCCTGCAAGCCTTATTTCCATTGAATTGTGGCATACTTTGGATGGTTTGGAAAGTGACTTAAATTAATTAACTTTACTTTCCAAATTATCCCTTTGATTCTACCGCACATAGGTATAATTTATCTCTCTATTGGCACAGCTGCAATCTTACCAAACTCACCGGTTCCATTACAAAGCTAAGAGAGGATTACCTGTTGTTTATTGTTCTGAGATCTCAAACTGCAACTGCTTTAAGTAAATATGGACCATCCTTTGATTTGTAATTACTTTTGGGATGTTTTCCAGTGTCTTAAACCTAGGATTTTCCATTTATCCTATATTTAAAAAATTAAATCCACAAACTAAAAGTCATACTCCTAAAGTATACAAATCACAAAATCAGATATTGACAACGCCCGTGTCTTCTATTACCCTCTCTTTGCATCTCTTATTTGGTTTGTCAATCCCTCTCTGCACCTTCTGTATTCAGCTAGGTTCTCAATTGTATTTATGATTTTTTTTTGTGTGTATCCATTTGATCCATGTAGGAGTTGCTACGGTTGTGTTGCTAAAATCAATTCTTCCTCACAATAGGGGCAGGGCATGTTATGGAGTTATCAATAAATCACTTTGTACAGTTCAATAGTTACTGAACAATCAGTTTCAGGCAGTTAGAAGGGGGCAATTGGGGGGAAAGGTTGCTACCTTAAGGTTGCAGTCTATCAGGTACTTAGGAGCTGGGAGGAGAGACTCTATCCTGACAATGTGCTGCTGCAGCAGGCTCCAAAGTTAGGGCAGAAGAGAATTCTTGGGATCCAGGGCAAGCAGCTAAATGTTGAAGATAGACTCCAAGATAAGGTCCCTGGGAGCCATGATGCTCAGAAGAAAGCATGTGCCATTAATTGTTCAGCTGAGAGCAAGGGTGAAAGAAGCCCACAAGCAACATTTGCTTTGTGCAACCGAGCAAGGTTAGAGTTCAGAGAAGTGCAGGGGATATACTGGCTTAGTGAAGTTTGCTGTGTATAGGCAAACTGAAATTGCACCTGTGAGGTAGGTTCTGTAACACAATTTCCAGAATCAAGGATATCACTCTCTCAGTTGGGAGAGTGGCTACCAGAACATGAGCAGTCTTTGAGGCAGTCCATGATGGAGTGACTTTTGAGGGTGTTTTAATGGTAGTAAAGAATTGGAGTTCCTTGAAAGTTTTAATGAAATGTGGTGACCCACAGTATTACTCATGCCTGAGGGGTTATTGAGAAATCCATGGGATCTGTCTTAACCACATTTGCAATTTAGTACGCTCTGTGTGAGTATTACCACAGTGTGTCTGCTACTACTTTTACCTCAGGTTAATTCCATTTGGATGTTAAAATGTAACTTATATATGTATATCGTAGATTGTATTACAGTTCTAATTTTGTAGAGTAAAGTTTAGTGTTGTTTGTTCAAAGCCCTCATGGAATCTTGTGGTTTTATTCTCTTGATAAGTACCTGAAACCTCACACTTTTGTTTACTTTTTAAAAAAATGTTTGCTTAGCCCCAGCCAGATTGTAAAATAAATGTGGTGGTCTGGTCTGGGACCATAACATATTACCCATCTGACACCTATCAACAACACACTTATTCTGCTTCATCTTAATCTGTAACTCTTTCATTATCCAGGGAGCTCTGGATTTGTGTGTCCTACCTTTCTCTTTTGTGGGAATGAACCCTGACTGTGCTTGAACTATCTCTTGTTTAAATTCAGCCAATTGAGGAGTTACCTGTTAATGTTTGAATGCAATTTATCTGGACCAGATACAGTCTTAGCCACATTAAGGTTAACATCTCTCAGTTAGTTATTCTTACTTGGGATTGCCCCTTGTCCTTTACCATAGTCAACCTAAACCTTACAGTAAATACAATCATCATTGTTCCTTAAATGTTCCCTTACTGACACCTGATCCACTTCACTTATCTCATTCCTAAGCCCAGTAAAGCACTGGCCTTCTCTTGATCAAGATTACTATCCCACTCTCTTCCCTTCCTTTTCTACATTTCCCAAACACTTTGTATCCCAAAATAATTAATATCTAGTCATAGAATAATACAGCATGGAAACAGGTTCTTCAGACCAAACTGGTCCATGCTGATCATGTAGCCTACTCAGCTAGTTCCAGTTGTCTGCATTTGGTTCATATCCCTCTAAACCCTTCCCATCCATGTGCCTATCCATTTTGTTTTAACTGTTGTCATTGTACATGCCTCAACCACTTTCTCTGGCAGCTCATTCTATATACACACCACTCTCTTTGTGAAGAAGTTGCCCCTCAGGTCCTTCTTAAATCTATCCCTTCTCACCTTAAACCTATGCCCTCTAGTTTTCAATTCCCCTTCCCTATATGAATTCATCCTGTCTATGCCCCTCATGATTTTATACTCCTCAATAAAGTGATCCCTCATTCTCCTATGTTCCAAGGAATAACGTCTTATCCTGGCCAATCTCTCCCTATAACTCAGGCCTACTAGTCCTGGCAACATCCTCGTAAATCTTCTTTGCACATTTTGGGTGACCAAAACTGTACACAATACTCATCAATGACTTATACTAACGTAACATAACATCACAACTCCTATACTCAACGCCTCCACTGATGAAGGCCAGCATGTCCTGCCCTTTTTTGAGCCATGTCTCTATTATCATCATGAGATCATATTTTCACATCATTATTTACATCTGCAACTTGCCAATCTTATTTAACACTGTCCACATTTTACACACACATATGCTGTAACGATAATTTGGACTCACTTCGAAGCCTTTTAAAGGCTCTAAACTTTAAAACTCGAAACTAGAATTAGGGAGTCAGATATTACATTCTCTGTCTGGTGTGGCTCAAGGGAAAACTGACAAGGTTGTAAAGAAAATTGTTTGTCTCATATGGTTTGGTGACAATTTCACTTTCAAAGATAAATTGGATCAGGTTAAGGCGTTGTGGCTAACACACCTTTGCAAGCCTACTCCAGCTATGTCAATAAGCCTTTCCCTGTCTTCTGTAATGGGGCTTCTAGTTCTGAGTAAGGATGAACAGAGCCTCCCCCTCTCTCCCTATTTATTTCAGAACCCTCTTCCCCTCCCCCATTTCTGATGAAGGGTCTAGGCCCGAAACGTCAAGCTTTCCTGCTGCTATGATGCTGCTTGGCCTGCTGTGTTCATCCAGCTCCACACCTTGTTATCTCCTTCTATTCCACTGTACTTTACTCCAATGGAACAGAGGTCAAGGTCCATTTTATTTTCCTTCCAACAAAACATGTATCAAAAATAATGAACCAAATGCTTCCTGAGTGAATCAACACGTTTGAAAATATGAATTGAAATTTAAAGGATAAAATCCAGCAGGGAAATAATAAGTGCATGAGGTTATTAATATAGCTTTAATGAATGGTATAGATTGATGTGATTAAATATACTGTGAGGCTTTATGATTCCTGTGTTGCTGGGTGAGTGAAGTAGGAATTTAATTGGTGGAGTAGAGGAGTAGAGCTCAGCAGAGCATAGGAGTAGAGCTCAGCAATGGTAAATAGGAGTTTTGGTTGATTACATTTAGAAATAAGGCAAAATATCTTCTTGGGTGGTCAAAATGCATGGGTCAATGTTTGTGATGCAACACATAGTCTGTCACATCAAAGCTGTGAGGAAAGTGAGATTTGAGGTAAAACTGTCACTTCATATCTGGCATTCCCATCTGACAAAAAATGGCATTATGGATGGATTAATGAAAGTGTACCTCCCTGGCACTGAACGTTAAAGATTAGAAGGATCCAATGTTCCATTGCTGGCTGAATGTAGGGAGACAGGATGCCACAGAGATAGTAAGAACTGCAGATGTTGGAGTCAGAGATAACAGCTGGAGCTGGAGGAACACAGGGAGACAGGACGCTACAATTGTCCAGGCAAAATAAAAGAATCTATAGGTGTTCCAAATCATTACGTAATGACCTCTGCTGGAAGGTCTGGGTATTTGGATGTTATTGGAATCTCTCTTGAGAATGATATCTTGCAGTTGAACTAGCCTCTGACCAGACATAGTCCAGTTTGTGATTTCAGGTAGTTTGGATTACTGGCCATGATAGAACTCAAACTTTGAGGAGATCAAGAAGTAAAGCAGGAGAAAATGGTATCAAGAGGTGACTATATAAAAATCAATCACCCAGTGCAGGCACAAAATATTTCTAATTCATTTACTAGAGGCTAGAATTTGCACAATTGCAGGCGGAGAAAATATGTGTTAAATTGTGATTGAGGAATTTGTGGAGCTAATATCCTGTGTGTAGATAGATTCTTTGTCAGGTGACAGACGGGAAACTGCAGCAGGTAATGGTTCAGGAATTCAGCTGTTCCAAACTTCACGCATTTCATGTTTTTGTTAAATTTTATGTGTTGCAAGATTTGATGCAACTTTGGGTCACCTCAAATGGAAGGTTTTACTTAAAACAAAACATGCTATATCCTGTCTGGAGAAAGGTAGTGTCATACAAAATAAGCATGGAAGTAGAAAGAAAGAAGGGTAATAAATAACTAAAATGAGCATCGCAAGAGTAAAATCTGATTATTTTAGATTCTATTTCATATGAATTCTGAAATTGAGAAATTAAATCGTTTGGGTGACTATTGTGATTGGAACCAGGTGGACCTCATTAACTACAAAGTCGTTGATTCGGGTTGTTAACCTGGACCAATCAGGAAAGCCTTGGCTGACCAATATAACCAGGAGAGTAGAATCCCCTCAGCTGAGGACTGACTCTGAGCTGGCTGACCACAGCCAATGTATTGTGCATAAATAAATAAAGGGTGACTCGGTGACGGGACACCAGCCTCTGTGCAGATATTTCAGTGACATTAGTATATCCTGCAGGTGTGAAAATATCTGCGTAATACGACCTACTTATAATTACCAGCATGCTCTTACAACCATACTTAAAATTACCATCTAAAAATATAATTAAATAATCAAACTGGAGCTCTGTAAACATTAAGTAATGTGTTTATAGACAAAATATTTTATTCACTTAAGAGAGTCAAACTTGAGTAAGCTGACCTCAGTTAGGATGGCAATAGGACAATGACATGTAGCTCTAGTGTCCATGAGTGGAAGAGGAGAGAGAAATCCTAATGGGTTTCTCGTTTCTGATTGCCAATGACTTATATAGAACATAGAACTATACAGCACAGTTTTAGACATTTCAACTCTGGGAAAAAGATTCTGACTGTCAACCGTATCTATTCATCTCATAATTTTATAGACTTCTATCCAGACTCCCTTCAGCCTGCGCTGCTCAAGAGAAAACAACCCGAGTTTTTCTAGCCTCGCCTTATAGCTCATATCCGCTAACAGGCAGCATCCTAGTAAACTTCTTCTGCATCCTCTCCAAAGCCTCCATATCCTTCTTGTAATGTGGCGACCAGAATTGAATGCAGTGTGGCCTAACCAAATATAATAACGCTGCAACATGACATCTTGAGTCTTGCACTCAATTCTCCAACCAATAAAGGCAAGCATGCCATATGCCTTCTTTACCATCCTATCTCCTTGCGCGGCTACATTCAGAGAGCTACAGACTTGAATCCCAAGATCCTTCTGTACATCAATGCTGTTCAGAGTTCTGCCATTAGCTGTACACTTTTCCTTAATATTTGATCTCCCACAGTGCAGCACCTCACATTCACCCAGATTAAACTCCATCTGCCATTTCTCCACTTATGTTTGCAACTGATCTATATCCCACTATATCCTTTGACAACCTTTTACGCTATCCACAGCTCTACCAATCCTTGTATTGTCTGCAAATTTACTAACCCTCCCATCTGCATTTTCATCCAAGTCACTTACATATAATCACAAACAGCAGAGGTCCCAGTATGGATGCCTGCAGAGTACTATTAGTCACGGACCTCCAGCCTGAAAATCACACTTCCAACAATAATTTCTATCTTCTATGAGCAAGCAAGTTCTGAATCCATGCGGCCAAGTCACCGTGGATCCTGTTCATCTTAATCTTCTGGATGAGCCTACCATGAGGGACCTTGTCAAAAGCCTTACCAAAATCCATGTAAATGACATCCACTGCTGTACCCTCATCAATCACCTTCATCCCCTTCTCGAAAAATTCAACGAAATTAGTAAATTTTGGGGGCGGTGGTGTGCATATGTGGGCCAGTGTGTTTATGTTTTTGTGAGCGTAGGAGGAGTTCGTTTTCTTTTTGGTGAGGGAATATTAGGCAAGAAGAGAACATCAAAGTAATTGGAGGAGCTCTCTTGCATCTAGGAATACAAGGAAAGTTGTCTTGGGAGTTGCAAACTGGTGGGAGGACGTTTCTATAGTTTGGCAGTGATATGGTGTGGGAGTACGATTCGGGGGGCAGCATGTGAATATTTAGGACAGGATACTGCTGAATGCTGAGGGAGATTCCAAGGATGAAAATTAACAGCATTCAGGAGAACTCCATACTGACACTTATGACTATAGGGGCTATAATTTCTTCCGAAACACTGTGATTTTGCAGCAGTGCAGTGATGATCAGATGTTCATGGGCTGGTTTACAAACTAAAGGATTCTTGACAGGGGCAGAATGACAAATAGATCTAAAATCACTGTTGCTTGCAGAAAGTTATAAATGGCAAGAGAAATGGGGACCAAAAAGCAAGAATTCTTGAGCCAGGAATGCAAAAGCACAATCATGTGAATTCAGAACATCTCAAATGAAAACAGAAAATGCTGGGAAAACTCAGCAGGTCTCACACCATCTGTGAAGAGATAAGCGGAGGTAACATTTCAGGTTGAAGATTTTTAATTTGAACTGTCTAACCAGCTGAGTATTTCCATTTTTCTATTTATGTATTAGCCCATGGGGCAAGGTTGGCAAGAGCTAACAGACAGAAATGAAGAGTCACTGCATTTTTATGACGTTAATAGGAAAGGTGGCACTTAAACACCATCAAGCCAATTTCCAGTCATAATCAGAAATATGACTTTCTCTCTGTGGTACAGGAACAAAGATTCAGGAGGCAGGAACGAGCTATTAGGCCAGATTGGGACGGGGTTGAGAAAAAAGATAGCTTGGGAACAGAAAAGAGGGAAGGATGGTTCTGAGCTCAGAGCAGTGGAATAGATTGGGAAAAAGGGAAACAATCAGGTGACAAGACAAATTTTAGTTGTCGGGTAAGGCGTACTGTGGAGAATAATACTGCTTTAGGTCGGAGATTGAACAGGGAAGATGAATTGAAAAATTGTAGTAAGTAGTTAGATATCTAAACACAGCAGGCAAGAGCAACATATAGCGTGAGGCAAATACTTTGCAAAAAGTGTACAGGAAGTTACTGTAACATAGGAAGGGAATGCTGCATAGAAAACTTATATTAGTAGCAAATCCCATGTGATGCTACTTGTAGTGAGATGAATGGTAAGTTTAACACACAAAGTGTTATCAAATTTCTGAGGATTAAGTAAGTCATATTCTATATTTATTACACAACATTTTAAGACTATTATCAGTGTTTTGGGAATTTTTTGTGGTTGTAGATTTTTTTTATGAAGAGATTTTTTTCCTTTCCTATACCCTATCCCTTCCTTCCCTGGGTATTAATTGATATCCATGGTGTTGTGCATGGGAACCAAAGCCAAGAACAGCCTTCGGCTGAAGAAATGTGAGAGGGCAGGGAATAATTAGAACAGAACAAAAGATATAATTCAGCCCTGGCTGAGAACTTTATATAGGCACTTATTATTTATGTCGATGGGAAAAGTTGACAAGAATTTTGTGCAGGATAAGATTTTTATCATATTGCCAATGAAACTTCAGTTTTGCATCCCACGAGTTCCTTTTCTATTGCAGTTGAGGAAGGAAAATTATGTAGAGTTTATAACCAGTCCAATACTGCCTGTCCTTTTGCTGAAGTTTAATTTTCTGCTTATAAAGAGAGAACTGATTTTAGATTTTAAGTGACGTGCAGAGGTAAGGATGTGATTAGACCAGGGTTCAGTCCCCATTTTTAAAGTTATGTATTGGGATGAACCTTTTCTGGACAGATTGTGACAGACCAGAGATTAAGGCTGTTACATTGGAGCTTGTACTGTCATAATCATGATGGTGCAGAAGGAGATAACACAGTGTGGAGCTAGAGGAACACAACAGGCCAGGCAGCATCAGAGGAGCAGGAAAGCTGACGTTTCGAACGCCAGCATCGGCAGTTCTTACTATCTCTGAATGGCACAGAAGGAAATCATTTGGCTAAGCGAGTTAATGCTGCTATTTTTATAGAGTAATCCTGACAGTTCCATTCCTCCCCAATATCTCCATAGCCTGATAAGTTCCTTCAAGTGCATGTCCAAATTTCTTTTGAAGTAATTGATCAATTCCATTTCCACCATCCATGTAGACAGCAAAGCATCTTTGCTACTTGCCCAAAATCTTAAAACTGTGTCCGTTGGCCCATTAACATCAATAAGTGGCACACATTTTCTTTATTTAATATACAGGCAAGAGCTTTTCATTACTTTTCAATTTTCTCTGGATATGAGGGAGGTGCCGTAAGATTGTGTCATAATCTTGAATGTGATGATCAGGTCTTCCCTTGACTTTTTTTGTTCCAAGGAGAATGACTCTAGGTTCTCCCAAACTAACCTAAAATTTCTCATCCATGGAATCATTCTGACAAATCTCCTTGACCAGAATTAGATACAATACTCTAGCTGTGGCCTAACCAGAACTTAATGAAGGTTTAGTATAACATCCCTGCTTTTACTTCTCATAGCCTCTATTTTTAAAGCCCAAGGTCACATAATTTTAGTTAATTACTCTTGCAATATGTCCTGCCACCTTCAAACTTATGGCTCTGTTCACTCTTCAGACTTGTGCCATTAAATATACGTTGTGTCTCCCTATCCCTTTTGACAAAATGCATCTTTGCATTAAATTCACTTCACCACTTGCCACCCCATTCTGCTGGCTATTTATGTCCTGTTGCAGTCAATTGATATCATACCTACTGTTTGTCTCTTCTCCACATTTGTTAGCATCAGAAAATGTTGAAACATTGCTCTGTATTCCATTATTCAAGTAATCTATGTATTGGTTAAAATGCAATAATTCTTGCCTGGACAACTATCTAGTCTAGTCTGCAAAGAAACTATGAAACATTTTACCAGAATTTGCAGTTGCCTATCCTAAAGCTAACTTTTCACTGAAGCTGACACTTGTCCTCCTGTTCCATGAATGTTAATTTTGTTAAACAACTTTTTACGTCTTACTTTGTTGAATGTTTTCTTAAATCATGTAGATAAGATTCCTTTCCTCCACCAACCATTTCTATTATTTCATCAAAAAAATCAATAAATTTAAGCAAACATGATCTGCCTTTTAACAAATACATGTTGTATTTCCTTAATGAGCTCAAAACTCTCCAAATGTCTGCTAATATTTTCCCTGATTGTTGTTTCTATAACCTTGCTAACTAATGATGTAAAATTCATCAGCCTCAAGTTACTAGGAATATTCTTATAGCCATCTTTTTGAAAAAGAGGTTCACATTTGCTACTTTTTAAGACTTTGGTGCCTCCCCCACAGTTTGGGAAGATTGGAGGATTATGGCAAACCTTCCAGTTATCTCTACTCCCACTTCCTTTAGCAACCTGAGACACAACCCCTCTAGACTAGGTGAGTTATCCGCTCTATGCATGGTCAGCCTTTTTGGTGTATCTTGCCTTCAATTTTCAGCCCATTCTTCAGCTGTGCCATCTCTGCTTCTACTGATATTTTATCAGCATTGTTTTCTTTAGCAAACAGTGGTACAAAACACTCACTAAATATTTAAGTCCTGCTCTGCACTGATGGCCAATACAGTCATAGAAGACCTCAAATGTGTCAGTGGACACTGCTCCCTCTCCAAAAACATCCAGGCACAGACATTAAACATGAAAGAAGGGGCAAGGGGAAAGAAGGGGCTGTACCACCCCTCTAAAGCCTACTGGATGGACCTGGTTATCCTTGGTCGAGCATGGTATGACGATTGTTGTGATTCTGCTGTGAATTGAAGGCAGATTACAGCATAGCATAATCATTGGAATCATGATTCCATGAATGTAGCCCTTTAAGACTCCTCACATTCCAGCCCTGAACTCCATATGCTTTCCATAAGACACTTTATTCCTCTCACTCTGTCTGCTGCTTTGTTGATAATTGGTGGCAGAATTAAAACTGATCTGAAGAGGAATTACTTCTCTCAAAGTGTCATGAATTCATGGAATTGACTACTTGAGATGATGCTGGGCCACTGAGTAAATTTAAGGAGGAGATGGACAAATTTTTAATTTAAAGTGAAGGATTATGGGGACTGGGCAGGTACCCCCTGCTACATACTCATTGTGCCCAGGAGATGAAAATCACAGGCTACATAGTTCATCACCCTTTTGAGGAATGCCCCTGAGTTTGATTACCATTTGACTTTCTGTTAATGAGTTGAGCTGGAACAACCTTGAATATCTCTTTTTACATCATTTACAGTGATAATGAACCTTCATTTTTAGCGGTTAAACCTGTGGTAACATAATGGGGTGAAGTCCTGCCATGGCCTAATTGAACAGTCTTCAAATGCTGTGAAGAGTATTTTTGGTCCTAGTGATTTTTGACATTTGGTATATAGATATACGTATATGGGCATACATTCAATATGTGTTTTTTTAAAATTTATTCACAGATGAGGCCGTTGCTGTCTAGGCCAGCATTTATTGTCCATTTCTCTGGGCGACTAAGAGTCAACCACATTGCTATGGTTCTAGAGTCACATGTAGGCCAGACCAAGTAAGGACAGCAGTTTCTTTCCCTAAAGGACATTAGTGAACCAGCTGGGTTTTTCCAACAATCGGCAAAAGATTCATATTCATCGTTAGACCCCTAATTTTAGATTTTTTAAATTGATTTCAAATTCCACCATCTGCCATGGCATGATTCCAACCCAAGTCCCCACAACATTACCTGGGTCTGTGGATTAATACTCCAGTAATAATACCACCAGGCCATTGCCTCTCCCTCGTTTTCTACTATGATACGTTGGAACAGAGATTAAGAATCATGCATACATAAACAACATGCAATTCTCAAGGTTCTCATTGATGCATAAAAAAGATTATAGATAAATATAATGATAGATATGTCACATACACATTCACAAGCACCTGCCTGGGTGAGTGCACATTACTCCTTGTAATTAACATGGAATGAAATTACACTGTGAAATGATGAAGTGTGTGTTGAGGTGAACCAGCACTGCAGCCTCCTAATTATGCAAACTTCAAATCTTTAAACAGTCAATGACAGACACTGTGGAGCAAAGTTCTTTGGAAACTGACTCCAGGTCGCTAACGCCTGTCCAAGCTAACTGTTAGTACCATTACAACTGGCTGTTCAACATGTTGCAGACGATTACCTCCCAAGTAATTTGAGCTTTGTGTTGTCACTTGGGAAAATGTTGTATCATATTGGATTTGATTTCTAACCATGTCAAACTGTCGAACAAGTACATTTGCGCTAAAGTACTCTCCATTCACAATCAAGCACTTGAGGTGTTGATGACTATATTTCAGATATATGGGATACCCTGATAGCCATTCTTTGTCCAGAATAAGCACATTTAAAGTGTAAACAAATCAGTTGGGTTTGCATTTTAACCAATGACAGCTTTCATAAAAGCAGTAGTCTTTTAGGTCATCTCTATTTTTAATTTATAATGATTCATTAGAGAGTTTTGTGCTCTGGCTGATAGCCAGCATCTTTGCTGAATATATTCAGCAGCAGTTGCCTGAGGGTGCCTTCCTGTCTCCGTAATATAAATATGATATAGGCTTGTGATTTTGAGTATCATATTTTCAGAGTTGCTGCTCAGATCCTGTGAAACCGAACATAATCCTTAGGCAGGAAAGGCATTTAAAAGTTATAGCATCAGCCCTCCCATTTGGACCCATTTAGCTAAATTAAGGAATGCATGATGTCATGACCTACAGCGGTGAACTTATTAGTGTCAGTCCACGTAAAGAAATAAAAAGCAAGGACCATTTCAGCAGTGTAAATTTGACTATTTAGCATAATTAAAGGAAAATAGCAATCAGATTGACTTCACCTGGGGCCTGCATCTCACAATGTTTCCTTTCTTGTCAATAAGTTTTTGCCAAATCCCTTCAGGTGAGGATAGACCAGACCACTCTCCTGAAGCAAGGGTGTAACATGATACTTCCTTCCTGTAGGATTAGAATTGCACTGTCAATATCATGTCAAGGCGAAATGGCAACAGTGGTGTTTACAAAATTAACAAATGGATTTCAAGTTAAATGCCGGCCAATTTGTGCAACAGATTTTTTCGGCAATGACCAGGCTCAAGGGATTAGTGCAGGTAATCATGCTGACCACATTTTCCGCTCAGGACTATACAGTCCACTTGTCACTTCAATATCCCCTTTCTTTCTTGCTTCTGGAGAAGATTTGTAAGCAAATTTGAATCAGGTGCCAGTTGAGAGATGAATTGCCTGTGCTGGGACCTAGTAACATAACCCTTAATAAATAGTCAGCCTATTTTCATTCTGCACGAAGAATTTTTTTAAAAGGCTAGGATTTCCAGATTATTCAACTAAGATTATTTATCTTTAAAAACCCCTTCCAGATCTGTGCTTCATATAGCTGGCCTCAGCTGAGGCGGAATTAAAGGTGCTGCACAAACCTATATTGTCAATGAATGGGGAGGGGCAAAATCAGGTAAGGTTTTCACTCACCATCTTTTTTGGGAAACTCATGTTTAGGGGCTGGGCTTCTGAGGACGGAACTGCACTTGTGTGGTTTGATTCTTCTTATGGAGAATAGCATAAGAACACTTACTGTGAGATCCATTAAATCAAAAGAGTTATTGGGTGCAATACTGCAGGGTTTCCTCAGTATTGAAGGTGCCATCCCTCGCATGAAACATTTGGGGCGGCATGCCCAAATGATTAGCACTGCTGCCTCACAGCGCCAGGAACCCAGGTTCAATACCAGCCTCGGGTGACTGTCTGTGTGGAATTTGCACGTTCTCCCCGAGTCTGCGTGGGTGTCCTTCAGTTGTTTTGGCTTCCTCCCCCAGTCCAAAGATGTCTGGGTTAGGTGGATTGGCCATGTTAAATTGCCCATACTATCCAGGGATGTGCAGGATAGGTGGATTAACTATGGGAAATGCAGGAATTACAGGGATAGTACAGGGGGATGGCTTTGGGTGGAATGCTCTTCAGAGGGTCAGTGTGCACACGATGGGCTGAATGGCCTGCTTCTACACGGTAGCAATTCTATGATTCTGAGCAAAAGTCATGACTTTTCTATGCTGACACAAAAAAATGGATTATCACATCACTGCTTGTGAAACCTTGCTGTGTACAAGTTCTCTTGCCATTTTCCTGCATTAAAGTAGTGGCTATACTTCAAAAACTGCTCCGGGAACTGTAAAACATTTTGCTATGCTCCAATGTTGACAAGGGTCCCATACAAATGCAATTTTTCTTCCTCTACTCTGGTGTGATTCAGAGTCTTTGGGAGAGAAGGAAAGAGAAAAATTCTGAGCATTTACCTTTCTTCTATTTCTGAATATTTAAAAATGGTGTTAATTTTAATATATTTGTTGTAAATTGCAAACGGTTTAGTATTCAAAGGGTTGAAGTACATTCATAGATGCTGTATTTTTAGAATAAATTAATACATGGTTAAAATTTATTCTGTATGAGTTAGGAAGTTAGACGATAAAACCACAAGGGTGTTTAATAATCTCTATAAACCAATGTTCAACTTCATAAGACAAGCTCACAGTTCTTTGATTTATTCCTGTAATTAGCATTTATCTAATTCTTAACCTTCTAATAATAGTCTTCCTTAATTTAAGAAAGAAAATCGACAACATTTTTTCTCCTGACAAGACAGCCTTGTACTTCACAACTAGGTTTTGATCTTAATCTTCAAAATAATCGTTCTGAATAATGAGCCTCTCAGCTGCCAAGTACGTTTGTCCCGATAGCATTTCTTGTCTCAGAATGTGTTAGGGCATGATTGTGCCGGCTGGGATTCAGCGTTGTTGAAGTTGAACTTTCCTTGACATTTGCATTAGCACGTTATGTGTCTCAGTTAAAGCACTTTCACTTCTCAGTCACCTCTGCAAGGATGTTTGGTTGTACTTTTATCAACTCAGACTGAATTGACAGACCACTTTACATTTATTAAAAGTTGTTCAATAATTTTCAAAGTCTTGTAGGACAAATGTTATCAATGATGAGTCAAACTATACTAGATAGTGCTTCGTCATTAGAAGGTAATTTTACCATGCTTGCTTGCTTTGTATTGTTGTGGCTAATACAGCAGTGTGATACGTCTAAAATGTGGACACAAACAAGCTATTAAAATGGCCAGTGCAAATCATAAGACCTTTGGCATTTGAGTCAAAGACAGCATCAAATCTCTAGTGAATGCCTCATTAAATATGGACATGTACAGCCATTGAGGGAATTTGCATGTCTCTTTGTTTAAGGATGGATCAACACACAAGAACGATACAATTTTCAGACTACCTGCCTGTAAAAAGAAATGTCAAAATTCAATTTGTACAAACAAAAATGATTGGCCACTATCAACCTTTGATTGTACCATGGTGGTTTCTCCCCTTCCAAATTCTGTTGGGCCAATCTCAAAGGTGTTAAACCACAGCACATGTTTTTGAATTAAATATAAACTCCAGCCATTAAATGGAAAAATTTTGAACCTGTAAAAAGTTACACGGTTAACTGAGGAAACAGCTATGTTTTATTAATCTGCTTAAAGGAATGGCTAGAATCTGTCTGAAGTTTCATCAAAGCCTTTGAACCAACAATTGAGTTTGTCAGAAAGGAAATCCATGAGCTAGCTTCAAAACATTAAGCAGTCAAGTAAATTAATAGCGATATTTTGAAAGTGAAAGATCCCAACAGAGGAAACTCCTCCTCAACTTCAACTTCATCTGGCACTCTCATGTAAATTTGATTATGAGAACACTCACAAATGGCTGTGTGCCTTTCACTTTACAAGACCTTCCCTTCAACTTTAATGTCATCAAAGCAGCTACAGGCCTACCATGTAGGAGACTAGAGAATGTTAATCATGGACTGTGAAAACAATAATCTATAAAATTACATTACCATCACCTGTATCTAATCTTTGTGCATAAGAGAGAGACTATGAGAATGAAGGTATGAGTGGTTGTCCTTAATTCAGTGTAAGAGTGTGAGAATTAATAACCACTTTACTTTAAAATTTACAAAAACCTTGTTTCTATATTATTGTTATTAAATTAGTATATACACTCTGAGGGTAAAAAAAAATCCACAGCAGCTTCATACATACGGTAGGCATTACAAAAGAGAAAGTGCTAGAAAAGCTAAAAGGTCTAAAAATTGATAAATCTCCTGGCCCCGATGGGCTACATCCTAGAGTTCTGAGGGACGTGGCTGAGGAAATAGCAGAGGCGTTGGTTGTGATCTTTTAAAAGTCACTGGAGTCAGGGGAAGTCCCAGATGATTGGAAAATTGCTGTTGTAACCCCCTTGTTTAAGAAAGGATCAAGGCAAAAGATGGAAAATTATAGGCCGATTAGCCTAACCTTGGTTGTTGGTAAAATTCTAGAATCTATCGTTAAGGATGAGATTTCTAAATTCTTGGAAGTGCAGGGTCGGATTAGAACAAGTCAGCATGGATTTAGTAAGGGGAGGTCATGTCTGACAAACCTGTTAGAATTCTTTGAGGAGGTAACAAGTAGGTTAGACCAGGGAAACCCAGTGGATGTTATCTATCTAGACTTCCAAAAGGCCTTTGATAAGGTGCCTCACTGGAGGCTGCTGAGTAAGGTGAGGGCCCATGGTGTTCGAGGTGAGTTACTGGCATGGATGGAGGATTGGCTGTCTGACAGAAGGCAGAGAGGTGGGATAAAAGGCTCTTTTTCGGAATGGCAACCGGTGACAAGTGGTGTCCCGCAGGGTTCAGTGTTGGGGCCGCAGCTGTTCACTTTATATATTGATGATCTGGATGAAGGGACTGGGGGCAATCTGGCGAAGTTTGCCGATGATACGAAGTTGGGTGGGCAGGCAGGTAGTGCGGAGGAGGTGGGGAGGCTGCAGAATGATTTAGACAGTATAGGAGAGTGGTTCAGGAAATGGCTGCTGAAATTCAACATGAGCAAGTGTGAGGTTTTGCACCTTGGAAAAAAGAATACAGGCATGGACTATTTTCTGAACGGTGAGAAAATTCATAAAGCTGAAGTACAAAGGGATCTGGGAGTGCTAGTACAGGATTCTCTGAAGGTTAACTTGCAGGTTGAGTCCGTGATTAAGAAAGCGAATGGAATGTTGTCATATATCTCAAGACGGTTGGAATATTAAAGCAGTGATGCGCTTCTGAGACTTTATAAAGCTCTAGTTAGGCCCCATTTAGAATACTGTGTCCAGTTTTGGGTCCCACACCTCAGAAAGGACATACTGGCACTGGTGCGTGTCCAGCGGAGATTCACACGGATGATCCCTGGAATGGTAGGCCTAACATACGATGAATGGCTGAGGATCCTGGGATTGTATTCATT
Source organism: Ginglymostoma cirratum (assembly GCA_024137785.1). Taxonomy (NCBI): domain Eukaryota; kingdom Metazoa; phylum Chordata; class Chondrichthyes; order Orectolobiformes; family Ginglymostomatidae; genus Ginglymostoma; species Ginglymostoma cirratum. The sequence goes on along the minus strand of JAHRHZ010000019.1, from coordinate 26,584,045 downwards.
AGAGTTTAGAAGGTTGAGGGGAGATCTAATAGAAACTTACAAGATAATACATGGCTTGGAAAGGGTGGACGCTGGGAAGTTGTTTCCGTTAGGTGGGGATACTAGGACCTGTGGGTACAGCCTTAGAATTAGAGGGGGTCAATTTAGAACAGAAATGAGGAGACATTTGTTCAGCCAGAGAGTGGTGGGCCTGTGGAATTCATTGCCACGGAGCGCAGTGGAGGCCGGGACGTTAAATGTCTTCAAGGCAGAGATTGATAAGTTCTTGATCTCGCAAGGAATCAAGGGCTACGGGGAGAGTGCGGGTAAGTGGAGTTGAAATGCCCATCAGCCATGATTAAATGGCGGAGTGGACTCGATGGGCCGAATGGCCTTCCTTCCACTCCTATGTCTTATGATCTTATGGTCTTATGGTCATACAAAACATTCGGATTGTGGGCATTAAAAAAACACATACATTCTGTCCTTCATGGTATACATCCATTTATGTAATGCTATATTGATATTGTGGCGTGTTGAACATAATAAAAGTAAATGGGTTTTTACAAAACTCATGTTTAACCAACCTTATGATGTTATTTGAAGAAATCACCAGGAGTAGACAAGGGAAGTACAATAGGTGTTCTAACGTGCACTTTCAGAAAGCCATTGATATCACATAGACTCAAGGCAAAGTCCTTTCACGTGGAGTCAGTGGGCAGGTACTATAGTGCATAGAAAGACGGCTATCAAACAAAAAAAAACAGAGGGCAAGTATTAAAGTGGGGATTAACTTCCGGCAGCAATGTGTGTTGGGACAACCACGGCTTGGTAAAATGATAAATTATTTGGGATCAGAAATTGGATATCATGCGGGGTATGTGTGAAATTTAATCCTCCCCATCCAATGAAAATTGAGCAAGAGGACAATTAAAATAGGGCAGATGATGTTCCAATTTAGATTAGCCACCAGATCCTGTTGATTGCAGGCATCAAGGTCACTTATGCAACATCATCAAGGTGCTTTGTTTAATTATGTGGAACAGTTCTTAATAATGCCATTAGCAGCATCCTGCAAGGAAGACTTGCTTAAAGTTCTTGGACTGAGCATGAATACATTTTGGCAAAGTTTAATTTTTGTTATGTTTCACCATGGATTTCTCTCTGTGAGGCCTAGTGAGTTTTCTTGTACAATTGTTCCAAGCTTGCCTCATTAACTGTCTGCAACACCCATATGGTGCTCCTCTGATCTAATGTTAGCCCAATTCTCCACCTCATTATGGTGCTTGCTACTTCCAGGGCAACCAGTGACCTTTAGAAAGCTGCTGTGCATCTGATCAAGCACTACTAGTCTGAAGTTACCCTGACATTCATGGCTCATGATATTTGGCCTGGACATTACAGATCAGGGGAAATTGGCATCCCACTTATGTGGACAAGGACTAGGAGGTCCTGGAGGATGGGCTGGAGCAGAGGAGGGATTTCCACTTCCCATAGGATGGACAAAGGGGGCTATGACCCCAGATTCGAGATTGCCACTCAGCACAGCAGTGTAAAAGGAAAATCAAAGACCTTCTCTACTTTGCAAGAATAGGCACCACCATCAGGTACTCACTCTGATTTACAGATTGAGAATTCATGGCAATCCATTTCCATCTGGCAGGTGTTCAAATAGGAGAGCGTATATTTATGAAGTAAGCTTTTGTAATAAAGAAGGTGATAATGAGTGATAACCCTCATTAATAGGTCACTAGCCATTCACTAATGAGAATCTCATCTTGACACCTAGAATTTAGTTGGAAAGTGCAACCTGTCACTGCCAACTCTTGGAAGGGTTTCACTTGCCTTCTCACATGACTCTTCTGAATTTCCTGCCATGGATAACACCATACAGAGCCAGCAAGACCCCACCCCTTGTAGTTTGAGAAAGGATGAGCAGGAATATTAGCACAAGACCCACAAGGAAACATATAGCCTTTCTCACTCTGAGCATCCATATCTATCCCTCCACTGCAATTGTCTCCACACTCTCCCCCAACCACACACATTATCCTTGGACACTACTTTCTACTACCTAAAACCCCACTCCTATCTGATTGTCACCTCGTCATTCCTGTAGCTGTGACCGAGGGTCCTGTCTAATAGCTTTAAGGGCACACAGGTAAAACTGGGCTGACAGCCTGAGATAGGCAGGCCAGGAGTTCAAACCTATTCCATGGCGTTAAACTTTACAGTTAATACCTCATGGAGGTTTATAACCAAAGGTTACACCAAAATTTGCAATTGATAGATAATTGGTACATGAAAATAAGTTTAGTAAATGTGCGAAGTGGTTCAATTTGACACTGGGGCGGTGATGGATCAGCCATGATCCTGTTGAATGGTGCAGCAGCTCAAGGAGCTGAATGGCATGTTGTTATGTTCTTCTTGTCGTATAAGGAGGTTTTTTATTCCCTGGAGGAGAAGAAATCCAACGGGGTGGAAGTAGAATCTAACTATGGATGCAGGTGGAATGAGGTAAGTCAAGTGGACGGGATGCTCTGAGGGTTGGTGTGGACTTGTTGGGCTGAAGAGCCTGGTTCCACACTGTAGGGATTCTATATTAAAAAAAAAATTCAAAGATTTGTTTGAAGGATGAACCAGTTATGATGGCTGTCTTGTTTCTATGCAGTCGCTAAAACCCAATTTTATCTTATTTGGTCTTGAAGCAGTCTCCTTGTAAACGGCTGACTTTCCTGAAGTCATTTTATGTTCATTAACATCATGCTTTTGTTTAGTCTTGCTGATGTCATGATTGAAATTCAAAGCATTGTTGAAGCAAATGGATTTGCTAATTACAAATAAATTCCCCCAGTGTCTCCACTGATAAATCAGCTACACAGTACAGTATTGAGCCATACTGATTAAAGGTTTTAGATTTTATCCCTAACAGGAAAATCATAGAATGGTTGCAGCACATTAGCAGACCATGTGGTCCATCATGTCATTACCTGCACCCAGTCAGAGCAACACAGCTTATCTCACTCCACACTCTTGGCCCCATCACTCTCCCACCTTTTACCCTTGATTTATAATGTCGTTTTGAGATAAAAGTTCAATTCTCTTTTGAAGGCCTTGATTGATTTTGACTCCAGTACACTCTGAGGCGGTGATTCCCAGCATTTTCTGCATTAAACGGCTTTTCTAAGAGTTTATCTCTGCTGTACTGATTGATCTCAACTAATGTGACAATATAAATGCTATCATTGGCCCCAGAGAGGATATTAAGAGTTGAGTTTCCCATTTCTGCCCACTGGTTAGTGACTTCTGCTGGAACCTGCACCTGTATAAACATTGATTGAGGACAGCATCAAATTTGATGGTGATACATACTATGAGCAAACAAATAATGAACAGGGATGACTGATCTTAACACTTTCCTTCTAGCCCTGACACCATTTGACACCCTTGTTAGTGAAGAATCCATATAACTTAGCCTTAAAATATTCATTGTCTCTGCCTATACTGAATTCCAGAAGCTCAAAGCCCTCCGAGAGAAAACAATTGTACTTATCTCTATCTCAGACAGGAAATGCGTTACTTTTAAACTGTCTCCCCTTCCTTTCAACAATGAGCTGAGCAGCTGATGTCTGTGCTCATTAGTTGGAGGAAGGCCATGTAACCTTTGTATGGGTCAGTACCTTGACAAAAGAATTAACTTGCCTTTATATAACCCTCCATGCCATGTTTCTTCCTTTGAAGTATGCCCAGTTTATTGCCAACAAAGGAAGAAAGGGAGAAAACTAGAAGGAAAAATTAGCTTAAACATTCAATTTAGTCTGAAGTACTTTCTGTCACCTCTGAATTTGGAATGGGAATGGTTTCAAATAAGTAAGAAATATCCTTTATTAAAACAAAACTAATTTCTGTCAATTAATATTAGCGAGTAAATTCACTGACATGTTGACCCAAATAGAGATTCACTACAAGGAAGCAAATCTTAAAAATTGGTGCTAAAACACTGTGGCGCTATCTCATAAAGTTACAGCATGGGAGCATTACATTTACCTTTCAATGGAATGAATTTCATAAAATAATAATGGAAATGCTGGCAAAGACATACAGGGTCAACCACCATCTGAAAAGAAACCAGTACAGGTTGCAAAAGGGTTCCAACCTGGAGTCCACTGGCAAGTTGATGTGTACGCAATTCACAACACAATGCAGGACAATGTAAAATCATTTATAATTATTCATAATTTAGGAAATGTTAGTGTGTTGGGTCTTTAAAATTACACCCATGTGTGTGATCACATTCACATGTACAAATGCGTGTAAGTTGAACATTCACAAACTGGGGACTCCTGTGGATAAATATTTTGGGTAGCAAAGCTTAAGACTAAGCCTGATTTGGGCTGCAACCAAAATTTATTTTCTGTTTCTGATGTTCACCAGGCTCTTGTGCATTTTTAACATCTTCTTCCTTACTTAAAATTTCCAAAGTTATTTTTATCTCTGGAAGAACAATATGTCTAATTGTTTGCACAAGGAGAAAAAACTAAATCTTCTGTCTTTTCACACTAACCTAGAATGAGATGAAATGCAATCAGCTTCAGTCAACCTCCTGCCTCCTTAACAAATCAGACACAATTGACAGTTCTCAGGAACAGATCTAAACACAGGGTTTAAGGCGTCATATCAGAAATGTTTGAAATCCTTCCAAGTAATATTTTCACCATTTGGAATGTGTCAGAAAGCAGTGAGATTATTGTCATAACCAGCCCCAGCTTTTAAAGCATCCCAGGTGGCCACAGAGGTGTGGTTATGCATTGAATGAGTGCATTCCCGACTCTGACGGCAGGGCCTGTGTCAACTGTTGCTGATTATTTCACAAAACAAAAAAGAGGTCGTCATTCTCCAGCAATTAGCAAATAGATTTTACAGTATGAGATGAGTAACCTTAGTGGTGTGTTTAGGACCTTAATAAATCAAAATGGTAAATAAAAGTTACGATAAAGTGTCCTGTTGGGCAGCTGAAATGTTCTCATTATGTCTGGCTGTGCATTCAGAAGGATGCACTAATGCCATTATACAAGGTATTTTCATTATTTACTTTTTGGGGATGCTGAAAGAATGACCTCTGTACTCTGCCACAGGGATTTGTCTGGAACTCCCAATCTCGAAAGGTCTGTTGGGCTCTCCTTTGTAATACAAGGATCTCTAATTGCAAAGACATGCAGGTGCATGGAGTTGGATTCCTAGGTTAAATTTCCACAACCAGAGGCATTTGCTCTAATGACAAAGTTGTTGACATGATCATGATTTTGATTCTCTTCAAGACAGAAACTTTCTACTATGCAGGGCAGTGAATAGAGTAAAAGCCATGACTATTGACTGTACAACCATAATGTTAAAAAAAATGTCTAGGACGTTGTCCTTCTGAATGTGCTTTTTGATAGAGTTTTTTTAATAGGGACATCAAGGTAAAATATTGATAGCTACAGGTCTGTCACAAACAGTGGAGCAATTTGGTCTGTTGATTTATTTCAAGATGAATGCATCATCAGCTGTGCTGGAGTTATTGAAAAGACACTGGAGATGGTAAAACCCTGTTGCTACTTTCTTTATTTACTTCACCACCAGAAGTATTATCATATAAACAGGTGTGGTCTTGGAATTGAATGGCTTTTAAAAACTAGATCAATTAATTGGTGCAGTGAGCATTCTTGGATGACAGCTCTGCCGTTTCAGAGTCTAGCTGTAGGGGAACATTGCCAGTTAGTATTGATCTTGTCGTGACTTTGGGGATAGTATCTGGTCAGAACCACAACAAAATAGAAATGGATTTTCACTAACTGCAAAAGGGCAAATTTCATCTCTGACTAGAATACAATTGGGACTTCAGAAAAAAACTACAGGCATGAATCTCAATCATGCACAGTTGACCTTGCTTCTGAATATCTCACAAGTGGTCAAGTTTAAGAAGGAAGCATATGTCAGGTGTAGAGAACAGAGATCAAATGAATCCCTAGAAGAGTATAAAGACTGTAGTCATAGAGTCATTGAGATATACAATATGGAAACAGACCCTTTGGTCCAACTCGTACATGCTGACCAGATGTCCCATATAAATCTAGTCCCATTTGCCAGCTTTTGGCCCCAGTATCCCTCTAAACTCTTCCTATTCACATACCCATCCAGATGCCTTTTATATGTAATTGTACCAGCCTTCACCACTTCTTTTGGCAGGTCATTCCATACACGAACCAGCCTCTGTATGAAAAAATTGCCCCTTAGGTCCCTTTTAAATCTTTTCCCTCTCTTCTTAAACCTATGCCCTCGAGTTTTGGACTCTCCCAACCCAGTGAAAATACCTCGCCTATTTACCCTATCCATGCCCATCATGATTTTATAAACCTCTATAAGATCACTCATCAGCCTCTGACACTCCAGGGAAAATAGCCCCAGTCCTCCAAACCAGGCAACATCCTCATAAATCTTTTCTGAACCCTTTCAAGTTTCACGACATCCTTCCCATAGAAGGGACACCAGAATTGCATGCAATACTCCAAAACTGGCCGAGCCAATGCCATGTACAGCCACAACATGACTTCCCAACTATTATATTCAATGCACTGACCAACAGGCGTATACTTAAGAGGGAAATCAGAAGAGCAGAAAGGTGACATGAGATAGCTTTGGCAAAAAGGATTCAGGAGAATCCAAAGGGATTCTACAAATACATTAAGGACTAAAGGATAATGAGGGAGAGAATAGGGCCCTTCAAAGGTCATCAAGGCTGCCGATGTGTGGAACTGCAGTAGATGGGGGAGATGCTACACAAGTGTTTTTCTTCTGTGTTTACTGTGGAAAAGGATATGGAAGGTAAATAACGTGGGGAAATAAATTACGACATCTTGAAAAACGTCCATATTACACAGGAGGAGGTGCTGGACATCTTGAAACTTGTAAAGGTAGATAAATCCCTGGAACCTGATCAGGTGTACCCTAGAGCTCTGTGGGAAGTAGGGATGTGATTATTGGGCCTCCTGCTGAGACATTTGTATCATTGATAGCCACAGGTGAGGTGCCGGAAGACTGGAGGTTGGCTAACGTGGTGCCACTATTTAAGAAAGATGGGAAGGAAAAGCCAGGGAACTATAGACTGCTGAGTGTAACATCAAACGTGGGCAAGTTGTTGGGGAATCCTGAGGGATAATATTTACATGTATTCGGAAAGGCAAAGACGGATTAGGGATAGTCAACATGGCTTTGTGTGTTGGAAATCATGACTCACTAACTTCATTGAGTCTTTTGAAGAAGTAACAAAGAGGACTGATGAGGGCAGAGTAGTGACGTGATCTATATGGACTTCAGTAAGGCATTCGAAAAAGTTCCTCATGGTAGACTAGTTGGCAAGGTTCAGTCACAGAGAATACGGGGAGAACTAGCCATTTGGATACAGAACTGGTTCGAAGGAAGGAGACAGAGGGCGGTGGTGGAAGGTTGTTTTTCAGACTGGAGGCCTGTGACCAGTGGTGTGCCACAAGAATCAGTGCTGGGTCTACTAGAAGGCATAGATTTAAGGGAGAGGGAAAAGATTTAAAAGGAATCAAAGGGGCAATTTTTTCATGCAGAGGGTGGTGTGTGTATGGAACGGGATTCCAGAGGAAATGTTGGAGGCTGGGACGATTATAACATTTGAAATGCATCTCGATGGGTATATGTAATAGGAAGGGCTTAGAGGGATATGGGCCAAATGCTGGCAAGTGGGACTAGATTAATTTAGGATGTCTGGTTGGCATGCACAAGTTGGACCGAAGGGTCTGTTTCCATGCTGTACATCTCTATGACTTTATTACTCTTAGTGTGTCGCACAATGATTAAACATGTAACCTTTTCCCACCTACAAATTCACAGTGCCAATGATATTACTACTCAAAATATCTTTATATTAATAGTTGTTCCACAAGTTCCTGACTCTCGTTATGTGCTGAATCTTACCTATTCTTGCTAAGTTACAAGTTGTGTCAAATTTTTTGGAAGGTTTATTGCTGTGAGGCCTTGCAAATTGACTCACTGTACCTCACCAAATCCATCCCGTTAACTACTTACCATGCCCTTAGGCATCTCTCACATCCAATTTCCTACCCATTTTACCATGCACCATTCTCAGAACAACTTGCCATGTATCTGCCGAATGTCTGGCATCTCTTAAACCCGTGCCACCTTTGAAAGTCTGTTGTGCACCCGGACAAGCACTGTCAGTCTGGAACTGCCCTGTATGGTTACTGTCATTTGCCCCAGATATGGCTGACAAAAGGAAATCGGTGCCCATTTAATAGGCAGCATTCTGGAGATCCTGCTGACGGGGCAGTGTCAACACAGGACTTCTTCCTCCCCCAGTAGTAGTAGTGGAGGCCATGGCACGCAACTTTGCCAGCCTGGTCTGAGGTTGCCACCGGCTTAAACCATTCTCAGCTCTCTGAAGTAATGTCCAGCACTATAGAAAGAAAGTCAATGTCCTTCTCCAATCTGTCAGCGTAAGCAACGCCATCTTATTCTCTCTGACACCTCAAACTCAATCTATCTCTGCCATTGCATCCATCTCCTACCAAGGCTCATGCACACCCTCTCTTGCTATTGCCTGCAAGGTCTTGCCCACTTGATCTCATCCACTGTGACTCCTGACAACCCAGTGGGCCCCTCAGTGCCGTTTACTCATTTACTGGGCATACTTTCCCACAGGCACCAATCATAGCTGTGCCATTCATTTCCTCTCGTAGATGCCTCTCTCTCATTCTAAAAGGGAAAACAACCCAGAATAGGGAAAAAAAAGAGTCAAGACAGGTGCGTGCTGCCCATCATTTGGGTCCTCACCCCTTATGAGGAGACCATCCTGACTTTGACCACTGCCAGCAGACCCCAGGTTGATTTTGGAGATATCTTTCATTTACTGTGCCAGGAACCATTGAGTGAAGGCCCTTTCACTTGAGTAAGTTCTGGTGAAAATGATGACAGACTTAGAGGCTTTGTGTGTGTACTAAATAGCATGCAAAGACAGCAGTAACATGAGCCTCATATCTCCAGCTGAAAGGGCAAAGGCAAATAGGCAAGGCAAGGCAATACAAAACAGGGATCCAGCAACCACAAAGGCTAACTGAGTGAGCACTAGAGGTGACAAGGTGTGGAGCTGGATGAACACAGCAGGCCAAGCAGTTAATGAAGAGCACTGGGATACAGCCTGGTCCAGTCCAGAGCTGGGTGCACATCTGTGAGCATACAATGTCCTTGCTGCAGGATTACAATGAGAGTTGCTGGGGCAGCTGGAGATGCAGCACTGAAGACAGAAGTGACCTGTAAGTGAATTGGAGATATACCATGAGATAACAAGGTGTAGAGCTGGATGAACACAGCAGGCCAAGCAGTATCAGAGGAGCAGGAAGCCTTCCTGCTCCTCTGTTGCTGCTTGGCCTGATGTGTTCATCCAGCTCTACACCTTGTTATCTCAGATTCTCCAGCACCTGCAGTTCCTACTATCTCTGGAGAAATACCATTGTAGGCCTTAGAGTCTGGCACATGTCAGATGCTAAAGCGCATGGACATGGGGTGCATGTGGCTGGTGCCAATGGAGCATGCTCCAAGACATGGTTGCCCAGTTTCCAACAGCAGGTTGCTCAGAGCAAGCAGCGAGCTGAATTCATCATTTGCTCATTTTGGTCTCTATGTGAGTTTTCTAGTCATGGAGGTTGCTTGATGACTTTGGTAAGATGGGAGGCTGAATATTAATGAGCCGAGTTGAGCTGTTAACAACACATTTAGCAAACAATAATCATCAATTGGCAACTCGCTGCTGTTTTGTGGGGATCTTGCCGTGCTCTAGTGAGAAGAATAAAAGTTGGAGCAAAAGATGTTCCTGAAGTCACTGAAATTTTTGCCCGATTCTGCCACACAGCTCACTATAGTCCACATCACTTCGACCCATATAACTTTCGATCCTATGATTTGTTCAGTGCTCAGACACCATGAGCAATGGAATTACCTTTGAATAGATCATAAGCTCTGCAGGTGTATACAGCTAAGGTGGGGGGTTGTGTGGAGAATACTAAATAAACAAGAGATGCAATCTGCTCCACTTTGCACAGGAAGGCAATGAGATAGATGAAGGCGATAAGAAAGCACTGGAAGAGGCACTACATTATCACAGTTCATCATTAGATCTAAAGCTGACTCATGCATAATTCATTTAGTGGTAATTTCTTTATTTCATTGCCCTAGGCACGCTCACCTCATCTGATTAGTTTATCCAGTATTTGAAAGACAATATTGTCATGCAATCCCAAGACGGGAAAATCATTATCACAAAGTATTACGTCTGTTGAAGAGTGCAACAAAAATTCAATATAGTATTATATATGATGAAGGAAAAATAAGCATGAAGCTCTATCTTTTTTGGACGATGGTGGGGCCACCCAGGGGACTGAATAGCACAGTCCAGAAACAGTCATTGTTATGTTAGTAATAAGATACGTCTCCTGCTAATATATGAGTCAATTTTGTCTTTGGTGCAAGTCTAGAAAGGAGCAGTGGATCTCTGACCCAATGTATCACAGTCTAATCAGAGCAAATAATCTCCCTGTCTATCTGTCTCGAAATGTCTCTTTTTTGCTTGTCCTCTTTCTTTCTTGCCACCAATAACATAGACCTTGACAATTATTTAGTATCTGTTGCCTTCTGGCTAATAAGATAGTTAGAAATTTATGAGTAAAGAGTGGGCCTGTCTATGGTTGTGGTATGCATTTCCCTGGGTGTGTTTAAAGCTTTTTATTAAAATCTATAATACACTAGTTCTGTACTGCAAATAACAAGGTGTAGA
>JAHRHZ010000019.1:26474882-26572811 GCA_024137785.1 Ginglymostoma cirratum | reverse complement strand
CCTGCTCCTCTGATTCTGCTTGGCCTGCTGTGTTCATCCAGCTCTACACCTTGTTATCTCAGATTCTCCAGCATCTGCAGTTCCTACTAGGTCTGTACTGCACTCTGTTTCTATCTGTAATGACTTCTCTGTTTAACCTCAAGCTTATTAAATTGATGGAGAGATGACCTGAAATAAGACACTGTAGATTTGATAGAACATGAACAACTAGATCTTCCTTTTGGCAAATTGTCACTTGCATTGACACTTTTGGATAGCTCTCAAACTGAACAGGGGCCAGAAGTGGTTGGGGTGGTGGCTAGTTAATGATAAACATTAATTAAACATCATATGAGCCAAATTAATTTGTACTATACACCCACAGAAGAATTGCAACAATCGGTAGAAAATGGATTTTATTTAAAGAAAAGCAATCAAAATGTTTTGGATTTTGGAATTTTGGCATTTTCCATTTTGGAAACTTCCACGCAACCTGTTCAAATGTCAGACTTCAATCAAAAACCATACTTGGCAATCGTGGAGACAAAGATTGTGGTGCAAGCTTGGCTGTTGTAAAATTATCCGAAAATAAACCTCAATGTCTCTGAACTTGGGAGAGTAAATGCAGCCAGAATTCCCACTTTTGATTACTGCCCCCAACCTTTTGTGAAAATTAGAAATGTGTGGATAAATAGGATCAGGTTCAAAGGGCTGACTAGCCTGCAAATCCTCTGATAAGTATATTCAAACCTGAGATAGGTTCTGAATCTATAAAGGAATCAAGGATTATGAGGGTAAGGTATGAAAGTAGAGATGAAAATTAGGGATATGATCCAAATAGTGGCAAATGGGACTAGATCAGTTTAGGATATCTGGTTGGTATGGATGAGTTGGACTGAAGGATCTGTTTCCACGCTGTGTAACTCTATGACTCTATTGATCATGATCTCAATGAATGATGGAGTAGATTCAATGGACTGAATGACCTACTCTACTCTTATGTCTTACGGTATTACGATGGAGGGTTGATGGATAATCTTACACAATACCCAAGTATGAGTCAATGGTTTCAGAAAATTACAGGTGGGAAAAAGGACTCATGCAAAACCACCCATACTGAAATTGTCTAAAATATGCTGATACGTTTCCATAATAAAGAATAAAAATGCTGGAAATACACAGCAAGTCTGTGGAGAGAGAGACAAAGTGAGTGTTTCAGGTCTGTATCCATTGGATTATGAAGAAAGGTCTTAGATCTAAAATATTGGTGCTGTTTCTCTCCACAGATCCTGCCAAACCAGAGCATTCTTTGTCCTCATTGCAGCATCTACAGTAATTCACTTTTCTGATAATTTTCCATCCTAGTCAATGACAAAGTTACCACACTGAATGTCCTGTGGATTTCAGGTGGATTCTGTGCTCACTAAGCCATAAAGCTTCCAATCAAACATTATCTTGGGTTTAAAATGCCATATCTGGTTTCAAGTCCCTGCATGGACTTGTCCCTCACTACCTTAAGATTTCCTCCCCTACAACCATTTGGGATATTTGTGCCTCTCTAATTCTGGCCTCTTGAGCATTTCTGTGAATTTGACTCCACCATTGGGTGGTTGTGTCTTACAGAGCTTAGATTCTAAACTTGGGAATTCCCTCCCCACACCTCCATCCCAAACTTTCCCTCTTTTCGATATTCAAAGGTATGCATTTTTGACGGAGATTTTGAATATCTGATCTAATATCTCCTGGGGCTCAGTGTTACACTTTATTTTATAATGCTCCTGTGAAGCATCTTGTGATATTTTTCTACATTAATAGGGCTACATAAATACAAGTTGTGGTTTTTGCTTGAGGCAGGTGTCCCCTCTATAGTTAACCTTCTTTACTCCTCATTAAAGTGCAGTTCCCATGTACACTTAATCAGTTCTAACTGGTGATGGATTTCAGTTCACTTTGTGCGGCACTGACTGCAATAACAAAGTAAATGACACCTTGTTAGGTTCCATAGTATGGAAGCATAGCTAGCAGATGACCTTTCACCTCTGCTGTAGTCCAACCACAACAGGTTACCCTTACAACTGGTCGTCACCTTTCATTTCGTTAGCAGCTTCCTAGCTAGACCAATCTAAAAAAATCTGAAATTATTACCGAAAATTTAAGAATAAACTGGAACTTGCTACCTGAAAGGAAGAGCACACGTTTATGTCATGATTTTCACAACCTCAGGGGGTCTCAAAGCGCTTTATAACCAATGAAGTACTATTCAATTATCATTGGTGTTGAAATAGAGGAAATGCAACAGCCAGTTTGCACACACCAACATCCCAAATTCAGCAATGTGATAATGACTAGATAGTCTGGTTTTGTGTTCTGAGGAAAGATTATTGAATGAAATGTTACCTCCATTTCTGTCTTCAGAACTGCTACCTGACGTGCTGAATGTTATCTGTGAAATAACTCCACAGAGGCTGTATCCCATCACCAAGTCATCCTTTATTTATACGTGGAGAGTCCTTGACACTGAACAGCTCCCTCAGAGCCAGCTGTCAGAGTGACCAGAATCTCTGACACTCCTGTTTATATCTGTCAGCCAGGACTCCCTGATTGGGCCAGCTTAACAGCTCCAAACAGGGAACTCATATTCTATGAGGGTCACTGACTGACTTCATTATTGTCACTACATCTGTCCCCCTCTGAGTCTGAGGAAATAGGCAGGTTCTTTTTACTGTAGCTCCTCCGGGGGTGTTTTAACACTGGGTCAGGTTCTTCCATCTCTGCCTCTGATGTGGGCAGCATGTAACGCACAGTAGCTCACCTCTTGTGCCTGGAGCATCTCGGAAGAAATTCATTCTCCTCTTCAGGCAGCAAAGGCATCAAGGTGGCAGCATGTGCCATGTCCACCTCAGATTCCAAGGTACCTTCAATGCTGGACGGAGAGGAAGAACCCATGGGTTCCAGGACAATTGGAGAGTCTGTCGAGGAGCAGGGCATGTTTTACTTCCACAACGTTTGTGAGTTTACAGCTTTCATATGGTCCATGTGCTTGTTCAGGACCGTCACAACCACGTGAACTTTATACATCACAAGACATGACCTCGCATTGACTATGCCTCTTATATATGCAGGGCCATTCTTTTGGTTTCATCACCAAACTTTGTTCCCTAAATTAAACTGTCTCACTTGCTCAGCGGAGTCTGGTGTCTGGCATTGGCGATCCTGCTGCTGTTTCACCCTCCCCGCCCCAGGTCCGGGAAGATAAGATTTAACCTAGTGCAGAGTCTTCTCCTCATTAGGAACTTTACTGTGGGTATCCCTGTGGTTGCATGAGGGATAGTCCCAAAATCAAATCGGAACCAGGACAGTTTGGTACCTAGTGAAGCAGTAGGCAGTTTCTTTAAGCCTGCCTCCAAAGTTTGGACTGCTCTTTCTGCTAGATCACTTGATGATGGATGATGTGAAGCTGTCCTTATATGATGAATACCATTTGACTCTACAAAACACTCAAATTCCCTGCTAGTAAACATTGGCTCATTATCTGTTACCAACATTTCTGGGAGTCTCTGTATTGCCAGAGATGGGCGCAGTTTTTCTATCGTCGCTTCTGTGTTGACGAATGAACTTTATGCACATCCAGCCACTTTGAGTGGGTGTCACAACGACTAAAAACATTAAGGCCATGAAAGGACCTACACAATTGATGTCTGACCAAGTCCAGGGTTTACCCAAGCATTCCCACAAATGTGGTGGAGCTGCTGCTGGTAATTTTTGTCCTTGTTGGCACACTGGGCAGTGCCCCACCAACACAGCCATGTCTGCATCCAATCCTGGCCACTAGATATAACCTATCAACAACATCTTCATTTTAGAGCCCCCTGGATGACCCTGCCAGAGTTCAGCCAATATCTGACAGCGACCTTTGCTCGGGACAATCTCTCTTGTTCCGCATAATAATATGCAGTCCTTTACTGTGATCTGGTATCTCTGGGTCCAAAAAGGTTTCAATTCTGGTTGTGATGGTCCTTTGGTTTTCCCCATCACCACCAGCTGTTTCAGTTTTGCCAGAACCAGATCTTTCTGTGTCCAAAGTCTGATATTGTCAGCTGTGACTGGAAGTGTGTCCAGAAAATTTAAAACCATTACAGACTTTTCCAGTAGTGGTACCACCAATGATGTATCTGCCAGTGAGAGGTGGCTCAATGCATCCGCATTCACTACTTGGCCCCTTGAATGGTGTTCCAACTTGTAATTGTACCCATGTAGTATTAGAGCCTACCACTAAATTCAGCCTGAAGCTATGGACTGCAATGCCCTGTCCTCTCTAAGTACACCTGACAGGGTTTTGTGATCCATTATTATTACACATTTTGGGTCCGTAAATGTATTGGTGGAACTTTCTGACTCCAAATACAACCGCTAAATCTTCCTTCTCTATCTGGGTGCATTCATGCTCTGCATTAGCCAAAGTCCTGGAAGCATATGCTATTGGGTGTTCCTCTCCACTGGGCCACCTATGAGCTAATACTATCCCGATACCACATGGGGCAGCATTGCATGTCATTACCAGATCTCATTTGGGATCACAATATGCTGATGTATCAGAGGATGATAGCTGTTTTTTTCATTTCCCCGAAAGCAATGGCTTGGCTATGTGACTATTTCCAAGGCCGACCCTTTTTTAAGAGTTGATGCAAAGGTGCCAGGATGAAGGCCAGGTCACGTATAAACTTTCCGTAACAGTTCACCAGCCCAAGGAAAGACTTAAGCTCCGGTACAGATGTGAGAGCCGGGGACACCTTTGATCCACCCTCACGTTATCCTCCAACAGATGTAACCTGGTTGTATCAACTTTATAGTTCAATTGGGTCACTTTGTGTGCCTGGAACACATTTTTTTTCCCTTTTAAAGCATACGTAAAACATAAACGTCTAAGGACTATGTCCAAGTTCTCTAATTGCTCCTTATTGGTCATCACTGTAATTAACACGCCGTCTAGCTAAATGGCGACCTGGGGTAGACTTTATAAAATGTTCTCCATCATCTGCTGAAAAATTGCACAGGGCTGATGATATCCCAAAAGGCAGTCTCTTTTATTGGTACAAACCGTTATGCATGTTAATTGTAGTACAATTCTAGGAATCCTCATCAAACCGCAATTGCATGTACGCCTGGCTCATGTCCAGCTACGTGAAGGACAGCCTCTCTTCCAGCTTTGTGTATAAATCCTCTATGCGAGGGATTTGGTATAAATCCAGCTGCAAAAAGTTGCTAACTGTTGTTTAAATCCCCACAAAAGTGAACCAACCAGTCACACTTCACAGTCATTATGACCAGTGCTGCCCATTCTGCAAACTAGACTGATTTAATGATTCTTTCACTTTCCATCCTTCTGATTTCTGCCTCAACTTTTGCCCATAAGATAAATGACTCTATGTGTGCCTTGCAGGATTGTGGATTTGATTACTGGTCAACAAAGAGTCATAGAGATGTACAGCACGGGAGTAGACACTTGTCCATGTTGACCGGATATCTGAACAAGGGTCACCAGACCTGTAACATTAACTCTGATTTCTCTTCTCAGACCTGCTGAGCTTTCCAGCAACTTCTGTTTTTGTTATCCTAAATTAATCTAGTCCCATTAGTCAACATTTGATCCATATCCCTCTAAATTCTTCCTGTTCATATGACCATCCAGATGCCTTTTAAATGTTGTAATTGTACCAGCCTCCACCACTTCCAAGTTGGCCTTGCCTCCTTTGATAGTCACTCGACCTTCCTGAAAATTTTCCAGGTATTTAATTAGGACTTCATTGGGTTAGCTATTTTCTAACTGAAAAATGTTGAGCCAATCTAGGGGAATCTTTCTCAACCAATTTTGCCCCATCAAGTTTGTGGCTGAGCCTTTTACTACAATCAAAGTTGTAACCGTAATCTGTAAAGGTTCCCCAGTATACGTTCTCAGTCTAGCCAAGGTCTTGTGCAAACTTAGAGGGTGGAGTCCAGAACGAATTTTGTTAAAGACTGATTCTGCAATCACTGAAACATTGCCGCTGGTATCGACCTCTATCAGAACTGGGTGACCATTTCACCAGGTGTTTATTTTGATTGGTTCTGATTTGGACATTGTTAAGCAATTTAACTATTCCAAACCAGATTTAGGTGGACTTTCTAATGTTAAAGTGGCTGGCGATCACTGGTGCCATTTTCTGGAGGCATGTGCCCACTACACTGGTAGTTGGCAAGTAGACTAATTAATAAAGTTAGATCACAAAGTATTCTGGGTTAGCTTGCCAACTGAACACAAAATTAGCTTTATGGTGGGAGATAGGGTGGTGGCGGAGGGTTGTTTTTCAGACTGGAGGCCAGTGACCAATGACATTCCACAGGGCAGTATTGGGTCCAGTTTTGTTTGTCATTTATATGAATGATTTGGATGGGAATTTTGGAAGTATAGTTAGTAAATTTGCAAACGGCTCCAAAATTTTGAAGGTTTAAAAGGATTATGGGCCAAGTGCAGGGAAATGGGATTAGCGTGGCTGGACATTTTGGTTGGCATAGACCCGTTTGGGCCAAAGGGCCTTCTCCATGCTGTGGAGTCTATGACTCTAAAATTGGTGGTATAGTGGACAGTGAAGAAGGTTATCTAAGATAACAAAGAGATCTTGCTCAATTGGGTCAATGGGATGAAGAGTAGTAGATGGAGTTTAATTTGGATAAATGTGAGGTATTACATTTTGGTAATACAAACAAGGACAGACCTTATACAATTAATGGCACTGGGTAGTATTGTAGAACACAGAGATCTTGGGGCTCAGGTATATAATTCTTTGAAATGTACGTCGTAGGCAGACATGCTGGTTAAGAAAGTATCTTGCATGTTTGACTTCATTGCTCAGACCTTTGAGCATAGCAGTACACGACATTGGTGGACATCTGGACTACTGTGTGTAGTTCTGGTCACCCTGCAATGGGAAAGATATTATTAAATTGGAGAGGGTTCAGAAAAGATTTACAAGGAATGGAGGATTTGAGATATAAAAATACACTGGAAAGGCTGGGACCTTTTTTTCACTGGAGTGTTGGAGGTTGAGGGGTTACGTTATTGAGGTTTATAAAATCATGAGCGGCATAGATAAGGTGAATGACAATGACAAAAAGAACATGAGGGGCAACTATTTTACACAGTGTGGTTTGTATGTGGAATGAAATGCCAGAGAAGGTGGCGTATGCAGGCACAGCCACAATGTTTAAAAGACATTTGGATAAGTACATGAATGAGAAATGTTTGGAGGGATATGGGCCAAGTGCAGACAGTTGAACTAGCTTAATTTGGGAATATGGTCGGCGCGGACTGATTAGACTGAAAGGTCTGTTTCCATGCTGGATGACTCTACTACTCTGACATTCTAGACCACCTTTTTGTCCCTGGTCCATTTGAGGATCCAGGTCACAAGGCTGGTTACTGGGCAACACAGCTTCTCCACTTCAACCATGGCCCATGACATCAATGTGCAACTGCTGACAGTTGCAGTGCGCAGTTTTCATGCCACTCATACTTCACCCAGGTCTTAGGTGGGGCAGAGTATAAGGCGACTGAAAATATGGACTTACAGCTTGGAATTGTCTTGGGAGGGCCCTTTGGTATGATTCAGAAAGAAGGTGCCATATCATCCTGGTATTCTGTGTTCTGCATGACTGGAGCAAGCAATGATTTGATGTGCCGAATGCTGAGGAACATGGGAACAGGAACAATTCTCCAAGGTGGAGGATGAAGACATTGGGGAGGAGGAAGGTCTCTTTGTGCGTAATAGAGCTCAGCTACAAGCCGAACAAAACCTCATTGAGACCCAATTCCAGTTGACAAGACCAGTTGACAAGAGCTGACTGCAGCAAATAATCAACTGCAAACTATTAATTGGACATGATGATGAATTCTGGTTAGCAATGCTGGGATGAACTTCAATCTCAATTGATTTTTATTTGTGTTCGCATTTGCTGTTTGTAAATAAAAGCTTATATATGGATTTTTCCAATTGCTTGCCAGTACATGATATTCCCAATTAGATAACGACAAGCTGTGGATGTAGAAGGACATTGAGGACAGGGTAGCACTGACTTATAGTGTTCAGATGGAGGTAGCTGTGGGGGGATGCAGTGTGTGGTGCACTAGTTTAATGGTGATAAGGGTGAGAGAATGGTGGTGTATGTGTGAGGGAACATCACCTGTGCCGACTATCTGCCAAGGGCAGTGTAACTTTGTGGCTGATGTGCCATGATGTTGCGAGTGAGGGCCAATAATGTAGTGGCCAGGGATGTGCAGGCTAGGTGGATTAGCCATGGTAAATGTGGAGTTACAGGGATTTGGAGGGGGTTGAATGTCTGGGTGGAATTCCCTTCAGAGGGTCAGTGCAAGCTTAATGGACCGAATGGCCTCTGTCTGCACTGTAGGGATTCTATGATTCTATTCTAACACTTGTCTGGGTCTACAATTGGCTTTCAAAGATGGCACAGGTGCAAGGGATGGTCTTTTGTTGGATATTTGCTGAGTCGTGAATTGTTCTGGGAACTGAGTGCAGTAACATGGAGCTGTAATTGGACATGACAATACCAGAAGAAAACCTATTAGGCTTCACAGTGGAAGTACGTCTAAAAACTTGATGCAACTCTGATTTTGATTTGATTTGATTTATTATTGTCACATGTACATAGGTAAAGTGAAAAGTTTTGTTTTGCGTGTAGTGCAGGCAGATCATACCATATAAAGTGCATCAGGGTAATAGGACAGAGTGAAGAATACAATGTACATGGCTGCAGAGAATGTGCACAAACAGCGAGATCAACGTTGGTTTTAAAATTTGAAAGATTCATTCTGAAGTATAATAACGGGGGGAAGAAGCTGTTCTTGAATCTCACATCAGCATTTCCAATAATGCATTATTTTATACATTGCTTTTGAAAATTTAACATTATGTCTGTTTTACATATTTCAATTCTTTCTTCTGAACACCATGTGTGTTGAAAATTAAGGGGGTAAGCAATTCAATATGCAGAGCAGTAAATTGCATTAATACCAGTGTTTTGGCTCTCAACAGTGAAACTGTATTAGCATTGATTATTTTTCTTCAACTATCTATACATTGAACATGATTCTCAAAAAGTACAAGCTTAAATTAATTTAGTAAGTATGTTTAAATTAATTAGTAATTTGGTATTAAGATACAAAAGTTGGTTAAGGTATCATCTTATTGAATGGCAGAGGAGGTTTAAGAGCCCTCATGTCTCCTTAACCTTAAGTTGTTATATTAATAAGCTCAGTAACAGAATGCTCATTGCTTAATACGTTTGTATAGTCAGGAGGCCATGAATGGAACATAATAATAAATATAGGACAGCATTTGCTACACATATAGACTAAAGAAGTCATAATGAAGAACAAGAAGTGACATGGAAATACATGCCATTGATTCCTACGTTACAGCAGTGACTATACGCAAAAGTATTTAATTCGCTGCAAATTGCTTTGAGACATCCAGTGGCCGTCAAAAGTGCTATAGAAATGCAAGTCTTCCTTTTTGCTTTAGTGAGGAATAAATGTGCCACCCAAAGATATTGGTGAGGAAATGTACTTTCCTAACCTACCATTTTTCTGTGATCCTTTACCAGCTGAAGTAACACTGAATCAATTTACAAACATCAAGTAGCGAAGTTCTGAGTTATTTAATCACACAATCATAGAAGAATTATAGCTCAGAAGAAGGGTATTTGGCAATTCTGCCTGAACTAGCATTGGCACAGGTACGATAGGTTAAACAGCTTCCTTCTGTGCTGTAATTTCTATGATTCTATGATTAAATGAGTTTTGCAATCCGGACCTTAACTCTCCGATCTTCATAAATCATTTTATTGCTATTTTTACTGGCACAGGGTTGTGGAAAATGATGAGTAATAGAAGAGTTACTCACCAGTGTATTCAGGTAGGACTGGCTCCCTGTTAAAGGCGTATTATAGTGAAGCTGAATGAATAACACCAGGAGGGTCAGATGTTGGCAGCAGGGCTTCTACATTGTTTGGATGCCAGAAAAATGAACTCTTACTCATGCAGTAGTTTTGGCAGTGCAACATCACTGTCCTGCAGTTCTAAAAAAAATGACAGACAGATTGAGCTCACTAACATTTCACACAATGCTCCATTTATATCGTACAGTGAAACATGATCTGGTTAGAAAATGTGTAGAAGAAAAATTGCTGTTTAATCGGAATAGCAGACACCTGGTTTAAGTGATACTGTTGGCCTCGGCAGGTGGACTGAGAAATCTGTCTGCTTGTGATGTGGAGGAAATGGCAGCTCTGGTGACACATGGCATCAGTGATAAGGTGTCATGTTTACAGCCACCGCTACTTTTGCCCTCAAGCTGACAAGGCCAAACCTTCGCGCAAGATGGTGCTCCCCACCTCAGGAGGTACTTGCATTGCCTGTTTTATATTATCATGCTGCCTTTAAAAGCAAGGCTGAACTCTAAGGGCTGTCCTCTGACATAAATGGGGTATTGGGTTAATTACAATAGAGAACACATTTAAAAGAAAGAGCCATATTTGTGTTTTACTTGGCAATGAATTAATGGATTGGTTGAGTATCACTTACATTACTTATTTTACTATAGAAAACCTGCTGTTTTGCCTTGTGGAATTACAAAGTTGGTTCTTTATTTAGGAGGAGTGACATGACTTTTAACCTGATTTCAAATGCAGTTCTCAGAGATATTTGTTACCACCATATAAAATGTCACATGAAACAATGGTATAAAAATGTGATTTTTACTGCTTGGGTAAAGTCTTTCTGTTAGGCTAAATTTATAATTCAATGAATTGACCTGCTTCCATGAGCAATTCTATAATGCTGAGGTATTGTTTGAATCAGTTTTCATTTGATTTACAAACCAACATAAGCTGAGGCCAAAAAGCGCTAAAGACAATTACGTGAAATAGTGGGGATAATTTCCAACTTCAACAGTCTCCGCCAGGAGACTCATTCATTGTAAATGTGATTTTTAAACTAGTTGTTAATTACAAAGAAACACAACTTGTTATGAATTTGGGCATTCTTTTGTTCTGTTTGACATTCTGATGCTACGATATCTTTAAGAGATGTATTTTGTTCTGGTTGCTTTTTATGAAGAGAGGTTGAGACAGACGTGCAGAGTGGTCTTTTGGGAGCCAATAAAGTAAACAGCTTGTGAGGTCTTGGGGCTCATTTTTAAAGTTGGAACAATAGATGCAGCCTGAATGGGTAGGGTCAACTCCCACAGAACCAGAATTTTTAGTTTAGCTTTCAGTAGCAGTTGCTAGAGTCTTGAAACTGGATGTAGAAGCTCTTATTCCTCCCAGTGTTATAGCTAAAAGCTGGGGTTCTCTTCTTGCTGTTAGAATTGCATGTGAGATAATCTATGTTACTGAATTTGCCTTTATCAAGGGTATGCTTATGAATCGCATTGAATTGCAACGCCTGTCATTAAGAAAAAGTTTGGGTCTAGGCTATTTCCTTGACATGTTTTGAGGGGAATTGGTCTGATCCATAGCCTCACCTTTCTCCTCCTGCGCTACGACACTGCTTTTCTTCAGCACTGGCCTCTCTTCTCTTTATCCCAGCATTGGTGGTGATAACCTTCAACCATGGAGAACCTAAATGAATCATAGAATCCCTACAGTACAGAATGAGGCCATGGGGTCTATCAAGTCTGCATGGTCCTCCAAAAAGCATTGCCCTCAGACCCACACTCCTCCATTTCCCTATATTTACCATGGCTAATCCACCTAACCTGTACATCTTTGGGAATATGGGAGGAAACTTGAGCACCCAGGGGAAACCCACACAGACAGTCACCCAAGGCTGGAATTGAACCCAGTATCCTTATGCTGTGAGGCAGAAGTACAAACCATTGGGCCACCACATTGGCATTTCAAATACAAACCTCTTGACCAACTCTCTCTCTCAGTCCATGTTTTGTTAGGCTGATTCATGTTTTGATTAGACTCCTAATAAGTGCCTTCGGACATTTTATGGTGAAGGTTCTATATAAAATCAACCTACTGGGGGAGTTCAAAGCAGTTTAGCTAATTGGAAGTGGAAACATACCACAGTCTGTCTATTTAGTTAACAATGTGGAAGTAACAATAATGATCCCTTGTGAACCAGAGAAGATGCCTGTGGCTTTTGCAACTACTTTTCTTCAATCTCACTAAAAGCAGATTGGGTTAAAGTAGGTGACGGTATTCCACAGAAAGATGAACATAGGCAGGGCACTAGGATCAGGTTCTCTCAGTTTAAACAATTTGGCCTTCTGTAAAGATATGAAATGAATAAACACATATTCTTCCATTTTGGGGTGGGTCAGGATACTTAAATAAATAATCCTTAAGAGTTCTGCCCTAAGGTTCAGGACAGATCGTTCTCTATCTAGACCCTTTTCTTACTTGTGCAAGGTCTTGTTACCTCAAGACCTGACTCTTTGGTATCTGCCAGGAAGATTTATGTCCCTTTGGCTCCCAGTTCAAATCTCTACAAGGGCTTAGAGGAACGAAAATAATGGGAAAAACTCTATCGACTTTCTGCTGAAGATGTGTCCCTTCTAACTTTTAGGTAGACCTTGATTTTGTGAGGCTGGCGTCCCACTGGAAAGGGGCAAAGGCCCAATAAAGCATTCAAAAAGGGGTTGACTAACAAATGCCATTATTGCATTCAGTGTACCAATTCCTGAGCCCAGCCACAAATCATGGGTGCTATAGTTTGACAATGGGAAGGGTGGGTTTCTAGTTACAGAACACTCCCTGCACACATGCAAGACTGGAAACAGATCTGACATGCCGTTGTTTTCTTGGTTGCTAGAGAGATTTGAATTTTGCAAGTTCTATAAATTCATCTCCTTGCTGCTGTGCACATTGATAATATTTCCCTGTGGCTGAAATCTGCTGCTCCACTTAACCCCCAATACTTCCAGGCATCAACATTAAGGTGTTGCTGCAGGCCCACAATGAATGTCTGCAGGACCTGACTTCTTGCTTTCTCAAAAGGGCCAAAGTAGAGCAATAATTCTGACAGCTTGCCAAGATTGGTCTGGCCTCCTGTCGGCACATCATTGGGTGCGTGGAACTGAATTTATTAACCACCCACCTGAGCTAAATTCACCTTTTCCAGAACCTTCCTCTGAAAGCTCGACAAGTGTGTTAGCTCAAGTGTGTTAGATGTGACAACTGTAAGAGTGGAGTCTACAAGCAAATTCAGCCATAAAACCCTACTGGTAAGTTTGAATGAATTTTATTCTTACAAACAATGATTCAAATGTTAAATTATTACTTGTGGTTTACTAGATGTTGATTTAGTATCTGTCTGAAAGTCAGCGTTCACTTGCATGTTGTGAATTTAACCCCTTTAAAGCAAATAGCCAGATCCTTTCTGTGGAAAAATGGTCAAGAATCTAGAAATGTGATTTTCATTAAAAGAGAAATGCCATCTCAAATTTCATCGCACAGTCTGCTCCATTGACTCATTCTATTCCAGGACTTCAAAGCTGTTTAACTCCTTTAGCTTCCTCTCTTTTCCTTCACATCAACTTTAGACTTTTCAAAGTCAATCTATATTCTTGACTTACCTCATCACCACTATTATTCTGGTCAATGTTGATGGTGTTCTCTGCAAAAATGTCTGACCTTTAACCTAAGTTTCTGAATTAATTAAAAAAGAGCTTCTTTCTGAAATGGTGCTAAATTTTCAAGCTACTATTCAGCTTTTTATGTTTGAATGCCTATAGAGCAACCATTCCAGTTAGTCTTTCAATTACTGGCTTGGTCCTTGAAGCATTTTATTCAAAATTAGACGTAGGTTGGTGAAAATTCCTTTAATTCCATTAGTAAAACATGCAGGAACAATTAAATGCAGGAACAATTAATTTGATAGAAAACAATTAAAAGTAATTCTTATTATTCCTGATAGAGACCTTGTTTTGTTAGAAAGGATCATTAAAGAAAAGCCATTTCATAAAAAGTAACTACTGTTCAAATTAAATAAATAAACACAAAGTCTCATCAGATAGTAAACAAGTTATTCATAACTTAATTCTATATCCGTCTTGTACATTTCTTGCGTACGCCCATCATTTTAATTCATCCCAGGATGTAGGGAAAAACTGGTGACTGCAACTTGCTAAAAGGATACAATGAATATAGAAAATTATCGCTTACCTGCACTATTGTAACTGATTCTCTTTCCCCTATTAAGAATTTAACACGAGCTTTAAGTAGTGCTGGTTAACTTCGTGAAGTGCTAGATATTCACTTATTTGGCTCCGTTCACCAACAGGAAGTGTGTTTGCATGTGGGAAAATGACCCCGTTTTAACCCCAATTTAACCCCTAAAATGTCCAGCTCATATACTTCTGTAATTCCCTTCGATATTGCAACAGAGTGCTATCCTAGATTATATGTTACACTGTCTGGGATGGGACATAAATTCATGCACTTTTCTCTCAGACACAAATGTTCTTCTTGAGCCAAGGTTGATAGAATTGGGCTTGCTTGTGATGCTCCTAAGTTTGAATAGCCTACCAAAGGAAAAGTCATCTTAACTCAGAGGTGAGTAACAGTCTCTCGGATGCAGTGGGTAATCTCTAGCACTGGATCAAGGCCTTTGGGAGAAAACTGAGCATCAAAAATTAAAGAGTGGAAACTTAATGGAAAGAAGGACTACATTTGTACTTTTAATTTTTGCTATTTATTACATTTCTTATTATACATATTAAAAGCTTTATCATATTAAAAAGCCTTAAAACTATTTGTGCCATAAATTAAAGTGACTAAAGGCAGCAACTATTCAGTGCCAAAAACATCCCAAAAGGAATACGACGAATCATGAGTTAATTTGCTTTTTGGTGGTATTGGTTGAGGGAGAAATATTGGCCTGACTACTGTGAGAATTCCTTGATCTTATTTTAAAAAATAATATTGAGGATCTGACTAAATCACATGAACATGCAACTGAGACCTTAGTTTAAAATCTCAGGGAGACACCTTAATCTCAAACAATGTTGCATTCTTTGCCATTGCACTGAAGTGTCAGCTTAAATTCTGAACTCAAAACCTTGGTCTGGGTTGAATCCTTGATCCGCTGACCCAGTGACAAGGGGCTGTTAACAAGGTCAAGCTGACACAGAGGCAGTCAGAAGCATCATAAAAACACAATCTTTTCTGGCTGGACTAGTTGTGGTAGTGTGGCATGTGGGAACATAGGCCAAAAAATCAGACGTGCATTCCCTTTCAGGAGATACTAATCCGATTAGTGCAGTGTGCAGTTAGCCAACCTCACATGAAATGTGTGGTAACTTCATTTAGTTATTAAAATCAATGTTAATGTCGTGAGTCTAACTGTTGGTTCCATTCTCAGATTTCGTCTGCAAGAGCGTAGAGATTTTCCACATGAACTGGAAGATTAAGGGCAGGCACATTTTAGTCTTTCAAAGATTGATTTCTTAAAGAGTGGTCCTTTTCACAGATGTCTCTTTGATTGCAGAGTTTAACTTGAAGGTTTGTGAGAATTGGACATGTGATTCTTATTTGGCTGGTCTCTATGGAAAGAATTTCTGATTGGTACCACAAAAATATTGAAATGCGTATCTTGTGTGTCTTCCTCCTTTTTCTGATTTTTGAAATAGGCTAAAAGGATAAATGCGAGGCATGTGTATTCACATGAGAGAAAGATTATTATTCTCACGAGGATTTTCTGCACTTGGCTTTACCCGTTATAACAAGTTTACAGACCTAGGCACACATACTGGGACACTTTGAGGTAAATTGCTTTTCCAGCCTTTGTTTCACCAGGGTAGCAATGCTGAATCTTACATGACCTCACAATGGACCTGAGTATAACTAAGGACCTCATGAAGGTTCTAACTAAGTCATGAAAACAGAATAATTCACAATTAACTTTCACAATAGTCTCATTTATTTCTCTGGGGCTTAAAAATAAAACATTCTTTCTTGTGGACACTTGTCAGGCATCCAATCTACATTGAGAGACACAGTATTACTCAAACATTTCAGTTAGTTGTTTATAGAGGTGGATCTGATGCAACGTTATAGGAACAGACAACATTCTGCTCGCATTTTGGGATAGGTCACCCATAAATTAGATTTTAATTTTTATTCTGTCCCATTTACATTGGTAGATCCATAGTTATAGGGTAGAGCAAGAGTGATAACTGATACAACCTGACAATGATTTTCTTTTCATTCGTATTATGATTTGGCTAGAAATCATGAAGGTTATGTTCAATCCGCAATGGCCTATTTGCTAAATATGCATCTTGTTTTCGATTGAACCATTTTGAACTTCCCAGTTGGGGGCAGCAGCAACAACAATTTATGGTTATACAGTACCTTTAATATATTATACCATTAAAGGTACTTCACAGGTGTGTTATGAAAGAAAATTCAACATCAAATGAGAAACGATTACAGGTGACCAAAAGCTTAGAGCGATAGATTTGAAGAATCATCTTAAAGAAGGAAGGGGTGATGCAGAGGCAAAAAACACTGGGAAAGATATTCCAGAGGCTAGTGTTTTGGTAACTGAAGGCATAACCTTCAATGCTGGAGCAGGTAAGACTGGAGACATGCAAGAGATAAGAATATTAGAGCAGCACAGGTATTTTGGAATGCTGCGGGGCTGGAGGAGATTAAAGAGATAAAGCCATGGAGAGATTTGGGAACAAGATACCAGAAGATATGTCTGGACAAATTCAATTGACTCCTAAAGCAAAGAAACAACTTGCACTTATATATCACCTTCTGTGATCACAGCAAGTCCCAAAGTGTTTTACATCTAACTAATTTTGGAAGAACAGTTGTTGTCATGAGAAACATGACTGCTAATTTCTGCACCGCAAGATGTCACAAACAGCAAGGACATAAATGACCAAATAATTGGTTTTAATAATGACTGAGAATTTGATATTGCACAGGACACCAAACAAATTCTCTTGTAATGCATTGTATTTTCAGTTGATAACAAACAGAATCTCAATTTATTGCTCTAGAAAATCAGCATTGATTATGAGGTCAAGTCTCTGCAGTTGGGTCTGAGAACAAGACCTTTTGACTTGGAGGTGAACCTACATCAGTCTGAGCAGATGTGGGAATAGGAGTTGGCCATTCAATTCCTTGTACCTACATCACTGCTCAACTAGGTCTTGGCTGATCAGTTTAACTGTATTTACTCACCCATTTCACATCCCTAGATGTTCTTGACAATTTCTGGAAAGTGAGTAATCTCCGTTCACATAACCTGTGAAACCTGAACAGAAATTTCATTTCAATAAAGCGGATCAGGAACAGGGACAGTGATGTATTGCAAGGGTTTGAGAGAGGACACTGCAATTCAGTGCAGCACAGAAAAACATCCAGACCTTCTCCAGAAAGTCCATGTCTGTGTGACAGGATTGATGTTAATAAATTACTTTCTGAGACTGTAAAGAGGTACATGTGTAGAGAGAAAGGACATTTTCAATACTGTGTGATATTGGAAAACTTTCATCTAGTGGGTCCATTTCCTCTTCTAGCAAAGGTAAGTTGTCTCATCTTCCATTAAACTCATGTTCAATGTCAACTACTGCAAGAGAAATGGATGAGCATGAATATGAGAACACCCCTGCTGGAAAAGAATTATACAGATCAACAACTGTCATTCTTCTACTGGAGACATGGTCAAACTTATCCTCAAGAATGAAAGCTTGTGCACTAAATTACTAGCAATACTTTCAGTTCAGAGACACAACTGATGGTAGTCTGTAGTTGTATCAGCCATGCTGTGATCTGAAACCAAACATGTGGCCATTTTAGTTGAACAGAATAGCAGCAATGAGTGCATCATGGCAGTCTTACATCGTTCCTAATGCTAGATTACAGCTGATATATTTCCAAGATAAGTCTGACTCCAGACTGAAATCTGGCTTGGTAGATTATATTTTGTTTTGTTCTTATTTAATGAGGTTATCTTTCACTGAAATGCAAGCATGGACAGCTGCTCAAAGATACCAAGAACTGCAGATACTGGAGTCAGTCAAAACAATGTGGAGCTGAAGGATCACAGCAGGTCAGGCACCATCAGAGGAGTAGAAAAGTCGATGCTTCGGGTTGGGACCCAACTTCTGAAGAAGGGTCCCATTTCGAAATGTCGACTTTCCTGCTCCTCTGATGCTGCCTGACCTGCTGTGTTCCTCCAGCTCCACACCGTGTTGACACAGAAAGCTGCAGATAGGTTTTAGCAATAAAATAGAAGTCTATTACCCAAAAGAAAGGAAAATGAAATAGCAGAAACCAAGCTTTTTACAGATAACACAATCTGAAAGCTTTCAAAACACTTGGTAATATACAATCCCATCTATCCCAACACAATCAGTTTACAGCTCTCAAATACCACCGAGAGTTCCTCCTCTATCATATCTAAAGGCTTGGCTTATCTGTTTTGTTTTCAATTCCCGGTGTTGAGGGTTGATATCCATATTTTTGATTAGCCACACAACTAAGCTTATATTTTGCAGCTTCAAATAATCCCTTCAGGGTTCTAACCAGACATTTCTGGTCTAGAACTTTAAA
Source organism: Ginglymostoma cirratum (assembly GCA_024137785.1). Classification (NCBI taxonomy): domain Eukaryota; kingdom Metazoa; phylum Chordata; class Chondrichthyes; order Orectolobiformes; family Ginglymostomatidae; genus Ginglymostoma; species Ginglymostoma cirratum. The sequence goes on along the minus strand of JAHRHZ010000019.1, from coordinate 26,554,196 downwards.
TGAAAACTCTTGCACTAGATAACCCATTTCCTGTTCTGGACTAACTCCGACCCCTAAGAAAACAAAATCATTTGATGATTCTTCTAAACTAAATGCAAGGTCATGTTTTTCAATGTTTACTCTGTTGGATCATAAAACTCTCATAATACAAAATCCTACTATCATTCCATTGACTCTCTCTCTCTTTCTCCGCCTGTCTCGCTCTTGCTCTCACATACTGGTTTAACAACTCATGGGTCCAGAAGTACAGGACAAGTTCATCGTTAAACCCCTTATGCACAAAGACCAAAATCCACATGCCACTAGTTCAAAATCCAAACTCTAAAATAAATGATATAAATCACACAAATTATATCCCACCAGCAACATAGAAAATACAGAGAATAGATTTCATTGTCATTCATTTCAAAGTGCTTTGGAAGTAAGTTGCAAGGGGATCCTCTATTGTGCCTGTGGATGCCCCTAGACATGTGACACTAAAACTATGACTCTTCGTGACATGCCTCCTGGGAGACACAGCACAAGCAATCATGTACAGGTTCTTTTAAAGCTGAATCTTTTTTTTTAGGAATTAGCTCTACTTGGGCATTCATCTGTTTCCCATGATTCATGCATTCCTTTGCTATACCGACTTCTCTAGGTGGATATTAAGGAGATGAATCCAAATGTGTATTGGATGCCATGAGAGAATTCATTCAGCCATGATTCAAGGATATATGAGGCTGTGGAATCTATTCATAATCGTGAAGGCTGCAAAGACCAAGACATGCAAGCCCATGAGTGATTACTATCTGCATTCACTCCCATTACAGTCAACAAGCAGACAGGCATAGCACCCAACATAGTCTCTGCTTCACGATGTGTGGAGTAATCATTGCTGCCAACTCATGCCCTTGCATTTTATCTTCGATGGGCATGCCATTGGCAGCAGTACATTTGGCATAATCAATGGTAAATCTACAGTCACATTGAGGTGTAATACACCAGAATCACAGCCATCTTGTTGATTTGAATTCAAAGAGGTATCGTGTCAAGCAGACCGAATATCTTCACTCTTCTTCACCTATACCTCCAACTGACCAGAATCAAGAACATAATCAATAGGGTGACCATGAAGCCCCTTACAGTCTCTCGATCTTGCAAGGTCCAATAGAGAATTGTGGAGAACTGGTAGTGTCTTGGGGAGGGCTGTTTCCTGCCAGGGAAAGACCAGTCAGAAATGCTAAGGAGGGGCGTGAATCCATAAGGCCAGGAGGGGGTAGGGAGGACCCAATAGATCCAAAATGGATGGTGAGGTGGAAAAGCATGGAGGCACTGGATTAGAGTGAAAGGGATCATGGTATGTGTTCTGACCTTCTTTTCAGCAGTTAGTGAGCAGACTGTCCAGTTGCTCACTATGTTGTGCCATCTGGATGTTAGTGCCCTCATTGTCTCTGGCACACAGCTTTACCAGAGGCAAACAAGGAGAATTGTAAATTCTGTTTGGTGTTCTGGCTGGATGAAAACCTCACCTGCAAAGAGTCATTACCTGTTGTCTCCATTGGAGATGTCCTTAGGGAAGGTATGACCAGTAGAAGGGGCAAGGAACATTCATGACCAATATCTTGAAGATAAAATCTACTTTTATTTCCTTTATAAATCCAGGTGTAGGATACTGCATGACAATCAGGACTTTACATTGGTTGGAATGCAAAACTATTGAATAGACATGTTGGCCTGGAAAATAGACTTTCTTGTATCTCCCCATCTTGTAAGTGAGAAGCAATGGAGTCAACAAATTTTACATTGTTCCAAGTGGATGATTCATGTCCTCAAACTGCTCAGGTTGTGTGCTGGCAATGATTATTGCAATACTAGTTCATAGAAAAACTGATTTGAAATCCTGGTAATGTGTGAAATTAATCTTTTACTGAGCAAAGCATCGTCCACATCGTGTACGCTCATTTATTTATACATTCTTTTGAAAGTAAAGGAAGGAACTCATTATTTAAGAGTGGAGCGTAACCTCTCACCTGAAGTCCACAGCTGAATGGGACAACAAATCTATGGTCTCTCCAGCAACCAGGAAAGCAGTGGGAAGTTGGCTAGGTCACCAATAAAAAAGGGCAGAAGGTCAGGATCACCACAACCAAAGTTAGAGGCAACCCAGATTACGTGCAGGGAAATATTGAAGAACTTCCCCACACAGGAATAAACAGCAAAGCATTTCCACTGCCAGTAGCCCTATACATTACGTATCATTGAGCTTAGTGAGCATATCTCAGACAGCCACTTGACAAGATGTAAGTGGCCATAAGATTTTGGCTGAGGCTGTCACCTCAGCCATTTGAAATGATTCAGAAGTCAATAATATTCAGAGGTCCTCTAGCAAATTCCTCAAAGAACCCCTCCCCTCCCTAACACTTGCTGACCTGCAACTGGCTGAGCATTCATGGGCGGATCAGATATTAACATCATCACTCCCATGCCAACGTACCCTGCCCATTCATGCCACAGCTGAATGATCACACTGGGCTTGAGAGGTACTTTACCCAACTCTCAGCAAACAATGAAAAACACCTGGATCTGCCAGATTCACATTATGAATTGGAACAACTCAGGCTGAAGAACAATTGACTGTGGGCAGAATGTCTGTGTTTGAGAACTTTTTCAGCTGAAGGAACAGTGAGGTCAGAGAACTCTGCCCCATGCTGTCCTCAACTGGTTTTCTGCAGCCCTGGGCTCCCTCAAGGCAGTCAAAGAAAATAAGATGTTTGTCTCTTCCCATTGTAGTCATCAATCCTGCAAAGTTTAGACTACTGTGTGAGATGATTGCTGTCGTGGAGGACAATGTTTGCACTGACCGTCAGCCAAAAGGTGCTTATTTGGTGATTACTGCGGAGCAGGATATTTAACACAGGATACGAAACACAGAGCCATCACTAGTATGTGCAAGGTGGTATCCCCACAAAAGTAAAAAAACTCCGACACAGAAGCCACCGATGCAAGATGAGAGCCAAGAATAGGACTGATGAAAGTACACACCATGGAATAAATTTTAAAAAATAGGCTAGTTTGTCTTGTTGACCAATCACAGAATTACCTCAACACAGCAGCATACATCCTTGATCATCTGCATCATCACATACTCAACTTCATTTCCTATCTTTGTAAACTAGGTCGTGTGGCACAGTGGTAGAGACTCTGCTACTGACCCAGAAGGCCTAGGTTCAAGCGCCACCTGCTCTGGCAATGTGTCACAAAATGTCCATATAGACGGTTTAAAAATAACTAGAAAAATGATTATTTTTCTGACGAATTAGGACTAGCTCCTGGGCTGGTGGGACCTTATACAAACTGGATGGGTTACACCTTAATGGGACTGGGACTGGGACTGGGACTGATCTCCCCACAGAGAGATTTGCTTGTTCTGTTGGCACAAGTTGAAACAAGTTTGTCATGGGAACCTGATGGATAATCCAAATTGGAAGGAAGTAAAGTTGGTAACAGAAGGAAAAGATGGTAGGGAGACTAGAAGACAAGGGAAACAACTCCAAGTACTGAGTTTGCTTTGAAATTGGAATGATGTGAAAAAGACAAAGTTAAGGGCCCTTTAACTGAAGGGACACAGCATTTGCAACATGGTAGATGACCTAAAAACACAAATCAAAATACATGGGTATGATCTAATTGCCATTACAGAAACATGGTTGTGTGGTGATCAGGACTGGAAACCGAATATTCAAGGATATTCGATGTTTAGAAGGGTCAGACAGGAGGGAGAAGGAGGCAGAATTGTATTGATAAATAAAAGGTAGGATCAGCACATTGGTAAAGGAGGATCTCAAATGGGATGAACAATGTGTGGAATCTGTTTAGGTGGTACTAAGAAACAGTAAGGGGCAGCAGATATTGGTTGCCGTTACGTATAGGTCACCAAATAGTAGAGGTAATGTAGGGCATGGTATTATTTGGGAGATGAGAGAAGCATGGAGCATGTGCATCATATTTATCATGGGTGACTCGTTCTATATGTAAAACTGGACAGACAAATTGAGCAATAAAGCTGTGGAAAATGAGTTTCTGATGTGTGTTTTCTGGAGAAATATGTCAAGGAGCCAACTAGGGGTCATGCTATCTTAGATCATGTAATGTTTAATGAAAAAGGGTTTATTAATGATCTTGTTGTAAAAGAACCTTTAGAGATGTGTGACTACCGTGTGATAGAATTTTACATTATATTTGAAAGTGGGGTTGCTCATTTTGAAATAAGGTTATTAAATTTGAATAAGAGAAATTATGAAGGCCTGAGGCACAAATTGGCTGAGATGGTTTGGGAAAATACATTAAAAGACGTAACTCTATATAGGCATGGATAGTCTTTTAAAAACCATCACACGACATACAGCAACTACACATTCCTTAAACGTGCTAAAACTCAAATAAGGTCAGTCAACACTGGCAAATAAAGGAAGTTAAGATTGTATAAGATTAAAAGAAAAAGCTTATAAAGTTGCCTGAAATAACAGTAATTTTGAGGATTCGTATTCTATAAATACAAAGAAGGAGGAAGAAGAAACTGATAAAGAAAGGGAGAATAGAATATATATGTAAAATAACAAAAAGCATTTAAAAAAAAGACTATAAAAGCTTCTGCAGGCATGTAATAAAATACTTGGCCAAAGCAAATGTGGGCCCATTACAGGGACAATCGGGAGAATTTGAATTGAATTGAATTAGCTTTATTGAATTGAATTTATAATGGGGAATAGAGAAATGACAAGGAAGCTAAATGATTACTTTGTGTTTGGTTTTGCAAAAGAAGACACCAAAAATCTCCAATAAATAGACATCCAAGTGGCGAGGGAGAATGATAAGTTGAAAGAAATGAACACAAGTAAGAAGATTGTACTGGAGAAATTAACGGGGCTGAAAGTTGATAAGCCCCCAGGACTTGACATGCTATGTTGTAGCGTGCTGAGGGAGGTAGGAATATTAAAAGTTGATGCATTGGTGATTATGTTCCCAAATTCTACAGAATGATTCCTGTGGTTTGAAAAGTAGCAAATGTCACCCAACTATTTAACAAGGGAGCAAGAGAGAAATGAGGAATAACAAATCTGTTAGCCTTGCATCAATAATAGTGAAAATACTGCAGTCTATTATGAAGGATGACATACATAGACACCTAACTGATAATGATCTGAATAGGTATGGTCAGCATAGATTTGTGAATGAGAAATCATGTTTGAGAGGCTTGCTAGAGTTTTTTGAAGATGTCACTAACAAAATTGATAAAGGAGAGCTGATGGATGTTGTATATTTTCATTTCCAAAAGGTTTTGAAATTGCTCCAGAAGTGGCTGGATAGAAAAACTCAGACACATTGGGATAGGAGGTAATATACAGGCTTGGATTCAGGATTGGCTAACAGACAGAAAACAGGGAGTAGAAAAGAAGAAGTTTCACATCATTGATAGGCTGTGATTAGAGGGGTATCTCAAGGATCAATACATTGGCTCAAACTTGTCACAGTATAAATCAAGATTTGGGGTGGGACCAAGTGTAATATTCCCAAATTAGTGGATGGAACAAAGTGAAGTGGGCAGATGTGTTGTAAAGAAGATGTAAAATGGTTTCAGGAAGATTTGGACAGACTTTGGTTACATGATGGCAGATGGAATACAATGTGGAAAAATGTGAGATTATCCACTTTGGTAGGATAAACAGGTGAGCAGAGTATTTCTTAATTGGTAAAAGGTTTGAAAATATAGTTGTACAAAATGACTTAGGTGTTCTTATCAATGAGTCACTGAAGGCTAATATACAGGTGCAACAAATTATTAGGAAAACTAGTATGATGCTAGTCTTTAACATAAAAGGATTTGAGTTCAGGAGCACTAAAGTCTTGTTTCAATTGTACAGAGTTTGGTTAGCTCGCATTTGCAGTATTGTGTACAGTTGTGATCTCCTTATCGCAGAACTGATGTTATGGCCAGAGACGGAGTGCAATGTAGGTTGCCCACATTGTCCTTGGGGTGGCAGAACTGTCCTATGAAGAGAACTCAAGCAAACAGAATCTTTATTCTTTCGAGTTTTGAAGGATAAGATGTGAGTTAATTGAAAATTACAAATTAATTGAAGCGATAGACAAGGTAGAAGCCGGTAATATGTTTCCCTTGGTTGGACACTGTAGAATCTTGAGGCATAATTTGAAAATTAGGGGGATGCCGCTTAGGTCTGAGATGAGGAGAAACTTATGTTACTCCGAGGGTTATCAAACCTTGGTATTCTCTACCACAGAGGGCTGTGGAACCTCAGCCTTTGAGTATGTTTAAAATAGAGATTAGTAGATTTCTGACTACCAGCATCATACAGGATAAAGTTACTGAAGTGTTTGATCAGCCATTATCGTACTGAATGGTGGTGTAGACTCAATGGGCTGAATGGATTACACCTGCTCCTATGTTTCTACGTTTCTAAACACAAGTAATCTGATAAAGTAGAACTTGAGCAGAATGGGCTATCAACAGTGTCACCTTCCTTTCTCTTTCTACTTCTTCACTTGCAACAACTGCCTGATTAGCCATAGACAATTATGATAGCAGCAATTGGTAGAGTCCACTCACATACTTTATTATACAATGAAGACATCCCATGCATTTGACACTCATTGACAGTGAGGTAAGTGAATTGTTCCCTGAAGGCCTCAGTGTATATGATCTCCCTTCATTCATCCAGACATGTTTGATTCCCCAGGGAAGACCCACAGGCTGCCCATTAGACCCAATGTCCGGAAGCAAAATTTTATCAGTACAATATTTTAATGCAAAGAAAGTACTTCAAGATCAGCCAAACCACTCCCTATGGAGTATTCAAACAATACAAACGATATGGAGTACAGAAAGCTCCAGCGTTGCATATAATTTTGCCAGCAGCCAACATAAACCTGTTAATAGCTCATAATATTTTAAAATAGCTCTGATGGGTCTTTCATTCCACTTAGTGTCATGTATAGCTCTGCAAAGTTGGCTGAAAGCTGGAATTTGAAAATACCAAAGACAGCTTTAAATCGGTGGTGTAGTCCATCTTATATCATGACCTTGTTGCTCCAGTGTTGCTGACGATTGTTTGGTGAGTGCACACAAATTCCTTTAGCAAGATGATATCCTGCACAGTTCTCATTGAAGTATCTCAGGCACAGTTTTTGCACCCTATGTTGCCACATAACAGCTAAGAAACCAATGTCTTATGGCTCAATTCAATGCTGAGTATGTGTTTGACCCAGTCAACTGGTGTGGAAGTGGGAGGTGGTGGAGGTGGGGGAAATAAGAAGCTTATAAATATTTTTTTTTGGCTAATTTCAAAGCTTTTCTTGTCATGGTTTTCATGGCAATGCTGAACACTCATCTGCAATGCTGTTGCCAATGTAGTTCTGCATGTGAGAGTGACTCACTGGGTCTCACCCTCTATTTGTCATCCTCCTTTTCCTCATTGGTTTTGTGCCTCTCTCTTGCCATTTGCAAAGCTGTGTCATACTGTTCCATGGTAAAGGATTATCCAATTACTTTGCTTTAAGCACTTCAGAATATCACTGCTGACATGATGTTCAACATCTATTATTTTCCTTTTCCGGTAAACTGTATCCAAAAGTATTTTGACATCATTTCACATGACCCATCAGCTGTTATGTCTTGCCAAAACCTTTTAAAGAACAGACCAAATCTGTACAAACCTTAATTTCTTTTTCTGATGAGCATTAATATTTTGGTTTTGAAACAGGCTATCTGGGGAATATTTCAATCGGTTGTGGAGAATTTTAAAGTACAGTTCAGCTCTGTTGAATCAAAAAAAGTTTGGCCCCCCAAAAATCCTCCTTGGATCAGGAATTGCATAAATATTGGACAGAAAGAGTCCATTGGCAGCCCTTTGCACCACACCCACTTAATGACTCAGTTGGCTGTTTAATTTAAACAAGGTTGAGACAAAAGCTGAAACAAATGTCTACTTCACACAAAGATGATTGCCCTTCATAACTGTGCTACAGTTTCCAGTTCTTTGTTGAAAATTGTGTATGAAAGTAGGCTTGTTGCACCCTCTTTTTGGATATTAAGTGCTCTTCGAGATAATGAAATGGCATCGATGGTACATGCAAGCACTGGAGAGTGAATTGTGCTGAAAACCATATTGAGGAACATTTGTACATCTGGGTCATGCTGAATTCTAGACTTCCAAAACTTTGAAACTTCAGGCAGTTTATTGTTACAGGAGGGTTTTTTGTTCAATCACAGTGAACTACATTTTACCGTATTGTGCCACAGAAGCAGGATCAGTAAGTATGTAATTTCACCAGAATTTCACGGATCCCCGTGGTGTCACTCATTGTACACATATCACTTTGCAATATCAACTCTTGCCTGTACCAGAACTGGAAGGAATTACATTTAATGGAACCATTGGGTTCACCCAACGGGTGCTGTTTGGCAATAAATCATGCAGGTCAATGGAAACAGTCACGTTGTCTTCATTCTGCAGCAGTCTATTAATTTGAGCTTAATTTGAGCAACCATTTACATATGAAAGCATAGAGGCAATATTACTGGGCTAGCAATCTGGAATCTTGGAATAATAATTCAGAGACAAGGGGATGAATTTTCCTGGGCCCTTGGAAACAGATTTGGAGGTTTGAGAAAAAAAGGGGAGAATATCAATTGGATAACTTCCCAATGCATTCCAATGTTTTAGGGCGGAAGGAAGTGTTCCACTGGATGGGTTAAGACCAGAGGTTAGCTGCCACGCCACAGAATTAAGTATCGAATGTTAGGAATGTTCGCTTAGAACTGCAGCTGTCAGTGAAACGTCATTATTACAAAAGTCAGTTCTTTGAATTATCCCCGAATTTGGAAAATTCTTGATAACAGGCTCTAACCTCTTGGAAAATGGCTTGTGAATTATTTGACTGAGGTATTTTTCATCGCTGTCATTATTGTGTCAATTTATTTCCTCAGTTGTTTCATTGTTGCTATGATATCCATGCTCCATTTCTCCTTTTACCTCTATTCTTTCTTCCCATTATTGGTGTAGTATGATAAATGCATTTAGAAATTCATTGCTGAAGAGTTCATTTAATTTTTCTTGGATCACTATGTTGTGTTTAAATATTATCGCTGCACCTGATCGTGGCTTCTACAAAAAGGCAAGCTTGACAGGCTGGGAAGAAGAACATCTCCTCTTCCTGGTCCTCAGGCAGTTCTATGATGGTATCTACATTATGGATCCATCTCTTCCTGGCCTCCCTTTAGCTGCTGGATTCCTGAGTGCAGGAAAATGCAGTTTCCTAGCATCAAAAATATTTTAAATACTACTTTGAAAATAGAAGCCTTTATGACCTGATCTTGCTCAGTGGTTGCCCACTGTTCGACTTACCTCATTCCAGAAGTAGGTGGATTGGAGTGGGGAGGGGAAGGTTCTTTAAAGCTCCCCTAAGCTACACATCACAGAGGTTATAATTACCAAAGATTTTCTGCGTAACTGGTCCAGTGACATATCAACCACATCAGAGGGCGCATTCTGTTACTCAGATGAGTGTTCCAAAACAGGGCCAATAAATCTGATTGTGACCAGTTGAGCAAACTTCAAGTCACATTCTGAGTACTCTGGCAATTAAGTGCTTCATGCTTTGGCTCCTATCCCTCTAACAAAACAAGATCTAGCTCCCAAGAGCTGCTGGCCCAAGAGCAGAGGGAGTAGTGGCTATTGCTAGGAGAGTGGCTATTTCAAATGGACACCAACTTTCCCACAAGGCAGGTGCGGTCAAAGTGGCTAAGACTGATCGGATGTGCCTAGGCAACAGGAGAGAGTGGAGACTTGTTCAGGCCATCCTCTAACTTCCCCACCACTGATAAAATTCCTTGGTATTGGGAAAGCAATTGGCAGTCTCCCCCACACCACCTTGCGGTGGCATTTTACAATCGTCCTTGCCTGCCCTGCTTGGGTGACAAAGGTTCAGCTTGCTGTCAGGCTCCATACTATAGACTTGATTTCTCAAGTGTGTTAGAATAAATGATCACATTTTATATTGTTATCGAAATAGATTAGTTAAATATTGAATGAAACTATTAAATAACATACATAATTGAGGATCCTGTCGTGATTTGTATCCCCAGTACCCCACAGCGCAGGCTTATGGAAGGTTCGATATAATAGCCCTCACCATTAAATTCTTTCTCAAATGTGTCCCATTGATGCCCACTTCCCATGCACCAATAAGAAGTATGTATAGACACATTTAAGGTGAAACTAGACAAGTATGTGAGGGAGAATAACATGATGGATATGATATGTTATTTAGATAAGAAAAGTTCAGGGTGAGTATACTGGCACATACTCGTTAGACTGAATGGCATGTTTCTGTAGCACAAATCCTAGGCAATGCTGTGTAAAATAAATACACCAGGCCCTTAGGTTGGTACAGTTTCGAAGCAATGGCAGCCTTTGTTAATGCTTCAGTGTTACACTTTAATCAACTTGTGCACAAACGTGCTTTATTCATTCCACCTTATCAATCCAATCTTTCCATAGATAAACATGATCAGGTTCTACAATAAATCTCCACGCCCTTTTCTACTGAAGTAGACTCATATGCAAAAAGCACAGACTTGTACCAAAGAGGAAATCATTGAAAAGTCACAATTTTCGCAGCATCCATTTGACATCTAAAAGATTTTTGTATGAAATAATCTTTCCTTGTCATCAATCTTTTTCGTTGCAGAATGATTGGAACAGCTGAAGTGCATATGCATAGTGTTTACTGGAGCACTTATTACACTTTCAGACAGAAGGAAATCCTGTTCAGCGTTGGAAAGCGCAGGGAGCCGTCACCAGGGAATAAGCCTGTCTGTGTCTTGTTGAAATACAAGTTCTGTGGATCACAGACCATGCAGTGGCCACTTCCTGCTCCACTTTGCTTAGGAGAGCAGGAAGTTTTCCTTTAAACTGTCTGGTTGGATGACATCATCTGTATAAAGGTGGCTAAGAATGGAATACCATAGAGAAAAGTGAACACTAGAAATTATCTGAACATTCCTTGCCTTTTGAGTTAATGCTTGATGTAAAAAGTAAATTGACACCAAGTCTTTAGCTGCTAAATAGCACTTTGGGAGTATTGGCCTTTCACATTGTCTGGTGTGAAAGGAAAGGACCTTGAACTGTTCTATTTTAGCAAAGCAAGCAGAACAATTGTGTTTTGTAAAAGGGCTCTTGGTAGATACCTGTATTGAGATTGCGGATGTCAGCTTGGGTGACAATGGAGGTACTGCAGTCCATGCAGGGCCCTGGAGGGGAAAATGGTTATGATGAACTAATATTCTAGCTTCCAAAGAGGATAGTACCTGGTTTGGCAGTGAGGCCCATCACGTTGAATAGCTATCTGACTTTCAGGGGAAGTTTTAACACCCAGACCCACCAGAAAATGGATGGTAATGGGTCAGTAAAAATGCAAAAGAAATCTGAAATTCAAGCCCATCAAACTATCCACATACTTTTAAGCTGCTTTTGGAGACTGGGAGACCATGGCCATTTAATTACTTATTCAACTGTGGAGAGTTAATCATTCAGAAATCAGAATCAGGCTGTATGCCTCAGAATTAGCCACCATTTTAAATTTCAGCTCACAGCCAATGGAAGGCAAGAACAATTGAATCTAGGCATTTCTGCTGGATCCTTTTTAATCAATGCTCTTTGTCTGCTTCGCCCACTCCAAGAAATCAGGATTCGTTCAATCTCAGTCTCCAATCCTTTCCTCCCATCCCTGCTTGCAGCCTATAATGCCAAAGTCCTATAACCTGACAGCCAGACAGACTTTCAATCTGCCTGATATAGCCATGTAACAGGAGACAAAACATGTTCATCAAATCTTGTCATTAAATTTTCCTGGTCCATTAAGGAACCAGATATGTTCAGTTTCTTGACATCAAAATAGAAACCTCTGCTCCTACTTCTCGCTCTGATATGATTATGATGTGGTATTTAGGAGTTATTCCTTTATAAACAGTCAGCACTGTTCATCCAGATAGGTTCTGACCTCATGATCTCTCATAAATGCAATGATAGGTGTTTTACTTTTGGCAAAGTATTCATACTTGTGTCAGCCCCCATAACATAAGAATGAGACAGGAGTGAAATTGTATCAAAGGATTCAATGGACCTTTATTACAGCTCCTGTTATCTACACATATTACAATCACAGGCGTGCACTAGTCTGAGCTCAAGCTAAGCAATTTGGATGTAAACTGTATCATGCTTCCCTGAGCATGTTGTGCTGCAAGAAGACTCAGGACCTTAGAGACTGAGACCTACATACATTCAGGTCAAATGTCATGATATAGTGATGAACATGTTTCTTAAAGGTATATTGTACACTAGCTCTGAGATATAACACTCCTTTTTTTTCCAAAGAAAACAAATCCAAAACAGACAGACATTTTATATGTAGGCACATGTTGTCAATTCAATAATTATACAAACAGGTAAAGCGGAATTAACAAGATTCGCAATTCAATGTTTTGGAGGTTTGACAACTTGTCCTGCTCTGTGCACCCATCTGGAGGGGTGTTATGTTTGGTATCTCATGGCTGACAACTTGATTGCCTAGCTATCACTCAGCATGATCATACAGTCGTCATTGGAGTTTTCTTCCTCAGTCTCTGTATAATTGGCATGTCATACATTAGTCTGAACTTGCTTCTGTTCCTTTGCAATATGGCATTACAATCAGTAATGATATTATATACGCTAGGCTGGTTGCATAGTTTAGAAACCTTTGCTGGTATCCAGGTATGAACTTCTAACTTGCACTCTGTCTGGAGCATAGTTGTGGGTTCTCTACCTACTCACCGAATGTGTATACCTGTCAATTCCCATCTGCCTTTAGAGTCATAGAGTCGTAGAGCATGGAAACAGACCCTTCAGTCCAACACGTCTATGACAACTGGATATCCTAAATAAATCTAGTCCCATTTGCAGCATTTGGCCCATATCTCTCTAAACCTTTCTTATTCATATACCCATCCAGATACCTTTTAAATGTTGTAGTTGTATCAGCCCCAATCACTTCGTCTGGCAGCTCCGTCCATACTTCCACCACCCTCTGTGTGAAAAAGTTGTCCCTTAGGTCCCTTTTAAAACTTTCCCTTCTCACATTAAACCAATGACCTTCAGTTTTGGACTCACCCACCTGGAGAAAAGACCTTGGCAATTCATCCTATCCATGTTCCTCACGATTTTATCAACCTCAAAAAGGTCACCCCTCAGCCTCAGATGATTCAGGGAAAAAAGCCTCAGTCTATTCAACCTCTTCCTATAACTCAAACCCTGGCAACATCCTTGTCAATCTTTTCTGAACACTTTCATGTTTCATGACATTCTTTCCATAGCAAAGAAACCAGAAATGAACAAAGTATTACAAAAGTGGCCTAACCAATGTCCTGTACAGCCGCAACATGACCTCCCATCTCCTATACTCAATGCACTGACCAATAAAGGCAATCATACCAAATGTCTTTATCACTATCTTGTCTACCTGGGACTCCACTTTCAAGGAATTATGGACCTGCATTCCAAGTTCTCTTTGTTCAGCAACACTCCCCAGGACCTTACCATTAAGTGTTTTAGTCCTGCCCTGATTTGCCTTTCCAAAATGCAATACCTCACATTTATCTAAATTAAACTCCTCAGCCTATTGGCCCATTTGATCAATATCCCGTTCTACTCTGAAGTAACCTTCTTCACTGCCCATTACCTTCCAATTTTGGTGTCATCTGCAAACTTACTAACCGTACCTCCTATATTCACAACTTCGATGAAGAAAATCCTATGGCTGTTTCCTTCTCATCATAATGGGTATGGTTTGAATCTCATGAATGGTCACTATGCTGAGATGGGTGATAGTGATAGTTTTGCCAGTGCTGGACCATTTTTATCTACCAGGTAGAAAATTGCAGGAATCCAGGCTAATCTAGTATATTGGCACTGTTGTGCGATTGTGTCACTGTGTTGAACTGGTGATTCATTAAACCTTTGAGACAGTCTCTTGTATGTTGTACCATGGAGTGCCATTTGATGGGGTCCATATCTTATTTTTTATATAGATCCATATTTTAGGATGCATAAGTGTACATATGTTGGCATCAACTCTTTTGTCAATTTTGACTTTCAGGATATATCAACCTGTCTTTTGGAGACATGCGATCTTAATTGTTATAGATGTTTGCCTTATGTTGCCGAAAAGGGGTGTGAGAGTGACAATATGAAATGTTTGGTCATCTTCCAAAGTTTGCTCTCTCACTTTGCCAGCTGTGCACTTTGCTGATATCTTTGTGTTTGTTCACATTCATATAACTTCTGAAGTTGCCAGCATTGTGATGTTGTATTGGTTGCCTGTGACTTGTTTCAGGGTCTGGTTTGGCTTTTGAACCAGATTTTGTGCACATGCACACCCAATGTCCTTTGGTTCCTCATGCTTTGTAGACATGAAGAAACACAAGACAACTTTTGGGTCAATTTGACAAACTGCATCCATGACAGATCATGCCGGTTGGTGCATTTTGCGGACTGTAACAATGGCATTGGCTGTACCGAAAGCATGTAATTGGTGTAGGCCTGCCACTATGGCTTCATGCTAACATCCATCGTCCAGCAAAGAATCAATACCTTAGTCCTTTTCCTGCCCAGATGATCTTTCCTGAAGTATTTGATTGGTGTAACCAACTTAATTAATCTTTCTGTAAGCTTTTCTTCAAAGAAAACACACTAATGTCCTTTGCTGCAGCATCTTGTGTCAAAACTGTCAACGGAGTCAAGGTTTCTGTCTATGTAACAGAAACTGAAGTCTGTTAATCTGATAGCTGATTTGTACCTTGAACTGCTATTCAAATACTATCCAAATCTTCTTTGTATTTTTAAAAATTGCCCAATGAAATAATGGATGCATTTATTCTTCAAAGCTCCTTCTTGCAGATAGCAGGTAAGATTTTCAGAGATCTCCTCTTGGGTTCATTTATTAGTTGATCCATGAAATAAAGCTGCATGTGTTGCTGCATGTTATGCCCTTTCCAAAATTTCTCATGGAAGGTCTATGACTTTCTTTTTATTGTAATAGAGTACAAGCCTTGTTTGTTCCTTACTTTTATTTGATTTGATGTTTCTCCTTTATTTTCCCTTGTTTTGCTCCTATATTACTTTATTGTTCACTGTTTTAGCCCCTTTAATGAGTATTGCTGCCTTTGGGGCTATGTGTTTAATAGATAAAGACTCTAATAGCAAGTTTCAGCCACCAGAGGGATGCTACATCAAATGAGG
Organism: Ginglymostoma cirratum; assembly: GCA_024137785.1. NCBI lineage: Eukaryota > Metazoa > Chordata > Chondrichthyes > Orectolobiformes > Ginglymostomatidae > Ginglymostoma > Ginglymostoma cirratum. The sequence continues at coordinate 26,538,861 of JAHRHZ010000019.1, read as the reverse complement.
GGTGATCACATCCCATAAGCATTGGTGCCGAATTGGGGAAAGGATGACAGAACGAACCAACCTCTGCACACAGGTAAGATTATTAAGACTAGAAAATCATTGTTGTGCTGAAAACACCATTTTAATTCAAGTAGGCTCTGTCATAATAGTGACAGTTTACTTTGCCCACTCGTTTTAGTTTTAAGCCTGCAAGAATCTTTTTAACTGACATATCTTAACGGTTTTTGGAGGGGAAGTTCAATGTGATGTGTCTCTCTCTGAAGGAATATGTGGAAAGGAGCTGTAGAAATAGTTCAAGGTAAAAGGGGACATGCATATTTGGGAAAATACATGGCAATCAGTTAGACCCCGGTGCTGACGGTCTCCATAGGTGTTCTGTTCTGAGAAGGGTCATCGGACCTGAAACGTTAACTCTGTTTTTTTCCTTCACAGATGCTGCTAGACCTGCTGAGCTTTCCTAGCAACATTGTTTTTGCTCCATAGGTGAGCTGTGTTCCCTACCATTACTTGCTGTTCTCTAAATGTGAAATGCAACTGGAAAAAGGTCAGGACAACACCCAGGGTCGGTGGAATCAATGTCAGTTTGATGGGTGGAAAAGATGAATCGACATTTGTTGGACTCTAGGGCATTGAAGGGGCAAATAAATGAAACAGATGCTTGCATACTCCAGCTATCATCCATTTGCTATGCATGCAGAGTGGACACGCTTACAGTTCAAATGCTAGATAAAACTGATTTACACCATGCCACTGGCACTTGAAAGTTGAATATTGGCATCTCAATGATCCCAAAGTAAGAAGTAGTGATTGGAAAAGAGGAGATTGCTGGCCAAAGGCAACCCAATACTTGTGGAACTTCCAAGGATACTGAGCGATGGAAGACCTTCACTTCATCATCTGTTTTGTACGTGTAATGATGGTTTGTGCTGAATGAAATAAAAAATTGGATGATTGACGTTGCTGTTAGATGGGAAAAGGGGTTTGAAGCAATGCTGATCTATTTTGATGTAGTGTGTTGGTTAGTCAACCAATGTAGCAACTTCACCAGATTAGTGCACAACTTGAGGCTGTGCTTGAATGATGGAGACATGATCCTTATTACTGAGGCACTGCATATCTCACTGTATGGAGAAGTGCATGAACAGCCCTCATCTGCAGGGCATGCCACCACTGACACTCTTCTGAGACCTGAGAACCACCTTTGCTCCTTATGTTCCCAACATATTGTCATTTTCAGCAAGAATCTTGATGGGATGTTGAATGCAGAAGGACAGGGGCTGAGGTCAAGCCGAGGAGCTGGCACAGGCTGCCATGGAGGCCTGCTTAGGCAATGATCACCTCTTCAAGATCTCTTTAGGATGCGTGGGATTTTTGCTCCTGACTCAGCTTGCCGGGATGAATGAGTCGCAATGTCAATGCAGGCATTCTATGCCCCAGAACACTGCGATGGAACTATGCTAGAACAGAGCCTGAGGGCTGAAGGAATGGGAGGCCATCTTCTCACAGTATCTGTGAAAGTGACAGCCACTTTGAACTGCTATGTAACTGGCTGGGTCCAGGGAGCAACAGGTGATTTGTGAGGTGTCTCTCATTCTGGATCTACAAATGCATCAGGACATTGACTGACAGTGACTGACCCAGTCCATGTAGGATCAAACCAGTTCATTCCGTTTCCCTATCACACAGTCAGTGCTGCAGCCCAGGCTGTTGTATTCAGGATCGTAACTGGCATCCCCCAGGTCTAGGGTGCTATCAACTGCACACGTATGGAATTGAGAAGATGGTATCACAGTGTTGTGGAATGCACCAACAGGAAAGGGGTCCACTTCGATCATGCGCAAGCAATCAATGATCAGAATTACCAATTCCTTTAGGTATGTGCTTGATACCCTGGCAGTTGCCACATCTCCCACATCCTGGAGCACTCTTGTGTACGTGGAGTTGTTGAAGGTCCAGGGGCATGACAAGGCTGGTTACTGCAGACCAAGGAATACCCACTGTGACCGTGGCCCATGTCATCTTTGCTCAGCTCCTGACTGGTAAAGAGTACAGGTTTATTGCTGTCCATGCTGCGGTCAGGGCTGTCAGGGAACAGAGAATGGGGCCCTTTAAAACTCAGTTCCACTGCTTGGATTGGTCTGGAGGGACTTCAGTTATATTGTGGACAAAATGTGCAACATCGCTTTGGCATGCTGTGCTCTGCACAATTGGTTCAGGCAACAAAGTGATGTGCTGGGAGCTGAGGAGCTGGAGGAATGGAAGGAGGATGATCAGGATAATGAGGAGGAGGAAGGACTCCTTGTGCATGACAGAGCTTTGCTGTGTTCGGCGCTACAAGCCAGACAAGACCTAAGTGACACCCAGAGTCAGATGACAGTTGGCTGCAGCAGAACATGGAGGACTATAGAATAGTCTTTGGTCATGGATGTCAGCATTGGGTCTGTATTGTGGGAATGACCTCCAACCACTATTATTTTTGTTTGTGTTTGCTTTTGCTAGATGTAAAAAAAAAAGCTCATGTTTAGAATTGTCCAATTGTTTGCCTGTATGTAATATTTTCCTTTTGACAATGGCAAACTGCTCATGTCCAGTAGGCACTGGGGATAGAGTTGCAGCAACTTAGAAAGAACAATTAGACTGGATTGAGCTCATGTTTCCTGTGGATGGGAAGAAGAGATCAGCATCTTCAAGCAAAATAGTATGGATGGAATAAGCAAGGAAGCAGCTGGAGTGCCTTCCCTCAAATCAGGAATCTGTATCAACAGGTTCAAGCATCTTAGGAGTGACATAACCCTTTCAGGTGTCAAACCTCAGACTGTGACTTCCACTACTTTCTTTTGTACAATATCCCCCAGAACGACATATCTAGCAATTCCACCTAGTCCTCTACCTTTCTATGTATGTACTGATATGCCCACCAGCACCAACACTCCCCCACAGTTTCATACAATTTTACACACATGCATCAGTTACCAATCTCCATCCCCCATCCAGACGTTGCCATTCTTTCCTTATATTTCTTACATTCACAACTCTCTGTTGACCCTGAATGACAGATTCTGTTAACTAGGATAACAGCTCTCTGTTTTCTTTGCTTGCAGGAGAGGAGGGTGTCAAACTCTGAGAAAAAGTAGAGTACTGAGCGTGTACCCACTGGCAGCTATGTCAAGAGAGCTAATTCCCTGTCTGTAAACCCAATATTGAGGGCCTTACATCCATTGAGCTGGATCTCTCTGTCCATTAGTGGTATGCGTCTGATTTTAGGTTTACTCGACCAATACCTGGAATGAGCAGATTGCCTTTTCAGTAAAGTCTGGATAGGCTGGGCCCATATCTTCTGGAGTTTAGAAGAGTCAGAGGTAACAATTGAAACATGCAAGACCTCAGGGGACTTGACCAAGAGGATGTGGAAAAGATTTTTCCTCTTGTGGCAGAATCTAGAACTAGGGATCATAGTTTAATAATAAGGGGCACCCATTTAAATCAGAGATGAGTAAACTTTGTTTCCCCTCAGAGGGTTTTCAGTCTTTGGACCCTTCTTCAATAGGCAGTGAATTCAGGATCTTTAAATATTTTTAAGCCAGAGTTAGAAAGATTCTTGATTATTGAGGGGACGAAAAGTTACCAGGTATGCAGGGGTGCAGAGTTAAGGTTAAAATCAGAGCAGTCATGATCTTATTGAATGGTGAAACAGATTCAAAGGGCTGAGTGGCCTATTCTCAAGAGTGATGCTTGGTAAAGCTGTAGACACTGCTCTTATGCTGTGGTGAATACTACAGCAGGGAAGTGAAGCTGAACACGATCGAAGTGCAGGGCAAGTGAAGTGTCTTCCCTTTAAAGAAGTTGAAGACCATCTGTCAGGTCCTGAAAACACTATCTGAGCACTAGCATCTCACTCAGGCATGCTCCAGCAATTCTCTTCCTCTGTTTGAAGGCTTCCCAGCCCGTCAGTTTCACTGATAAAACACTCTCAGTTGTGATCTTACCTGGTTGACCCTGATGAGTTTCGCACAGCTTGGGAATCCTGTATGCTCACTGTTAAAGCCAGAAATCTGGGATTAATCCTAAACTAATTGTGATTTACTCAATAAAATTACTTACCCGACAGCTTCTCATGGTTTTCCTACCCACTTGCAACCTGCCCTGCATTAAAACCAGAAGGGGCCAGAATTCAGTCTGGTTTCTGGACCCGATGTCACTTTCTGGGGATTTAATGCTTCCTTCTTCCAAACATCCATTGCATCTGTATGGAAGCCTGACTCCAATTTTAGCAGTTGGGATTCTGCCCAAAGGATGCTTGTTAATGAATAATAATTGAAGAGTCTGGAGCAAAATGCATTCTTGCCAAAATAACTAGTAACAAACTAAGCGGGTCTTATTACCCCTCAGTAATTCTGAAGATGAAGTGAAGTCATGGATAATGAGTACTGGAGTGGCTCATAATTTTCCTCTTCTATGTAATCAATTTACAGTTTAGGTGAGTCAATCCAATGTGGAACATACTGAACAGTTCTGTGGAGAAGGGTTAATCGTAAGGCTTGGTGATTTGTTTGCTTCTGCTGTTTAAACCCAAATGTTTTAAGAGTCTAGTGTTCTCAAGTTGCAGGATCAAAGTGATGTTATTGTGGATTACAGACATGTAAATAAGAGAATACAACAGCATCAAATGCCAGAATTCTTTCCTTATGTCTGCACTGCTGCAAATGCTTTAGGCTGAATCTTCTGGCCCATGAGATGAATGTGACAATTGAATGTAACACTAAGAAAAAGAATACTTGTTAATCTATATTACAAACAAAAGCCTATGGGTGCAGTAAGTCCCTAAATCAGATCAAAATATCAAGCTAATCCAGACCAGGATTGTTTAGGTATCTCAGAACTAATCCATTCATTGATCCAGATTCAAAATCAAGAGCTTATTAACCGTTCTATGCTATTTTTAGTCTCCTGTTAATACATTCATGTTAAATTATAGTCTGCACTATTTTAAGGCAGTCATTAACCTGTTTATTTTAAAGCCTTTGACAGTTTAATTTCTTCTCTTGCCATTCTTAGCACACTGTTTTGCATTAAGTTGCTGTCTGTGGTATTTTAAACAGGTAACAACTGCTTTAAAATACCACAGACAGGAATTTAACACCAATATGTTATCCAGTGCGCCAGATATATCAAACCCCTGGAGTGAGTTTCTACCAAAGAACAGATTCGGTTTTACTGGTGTGATGATTCTGCTTCTGAGTTAGAATATGTTAACATGCCAGACATACATACACTGGAATTAATTTCATTGTTCACTAGTTTACATTGTCGGACAGAGCACAAGAAATTGGTAAACGAGCTAATCAAATTCTCAGCAAGTTTTTATTATTAATAACACATAACATGTGTTAACAGAGTCGACAATTCCTGGAATCTTTTGACAATTACTCATGAAACAAAAAACAGATGTCTGCGACAAATATCATTTCTCAGCTCGTTTGGTCACAAGTTTGCAGATTTTGCAGATAGTACATAAACAGACAAAGGAGTTCCATCATCCTCCGACACTTCCGCCATCTGCAATCTGACCCCACCACCAAAGACATTTTTCCCTCCCGACCCTTATCTGCCTTCCGGAGGGACCACTCCCTCCGCGACTCCCTTGTCCGCTCCACACTTCCCTCCAGCCCCACCACACCCAGCACTTTTCCCTGCAACGGCAGGAAGTGCTACACCTGCCCCCACACCTCCTCCCTCACCCCAATCCCAGGCCCCAAGAAGACTTTCCACATCAGGCAGACGTTCACCTGCACATCTGCCAATGTGGTATACTGCATCCGCTGTACCCGTTGTGGCTTCTCTACATCAGGGAAACCAAGCGGAGGCTTGGGGACTGCTTTGCAGAACACCTGCGCTCAGTTCGCAACAAACAACTGCACCTCCCAGTCGCGAACCATTTCAACTCCCCCTCCCATTCCTCAGACGACATGTCCATCCTGGGCTTCCTGCAATACCACAGTGATGCCGCCCGAAGGCTGCAGGAACAGCAAATCATATTCAGCCTGGGAACCCTGCAGCCCAATGTTATCAGTGTGGATTTCACAAGCTTCAAAATCTCCCCTCCCCCAACCACATCCCAAAACCAGCCCAGCTCGTCCCCGCCTCCCTAACCTGTCCTTCCTCTCACCTATCCCCTCCTCCCACCTCAAGCCCCAACCCCATCTCCTATCTACTAACATCATCTTGCCCCCTTGACCTGTCCGTCCTCCCTGGACTGATCTGTCTCCTCCCCACCCCCCTACCTACACTCACCTTTACTGGCTCCATCCCCGTCTCTTCGACTTGTCTGCCTCCTCTCCACCTATCCTCTCCTCTATCCATCTTCTATCCGCCTCCCCCTCTCTCCCTATTTATTTCAGAACCCTCTTCCCCTCCCCCATTTCTGATGAAGGGTCTAGGCCTGAAACGTCAAGCTTTCCTGCTCCTATGATGCTGCTTGGCCTGCTGTGTTCATCCAGCCCCACACCTTGTTATCTCGAAGGAGTTTTGCTGATTTTGCTTCCATCTTTCTCATATTGCTTCTACTGTCCTGAAGATGGTGATAAAATGTTGGCTATGGTTCCGCAGTATAGCTCCTATCCATTGTCTAAATTTCCCTTTTTTTCACAATTGAACCAGGAAATTGAGCATTGAATGATTGCTCAGCCATGATAAGCCACGACAGCCAAACCAGAATGGACCAACAAACACTTGAGTGGCAATTGCAAGAATGAGCCGATTTTCTCCGTCCTAATCAGGGGCCATTGCAGCTCAAATAGTTGATACTTGATAAATCAGGAACTACACCTACTACCCAGATGAATAATCTGCATGTTGCCAAGTCTGGTTTGTGTTCAGTTAGCTTTGGTTGAATCTTTACACCTCAGAACATATTAAAACTATAAAAAATTCAAACTTGACCTCAACTGAGGCTCCAGCCTGTCCACTCTTGGTTGGAGGCGGGGGAAAGATTGTGCAGCCAATCTGTTTCCAGGACACTGTTATTAAAAATTTTAATGATTAAAATGCTGTTTGATTTAACCTAGCAGCTGAATGGAGGCTAGGAGAGCTTCGCAGAAAATGTCAGCTTTTGTAACCAGCCCTCAAAACTCACCTTCCCATCAGATTTTCCCTGTATTCGACAGTCTGACCATTCCTCCAACTGTGCTGCTGTGTTAGAATGGACGGAATAAAAACAAGAGTCCTGGAGAAAGACAGCAGGTCAGGCAGCATTTGGAGAGAGAGAAACAGAGTTAACATTTCAAGTCCAGTGACCATTCATCAGAACACTAGATACTGGACTCAAAAGGCTAACGTTATGAAAATATAACTTTACAAGAAAATACTTTGAACCAATGATACAGATCAGTTATTTATATAATAACAATCTAAAGGATTGATTGCTCAAGACAGTAATTGTTTGTGTTGTGATCCATCATTGTAACCAACCATCCAAGGGCCACACCTACATTTCCAAGAACTTCTAAAATATCGGGTAATAACCGACAATGATCAAGTTGAACAAATTTCCATATAATAACTGCTCAGGACCTTTCTACAGCAAATGAAAACTTGGTTGTCTTTTGACGTTTGTATATTTTGTTGAAGAAAGTAGCCTCTGTGCATGAACATTTAAATAAATAGTCTCCTAGTCCCTGGGCTTTTGTTGCAATTCTTCGAAGTTTTCTATACCTGTGCCTCGAAGTGGATTCTGACAGGATTAGGGAGTTGGTTAACATTAATAGTCAGAATCAATTAACCAGCTTGTTTCACTGATTTTATTGTTCTAACAGTGTTATCTTGCCTCACAATCATATTTCATAAAGGCTCATTGAAAAGTTGGCCTTTGTATACTTTCAATGAAGCAATACCAGCAAAATGAGAGCAGTTCCCAGGTATTTCCTATACAAAGTTTCCTACAGGCTTTGAACATTGATTATCGTGTTATACATGATATTTACATGATTACATGATTATACATGATACTTCCTTAGGGAAGTAGACCCAGCCAAGCTCTATTTATATTTCATCAGTAACCTGGTGGCTCTCACTAGTGGCATTTTTTCCTCTTTGCTGATGCAATACCCTTACCACCTGAAAGAGGAGAAGGGACAGGTAGACATAAGCTAAACTGGACATGAACAGATATAGATGAATAATGAACAGATCAAGTCAAGGTATGTGCTCAGTCTTCATTACACTGTTAATGACACGAGCCTACTTTAAAAAGATTGTATTAAAAAATTGAAAATCTTAAGAATTTATGAATAGGTGTTTATCTTTCTGACTCTGCCTTATGTCTGCAGATTTGAGACAAGCACGAATGCTTGAGAATTGGATTCTTCAGCATTCACCAGGCTTGAACAGAGTAAAATAACTAAGGTGCCATTCGTTTTTGAGTTGGATGACTGACATACATTTGCAAACATTTAATTCTTTGGCTTGGTAAATTATCCTTCATATACAGCCAGACAAAGTGACAATGATAGTTTAAAATGCTTGGAGAGGGTTGAGTACCTAAAGTTGTGCTCTACATGTCACTTCGACAATTATGGTTTTACAAACCTATGTAACATGCCAATGCCCAATGATGGCTACAGCTGCTATGTTTATTAGGCTACCATCTCAGGATTTACTACAAGCCAAGCAGACCAAATGGTCAGAGTCTATTTTCTCCAGATTTAGAGATTGTGAGTGCAAGAACATTAAGACAAAGCTCTATAGGCTGAATCGTAGATTTTTTTGGCTGCCAGTTTTTTGGAGCTTCATAGTGGGTTTCTCTCCATGAAGACTAGCGCATTTTCTTGCCACATCTTACCAAACCAAACCAAGCATCGTTAACAGTCTACCCCGCCATTCTTGTGCCCTCTTGTCCAATTCTAGACCCATTTCATCACTTGCTTTACCCAGAACAACTGTCAGAATATTTCAGAATGGACTGGTGCTAGCAACATCTTGAAAAGGCTATTGTGCACCTGGATAAGCACTGTCAGTCTGGAGCTGCCTTGCACAGTTTTGGCATTTGCCCTGGACATGGCAGACAAAGGAAAATTGGTGCCTTGTGGTCCTGCTGGTTGGAGATAGGCAGACAAAGGACATTCCCTTCCCTTAGTATCAACAGAGGAGACCAAGACACCAGACCATGGCAACCTGGTCCAAGGTTGCCATCCAGGTCCGTGCAGTCCCAGCTATCTGGAGGAATATGTATCAACGTAGGAAGAAGGTCTGTGGCTTGTTACTGCTACCATCTTCTCTCTGATACTTCACACACTATTTCTGCTAGTGTACCCAACTCCGGTACCACTTTCACTATTGCCTACGACAACTTCCCTTATTCACCGTCACCCACCACAATCTCTGACAACACTACCCCTGCATGTCCTTGCACTAGCTATTCTCGCTCCCTACCTGAACAAAAAGTAACAATTGTACAAATCACTTTCATCGACCTTAACATTTGCTTCTCTCTCATTCACACAGAAAACTGCTCCAGTGGGACTGAAAGAGTCAAGGTGGGTATTGGGGTGATTGACATTTGCCTTCCTATGCCTTATGAAGAGAGAATTCTGACTCTGACCATCCTGAGCTGCTGACTGAATGTGGTCCAGTCCCCTAGATTAGTATTGGAGACTGCCCTTAATGGGAGTCTATGCTGGGGCCTCCTGAGTGAAGGCTGTCTCCCCTGGCCTAACTGCAGACTTCTGACAACCCCGACAACATGGTAATACAGCAATACTGTCAGCCTGGTATCTCTGGCTGAGGGGCAAGGCACAACAAAGGAACAGCAAGGCAGGGATTTTGTGAACATCCATATAGGCTCAATGTAAGTGAGCACTAACAAGTAATAGCCTAGAGATGTTCAATCCATAAGCTGGACTCATGTCCCTGAGTGCACAGTGTCCTTGCTGAGGCATTGCAGTGAGATTTGTCATTGTGCCACAGGATGCAGCTTTGAAGTGAATCACAGATATGCTATAAGAGTTCTTAGAGGCTGGCATATATCAGATTCCAATGTCTGTGGGCATAGAATGCTTGTGGCCAATACCCATGAAGCATGCCTTGAGATGTTGCTACCTAATGTCCAACATGGAGGTCCTTTGGGGAAAATGGTGAGCTGACATCTTTAGGTACTTGCTCTGCTTTCCTTGTTGAGAATTCTCGGCATATAATTTGCTCAGTGTGGGTGGTACGATGGAAAGCTGCATATTAATGAAATGAGATCAGCATTTAATGAGATTGTCAGCAATCAATAATCTCTCTTCACGGGAAACTCACTGCTGTCGAGTGACAGTCTTTCCTCGAAGGCCAGAACATACTTAAAAGTTGCAGCAAGTTGTTCCCAACATGAAGATTAACCTTGCAAGACTTCTTGCGTGATTCTGCCACATTTCTCACCACAGTCGTGTTGTTCAAGATTTCATGAAATTTCCAAACCCTCTCTATGTCAGGAAGGTTTTGCAACAGCAATTCAATGTACTGTAGTAATCAAACAACTGTTACACATATTGGTTTTCCCAAATGTCAAATCGCTTGCTGAACCTGCATTATTGCAATGCGCATTAGGCCACAGGGATTTTGTGAATTGCTGGTTTGTCTCTCAATATAATGTATCCAGTTATTTTTATGCTCCTAGCAACTACAAAGTGTCAATGTTATTCAGGTTGTTTTATCATCTTATGTGTAAAGAAACTCTTTTTAGCCAGTTCACTCAATTATCTCATCAATATCAACCGCTTAAGCAATCACAAGTATTTAAATAAACCGTAGCTTTTCTGAATTCATACAAATGATAAAACTCCTCCATTCCCTCTAATGTATTAACTTTCTGATTGAGCACATGCACATATATTAATGTTTTACGTGATTCGCTATATAGCTGTTCATTTGCCTGTGTGTATGTTATTCATTGCATGATATTTATGTTTCATTCTGTCCTGCAAGAAATTTTATGATATGATATATATGTCTGAGTGTTGAAACATATCAGGTCACTAAATTCCCTCAAACCTATCTTAATTGTTGGTCTAACTATTCCCTTTTCAGCTATTTTGAAGAGGTCAAACAACTATAAGCTATTTCCCAGTATGTGCAACAAAAACGATTTGAAAATAAGAAATGGAGAAGGACTTAGAAGTGAGATGTATTTGAAATAAACTCAGGTTTGTCGAAAAGGAGTTGTCCATGAGTTTTTACTGCACTGTCAGAAATGTCCTCAATTCCCACTTGGAAACATGTCTCAGACAAAAATCCTAACAAGAGGCACAGATGTCAAAACTAATGCCTCAAAACATTGTTGAGAGAGTACTTTCATCAGGAGTTTTGAATGACATCTTCCCTCAGGTCAAGCTTTCACATTGTTACCACATAGCTGTTAGATCTTCAGATTTCAGTCAGAGGCTCTATTATATAAAATCTATGCTGTCTCTCTTTGCATCTACAGATTTTTTCAGGTAAGAACAATGGTCATGAAAGCAGAACAAAGAAAAGACGGGTTAACAACAAAATTGAATAAAGACTTGCATTTATATTTTGCCTTCCACAAGTGTAGGCTTTCCATTGATTTGGTGATGCAGTAGTAATGTCACTGTCACTGGTTAGTCAGGTGCTGTGAGTAATGGTGTGGGGTCACAGATACAAATCCCAGCACAGAAGCTGGTGGGATTTAAATTTGTGTAACTGAAAAAGCTGACCTCAGCAATAATGATCAAGATACCACTGGAGGGTGGTAAAATCTACATAAGACTTCAGACCCAGGAAAGTGTGGACTCCTAAACTCCCTCTGAAATGGCATAGTAAACCATTACAGGAAATTCTAAAGATGCACCGGACTGGATTAAACATCCACCATTGACCTACGTACTGTCATTGATAACTGCACCTTCTGGGCTGCTGACCCTGTGAAGTCCTCCTTCCCAACACTTGGGGCTTGTACAAAAATTTGAAGAGCTGTCCAACAGATTAGTTGGGCTGCCTGATCTAGACATAGTCATTGAGACATACCTTAAAGCCAATGTCCGAAGTACACCATCGCCATTGTTGGGATGTCCTGTCCGACTGACTGAACAGACCCACTTAAAGTGGTGGTGTAATGCTGCACAGTCAGTAGTGGTGGCCCTGGGAGTCCTCAACATTGACTGCAGATCCCATGAAGTCTAATGACATCAGGTCAAACATGGGGAAAGAAACCTTCTGCTGCTGATTGCCACATACTGCCCTTTTTAAGCTAATGAATCAGTCCTCCTCCATGTCGACCTACACTTGGAAGGAACAGAGCAAGGGCACTGAACACGACACTTGAATGATCAACCAAAGTGAATTGTTAGCAGCAATACTGTTCAAGCTGGCTGACTCCTGACGGACAGAACTGCCAGGTTTAGGTTTGCGGCTGGTGGAGTGGGAAAACTTCCTTTATTTCTTCCCCATTATTGTACCTGTCACAGATTCCTCTGTCAAGATCAGCATAAGTAGGAATGACCATCATGCATTGTTTGTGGAAATAAAGTTCCATCTTCACCCTGAGGATACTCTCAATCATGTTACATGGCTCTACAACTGTGCTAAATGGGATAGATTGAGAACAGATCTAGCAGTTCCAAACTGAGGTGCTAATGGCCAACAGCGGTAGCAGAATTGTATTTAAACTCAACCTGTAATGTCATGGCTCACATTTCTTCACTCTATTGTTACCATTAAGCCATGGGATCAACCCTAGTTCAATGACAGGGATGTTCCTGGAGCAGCACCAGACATTCCCAAAATTGTGATGTTAACTTGCTGAAGCTACAACAGAGAGCTTTATGCATGCTAATCAGTGGAATTAATGTGTTATAGACAGAATTAAATGATCAAACTAAGAACAAGTCAGATCAAAATTCTGCAAATCTGCAACACCCCGTTGTGAATGGTGACAGACAATTAAACAATGAACTGGATGAAGAGGTTCTGATTTGAAGTGACAAGGGAGCCTAAGATGTCAGTGCAAAAGACAAAGCTATAGCTTTTGCAAGCATTTTCAGTCTGAAGTGCAAAATGTAAGATCCATCCTGGCCTCTTTTTGAAACAGACAATTTCTTTTGTTATATATGTTTTCCATTTCCTTCCATACTCAAACACCATCATGGTGCTGTAGTTGTTGTCACCAAATATCAGTTGGCTTCTCCACTTAAGCCTTTTGTACCATGTTCACAGGGAGCATTTCAACTTGCTGCCTTGGGAATGTTTATCCTATTCACACCTTAGCTTACTTCTTCTGATGTTGATTGAAATCTGGTTTGCATCTGAGTTCTGCATAGGAGTGAAGACACCCTAGTGAAATGCCTAAAGCTTGGCCCTAAAATTGCAGAAATTATATTTTTAAGATATTTGCAGCAAATTACCATGAATATTGGAAAACCCAAAGAATAGAAATTCTTGATTAAGTTATTTGAAACGGTAATGATAAATTTTCTCCCTGTAAAAGCAGATCCCATTTAGTAATGTTGACAGGATTCTAGTAAAAGGACCCCATTACTATAAAAGCATTAAACAAATCATAAATTACTCAGTTAAATGACATTTAGTACACTTTATATAAGTGTGCAATTCCTTTAATGCAATAATACTGTAAATTAAACCTTCAAGCATTTTATTCTTCATATTCCAAATTATTTTTCCAAATTGTGCACGAATGTATTTGTGCTAATATAATTAATAATGGCTAGTCAAAAGTGTGTGGTCATGAACAAAACATAAAGGTATTAGGGATTTGTTTTGTCTTCATTCTGCCGGTACAGAGTCTTGTCACAGATTTGGCATATGCTGCATGTGATTTTCTGACTATTAACATTAATGGATGGAAAATTATATGTAGTGTGTCATTGAATTTCTGGTAGCAGGCAAAGCTTTGTTCCAACAGCTGGAGTTGGAAAATTGCCTCTAATTGGATGACTGACTAACTAGGACTATCACCCTATAGCTTACTCTAAAAACAAAGTGCATAGACAACAATATCTACCCATCTATCATACTTATTCACAACATGATTATGAAATGGCCTCAGTATTTACAAGAAACCTGATCTCATTACTGGCGAGTGACAGTAGATTATTTAGGCGTCAAGTAATGTTGGTCTATATTGAATATACTGGTGGATGAATTTTCAAAAACAACAATTTCTTATAATCTAACTTTAACACCTTGACATGTCTTTCCAACTTCTGGCAAATTGTGATTACTTTTTTGTAACATAACATGGCAGTGTCCATTCTCTTAAACATTGTGATTGTATATTTTCGTGCAAATGAATGTAGAAAACAGGGAATAATATATAAAAGAAAGAAGACTTTTTAAGTCTACAAAGAAAGTGTGTGTTTCAAAGAAATGGGTTATTTAGATTTTCACAAAAGGCACAGATAGATGTAGAGCCATGTCTATTGGGGCTTGTATCTCTGGTGTAATCGGAATGATAGAGTCACAATGCATTATGCGCACGTAAAAATGAGAGTTGGCCTCATCATTGTGTGAGTTAAGGTTCTCTTTCAGAATAACTGAGTGTGGAAAGCATACTGTGTTTATGGGAGGCTATGCAAACTGATTTTCTTTGGGTACATTTGTACCATAGTTAGTAATGTGTGATTAAGGAAGCAGCATCGAAGCATAGTAACTTTGGAACAAGAGTAGGCTATTTAGCCTTTGGAGCATGTTTCATTATTCTTTGAGATCACGGTTGATCTATCATCTAACTTCATATACCATACTTTGCCCCACATCTCTTAAAACATTTGGTTACATATATCTATCAGTTTCTGATTTAAAGTAGTCTGCTATCTACTGAAGAAAGATCCAAATGTCTACCAGCCATTACATGTACACATGTATCCTAACTTCACTTTTGAAAAGTCTAAATCTAATTTTTACATTTTGCACAGTTGCTCTAGATTCCCCAAACAGCAGAAAGTTTTCAACACCTAACTTGTCAGTTCCTTTTAATATCCAGAAAACTTTCATCAAATCACCCCTTGATCTTCTAAATTTCAGGGAACACAACCTTACTTTGTGTAATTTTGTCTCATAATTGACCTTTGGAGTCCAAGTATCATTCTAGTAAATCTACAATGCACTCTCTTTAAGGTTACGATGTCCTTCCTAAGTTGTGTTGCTCTGAACATACTGTTACAATGAGTATTGTCTAACTGGGGCTTTCTGTTGGAATAAAGGATGCGACAAGATTGTCTCCGGTGTGAGTATGCCTCTCTCTGATGAGTCCTCTAACCCTCTTATGCTCCAAAACAAAATGATGCCCCTCCACCCACACCCCGCCTTTGACTTCCTGTTCTGCGCGCAAAGCTTTTCAGCTCATCTCATGATCATGATGTCAGCCATAACCAAATGTAACTTTCCAGGGACATGCGCTAATATATTCATCAGTAGTGGTATGCCCAGACAGCACACTAACAAAGTATGAGAATCTTGCTAAAGTCATGAGATGGTGCACTATCAGGGTTATGTCTGTGCTTTACGATGTGTGCCTGGTGCAAAATGAAACTTAATCTTAATGCATCTCTGGAGAGACTGACTTGGAGACCGTAGATTTTGGCAGTGCTTGAGGATTTCTTTGCCATAGGCTAGATGCCTTCCTTGTTATGGGCAGCTAAGGCTAAGTTATTTGTGTACAAAAACTGTCTGATAACTGTCTCTGTGACTCTGGTGGAGGCAAGCAGTCTGGACAGAAATAATAGCTCCCCTCAGTGGAACCTTATACAGATGGATGCAGGCCTCTTTCTGGTCACTTCCTTTAAACATTGCAGCAAAGAAAAGATTGAAGTGATGAGGAGGCACGACGCGTGTCTCTGATGACAGCAAAGCACCACCGGGTCAAATATGCCCAATGTTGACATGACACAGTAGACTCAAAACTTTGACATACCGGTTTAGAGAGCCAGTGCCAAATGCCATGTCAAAGAGCTTAAATTAGGTCAACGAGCAGAAGATATAGATCCCAATGTTGCTCACCACTTACCTTGGAATTGTTTACACCACATCAGATGTCCCATGTTTAGCCTTAAAATTGCATTGAGATTCCAAGGGGACATCATTTACAAGATTGCCAAGTATATGGGACCTGTGTGAAGATATTTCTTTGGATTGAGAGAAGATTTATTCCTCATGGGCTGGATCCTTTTTGGTTCCAGATGCTGACAATTTTTCATTCTTGAGATCCTGTGGAACTATTTCCTGAACCTAAATCCTCTTGAAGGTAGCTGTCAGTTTGTGAACAAACTCTGAATTATTACCCTTTCAAGTCTCTGATTGAATGTTGTTTGGGCCAGGGGCTTTGACTTGTTTAATTTGATTTGTTTGCAGTTATGACCCCTTCAGGAAAAGGAGGAAGAGACAGTCTTTCTTTTTCAAGCAACTATTCGATCTGATGTAGAGAATCTGCTGAGATGTGGGAGTCTCTGTTGGGAAGCCCTGTGAAATGCTCACACCACCTTTCCTTTAAACCTGTCTTATCACTGATTAGTTTGATTCCATGAGCTGTTAGGCTAGGGGCAAAGGTTCTGCAGGGAGGCCATAATCAGTCTTCAGCAGATTGTAAAAACACAAATTATGCCTCTCATGTTGCAGCTCATTAGCTTTTATGTCCCATCAATCATTCTACATTTCTCTCAAAGTGCACTGGGCCTGTTTTTAGCATTCTTAATGGCTTAATGCTTAATTGTTGATTTCAGGGCTGCTAGGAGACTTGCTTGTGCTCTTTAGTGAAGATGGGGAATATTTACTTTATTCTCATCAAACTAATCCTTTAGCTTCTCAGAATATCCACTCTTGAAGATCTGATCATGGAGCTGTTTCCATTCATCCTCTATGCCACTTGGGGAAGGAATATCAATGTAGAGTGGTGTCAAGTTGTGTAGCAAGGATTTAAGCAATAGTCAGTTACTGACTCTTTGAAGCAGACTTTGCTGAGCATTGCAAGTTTTTCTCTGAAGTTTTTGCTCGAACTCAGCCTCATTTTGGTGTGAATCAAATGGTTGTTTGTCCAACAGACAGCCCTTCAAATAACATAGGTTATCTTGATATCAGCTTTTACCTCCATCCAACAAGCACATAATCAAGGTAATGCGAGTGATTTTGTGGTTATTGACAGAATGTCTTGTATTTTCCTTTCAGGTGGAACATGGTATTGTTTATAGCAAGGTCATACTTGACACACAATGGATTAAGGGAAATCCATTTGAATCTGTCTTTTCAACTCCTTGTTGACTGAAGATACCAATTTATGTGATGTGGGCAAGCCAATTGTGGCATCAAAATCAGTCATAAGGATATTGTTGTCAACTTTAGGGATTGATTGTAGCAGATGATCCAGATCATAATAAACCTTTACTTTACATCATCATTATTGGTTGTTTTGGGAACATATATACTTATGACTGATATTACCTATATTGTTGCAGGAGACATAGGTGTACTAAGTGTTCATTGATGCTTTTGGAAAGGTTTTTCTAATCCTTTGCAATCTCTATCCTGATGACAAAAGCAACCCCTCTATGTTCTGTAGAAGAACAATTGCTCCAAAAAATGTATCTTGTTACTAGTTCCTCAAGCCAGGCTTCACCTCACTTGTCTCACTATGGGTAGCTATACCAAAGCTGCCTAAACTTCCTGGTTGCTGGAGCTAAATTACGTCCAGGTCCACTGCTGTTTGAAGGATCAAATAGAATGCAGACATCATACCACTGTGTCCAGTGATTTTGTGTTTATCTTAGCTTTCAAATGTAGTTTCTTGCCAATGTATTGAGTTATGCCCAGATGTGGATAGGCAGTAAATTAAGAAGCAGGTTTTGTTTTTGCCTATTTTTGTTGGCCTCCATTGATAACCAGCTGATTTTGCATCCTGAATAGGATAGCTGATTTGTCACAGAGAACAGGTACTCAAAGCTTAGAGATTCACTCACCCTGGACTCAGTCTCATCCATTGGTGAGGGTGAACACAAGTTTTGCACTTACAAGGCCGTGAGGAAACTTCACTAAATGACCTATTTGTCCAGGCTCCATCAGTGAACTGTGGAATTTCAGGGCCACATTCAATCTTTGCAAATTAGCCACTCTTGAGCAAAGCAGCAAAGGGATGGAACTGGGGTTCCATAGCTGTGTGAAAGTAAAACAAAGAACTGCAGATACTGCAAATCTGAAACAAAAACAGAAATTGATGGAGAAACTCAGCAGGTCTGGCAGCATCTGTGGAGAGAAAACAGAGTTAACGTTTCAAGTCCATTGATCTTTCTTCAGAGTAGTTCTGAAGAAAGGAAAAGGAAGGCCCAAGCAATGTAGCTCTGGCACCTGAAACTGCATTCCAGAATAAATCATGACCTTCAGAACAGGAAAGGACATAGGGGAGAGAAATAATATTGGAGCTAAGTGCTTTAAAGCTGTAAATACATACTTTTAAAATTACTGTTTGAAGATTAGAAGCTGTGGTTAAGAAACGGCTATGGCACAGAGAACAATGAGTACGAAACTCTTGAAAATACCCGTTAGCTCTCAGCCTCTGCCACTGCACCCTCCCTCTTTAAAAACTCAGATTCCTTTAAACCTTGAGAACACGACATTGGATTATTTACAGAAGGAAGTAATTTCTACAAATACCTTCACAGAGTTACCAATGCTCTGAAAATTGGTCCCTAATGATTTTGTTATATTACAGGCATGGTTTACGATTAGCACCTGCTTGAATTTATGTGGGGACCTTATAGATCAAAATCATACTGCTGGATATTTGTTGCTTTCTGATGAGGGAGAATGGACATCCATGTAACTGCTTACTTTAGACTATCCGATGGCCAATGCAAAGCCAGAGAATGTGTCAATGGGAAACTGAATCTGCTTGCTGTTGATAGAAACTATGCAATGTAACGAGCCTGTAGTTTATTGGCAATGATTTTTGATAAATGTTCAGACGGTAAGCCAAAACCTGCAGTCTCACTGCAAAATTGTAGATTCTGCTATTTTTCATGAGCATTGAAACAAAATCATGGTGGTTTGGCAGTTTGTAAATTACCTTCTTATTGATTAGTAAAAACAAATGTAAGTGGTCACACTTCAGTTCTCCAGACTTTCTCTATATTACAATAAAAATACAGCCAACAGACATTTTCTTTGGACACTGTGGCATTTGTGGAATAATACAGCTGCTTTGCAGGTGATAATCTCTGTTATCTAATGCTTTAATATTTACAAGCTGTTAATATAACTGTTGTGTGAAAATGTAATCTCTGAAATCATACAGTATTAAGAACACTTCCTTTTAAAAGTTCAGTTTTGCTGCTGTCATCCCACTTTTTTCTTTCTTCTTAAAAAGTGAGGGTGAATTAAGTTACATCAGAAGATAGTGAAAAATTTCACGATGATTTCAAATAATGTCATATTCTTTCATTCCCAACCTCTTATATTATCATTGGCAACTGTCATCCATTTCTTTTATGGTTAGAAGCATCTTATTTTGTTAAAAGCCCTCAGAGTGTGACTTATCTTGTTGAAATTATGGTCCATGGCATTAAGCAAAAGGAATATTCGAGAATGAAAATATTTTTCTGATCAGACTTTACTGCTGGTGGAAATCCATTTAAAATAATACACAATGAAAAATCTGGGCTGTGTGCCTTGCTCAATCGTTAATCATTTCAAAATTCTATCAAAGTGCTCTGGGCGGAATCTTACCAGAAGGGTCAGTTTCACTATGTTTCACGAAAGGTTTCTGTCAGCGAGACTGAGTGAGTTTTCTCACACAATTGCCACAATCTTGCCTCATCAAACAGCTGCCACCTCTCGATGGCACTTCTTTGACAAGCCCAAGTCTCCCATTCTCTGTAGACAAAAGTATTTGCCATTGCCAAAGTTTGCTGGTGCTGGCACTATATTTGAAAGGCGGTTGTGCACCCAGCCAAGGGCTGGTATCCTGGAGATATCCTGCATTTGTACAGACATTCACCCTGCACATGGCAGACAAGGGGAAATTGGTGTCCCTCTTTGCAGGCAGGGACCTGGAACCCCTAATGGATGCAGTGGGTATAGAGGAGGGACATCCCCTTCCTGCAAGATTGGCAGTGGAGGCCAGATACTGCCAGTCTAGTCTGCGGTTGCCACCTGGGTCAGTGCAAGCTCTATGGTGCAGAGAAATGCCCAGCAGTGTAGGAAGAAGATCAATGATCTTCTCCACCTCATCGGTGTAAGTGCCACCACCTTCTCTCTGCAATCTCGTACTCTATCTTTCATACTGCACCCACCTCACACCAAGGAAAATGCTCTGCCACTCTCATTATTGAGTATGTTATCTTCTCTCGCTCACTATCACACCTAAACCCCCACACTACTAATCCTGCATGGTCTCTGTGCTGCCTACTCACTCTCTTGGGGAAAGTCCCCACCTTCCCCACCCTACATTAGCACTAACAGCTGTGCCAGCCATTTCCACCTTACTCAATCCCTCTCTTTGACTCATTACAGGAGGAAACAACCTATAACAGAACTGAAAGAGCCAGAACGTTTGATGGGGTTTCAGTTGTTCATCTCCACACTGCCTACGAGGAGAGGATATTGGCCCTGGCAAATATAGACCAGTACCACTCATTTGCAACTCCTCAGACACTGAAGCATTCCATGTTTAAATATAACAATACTTGGACAATATCCAGCTTGGGCTGACAAGTGACAAGTAACATTCATTGCCACACAAATGCCCGGCAATGACCATCTCTAATAAGAGACAATCTAACTACTGACCCTTGACATTCAATGGCATTACCATCGCCAAATCCCCCACTATCACCATCCTTGGGATTACCATTGACCAGAAATTCAGCACATGAATACGGTGGCTGCAAGAGCAGGTCAGAGGCAAGGAATACTGCAACCCAAAAGCCTAACCACTATCTACAATGCCCAAATCAGGAGTGTGATGGAATACTCCCCACTTATCTGAATGGATGCAGCTCTGACAATATTCAAGAAGCTTGACACTATTCAAGACAAAGCAGCCCGCTTGACTGGCATCACACCACAAACATCCAATCCTTCCACCACTGATGCTCAGTAGCAGC
This sequence comes from Ginglymostoma cirratum, assembly GCA_024137785.1. Taxonomy (NCBI): domain Eukaryota; kingdom Metazoa; phylum Chordata; class Chondrichthyes; order Orectolobiformes; family Ginglymostomatidae; genus Ginglymostoma; species Ginglymostoma cirratum. The sequence goes on along the minus strand of JAHRHZ010000019.1, from coordinate 26,517,763 downwards.
AGTGCGCACTATTGACAAGATACACTGCTGAAATTCACCAAGACCCCTTTGACAGCACCTTCTGAACCCGTGAACACTTCCAACTGGAAGGTCAGGGACAGCAGATACTTTGGAAAACCACCACCTGCAAGTTCACCTCTGAGTTACTCACCATTCTGATTTGGAAATATATCACCGCTCCTTCACAGTCACTGGGTCAAGATCCTGGACTTTCTACTCTAAGGCATTTTTGGTCAACCTACAGCATATGGACTGCAGCAGTTCAAGAAGGCAGCTCAACACTACCTTCTCAAGTGCAACTAGGAACAAGCAATAAACGCTGGCTCAAGCAGTAATGCTCACATCCCACGAATAAATTTTAAAAATTTGCCTCTGGCAGCACAGGTATTGACACCTCGGTGGGTATATTATCTAGATTACTGCAGAAGCACCAACAGATGAACACTACACTGCCACATCTCTGCACTGGCTGAGGAAGAAGCACTAGGTGACATGTGCTCTGTGGATTACTAAAAACCTGCTCAGCTTCAGTCAGGAGAGGACCAAATGCTGTCAGCAATGTGAGACTTCATACAAATGCACAAGCAGGCACAGGGGCAGCAGGTTGGCTTGACATGGCCGCTGGGCAACATGACATTGTAGCAATGAAGTTCAGACCCCACTGCCTCAAGCATGCTACTGTCTGGCTGTCTCTGTGGTCACGTTGGCAGCTGCCATGGACAGTCAGGTTCAGTTCTCCTAAAGACTGCCGGATGTGTGCATAGACCTACACTCCATCACACTAGCCACTGTTGCTCAACACCAATAGTAAAGAACAAGGGAACTACACCTCACTCCCGATACATCTCCAAAAAGAGACAGGGCTTGCAGTAGAGACATAGCCAGAGGAGAAGTCAGAGATAGGCTTACCTCATCCCCAGAAATTTCCTCCTAGGACAGTCCAGAGGTGAGTCCTTCCCCCTCAACTTTCAGCCCTGTGGGAGTTTAAGATGAGGAGAGTGGACATGCATTTTCTGGGCAGAACAGACTCAACATGTCCAGGTCCTTCAGATAGAAATGCCCCTTTGGTTCCTAACCAAATGGCCAAGGCTACCAGGGTCCACCATATGGAGGCTTCCTCCAAGCCAGGTGTGGAACCCAGGACTGCACTAAGACAAAGTGGGAAGGTAAGAAAGAAGAACTTCTGAGGATATGCAGTTGGCTTAGATGCGACATTAATGTAAATAATTTTTCACATTTGTAAATATATCTTCACTTTTTATTCATTATTTTGCATGATATGCTTGAAGCAATAACTTGGACTGTACACAGTAGGTTAATGCCTAGGCTTCAAAAAGCAGTTATGAATTGCAGGTGAGTTTCACCTTTAGTGTATTGGTGTCTGTGTAATGGTGCCAGTTTTTGAAGGGCCTCAAAACATAGATCAAAACTGAACCCCTCCCTCACCGATTAAAGTACTAACCTTGTCCACTCTGGGTGTGGCCACAGCCACTTTCATCTCCATTATACACTTGTTATTTACAGCATGATGAAAAGGCAACAGTGATCAACCCTTGGACAGTAGGTCTCAGTCTTGGCCTCTCTGTCTTTTTGAGCCCCTAAACATGAAATCCTCTTCCTGGTAGCTTCCCCGTCAACACCATGGGCTTTACATTTCACCAAGTTCCCACCTAACACATCTACCTAAGACCTTATCCAGTCACTTTACTTTCCAGCCCTAGACTTGTTAAGTAAACATACTAGATTTAGTAGTGCACCGTCCCCACATAGAAGCAGAGTGCTGCTTACTGTGGTTGTAGATTTCCTTGCCAAGCCAGTGTGTTTGATTGCAGACGTTTCATCATCCTGCTGGGTAACATCATCAGTGCACCTTCGGTGAAGCATTGGTGTTCTGTCCCACACGTTATTTATACGCCTTGGTTTGCTGGGGTGGTTGGCATTACTTCCAGTTCTGTTTTTCAGTGCTTTGTATATCAGGTCCAGTTCAATGTGTTTGTTGATGAAGTTCCAGTTGGAATGCCAGGCATCCAGGAATTCCCTGGCATATCTCTGTTTGGCTTGTGCTATTATGGATGTGTTGTCCCAATCGAACTCGTGCCCTTCTTTGTCTGTGACCAGTGAGAATTGGTCATGTCTCTTGGCGGCTAGTTAATGTGCGTGTATTCTTGTTGTCTGTTTTCTTCCAGTTTGGCCAATGTAATGTTTCTCACAGTCCTTGCATGGTATTTTCTATATTATGTTAGTTTTATTGGTTGTGGGTATGGGATCCATTACATTCGTCAGTAGCTGTCGTAGGGTGGTTGTTGGTTTGTGGGCTACTCTGGTACCTAGGGATCTGAGTAGTCTTGTGGTCATCTCTATATATCTCTGACATATGGTAGGGTGACTAATGTGTCTGGCCGCGTTGTGTCTTCTTGTTGTGGTCTGTCATGGAGGTAATGGTGGATTGTGCTTTTTGGGTATTCATTCCCTTTAAAAACTCTGTATAATTGCTCTTGTTCTGCTTTACACAATTCTGGGTTGCTGCAGTGTGTTTGTGGCTCATTTGAATAATGCACTGATGCAGCTCCGTTTATGGGCATTGGTGTGGTTGCTGGAGTAATTAAGTATCTGTCCGTATTTGTGGTCTTCCTGCATACGCTAGTCTGGAGTTCTCTGTTGTTCTTATGTTCTACCATTATGTCTAAGAAGAGTAGTCGGTTATTGTTTTCTCCTTCTTTTGTGAATTTTAATGCGGTGAGGATGTTGTTTACATGTCAGTGGGCTTCTTTGAGTCTTGTGCGTTTAATAATCACGAAGGTGTCTTCTACATAGCGGACCCAAAGTTTGGGTTGTATAGTGGGGAATGCTGTTCGTTCTAACCTTTGCATGCTTACTGTTGATTCCCTTCCCCAAAATATATCTCTCATTTCTATGTCTATTGTTTCCCCACTTGTATACTGAATTGATCACTTTCACTATTATAATTCCCTATGCATCCTAGCCTTCTGATTTCAATTCCCACAAGACTGTTCCAGAGCCTCCCTCCCACACCAGATGACCCTCAAAGCTACCCTTGATTTTTGGAGGATGGATGCCCAGGACTGCTCATGGCTATCATCCTTGAAAGTCTTGCCTGGAGAGCTGAGAACAATGAATGACAATATAGCTGACTGATATCCGTAGGCTCCCCCCAGTTGTGTTCCTTGAATACCGGGACTGGTTGCATTGAACCTACAAGGATGACCGTGACCCAACCCTCGGACTGAAGGGGTGTAGATCTGATGAACCTAACCTGCCTGACTATCTAAGCCCCTGAACTGATATTGGACATTGACTTACTGTCTGGAAACCCCCGACTCATGCGTGTCTCCCTTGACTTGACTGAGGATTACTCCACCTAGACTTTGAGACATGGCAGTTTGCTTGAAGCTCATGCAATGTCATTGTCATATATGCTGCTGATACATAGTGCAGGTGTGAGATTGACGTAGCACTGTGCAACTTGGAATGCAAATTTATGGAATGGGCAGAGCTCCATCACAGCATTAACTATTTTAAAAAGACCTTGAATATGTAGATGATAATAAAACACACAGGAGACATAGTAAATTCACTAAGGTCAATTTTTTTTGAAAGAATGCACATGGCATGGTTGGTAGTGGTGTTGACCCCATCAGTATTACTGAATAACCGGGAATGTGTGAAGAAGCAACACCGGGGCAGAAATGCCAAAAAGCATCTGCATTCTTCTCATTCCTAACTGTCCCACCTATACAGGATAAAATTAATGAGTTTCCATTGCTAGCACTCAAATCTGGCCTCCAAAATTTGTGATTGAATCTAGTGTGTGGCTGGACTGCAACTAATTTGAGCATTTCAGAGAAACATGGCTGATCAATCACAACAAGGTGCTGTCATTTTTATACTAGGATATCAGTCATGGAGTATAAGAGTTTAACATTGGATATTGTTAGGCCTGTATTTGGAGATTTCATGCAGTTGCCTTCAGCACTGACAGTTTTCTCTTCCTGGAAATGCGAGCACCAGTTAATCATTCCAACAGATTCTGCAACATTATAGGTTGCACATGGCCCATTGGAAAAGGAAAACTGCACACTACTAACTGCCTTCTTGTACTTCAATTTATCACAATGATTTGCTTCTAAGTGCTAATTATCCAGTTAACATTTATTTCATTGTAATCAGTGTTGTCAGACTAAGAAGCACATAGATCATTGAAAAGCTACAGATTTGACCAAAAAAATGGTTGACACTGATGTCAAAACTGGTCACACTTATCTCTGCTAAGACATTTCCAAATGATGAATGGATGAGTAATGGAAAGTGGTGTTCTATGTGGAACTTTATCATGGTACTTAACCTTAAGAAGAGGAAATGAAATTGAAGACAAACGAATTAAGCTAAGGACCCTGGAAAAGGTCACTCGTTACAACGTTGGGGATATATTTTCGATGCATAAAGGACTTAATTTATTTATGTCTTCATTTTTCATGGATTGATGAGCAATAATTTAGAGAACATGTTAACTTCACTTTTAATTCAAGTGGTAAACTAAAATATAGATCTCAAAAAAGCAATGTAAACAAAATCCCATTCAAGTAAGCTTTTAAACAATTGTTAAATTTATTTCTCTAGTACGATAGCTAAAACTCTTATGACTCATGGTGATGATGATGATGGCCTCTCCTTAACTGTGGATTACATCATGGTCTCGTCTGGGCTTGTTACATCAATCAAGTGCAGTATTTTGGCTTGTGCTTACAGCGTTGGTGCAGAATAAGTAAAAGAATCAATTTCACTAGGAATGTACGTGACACTTCAGGTCTGTATTTTCTTTCCAGAGGGAATAAACTATACAACTGAAGTACAATTATGTTGTGTAAAGAATGTTGCAGAACACAAAAAAAAAACCATTACCTGTCTGAATGGATGAAACTTCAAATGTTTCTTACCGTATATTCTCGTGTAAAAGTTGCGTTCATAAGACCTCGAATTTTAGTGAAAAAGTAAGCTGTTAAGTTTTATAAAGATAACATTTTGAAGAGGTTGAAATCCAGTCCCTCTCATTTCCTTGCTACCTCAGAGTTGCCTCTAAGACTGTATCTGCCAACCATTACCCCGGCCACCAACCGCCTCTCCTGGAAAGATTGTGTAGACACAAAGAGCCACTGAGTGACAATCAGTTCTATTTTATGACTCTGTTACATCAGTTTACACCAGACTGAGTTTGACTGCAGTAGCAGGTGGGTGGTAAGCCCCTATGTTTGGACGTTTTAGCTAATATTTGTGGGTTATTTATATACAAGGTATATCAAAATGCTGTGTTTGCTGTTATCACTCGTGTCTAATAATTTACTCGCTGAAGAACTCAGGGCAGCCAACTCTTTTAACATTCATTGTCTAATCTCTTGCAGTGATTGTAATGAGGTCAGCCAGACGGACCTGATAGAATATGAGCTTCCTGTTTGTGGCTGTTAATCTGGTCCAATCAGGGAGCCGTGGCTGACAGATATACTGGTCTCTGTGAAGTTATTTCAGTAGCAACAAGAGTGGGATTAATGACGTAACCATGCAAAAGCATCTACTAGCTGAAACACACTGGACTGGCTTAACAAGGTGTAGAGCTGGATGAACACAGCAGGCCAAGCAGTATCATTGGAGCAGGAATGCTTGACGTTTCAGGCCTAGACCCTTCATCAGAAATGGGGGAGGGGAAGAGGGTTCTGAAATAAATAGGGAGAGAGGGGGAGGCGGATAGAAGATGGATAGAGGAGAAGATAGGTGGAGAGGAAACAGACAAGTCAAAAGGCACGGATGGAGCCAGTAAAGGTGAGTGTAGGTGGGGAGGTAGGGAGGAGATAGGTCAGTCCAGGGAGGACGGACAGGTCAAGGGAGCGGGATGAGGTTCGTCGGTAGGAAATGGGGGTGCAGCTTGAGGTGGGAGGAGGGGAAAGGTGAGAGGAAGCACAGGTTAGGGAGGCGGGGACGAGCTGGGCTGGTTTTGGGATGCGGTAGGGGGAGGGGAGATTTTGAAGCTTGTGAAATCCCCATTGATACCATTGGGCTGCAGGACAAACCATCATCTCCCAAACCATCCACAACCTCATCATTTCAGGTGACCTCCCACCCACAGCCTCCAACCTCATCGTTCCCCAACCCCGCACCGCCCGCTTCTATCTCCTTCCCAAAATCCACAAACCTGAATGCCCTGGTCAACACATTGTCTCCACCTGCTCCAGCCCCACTGAACTTAGCTCCACCTATCTCAACTCAATTTTCTACCCCTTGGTCCAGGAACTCCCTACCGACGTCCGTGACAGCACACACGCCCTCCGCCTCCTCCAGAACTTCCAATTCCCTGGTCCCCAACACCTCATTTTTACTATGGACATCCAGTCCCTATACACCTGCATTCCTTATGCAGATGGCCTAAAGGTCCTCCGCTTCTTCCTGTCCCGCAGGCCTGACCAGTCCCCCTCCACCGACACCCTCATCCGCTTAGCTGAACTCGTCCTCACGCTCAACAACTTCTCTTTCAATTCCTCTCACTTCCTACAGACAAAGGGGGTGGCCATGGGTACCCGCATGGGCCCAAGCTCTGCCTGCCACTTTGTAGGTTATGTGGAACAATCCCTCTTCCGCACCTACACTGGCCCTAAACTCCATCTCTTCCTCCATTACATTGATGACGGTATCGGCGCCGCCTCGTGCTCCCACGAGGAGCTCGAACAGTTCATCCACTTCAACAACACTTTCCACCCCAACCTTAAGTTCACCTGGACCATTTCCAACACCTCTCTCACCTTCCTGGACCTCTCTGTCTCCATCTCGGGTAACCACCTAGAAACCGATATCCATTTCAAGCGCATGGACTCCCACAGCTACCTAGAATACATCTCCTCTCACCCACCTTCCTGCAAAAATGCCATTCCCTATTCCCAATTCCTTCACCTCCGCCGCATCTGCTCCCGGGATGAGGCATTCCACTCCCGTACATCTCAGATGTCCTCGTTCTTCAAGGACCACAACGTCCCCCCCCACCGCAGTGGTCGAGAACGCCCTCAACCGTGTCTCCCGTATTTCCCGCAACTCATCCCTCACACCCCATCCCCGCAATAACAACCAAAAAAGAATACCCCTCGTCATCACGTACCACCCCACCAACCTCCGGATCCAACGCATCATCCTCCGACACTTCTGCCATCTGCAATCCAACCCGACCACCAAAGACATTTTTCCCTCCCCACCCTTGTCTGCTTTCTGGAGGGACCACTTCCTCAGTGACTCCCTTGTCCGGACCACACTCCCCTCCAGCCCCACCACACCCAGCACTTTTCCCTGCAACTGCAGGAAGTGCTACACCTGCCCCCACACCTCCTTCCTCACCCCAATCCCAGGCCCCAAGAAAACTTTCCACATCAAGCAGATGTTCACCTGCACATCTGCCAATGTGGTATACTGCATCTGCTGTACCCGTTGTGGCCTCCTCTACATCGGGCAAACCAAGCGGAGGCTTGGGGACCGCTTTGCAGAACACCTGCACTCGATTCACAATAAACAACTGCACCTCCCAGACGTGAACCATTTCAACACCCCTTCCCATTCCTCAGACGACATGTCTATCCTGGGCCTCCTGCAGTGCCACAATGATGCCACCCGAAGGCTGCAGGAACAGCAGCTCATATTCAGCTTGAGAACACTGCAGCCCAATGGTATCAATGTGGATTTCACAAGCTTCAAAATCTCCCCTCCCCCTACCGCATCCAAAAACCAGCCCAGCTCATCCCCGCCTCCCTAACCTGTTCTTCCTCTCACCTATCCCCTCCTCCCACCTCAAGCCGCACCCCCATTGCCTACCTACTAATCTCATCCCGCCCCCTTGACCTGTCCGTCCTCCCTGGACTGACCTATCTCCTCCCTACCTCCACACTTACACTCACCTTTACTGGCTCCATCCATGCCTTTTGACTTGTCTGTCTCCTCTCCACCTATCTTCTCCTCTATCCATCTTCTATCCGCCTCCCCCTTTCTCCCGATTTATTTCAGAACCCTCTTCCCCTCCCCCATTTCTGATGAAGGGTCTAGGCCCGAAACGTCAAGCTTTCCTTCTCCTATGATGCTGCTTGGCCTGCTGTGTTCATTCAGGTCTATACATTGTTATCTCAGATTCTCCAGCATCTGCAGTTCCTACTATCTCTCTCCACTACAACTGGATTTATCACTGGAAAATGCAGCAAGCGGAGCATACGTGTTGCAGGGATTTTCGAAAGAAATGGACCCCTTTGCCAGTCTGACCGAGCCTGGGAAACAACACTTGAGTGAAGACAATTACATCGTCTCACTCAGGACATATCCTGAACACAGGGACTCAAGGTCAGCCTATAGTAAAACCTCAAAACAAAGCCAAGCCTTGGCCAAATGGTTAAAACTTTCTTCAGGATCTGACTTGGTAAGCTAGTAAGTTGTTGCCGGTATGTGGACTCAAGACAGCAAAACAGTTCTACTCGACCTCAACTGAAATAACTCCCCAGAAGTCAGTACCTCTTCACCAAGTCACCCTTTATTTATGTGAAGAGCCCTTGACACTGAACCAGCTCCCTCAAAGCCAGCTGAGAGAGTGAACAGAACCTGTGGCACTTCTGTTTATATCTTTCAGCCAGGGATCCCTGATTGGACTATTAACAACCCCAATCAGGGAACTCATATTCTATGATGTCCATTGGCTGACCTCGTTACAATTACAAATCCATGCTCTCTGACTCCACGGTCATAGAACTTTTTTTTTTTGCAGCTCCTCCGAGGCACCGCTTTAGCGCTGGATTAAGTTCAACTCTACCGCTGATACAGACTGCATGTAACACACAGTAACTTGCCTTTTGTGCAAGGTGCATCTTGGAAGAAATGTATTCTCCTCTTCAGACAGCAAAGGCATCCAGGTGGTGACATCCACCATGTCCATCTTAGATTCTGAGGTATCTTTGACACTTGATGGAGAAGGAGAACCCGCGGGTTCTGAACAGTCAGATAAGCAGTCGAGGAGCCAGGCAAGTTTTGCTCCTGCACTGTTTTCAAGTTTACAGCTTTCATATGGTCCATTCTGGCACTGTAACCCAAACATTTACATGGGTTTCTATGGGAATATATATTTCAAATAATGCAGATTCTCTTAACACATAATTTCCAGGAAAATAGTCAAGGACTTCTAGCATGATATCCCGCCTTTCTTCCACGGCATTATCATGTTAGTCATTGGGCAAGAACTCTGGGTTGAAGGTAATTCCAGAGGTCCCTTAAATGCTTCCTCAGTTTTGTTGACAGGGATAATATGCACATCCTAATGTGTTCCTCATTCCCTTGTACTCAATTTCATTTTGCATTTAGTTGTAAAGATACATTGAACTCACAAGTATATTCTGAAATAGCAGTTCTGTTAAAAAGAGGAACAAAGGTGCTAAAAACACAGAACAATTGGTCACAGTTAACAATAAGTGAAATAGCATCAGGAACGTCAATGCCTGACAAAAGACTCCACTAAGCAAGAGAGAAAGTTTACTTCAGGGGACAAAGTTTGGTGTAGGAACTATGGGAATGGCATATAAAGTTTGGGTAGGTGAGATGGTGCTTGTTCAGGACCATCGCACCCACCCAAACTTTATATGTCACTGCACCTGACCTCACGTTGACCAAACCTCTTACCCATGCAAGGCCATCCCTGTAGGATATCATGCTGGAAGTCCTTGATTATTTTCCTGAAAATTATGTGTTACGCAAATCTGCATTATTTGAAACATATATTCCTGTAGAAACCCATGTAAATGTTTGGGTTACAGTGACAGAATGTCAAACAAGTACAGAATGTGAGCACAAAATTAACATAAAATGCCAAAATAGACATGGAAATATGCAAAAAGAATATTTTTTAATGTTTCTTGCGACATATTCAAATTAATTATCCACAGGTAGAAGGCTGTGACAGTTTTTAAAAACTGATCCAGCCTTTATTGAGACATGCAAATTGAATTGAGTAAACAAGAACTTGCCCAAGAATGCTGAGTTTTGGCCTGCATTTATTCCTCTGTGCTGCTGGGATTCAAAGCAGAACCAAATTATTGTGAATGAGGCATGCATTATTGGAATCATGGGCAGTAAAGTAAAAATTGCGTTATGGCAAAACCATATTCATCAACATCAAGTTAATCAAGGACTACCTGTCACAATGACATATTTCTACCCTCAGTGCACATAAATCTGCTCAGACTCCACTGCAACATCCGACTCCTAGAAACATAGCGAGAATCCCAACTACAACAAGAACCTCTGTAAGATTGCCCACTTTGTCTTGGATGCTGAATCTTCAAACAATAACTGAGATGAATTTCAAATAAACCGTAATCAACAGAAATAATGAGATTGATGTAGTCGCTGAAACTTGACAATGATCAGATATATTATCTAACTATTATAAAAATCATATCTTTATATTTTTCTACATATTTGATTGTGGACTGAAATGGGAAAAGGGAAAAACCAAACATCAAGAAGGGACTGCTACATTTTTTTAAAAGCAAGTTACTGAAACTCATTGTAAATATTATTTACACTGTTGCTAATTCAAGAAGTAAGAGAAGGCTACTGCAGATGGGCTGGCACCAAGGAGTATGTAAATTGTGATTTGCCTGGCAACAAGCAGCTGATTGGCCTTTGGTGTGGGAATCAGATGTTGATGACAAAGGCCTTCTGCCTGTCAACAACTACGTGGCTTGTTTGAAGGTGGCTGAATAACTTGGGGAAGATGTGAACAAAATAGCCAGAAACCTATGGAACTCTGAAAGGGGAGTGATGTATATCTTTCGGCAGTAAAAAAAACCTTAAGCCTAAAGAAAGCCAGTTCATTTTCCCTGAACAGTTGTGATTTTTAACCAGTAACTTAGAGACTTAGGGTACTTTGATAAGATCTCTAACTTTTGTGATGATTCCAGGAATAGTGAGTCTTGATTTCCAACATGCTGCCCCAGTTGAGGCATGACATGTCCTGTCCACTTCAAATTACTTTGCTTTGTTAAAAACAGAGGTTAATTGCAGTGGAGATGGAGAACTTGTGGTATTATGTATAAGCAATGATGTGGGTCTAACACCTGAAACTGAAAATCAGGTTCTGGAGCGCCTTGTAATATTTTAAACTTAAGTGAGATTTATCAGATTACCTTGAGCTATTTTACTTACTTTCGCAGTGAGAGTCCATTACTCAGGCAGTGAAATTGCAGAACCCTTGACTGAATCAGACACAAAAACAGAAATTGCTGGAGAAACTCAGTAGGTCTGGCAGCGTCTTCAGAACCAATTGAAGTTAGGAAAAGACCATCACCCATTCCTCTGACTGCCTAACTGCTGTTCTCTCTCTGGGCTCCATCCCCACCTATTGTTTACTCCTGTCCTCACCTCACCTTCAACATATACGCCAAGCTTTTCCTAGCTACAATCAGAACTGCACAAGGGTCACTGGACCCAAAACGTTAACTCTGCTTTCTTTCCACGGAAGCTGCTGAATTTCTCCAGCAATTTTTTTTTCTTGTTTCTGATTTCCAGCAACTACGGATTTTTGATTTTGTTTTTGATTGGGATCATACTCAATTAACAATGGACACTGTGTTTCACACCACCCAGATGCCTCCACTGTTATAATGAGAGAGTTTCAACAACGTATCACTGATCACATTCCACATGCCCCAAATTTAGTACTGATTGTTAAAAATAACTGAATATGTGGAGAGTGCATTTTGGATACGATGATCACAGACAATGATATATCGTCGCTGTAGGAAGAGGCTGAAATTCTGACTCCGCTAGACAACAGCAATTGGAAATTGCAATATACCTATTGTCTCCCAACCAAACTCAGGTATGCATATCATCAGTATGAGTCCACTGAAAGGAAGTGGCATATGAGCATTCCATACATGGTTCATAGTGCATGTCTCATTAATATGTCCCCCAATTAAGATGTCAGTCAATAGGGTCAGGCATTAACAAGATTCTTATCCACACTTTTGAGCAAATTCTTTTGACTCAAAAATGTAAAATATTATGTACCTAGTAAAACCTAGATGACAGCTAGTATCAAATCGATGATTCACAAATGGCAGCCTACTTATCACAATTATACTACCTGTCTGTGTAGACACTAATGAAATAAGGTGAACCAAATGCTTACAGATGCAAAGGGCAATTTTCACCCTGAGAAAATTCAGCATCAGATGAAGAGTGATCCGGTGGGGTTTGATGGCATCTGGTGTCGCTCATCAATTCGATCAGTATTTCAGCACTGACAACGGTAATCATGTGGGTATCTCAAATCAATAGTCATTTGGAAAATTTTTCACCTGACATGCATTTCTCCCGATGGACATTATGTTAGCTAACATGCTGACCCGAAAATCTTACCAATAGTGTAACCATGGCAAGTTTACCATGAACTAAAAGCCATAAACAAATAATGAGCAAGGAGACCTGACAGCATCATTATGCTCTATTTAAGAGAATATCCAATTAAATTTTGTATCAATAATATGTTCTCTACAAATTACATCATGTTGGCAAGTTTCTCCACCAGCAGAATCAAGCGATTGGTACTTCTGTACTAAAAATAATTCTAGCTACTGTTGAAAATGTGCGACCCATCTTTCCCATGGATCATTTTACCAAATTAGCTGCAAAGGTTCACTACGAAGTAGATGATGAGCAATATGTCGAACCTCTCCGACTATCAGCAGCTTGCTGATAGAAGGGAATTATCAACAGTCTATTGTCTCATGAGTTTCCTTAATTAGGCGCATCTTAAGTCTAATAAATAGAAAACATCACCAACAGTAATGTTAACAAATTTTAGCAAAGCATTTGACCTTGCAAATTATAACGTTCCGATCATCAATGTCTTTAAATTAAAAGTGAGCCTGCTATGTGTACATCAAACCTAGGATTTTCTCAATAATTGACAACAATGTGATCAATATGGATTGAGGATGACACAACTTTTTGTCTTCAGAGGGGAATTTATTTTCCTTGATGAGGAAATGCTTATATTATATCTCACAACATGGATTTGTTTTCCTTTATTCATTGACAGGATGAGGGCATCGATGGCTAGGCAGCATTTAATGCCCATCCTTAATTGCCCAGAAAGCTGTTCAGACTTCACCACACTACTATGGGTCTGGAGTCACATGCAGTGAACCAGATGGGTTTTTCCAACAATGGATTCATGGTAATCATTAGATCCTTAATTCCAGATATTTATTGAATTCAAATTCCACCATCTGCCGCGCTGGGATTTGAACCCAGGTCCCCAGAACATTATCTGGCTCCCTGGATTAACAGTCCAGCGATAATATCATGAGGTCATTGCCTGCCCCGACTTGGATATCGGGGCATTGAAAAATTCAGTCAATGAGAATATGCAAACATTCCATTCCTCAAACACATAGTAGTTTATGTGCATTAGTATTAAGCAAATAGGTTACATAGAGCAGCACTCTTCTGGTAGCTGCTCACGCTTCAAATCATCCCAGAGTAAAATGGAGAATGTGATCTTTATACACTCTGGTCATATGCTATGATATAGTGACGATATTGTGAGCATGTCTTTAAAAGAGTACTGACTATGAGCCATAACAACATAATACTTCCAGTTGTATAATGCTACATATTGGGGTCCACCCAAAGCAACCAAATGAGCTCTTATTATATTTTTAGCTGTAACAAATGCTGAATATTCATTGCTATAAATATGTAGGTCAAGACAATACATCTCACGTGGAAGGGGCAAATATTTCACAGAGTAAACAGTAAATCTAATGAGACTGAACTCGTAAAAGTGTAACAGCTTCAATTTGTGCTTTGCATGCAAAATCTCCCTCTTCCCATCCTTCTATCATCAAGTTTGATTTTGGCAAGATTTCACAACAAATGTGCATTAAACTAATAGGAATCTACATTGAACTGATTAAGAGAGCAAATGGAAGACTTCACACACTACATCTTATCAAGGATCACAACAGGTCTCAAACTGATCTATTCCGTGTGTTTGGTAGGTATGCAAAACCCATTATTGTATATGCAGCATCTTTCTCGAATGCTGAATTTAGCAAAAATCACATGAACAACCTTGAAAGCATTCAGGAATGAGCACTGAAACTGATCTTAGGTAACACATACCAAAGCTACTATGACATAATCAAATAACAGAATACTGTACATGCTTCCTTACTGAAAGGTGGAACAAACTCTGTCTGGAATTCACTCAAAACTCTCAAATTCTAACTCCCATTTTTATAACCATATAACAGCAAATGTATGATGGAATTAAGGAGATTATACCATTTCACAAATAGAATGTAGAATGGTTAGACTCAAAGTCAGCTCAGTCCCCTACTTTATAAAGCTCATAAGGAGTATGGAAATGATTGAGAATTCAAAGAATTCACCCTGACAACATATAATCTATAGACTTCAATGCAAAATGTAGACTGCAGTAGATCATTATTTCTATTCTGTAAATTAAGGAGATCTGACAGCATCTGCGGACAGAAAGCAGAGTCAACATTTTGGATTCAGTGACACTTCATCAGAACTAGTAGTAAGCAGGAAAAGATGGTATATATGATGAAGAAAGGGAATGGTTAGGGATGGAGTGGGGTGGTAAAGGAGTGAGAGGATAGGTGGAAATGGAGCCCAAAGTGAGAGAAAGACAATTATGCAGACAAAGAGATGGATAATGGTGTGTCAGGGAAGGAGAATAGCTGAGAACTGGGGGTACAGTTTGAAGATACAGAGCAGGAGGTTTAGAGTGAATTTGCGGAAATACTTTTTCATCCAGAGCATTGTGGGTATCTGGAACTCACTGACTAATGGGGTAGTAGAGACAGGAATGCTCAAGCTATTTAAGAAGTATTGAGATGAACAATTGAAACACAATAGTATTTAAAGCTACAAGCCTAGTGCTGGAAATTGGATTGGAATAGGTAGATGTTTGATGACCTGCATGGACACAATGTGCCAAAGGACCTCTTCCCATGCTGTAACAACTCTGTGACTCTAAGACACTCTAAAACAGTGACACACTTGACTAAATAGATGGCACAATCTTCAGACAGAGAGCAAGCTAATGTTTCGAGTCTAGATGACCCTTCATCAGAGCCATTCACTCATCTGGACTTGAAACATTAGCTTGCTGTCTCTCTTTATGGATGCTGTCTGACCTGCTGTGATCTCCAACATTTCTTGTTTTCGGTACAGATTCTAGCATCTGCAGTAATTTGCTCCTACTAACTTCAAAACATGATGCAGCATTACTAAATTTATGTCAATTTTCTCCTACTGTATTTCCATCATTCATTCAGATTCCACACTTTGAGTGAAAGAACACCAATCTTCACTCTTTCACTCTTTCAATTAAACTAGCCCAGTAGGGGAATGGCTTGAAACAGTCCAATATTTCATTTTAGATTGGAGATCTATTTATGGGCCTAGCAAGTAGATATGATTAGCATTATAATTATCTTAGTATGATGAACTTGAATAGTCAAGAAGGCATATAACACTCAATGTTCCCATGTAGATCCATTGGCAGTCCCCCATCATGATTTGGTCCCAAGGCCTTATCTTTTTCCCCTATTTGGAAATAATTTCAAATGGTCCTTAGGTCCTCCTTGCATGTTTAATTCCTGCTGTAGCACATTGAGCAAACTTGCCATGATTGCTATACCAACTTCCCAATTCTCACTTTTTGTAATCAGTGAAGCCTCCGATTTCTTTTTTAATCTGCAATGCTGCCTAGAAGTTAGCTTTTATATCAACATGGAACATTGCTTAGTCATTTCAGCTGTCAACACCAGTTTGTAGAAGCTTCAGTGTGAACCTGGATGCACCCCTTACACTCACTAAACTCTAATGAATTAATAACTTGCTTTCAACAGATGGTCAACTGCTTTGATATTGTACAATATTTTGAGCCCATATGACTTTTTATCACACAACAGCTTTGTAGCTACAGAAAAGGAACAATGATCAGTCATGAGCTTAAAATTCAGGAAAAGTAAACCACATAACTAAAAGCACAGCAGAACCTGCAGAACATGTTAGTGGCATTAAGAAAATTACGTCAACTATCCGTCTTCCTCATATTTTTACAGAAGCACCACAGATAAGATTTTATGGGACATGAGGGAACAGAAACACTGGCCTAACAAAAAATGAACCCGCAGTTGATCAAAACAAATTGTATGTTTAGGATACTGTATGTAACAATCTGATACATATTTTTGCATTCAACGGGGAAAGAAAACTGCAGGTTCCACTGAATGTATTCGGCAACAAAGTTTGTGAATATGAACAAGGATCTCTGGATTAATGCTATTAAGCCAACTTTTTCACAATAGCCCTAGTGAAACCATACCCTGTGGGTTTATCACTACTCTGAGTACTTGATTCTTCTTATTGAAATCAAATGATCAAACAGAAGGAACCATTGGGATGAATGTTAAGTACGGAATCCACATGCAGCAAATGAGATGATTTAATTAGTCACATGCTCGTCAAACGTTTTTCCATTATTTATCTGTGTCCCCATTTTCAATATTATGTACTCCCTCACTTATGATCCACCATGCACAACTTGCACTCCATCCCTTTGTCCAGCAAGATGACAGAATGGGAGAAACAAAAGACCATATACACTTGAAGCAAAAGTAGAAAATTCTGGATGTATACAAAAATCCACTGAGCGATGGAAAAGAGAAAAGACAGCTTAATGATTCAAATGAAGAATTTTAATCAGAACTGAAAGGCTTAAAATGCAACCTCTGTTTTTATCAGGATGGTCAAGTGAAATTTTTGTATCTGTGCCTGCGAGAAGTGCACAAGAATAGTCTAAGGTTCCTAGCTGGTTGTTAATTATTTATACACTGGGTAGTGGTGCCGGCACCTTGGGACTTTCTCAAGGTAGGTCTTTACTTTTATTTTCTTATTCATGTGTGTTTTACGGAGGATTTTCCTATCTTTACGATTGCAAGTCACTAGAACGTATATATGTAATAAGTAATAGTTAATAAATAATTGTTAACTTTAATAGGAAGGAAACTATGCCACTAACTGGAAAATCTAATCCTAAATGTAAATAGATATCAACAAAGTAAGTACCTGTGTTTTGTAAGGGACATTTCCAACTCAACATACTGTTCTTCAGGGTGCAGTGTATCAGAGTCTTAGATACTAGCTTATGAGTGTGGACCCATATATGACAACCAGTTAATTTCACGTTCCTATGTTTTGCCAATCCAGAATAAAAAAAACAGGAAGGTCAGCGAATCAACAGGAGGATTATCCTTGCCTGTTTCCATGTATTTCTAAGCAACCTGCTTTTACACAAATTGCTTTTCAAAACTATGTCATTCTTGACTGATTTTCAGCATAGCTGCAAGAAGGGGAACATTATTTAGAGGATCTGTGGAAAATTTCTACTGAGTTGTAAACATGTCTTGAATCAATAGTTTAGTTGAAGTTTCGGACAAAATGTTCGAGGAATTTTTAGTACAGAAGACCAAATGATCAGCAGGGAAAAAAACAGCATTGTTGTATAGGGTTTATAATCTTTACGAATAACCAGCGCAAAATTCTTAGCACAAGAAATGTTATTTCTTGTCTCCCAATTATAAATCTATAATAACTAAAAATGTACATCCATGTGTACTACCCGTTAATTCTTTTCATTGTGTCATATTTAAAATCCAAATTGGTGATGTAATTCCACCCTCTTGCCAATAGTGGAGTTATAGAGCCTCCATTGGTCAGAGGATGTAATGACAGTATGACAAGTTTACATTGTCAGGAGCCATTTTGTGTGTTCATATAAGGATTTATAACAAAAATATGTAAAATAATGACTGTGAGCTAGCTGCTAACCCACTTCCATTGAAGATTGTATTATGTCTTGTATTCCTGTGCACCAACGCATTTATGGAAAGTTTTGCTTCCGCTATACAGGCGTCACACTAAAATCATAAATGCTTCAAATTTACCAAAAAACCAATCACAAACACCTTAGCTCACACAGGTTCTTTCAACTTTTTTGAACAGATATATTGCTTTCTCATTCACCATTTTCTTGTAAAAGTTTGTACATGTACAAACTTAACATCAGCAAGAGTGTGTTATAATAAAATGGCTGATATCGCATATGTCTAAAATTAAAAATGGCTCCAAATTTCAAGGGGAATTTTTAGTCACCCGCAGTAACCTATGTGGACATGGGAGGAATTGCCTTAGAAATGTTTCAAATGTCCGGTAGAGAATACTCACGTATTCCTGTGGGAATTGGTGCCAATAATCTGCCAATGTTGCGGTGTGCACTAAGCCCACTCACTCTCCCCACACACTCAAGGCTTTTATAAACATCCGGGTAGCCTGAAATGAGAAGACCTTCAATTCAAAGAGGACTCCAGGAGGAGTTCTTCAATCGTTTCGGGTGCTGGAATTTAAAGTAAAAATAAAGAAATCACGTTTTTTTTAAATTTGCGATGAGTGTAAAACCACATAAGAAGATAACAAATACCATAGCTGCTGGCATGGCTTAATCAGCTT
Source organism: Ginglymostoma cirratum (assembly GCA_024137785.1). Lineage (NCBI taxonomy): Eukaryota > Metazoa > Chordata > Chondrichthyes > Orectolobiformes > Ginglymostomatidae > Ginglymostoma > Ginglymostoma cirratum. The sequence goes on along the minus strand of JAHRHZ010000019.1, from coordinate 26,499,127 downwards.
AGAGAACAACTGGTAAATTTGTAAAAAACAGCATTCCTGCTTGATATCTGGAGAAGGCTAGTTACTTACAAAACAAACCTCAGTTGTTCTTAAGTACTTTTGCAACAGATTTGATCAGAAATCTATAAAAAGCATAAAAAGGGGGAAAAAAGCACAAAACTCATATAGTGAATGAAGCATTATGCATTTTGATGACACTTGTCCTTTCAGTGCCCATTTCTTTGAGCTAAAAATAATATGGGTTTTAATTACTGGATGACTGCTTGCCACAGAATACTGAGCATTGAAAACATCTCCACTGCACTCAACAATTACTGCATTGTACAGTTGATCCTTGACGTCTGTTATTGCTTAAATATATGCTGATGCACATTAAATATTTTATGTATCATTTAGTAGCAAAGGAGAAATAAATTCCTCTTGTGATATGTAATTCTTATAAATAGTAAAATCTGCTTTGTCATTATAAATAAATCTTATGAACTGAATCATGAAGTATTGTTTCTGGCTCTAAAAATGGCCAGGCTTGTTATTGAAAGACATCTGGTGAGGTCAAGACCTTAACCAAAATCATGATGGACAGAACCACGGCTGGGATTTTTAAGTTGGGGCCAAATGCAGGACCCTAGCCTAGGTGGGCAAATGATGGTACTGCAGCAGCAATTTTACAGTGACAGCCTGCCTCTCAGAGCTGCCAGCTTCATCTGAGGGCTGGCATCTTCACAGCCTTGATAGAGCCATTGACAAGATTGGCCATTGCTGAGGCTGCAAGGGAAGAGATAGCATCTCCATAGAAGACACCCTTGAAAGGACCAGCAGAATAAAACATTGTTGATGAACTGGGCCTAGATAAAGCAGGCCCCATGATTGGAGAGCTGGGGCATTTAGCAATAAAATTGGAATTGCAAGAATAGGCATTTCAGCTGGTTTATTGTTCCAGGGATCAAGGAGTCTTCGGAAAGGACCCTGTGCCCAGCATCCAAACAGAAAGCCTCTGGAAATTGGTTGCCTCAGCGCAACTTGCAGACACTTCCCATTGCTGAAGCAGGGTGTTCTGCTGCCTGCAAGATTCTGGTGAGTAGACTAAATGGGTGCCAGTTGACCAACTAAATGGTGTCTCTTTCTGATCAGCAGCAGCTGAGCTGCAGCCATTCCTTCTGCTTGTAATATCTCTCTCCAGGAGCACATCCAGTTCCCTCTACCCTCACCTCTCATCCTGTCACCAAATTCTGGATATCATCTTTTATTTATGATTTATGGATTCTTGTTGACAACTCATTGTCCAACCCAACAACAGACATTTCCAATTTACAGCATTAATCAAATTCAGCCCAAGAAAATTTAGGCTAATCTAACGAATCTGCATTCTATGTTTGGATTACTGCTGTCAGAGGTCACACAACACCAGCTTAAAATCCAACAGTTTATTTGAAATCACAAGGTTTCTGAGCTCTGCTCCTTCATCAGGTGTAGTCCGACAACGGAGCAGTGCTCCGATGGCTTGTCATTTCAAATAAACCTGTTGGACTATCACCTGGAGTTGTGTGACTCCAGACCTTCTCCACCCCAGTCTAACACTGGCACTTCACATCATGGATTACTGCTATATCATTGCTTGTTTTCCTTAGACTTCACTGATTGTGAAGACAAGTGAAGGCTACGAAATGTATCAATAAAGTTTTCAATTCTGATTTTAAGGTTTTAATAAAAGTCATGGTGCAATGGCTTTGTACATTTTTCGTGCACCATGTAAAAAATACACCCAGGGTTAAGGAGTCACTCTCTGTATGAAATATACGCACAGCTTACAACTCAGAGCTGAGACCAGGGCTTCAGGTAGGTCCCAGTAAGGGCAATGAGGGGTGTTGCAGGCCAGGTTTGAGACGCTAGCTGTAAGGAGGTAAAGAGGGACACAGCTATGAGGGGCATCCAAAGGGCCTGGGGGTCTTTAAAGATAGTTGTCTTCACCATTCCTGACACCAGCCTGTAGTTTCACACAGCATTCACCTAGGAGGTGAATTCCATAGGCTTACAACTTCCAGTAAAGAAGTTTCTTTCACATTTTGTTCGAAATCCTTTACACTTAATCTTTTACCTATGGCTGCTAGTTTGTGATCCATCTCATTGGTAACATTTAGCTTCTATTTCTTGTGTCCCATGTGCTTTTAGTGGGTGAATTTCAAATTCAGCAAGAGCTAAGACAGATAGTGATGATTCAATGATATACATGCAGCCTTTGGGAAGGTAAACTAGATTAAAGATAAGGAAGATAGCAGCAGGAATAGGCCATTCATCCCTCCCGCCTGCTCCGCCACTCAACATGATCATGGCTGCTCATCGAGTTCAATATTCTAGTCCTGTCCCACGTCCCTTGATCCCTTTAATTACAAGAGCTATACCTATCTCCTTGAAAACACACAATGTTTTGGTCTCCACCACTTTCTGTGGTAGTGAATTCACATAAATTTCTCCTCATCACAGTCCTAAAAATTTACCCCTTATCTTTAAACTATGATCTCGAGATCTGGATGTGCCCCTCATCCCACCAATCCCCCAACCATCAGGACATCCTTCCTGTTAATATAACAGCTAACTATAACAGCTAATCAGTTCTCTACTGCCTGCTTTGCATTCCCAAAGATGTTAAATTCCAAATACTAATTTTTAAATACTTCCACTCTATCAACTCAAAATCTGTATTCTTTGAACAAAAAAATCTATTTGTTCTAATCTTTCTTTGCATTCATATTTCATTATATGAGGCAACCTCCTTGAACATCTGGGTGGTACCTTCTCTAAAGCCGCAATGTTCTTCTGAAAGTATGGACCCCAATGTTACACATACAATTCTAACTGCTGTTTTTTTAAGGATTTGAAACATGCTCATCATTATCTTTTGTATTTAGTTTAACATTTAACACTGGAAATAAAATCTAGAACTTTTTATGCTTTTCTTTAAAATATTACAGGCATGAGGTGCTGCCTTTAACATTCTGTGAGCGTGCACTCAAACTGTTAATATCTCACAGTCATTATGTCAATATGTCTTTAAGAGACATGGTTTTGATATCATCATTACATCATAACATGAGACCCGAGGGTATAAAAATCTCATACACCATCTTACCTCAGGTCACGAAGTGTGTCACTGTACTGGAAACATGCTCCTCTGTTATACCTAGGGGAAAATCTCATAGAGGCCGAAATGGCATGGGCAATGGTGAGAAATGGGCAGAATCACGCGAACAGCTCAGTGAGGCTGATCTCTTTGAGGATAATGGAGTCTTTGTTATGGGAAGGAGACTCAGAAATCTGTTCATGGGGATTGAGGGTACCAATCTGAGGGAAGATTGATGTCAATTGTGAAGGAGGCAACAGTATTTGTGAGGGAATTATAGCAAATCATGAACATGAAAGGGACATGTGCATCTTAGTTCCAAGGGGGAATCAATGTATGACAACACACAGCATCATCTCCTCAACTGCCAGGGTTGGGTGGAAAGGGTGGGTTGGTGCAGGCCCACATAGACAGGAGGATAGGGACCTGGGAAGCTGTAAAGAGTAGAAGGCTCACTAGAAAGCTATTATGAAGCCGGTCGGAATTTTTTCTGCCTCACTGAAAGGTAGAGTGAGAGGCTGGAAACAACTGCCTGAAGGACAGTTGCTGTCACCTTCCATTGTGCTGTGATTTGAAACTGTGCAATGGGAAAGTAAACAGCTATGAGAACAGCTGAATTGGGCAGGGTAAGTGTCTCAACCTGTGAGTGAGGGGGCTGCAAAAGTCCCAGGTATGCAGCTCTTCAAAGGGCAATAACGTTACACAAATACCCAAGTATTATACAGGACACAGAGCTGCGGGCTCCTAATCCCTCATGGGCCTAATGCGTAGACTGTCTGTGTGCTGTACACCTCCCTGCCCAGACATTGCTGACCACTCAATACAGGGCCAACACTTTTGCACACAGAGGCCAGAGAAAGAATAGGGATGTATGACCAAGAGGGTCAATAGTGCCAGCAGAACTAACTGCCATTTATATATGCACTGTTGATATTGCTTCCACATGCTACAGTCGGGTCTCAACACAAACATTGCTCAGTAGTACATCTGCATGATGCTAGGCATTGTGGTGCTACAGTTACATTTGGGGATAAACAGAAACTCAAGCATATAGATTTTGTGTAAAACTTGTCTTTATCAAAATGTGAGCATTGACACAGTACATTGTCAGCAAGCCACTAATACACCTTCAAAAGATTTTCTTTCTCCTTACCATCCCACTATATCTCAGTGCATTCCCAAGTTCAGCAGCTGGAACAGGGGGCACACTCTTGACAGTGCAGCCTATTGGCCCTGGAGGTTTGGTTGGGTGATCCCATGGCACTTCTATCTAGATGGCTCAGTCATGCTGTGAGTCTCACTTTCAGAGACAACTGGGCCCACCTCGGCCTGAACTTTTACAGGTCAGTGGTGTGTAGTCAGGGTGAAAATGAAGAGATCCCCTTCAGTAATGCCCTGAGATAAGTCTTCTGGAAAGGCTGTGTGTGATTTCTCCTTCAGCTAGGTGCCCTCTGGTGCCATCCTAGCTCTTTTTGAGGAAGAGGAAACCTGGAGTAAGCTCAAGCTTCCTCATTTCTCCTTTTGCCTTTATTCATAAGGACCAATGGCCAGGACCATGGAATGTGGATCTGAACATATATCCAGTAGACCTTGCGAGTGCTGATGTGTCTCTCTATGGAAGCTGTCAACCCACCTACGGAGGCAGCCAGATGACCACATAATGGGACTCCATAGCATAGCTACACATCTCCAGCCTCTGGGCTATGAGGACCGTTACCTTTCATATGCTGCTGGTCTACTGCTCCTGTGCCTCCTTGTACATTTTAATGAAGTCCTGATTGCAGACTCCACGGGGTCCTCAGCTGCCCGGGAGTGAAAAGGTGCCCGGTCTCCAACAATATTCACATTGCCAATGCATTGGCTATATCCTTCTTGGTCAGCTGTGATGCTGTCACAGAGAAGTGCTCGGCAGCATTTGCTCTCAAAATGTTCTACACATCTTATTCTCACGACAGAGTCAGTATCTGAGCTGACAGGGCAAGCTGGAGGTAGATTGGTTAATGCCTCCCCTGAGGTGTCCGAACTCTCTTCCTCGGAGGTTGAGGAGGTGCCTTCTGCTGGAAGAGCCCATTTCTCCATAGGGGCCATGGCCATCCTGTTGGCACACGCAAGACAAAACAGGGAGAGCATTATGACCAATGATTAGAAGAGGTCTGCAATGAATGACCCTGACAGTGGGGTTACTGTGAGATTGGCAGTTGAATGAAGAATGGTATTTACTCAGTTGGCAGGACATGGATGTTTTAGCATCCCTGCAGGAATAGTCTCAGTCTTCTTTTGTGAGATACAGGTGTCTCTCCAACTACGGGGTGAGAAGACTAATGTTGGGTACCCCTCTACTTGCCCTGGCTATTCTGCTCTGTTATATGCTGTCCTGAAGAGACTGAGAAAGGGAGGGATTAAGTGAGGTGCAAGTGGCTGACACAGATCTCAGTGCTGGCGCAGCTGGGGAAAGGTGGTGTGGTGTCCCGAGTGAGTGAATTGGCTGCTGATGTGGGGGTTTTGGGGGCAATGAGAGCAAGTGAGGAATGAAAGTGTATGCAGTAGTGGGAGTGGCAGAACATGAGCCCGGTGTAGCGGAGATGGAGTGAGTGTGAAGTAACAGAGAAAACAGTGTGGCACTTACCCTACTGGGGTCCTTCTTCCTACATTGTGCTGTTCTTCAAGACCAAGGAAACAGTGCTGTTCTGGGTGGCAACTTCTAAGCGAGATTCTCCAGGGAGAGAATGACCTTCCCCTGGACCATCCTATCCAGCAGGACCTCCAGGTCCCTTTGGAGAAGCATGGTACTATTTCCCTTTTGTCCGAAATCATCAGAATGACTAGCTTCAATAAGCAGGGCAATTTCAGAATGCAAATGGTCATCTAGTCTTTTTGAATAGGATATGGGTGCTAGGCATTTCTCTCACAATTAGTGAGTGTTGGAATGGGGCTACAATCAGGCAAGAGGGGTGCCATGGGGCAGAGTAGGTAGTTAATGAGATGAGTTTGGTAAGATACGTCAAGAAAAGCACTAGGCCTCGCTGTGTAAATATCTCTGCTAATCTTTGCTAATTTTCTACATCAGCAATATTCTCCACCCAGAAGGATTATACCCTTTCATTTAATGATTCTGTTTTTTATTTATATGTTTACAAAATAGCATCTTGTTCATTTTGATATTTTTGGAAATTTCCTCTGATACTGTTATCTTTAATTATCCAATTTTTGGCTTTTTTGCTCGTTGTTTTTATTTTGTTTTCACATTTCTATCCTTAGTGCCATTATAGGCTATTTTCTTCAAATGAAATTTGTTGGAAACCTTGATTTATCCATTGTATTCTACAACTACTAGTACTTTATTTTTAATCAAATATACTCATACCATTGCAATTTGTTATTTACGAACATCTTAGTGTTATGTTGCAGTCTAGTGTGCTAGTTTCTTTTTCCAACTCATTTGGATAATTTGGTTCTCCTCTTTTGAAAATCTATCTTAAAGCAATCTTGGGTTATGATTTTTGTCCTCACTTTGTCCCTTTCTAGATAGATCTGAAACCTACTCACAAGGTCCTGATCCACAATGAGCTTAGGAATTGCTTCAATTTCATTGCTCACAACCAGAATTAGCACACCTTCGCTCTTGCAGAGCTATTCACATACATACGAAGTAAGAGTCCTTTACACATTTTAAGATTTCAACTCCCATTCCTTCATTTCCTTGCGCTCAATTACAATTGATAAGTGGTTAATTAAGTAGACTGGGACTATACTCATTGGAATTTAGAAGAATAAGGAGAGATTTTGTAGAAGTATATAAAATTATGAAGGTAATAGATAATATAGAAGCAGGGAGGTTGTTTCCACTGGTAGGTGAAACTAGAGTGAGGGGGCATTGCCTCAAAATAAGGGGAGCAGATTTACAGCTGAGTTGAGGAGAAACTTCTTCACTGATGGGTTGTGATCTATGGAATTCCCTGTCCAGTGAAGCAGTTGAGGCTACCTCGTTGAACATTTTTAAGGCTAAGATAGATTTTTGAACAGTACAGGAATTAAGGGTTATAGTAAGGGATCGTGTAAGTGGAGCTGAGTCCACGAAAAGATCAGCCAAGGTCTTGTTAAATGGCAAAGCAAGCTCGAGGGACCAGATGGCCTATCCTTGCTCCTATTTCTTATATTCTTAATTGAAATCTCCAGAAAAAAATCAGATCATGCCAGAAGTTGTTGAAAAGTGACAAATTATCACAAATTATTCAAACTATTTACGACAGTGAAAAATATCGTTCAGCCCAATGCTCCAGAGTCTTCCCATGCCTCATATTCTAACACTCATCATTCAAACAGTGACAGATTCAGTTTGCATCATAATTGAATTTGAGCTCATTATCTGGATTTAAAAAAAGCATATCTCCGCCCAAGTTATTTCTCACTTGTGCACGGTGTTCTGATAAATTTCTGCAGTGGGATGTTCCAGTTCCAAAATTGCCACTCAACCTAATAATTGGAAATAGGTCCCATTCTTTCACTTTCATTAGACAAAGTGGACCTCTGAGTGCAAGTCAAACTTTACATCAGACTAGTTTCAGATTACTGCTACAATATTATTTAAAACTCAACTCACTGAGTGTCATAGATACCACCCCACCAAACTTCAGATACAACGCATCATCCTCCGACACTTCCGCCATCTGCAATCTGACCCCACCACCAGACATTTTCTCTCCCCACCCTTGTCTACTTTCCGAAGGGACCACTCTCTCCGTGATTCCCTCATCCGCTCCACACTCCCCTCCAGCCCCACCACACCCGGCACTTTTCCCTGCAACCACAGGAAATGCTACACCTGCCCCCACACCTCCTCCCTCACCCCAATCCCAGGCCCCAAGAAGACTTTCCACATCAAGCAAATGTTCACCGGCACATCTGCTAATGTGGTATACTGCATCCACTGTACCCGTTGTGGCTTCCTCTACATCGGGGAAACCAAGCGGAGGCTTGGGGACCGCTTTGCAGAACACCTGCGCTCGATTCGCAATAAACAACTGCACCTCCCAGACGTGAACCATTTCAACTCCCCCTCCCATTCCTCAGATGACATGTCCATCCTGGGCCTCCTGCCGTGCCACAACGATGCCACCCGAAGGCTGCAGGAACAGCAGCTCCTATTCAGCTTGGGAACCCTGCAGCCCAATGGTATCAATGTGGATTTCACAAGCTTCAAAATCTCCCCTCCCCCTACCGCATCCCAAAACCAGCCCAGCTCATCCCCGCCTCCCTAACCCTGTTCTTCCTCTCACCTATCCCCTCCTCCCACCTCAAGCCGCACCCCCATTGCCTACCTACTAACCTCATCCCGCCCCCTTGACCTGTCCGTCCTCCCTGGACTGACCTATCTCCTCCCTACCTCCCCACCTACACTCACCTTTACTGGCTCCATCCCCGCCTCTTTGACTTGTCTGTCTCCTCTCCACCTATCTTCACCTCTATCCATCTTCTATCCGCCTCCCCCTCTCTCCCTATTTATTTCAGAACCCTCTTCCCCTCCCCCATTTCTGATGAAGGGTCTAGGCCCGAAACGTCAAGCTTTCCTGCTCCTATGATGCTGCTTGGCCTGCTGTGTTCATCCAGCTCTACACCTTGTTATCACTGAGTGTCATGTCTTGTTTTCAGCTGATGTTTTTCAACATATATTTCCCATTCAATGAAAATGACATCAAAACGCTCCTTTAGTGATCTGTCTTCTAGATAGGAAGTAAGTGAGAGGAAAGAACAATCGCCATCTAGTGTTTCACAGAACTGTAACAATAGAAACTTGGGAACGACAGCCCACCACTTCCTTTTTTTTAACTAATTATTTTTGATTTATAATTGATTATGAGTTGTATTGTGTTATCATATACCATCTATACCCAGCAGTGTTTGGCAACATACAGATGGCAATGAATGACTTGTAGACACCATTGGCAGTTTATGTTAGTAGTGGCTACGTTTATCTTGAGAGCATTATTGCATCACTTTCATGGACAGTTCCCATCAAATTCCTGTGGTTTTTGGTCTGGTGGTAGATTTGCTATATTTGTTTGTACTTGAGCTTTAATTTATTTGGTCAGCTTCGGAAATACAATTGTCTATTCTCAGCAACAGCAAAGAATGCAAATAAAGATCATGACAAATTTTCCAGGTTTGCCCTTGGTGGTACCTCTTTATTTCTGTAATCCTTCAAAGCATATTGATTGGTGTTGGAGGAGATGTTTGGGAATTGAGAGGTGGCTATTGATATTATAAACTTCAGAACTTTAATAACTGCTCATAGATTGAAAGAATGAACAAAGAAAAATTGTTGCAGATGGAAAGAAGCAGCAATAACTGTCTGGAGTAAACGGGAATTAGCGGCCAAGTATGAACCTATACAGGAGTTGAACGCAATTAGCCATGCCTGGGAAAAGAAGGATTCAAAGCTACATAAACAAAACCATTTTATGAGATAGATAGTAGGAACTGCAGATGCTTCAGAGATAGTAGGCCTGCTGTGTTCATCCAGCTCTACACCTTGCTATCTAAAACCATTTTATGAACTGATTAATGAATGGCTGCCTCATGCCACAAGGACAACTGATTGTCCTGCAGAAGAATTTTAATAGTTAATCACAGGAAAGGGGTTTCTTCCAGCAGACAAGTAAGGCCAAATGTACCAAGAAACAAAGAAGCTACTTTTGATAAGAAGGCAATATTTCACACCAAAGAATCTAAAGAATCATCAATATTATCACATCATAGACCTGAAGAATGAAAAACTGTATACGAATCCAATCCAGAGCAATTCAGTGGCAGAACTTTGAAGAATGACATCGCACAAGGATCAAACCCTGGCCACATCCAGAGACAGGCACTGTTGGTTGGAATTGTAGCTATATTCTGCAATCAATCGAGTAATAGCCAAGTCTTATTTTGATTGTGACACGCAATAAAGTTTAAACCATAGTTCCACTATTTGATTGTGAGATTTCTTAATAAGTAGCTGAATTAAAGGTAACTTGTGGTGATTTACCCACAACATGTTGTGCTCCCACATGAATAGGGAAAGAGTTCTGAGGAAGGGTCACTAGATCCAAAACATTAACTCTGTTTTGTCCTTCACAGATGCTGTCAGACCTGCTGAGCTTTTACAGCAACTTTGTTTTTGTTCCTGATTTACAGCATCCGCAGTTCTTTCAGTTTTTATTTGCCATTTAGGGAAAGCCCAGAGGTTTATGCAGTTTGACATTTGTAAGAGTCATTCAGTGGAAGCCCCTGAGCAATAGTCATTTTTTAACTTCCACGACATCCACTTTGGTGTGTTGGTGGTCAGGTCAGATCTGTGGATTGTTCAAAATATTTACTTTCCTCACATTTTTTTCTGGCGCTTTCTCAAAACAGGGGGATCTGTGACAATACTATGGCTTTGAGAGGTGTATTTTGTCTTGACATTTTTTAATGAAGAAATGTTGAATCAAAGGCATAGGGCCGTCTGTTCAAAACCAATAACGTAAGCAGCTTGTGAGGCCTTGGGTTTTGTTTTAAAATTAGAACAATAGAAGCAGCATGTGGGAAGCAAGCTCCCACAGAACCAGAATTTTTAGTTTTAGCTTTCAGCAGTTGCTGATGTATCGAAGCTGGATTTAGAAGCTCTTATTCCTCTCTCTGTTACAGCACAAAGATGGGGTTTCCTTCTTGCTGCTAGAATTGCATGTGAGACAATCTATTTTAGTTGCCTTTGTCAAGGGTATATTTATGGGATTTATGGGATTTACTATTTTGGAACAGTTAATCAGTCATAGTTAATATAGATGTTATTTTGTTAAACTTATCAACAGAGTCACAGTTAAGCCAATTTGTTTAATTTTATTCTGACTATTTTAACTGGAGTATAAAAATAAAGTGTGTTTTGCTTAAAGCCAAGTAGCTTTAAGGTTTTAATGTAGACTTGTAGCTCGGGTTTTGGATGTTGTGGTTGGTTGGCTCCCTGAGTTGGTTCATTATTCCGCAGACATTTCATTACCCTGCTGGGTAACATCATCAGTGCAGCCTCTGATGAAGCGCTGTTGTGTTTTCTTACCTGTTATTTGAACTCTGCTGTCTGTCGGGCTGGACTATCTCACTTCTGGTGTTCCTTCACAATGGAGTGTATATAGGGTCGAGCTCTATGTGTTTATTGATGGCTCTCTTAGTGGAGTATCAGGCTTCTAGGAATTCCTGTGCTTGTTCCTGCTTTGCTTGTCCCAGGATCTGGTGCTGTCCCAATCAAATTGGTGGTTCTCCTTATCCATGTGGATAGAGACCAGTGAGTATTGATTGTAACTTTTTGTTGCAAATTGATGTTCGTGTATTCTTAAAGTTAATTTCCTTCCTGTTTGTCCAATGTGGTGTTTGTCACAGTCTCTGCAGGGAATCTTGCATATCACATTGGTCCTGTCCATAGTGGGTAGAGGGTCTTTGGTTCGGGTGAGCTGTTGGCGAAGGATTGATGTGGGTTTGTGTGCTACTTTGATGCCCAGTGGTCATAGGAGTCTTATGGTCAGTTCAGATGTGTTCGGATATGAGTAGCTTGACCAATCGAATTGCATTTGGAATGCAATGCCTTACATTTACCTTTAATATAAAAAGAAGTTATGGTCTCTGCTATCTTCTTAATATATTTTGAGGGGGTTTAGTCTGGTCCATAACAGATCCGTTTGTCCAATTATGAGATACAGTAGTCTACATTAATCATCTTCTTTGACAAAGGCCTGTTGATTCAATGCCACATAGGCATTCAACTAGACAGTGGTAGATCAATGTCCATAGGCCTGACCGTACTGTCTGCCAAGCACTACCTGCTAATGAGATGTTGGCCAGTCTATAGAATAGTGGTACCATCGAGGAGTGATGGTTGTTTACATTAGGACACTCACCCAAGGTTCAGAACTGTCAATGGATCCCAGGCCACAGATGAGTCATAGTAGGAAGAGTGGTGTTAACGGTGGGTTCATAGGGGAGGGAGAGATTGGCAGCAAGGGCAAGGGATGTTGTGATCCTTAATCTGGCACAGAGTGCCTCTGAGCAAGTGACCCATCAGGGATCCTGCATGCATCCCTGCATGGGGTTGTGTGTTGTGCTCCCTGCATGGTCAGCATCCTGCCTGCTGCTGGGTTAAAAGTAGTGGTGGTAGGATGAAGATTGTATGTGGGTATTAATTGTCCAAATATGAGCATCAGTTGGAGGTAGACCATTTTTTTGCTGCAGATTTAAGTGGTGGGAACAGACACTGACAGGATCCCCAGTCACCACCATCCTGATTAACTAAATGCCTCCTCCAACCACCAAACACCACAAAAGAGGTTATTACACTCAATTTTTAGTGTTTCCTTTTCAAATTCTTTAAGATGTATTTGAAAACACAGAAACAAAGGCTCAAATTTTCCATTTCACCCAGCTGGTAGAATAGGCATGGTTGGAAAAGGAGGGCTGGCACATCTGTTGGGGATCCATGACATTACCTTGTGCAGTTAAAGAGTTTTTTCACAAATTATATGTGCTCTATTTAATAATTTAATGCTTACGTCAGTATCATGAGTGAAAGCCAGGTTTCCTGATTTTCTCATAATGTACTCAGTTTGTTGAGAGGACATGCTTAATTCAGGGTCAAACTGTTCTGGAGCAGAAAGCATGTACCTGCTTAAAAGGGAATCGGATACTTTTTTATAATGATCACTTCTAAAAGGGGGGTGCTGTAGATCACTGAGGCCTGCAGTTTCTTTCTTTAGTTTGTTTTTTTTAAGCAATTTCTTTCATTTTTGCCAACCATAGTGCTAGCAATACATTTTAATTAAAAATTGGAATTTGAGAAATCTTTCTTAAATATTTGTAGAAATTACAACACAGAAACAGTATTTGTGAGCAATGGCATTTATTCTTCACATGAGCGGTAGAGCAAATCCATTGTGCCAGATCTGTTCCCCTATCCCTTCTTCCCTTTAACTTAACCTATGTCACAAATTCCAAAGCATTAGAAAACAGTTAATCAACAACTCTGGCATTGTATTTCACTTACAACGTTTGTGCGAATAAGGAGTCCTAAATTACTATCATTTAATTGTGTTTAGTCCCCTCATCTTTTATTCCTCAAATGAAATGAATCGACACTGCCCTTTCACTACAAAGTTTTGAAACCTCTCAAAATATTCTGTTCTAATGAAGGTGAAATAAATAAAAGAAATTATGCAAACCAGTTTCAACTGAAAAATAGCTACAGACTATCCCAAACCTTCCTTTATGTGCATAGATTTATGTCCAAATCTCTGTAAATTTATCACAGACCTGCTTTTGCAAGCTTCACTTCATCAAGCAAATAGAGACACTCTTGTATCCACTGTCAGGAGATAACACACCTGCAAACTTATTTATATTGACACTATTGCCAGTGGCAGTTAAGGTCACCATGTCACTGAACTTGTGCGCTTCAGGCTCTTTCTAAGTTAAATATGGGACATATTACTGCAGTCGGGCAGAGTCAATTACTGTGGGCTTGGTGAATAAGGGAAAGCAATTTATTTTTATTTTGAGAGGTAATCGCTTTATAAAGTCTAGCACTGATTTCTTGCAATTAGCATATCACTTAAACTTTGTGCTTTTAAATTTTAAGATTCTTCCTGACTTGTTTGGAGCAAATCAAGCTTTTTACTGGAGAGAAGATGAGATAAGCTAATTAAGTAACTGGCCTAAACTAGTCATGCATCTGGCAAACAGTAGACTCATCCGGGTTTAATTTATATAAATGTGAGGTGCTGCATTTTGGAAAGACAAATCAGGGCAGGACTTATACACTTAATGATAAAGTCCTGGGGCATGTTGCTGAGCAAAGAGACCTTGGAGTGCAGGTTCACGGTTCCTTGAAAGAAGAGTCGCTGGTAGACGAGATAATGAAGAAGGCATTTGGTATGCTTGCCTTATTAGTTAGTGCATTGAGTATAGGAGTTGGGAGGTCATATTGTGGCTGTATAGGACATTGGTTAGGCCGTTCATGAATACTGTGTTCAACTCTGGTCTCCCTGCTTTGAAACTCTATTACACCAATACTGTGAATCATGATACCATAAATAAGAGAAGTTAAGTTGTGTGCATAGAGTGCAGTGAGGCAGAGTGGATTGCTGTGAGTTTGGTGAGTAAGGGAGTTCAGTGAGGAGGGGAAAGAGGTGTTTTTTCCTTCCTTCCTTTTCAGCCTCCAGGTGACCAGGAGTTATAAATCTACATGGCAGGTCTGGATTTGAAGGAAGTGTCACCAGCTGCAGAAACTTGAACCCCAGATTTCAGGACTCATGCTCTTTATTCGTAAATCAAATGCAGGCATCACTGGCTAGGCAGCATTTATTGCCCATCCCTAATTGCCCAGAGGGCAGTTCAGAGTCAACCACATTGCTGTGGGTCTGGAGTCACATGTAGGCGAGACCAGGTAAGAATGGCAGTTTCCTCCCCTAAAGCACATTAGTAAACTGGATGGGTTTCTACAACGTTTGGCAATGGATTCCCGGTCATTGTTAGATTCTTAATTCCAGATATTTTATTGAATTCAAATTCCACCATCTGCTGTGGCGGGATTCAAACCCGCCTCCCCGGAATATTATCTGGGTCTCTGGATTAACAGTCCAGCGATAATACCACTGGGCTGTCATTGCTGTGCATTCATGAGGCTAAGAGTTATGTGAATAACACATTCTGAGAAGTTGGCACTTCATGAGTTAGTGGCATGCAATCAGGTAGAGAGTGGGTGACCACCAGATAGCCCAACGGAATCCTGACAGTGCTGCAGGAGTCCCCGGAGGTTGTACTCAAGAATTAGTTTTCCATTTGGACACTGGTGAGGGTGGCGGTTCCTCAGAGGAGTGCAGCAAGTGCCAAACCTGTGTCACCACTGGTGGACAAGCTGTACAGGAGTGAAGGTAGAAAAGTGGAACAAGACCAATGTTAAAGGATTGTTAATTAGGGGAGCAGATAGGGGTTTCTAAAGTCATAGATATAGCTCCAGGATGGTTTGTTGCCTTCTTGATGCCAGAGTCAAGAATGCCATAGAGAGGCTGCAGGACATTCTTTTGGGGGTGGGTGATCAGTTAAATGTCATGGTCCATATTAGTACCAAGAATATAGGCAGACAGGAGGTGCGTTGGAATTTAGGAAGTAGGGTAGAAATTTAGCACCTCAAATGTAGAATTTCTGGATTACTCCCAGTGGGGACAGCACAGTGGTCCAGTGGTTAGCATTGCTACCTCACAGTACTGGAGACCCAGGTTCAATTCCAGCCTCAGACACCGTCTGTGTGGAGTTTACACGTTCTCCCCACATCTGTGTGGGTTTCTTCCAGGTACTCCAGTTTCCTCCCACAGTCCAAAGGTGTGCAGGTTAGGTGTATTAGCCATACTAAATTGCCCATGGTGTCCAGGGATGTGTAGGGTAGGTGGATTAGCAATGGGAAATGCAGTGGTACAGGTACAGGTACAGGTACAGGGATAGGGTAGGGGGCTAAGTCTGGGTGGGAGGGTTGGTGTGGACTTGTTAGGCCGAATGGCTTGTTTCCACAGTGTAGGGATTCTGTGATTCTACCATGTACAAGTGAGTATAGGAAATAGGACTATAGACAGATGAAGGTTTGGATGGTACAGGAGGGAGGGTTTCAAATTGCTGGGAGATGGCATCTGTACAAACCAGAGGGGCTGAACCTGAACAGTGCCAGCATTGAGTTCCTGGCAGGGTGGTTTGTTGTTACTTTTGGAAAGCTTTAAAACAACTTTTCAGGAATTTTCAAACCAGAAAAGAATATTAGAGAGGAATATTAAGATACACAAAATACTTGGAGAGATTGATCGTACTAAAATAGAGAATAGAAATTTCATAGCTGGAGTCAGAGTAAGGGATAAATTAGAACATTCTAACTCAGAGTTATGCTACATGTACATGAAAGTATAATAAATAAAACTGATGAGTCACGGGCACGGTTTGCCATGTGGAACTATGATGTTCTGGTGATGACAGATATCTGGTTGAGAGAAGGGCAGAACAGGTGTTAAATATTCCTAGCTACAGACTGTTCAGGAAAGATAGGAAAGGAAGAAAAGGATGAGGGGTGATAGCCTCAAAGAAAGAGGATTCCTTGGAGGTTTCAAGGACATAATCGATTCAGCTTGAGTAAGGAACAAGAAAGTTTCATTTTCTTGGCTTTGTGTAGTCTACAGACCACCAACTAGTGCTAAGTATGTAGTGGAAAGAATCTGCAAGGAAATTACAGAGTGTGGAAGCATTTTAAAGTGGGACTTTAATTACCTGAATATAGACTGGTAGAGTGGTAGTATTAAAGGCAGAGAGATCCAAATGTTTTTAGATTGTGTTCAGGAGAATTTTCTACAACAATACGCATCATGTCCAACAAGAAAGGGGACACTACTAGACCTGGTTCTTAGGAACGGGGTGACTGAGTAGCTTAGGTGGCATTGGGAGAATAGTGATCATTATATCACAAGGTTTTGATGAGGATGATAAAAAATTATGGATTACCTGGAGTAAAAAATATTAACTTAGCAATGTCCTCTGCTTCCAAGTATAAATCTTCTTTTAGTCCCTACCTGGCCCTAATCCTCTTTTTACCATGATTTTTAAGTCTATAAAAGACTTCTGGATTCCCCTTTATGTTAACTGTCAGTATGTTATTATAATACCTCATTGGTTCTCTTGTTTTCTTCTAAAACTTCCTTCTGAATATTTTGTGTTCAGTTTGGTACTCAATTATATTTTCTACCTCACACTGTCATAAGCACACTTTTTTAAAACCCTTAATTTCTCTCTCCTTTTCCAACCAGAGATCTCTGGATTTGTTTGTCCTACCTTTTCCTTTTAAGGGAATATATGTTGATTGTATCCAAAATAACTCTTCTTTCAAACCCAGTGTTCACTTTCCACACTAGCCTTGACTCAAGTCTAACGGGCCCAGCTCTGTTCTTATTCTACTGAAGTCAACTTTGTTCCAGTTAATTATTGCTACCTTGGGCTGTTCATAATTGTTTTAATGCCCTCATGATAAACCTCAGGATATAATTATCAATATTCCCACAGATTCAGTACCTTCTGAGAGAAGAAATTCCTCTTCATTTTTGTCTTTAATGTGGAAAGCCTGAAGGATTGGTGGAGGCAGATTCAATTGAGGCATTCAACAGAATATTATTTCAAGTAAAATATCATCTAATGAATGGGATTGTTGGTGGAGATTTGGAGAATAGTATGAAATTATGATTATCATTTGGAGACATAATGCAAAACGATGTGCTGAATGACTTCCTCCTGCACAATAACAATTTCTAAACAGTCAATCTGCGGGGCACAGATGCACAGTGTGTGGCTACCAGAGTTTTCTTTCATGGAAGTCCTGAAGCACAATGAGAGTGTACTATAACTCTTTCACAGTTAGAGGATTTTGATGGCATCTGTGTAAGTGCACACAATGCCACAGTTTTTGTGAACCATAAGAACTTCCATTATACCAGGCCGGTCAGTGGCCAACAACACAGGATTGTGCAGATCAAACTTCTTTTCCAAGCCTATGATTATGAAACATTCACTTGTAAGGTAGTTTTGTGTGCATGCACTATTTGAAGAAGACAGACAACAAGGTTGGATCCTAGGAGACCAAGATATTCTCTTCAAACTGGCTGGACATTGTCAACCTAGCAGCTGAGCAAATAGAGCATTCAGGCCAATGCAACCTCCAGGATCATCAGCCAGCATTCTATAAACATTTTGAAGCAACTACAGATGTCTGGATAAAGCACAATGTTCCTCTGCTGGAATCTCAAATATTATCATCATCTGATGCATGCTACAGACTTTTCTACATGAAGTCTGATTATGAAGCCGGTGGAGAAGGTGCTCACAATAAACAAGAAGCTATCTCTAGTGGAACATTAATGCTAACAACAAGAGAAAAAAAATGGCAGTCTCTCATAGAAAAGATCTTTAGTTAGCTATCACTTCTGAACAGTGCATCAATACTCTGTCCATGTTTGCAGGATGCTTTGATCCAATTCATTCTGATCGATACAAAAGCAAAATGCTGCAGATGCTGGAAATCTGTAAAATTCCAGTCTATGTTTCTATGGCTGTCCGCTCCTGCTCTGGCTACCTCTTGCTGGCCAATTTCTAATTGTGCAGGACTGAACATCCCTCCAGGAGGGGATAAGAGTTTTGTCTGTCACCCTGATCCCTAAATCAAGGCTCGGTTAGTACGCAGGGCTGACTCTCAGCAAGGTTGGCACAACATGGAAAAATCCTGCCACTGATGGCCAGGAAAGTTCTGTGGCCCTGTAACAATATAGAATGAGAATCCCAGACATCTTCCCACTATAAACCCATTTTGAGACTTGAAAATTGTTGTAACCCCTTGCTGAAAACCGTGGTGGGGTAGAGGGTGGGAACACCCGTGAGAGCAAGGGGCGTGCTGAGAGAAGGCCTGTAAAGGAAGAGGAAGGGAGATGAAGTTCCATGGTGACCATTGCTGCTTCTGTATCCCTGCATTTTCAGTCTGTGACCTCACTTGGGATGCTGACCCCCACTTTTGGATTTCCCAGTAAGGATCTTCAAAGAAGAGAAGTCAGGAAGAAACATTATAATGATTGAAGGGAAATTGTTTTAAAAATATGTTCAGGATGATCAAAAACATAGGCATTTGGCAGCTTCCAGGACAGCCAGCACAGAACTGATCACAGGCGAGTTGGACGTAGATCAAGCAAAACACTTTTCATGAATTCAGCAGCATTACAGTATGGCACTTTCAATGCAACATGCATACAGCTTGGTGAAGACAATGCTGATTGCAAATCCCACTGCCCAGGCTGTAGTACTGACCTTGTCATGGGAAAATGAGATGAAGCAGTCTGATCTTGCAATAATTGAGCATTGGGAGATCCTAAACAAGTCCCCATTGGATGCTCAGAATGAGCCAATTGCATGAGAGTTAAGTGTTGTTCTCACCTCGATGGTCACCAGGATGGGTTGACCGCTCAATTGTTCAGGGTGCAAGGCCTGCACCAGCAGACAACATCATTGTGTTATGTTGTCCTGGGGTAACCTCAGTCTGTACCTGCACTCTGGTTCACTCATCTGGAAGAAATGACAGCAAGATCTATATATCCTCAGTTTTAAACCTCTTCTGCATCCTGAGGCGATGACTCTGCTGTTCTTTCTTCATATGGATAGTTTTTGGCATCTAATGGAGATTGCTTTTGTTCCTGGGCTTGCTTACACCTTTGAATCTCTTCAATACACTGTATCCACAAAGTCTTTGTATTAATGTGACAGTGACAATAGCATCTGGTATTGCTGGATCCATTCAGGATGAGTCCAATAAGACCTATGTGAGGAATATCAGAAACATAACATTTATTAGAGGCATCATTCCTCAGCAGTTGTAGCAAACAAATGAAACTTTAACCAAAGCTTAGCTACAGTAGGATACGGAAGCTGTCCATGATCATTGTGAAAAAATTTGGGATGCCAATAGTAATCTGCATGGTTATGTGCTTGTCATAGTCAGAGACCCATACAGCACTGAAGAAGCCCTTCGTCCCATTGAGTCTATGTTGATCTACCAACACTAATTGACTTGGCCCACAGCCTTAAATGTTAAGACATTTTAAGTACTCATCCATGTACATTGTAAAGGTTGGGAGGTTTCCCCACCTCAACTACCCTCCCAGGCAGTGCATTCTAGATTTCCACCACCCTCTGGATGAAAAATGATTTCCTGAAATCCCCTCCTCCCTTCACTTTAAAATTATGTGTCCTTTTATTGACCTAAGGTGAACAGTTGCTTCCTGTCTACTCTGTACATGCCCCTCATATTCATATAACCTCAGACAGGTCCTCCTCAGCCTTCACTGCTCCCAAGAAAACAAACCAAGCCTATCCAGCCTCTCTTCGTGGCTAAAATGCTCTAACCCAGGCTATGTCCTGGTGAATCTCCTCTGTGCCCCCTCCAGTGCAATCACATTTTTTCCTGGTGACCAGAACTGCACACAATACTCCAGTCGTGGCACAAACAAAGTTATGTACAACTCCAATATAAATTCCCTGCTCTTCTCATGTATGCCACGACTGATTAAGACAAGTGTCTGTACAGCTTCTTAAACACACTATTTACCTATTTTGCCACCCTCAGGCATATGTGGACAAGCACCTCCATATCCCTCTATTCCTCTTGGCTTCCTTGTGCCCTGCTCTTCATTGATTACTCCTTTGTCTTATTACTTCTTCCAAAGTGCATCACCTTACACTTTTCAGGGTTAATCACAGATCATAGATCATAGATCATAGAATTCCTACAGTGTGGAAACTGGCTCTTCAGCCCAACAAGTCCACACCGACTCTCAGTGCACCCCACCCAGACCTATTGCCCTTTCCCTGTAACCTATCTACACATCCGTGAATGCTACGGGCAATTTAGCATGGCCAATCCACCTAACCTGCACATCTTTGGACTGTGGAAGGAAACCAGAGCACCCAGAGGAAACCCACGCAGACACGGGGAGAATGTGCAAATCCTTGCCCTTTCTCTCTGCATCCCTTCATCCTATTCCCCACCCTCAGCACCTCTCCTGACCCCCTAAGCAACCAGCCAGGCCCAAGAATGAAACAATATGAATCAATAGCCCCAAATCTTGCTGCCATAGACGTTGCTGAGGGGACCACCCTCCTGGCTGCAGCAGAGGTGGCATCCCTCAGGTAAGGAGGGGGAGGCAGAGGAGGTGGTGGTGGTGGGGGCAGGGCAAGGTGGGGGTCCTGAGCGTAAGGTGGAGGAGGGGGTGGGGGTCAAAGGAGGGAGAGGAGGGGGAAAGAGGCAGCGGCCATAAGGGTCGTAATGGCAGTAGCAGGGGGGAGAGGATGGCGAGGAGCAGTGGAGAGGGGTAATCTTGTTGTTACCTAAGAATTCCTTCCTCACTATTAACCACCCAGCTAATCTTTATGTCATCCACAAATTTACTTCACATGACTTAACATTCTCATCTATTTATATACCGTTTACATACAATAAAGATCCCGACACTGATCCATGTGATATGCAACTGAACACTGGCCTCAAGTCACACATACAGCCTTCTTCCACACCATCTGTCTCCTACTACTAAGCCAATATTGGATCTAATTTGTTGTTAACCTGGATTCCATGAGCTTTTACCTTCTTTATCAGTCTCCCATGTGGGATCTTGTCAAAGGCTTTTCTGAAAACCATATAAACTACATCAACTACATTGCCTTCATCTGCACGCCTGGTTACCTCCTTGAAAAATGTAATCAATTTCTTAGGCATGACCTCCCTCTGGCAAAGCCATGCTTACTATCCTGATCAAATATTGCTCCTTCAAGTGGAGATTAATTCTATCCTTCAGAATTTTCTCCACCTGTTACCTTATGACATTGTTGTTATTGGTCAGAGACAACATTGATGTAGCTCGAACTGCTGAATGATATTTTGTAACTTCCTTCAGTTTTCTGAAAGCAGCAAAATGTCTAAACTCTGGTTCAATGATCAGGCTCAAGCCAAGAATAAAACTCAGAATAAAATTGAAAGCTATGCTAACTTTAGCAGCTTTTGGCAGTGGTTTCAGATAGTAAACGTTGTCCAGAAGATAACTCTATCAATGTTTTACTGCTAACGCTCAGATTGTTTAGACAGGTTAACTGTACCTGTTACTGGAGATCTGCTGTGTAGTAGTGCAGTGGGCTTCATGCTGCACAACATGTGCCATTTCACCAGGTCCATCCTTTTGTGCTCTTGCCAGTCCACCTCCAACAAAATAATGCTGTGGGAGTGCTCAAAGCCCACAAAGAAAGTCTAATAAATGCAGACAGTGTTTGAATCAAATTACTGTTAATAGAGGCTATTGCTTTCTCACTATATTCTCTCGATTAATGAATGTTCCATTTGTAAGCACACAAAATATCATATTATTGACGAACTATTGTTATAATAAAAGCAGCTTTCAACTAAAAAACTAATTTGCTGTTGTTTTGCCTTGAAACATAAATTGATTGCAATAGGTATTCAGTGACTTTGCTAGTTTACTTTTAGTGGGTTAACCCCTTCACTAAAACAGCAAAGGGTTATCACATGAAAGTGTAAACTGTACATCCACTAACGTTGTCAATATTAATTTTACGCTTACTGTTTGCCTGTCTTTGAGTGGTTTGCTTTGTAACACAAAAGGCTTATCTAATGCAGGTTGAAACGCCCAAAGTTGATAGATTTATAGAATGGTTCTAGCTCCAGAAGTAAACCAGTAGGCATCGGCTGCCATGGTGGCAGTGCCCACAGTGGGGTCTCCTGGCAATGGTATGCCCAGAGTGGGGACCCTTGGCAATGGCGACAAGGCGGTGGCTGCAGCAGACCTGGGTTCTCCTGGGCCATTGGCATCGTTGATGCTGTACCCAGAACGGGGACTCCTTGAGGCCTGGAACACCATACAAAGATCTTGCAGAAGCCCTGGCGCCTTGCTTAAGACCCAATTTGAACAGAAGATGGACTCTATTCAAGTAATTTCTTTTTATTCTTTTTGTAACTCACTGGATTGTGGTGACAAACACTTTTCACTGTATCTTCCTAGAAATATATGACAATAAAGTCATTCAATCATTCATTCATTCAAAGCATTCGACCACTTGTGCTGATGCTGATTCTCTGCAAAAACCACTCAGCTCATCCCACTCATTGACTCAGAAAATCATAAACCGAGGCCATTCAGCCCATTTTATAATCTCCTGTTGACAAGGAGGCATCCAACCAAATCTCACTTTCCAGCTCTTGGTATGTAGCTTGGTAGGCTATGACACACAATTGCATTTTCAAGTACTTTGTAACTGCAATGAGGATTTTTGCATCTACTACTCTTTCAGGTAGTGAGTTTCAGACATGCTATGCAAAACATTTCCATCACATCTGCTCTAAATATCCTATTTCTTATCCTAAACCATGTTACCTAGTTATGCACTTCTCTATCAAAGGGAAAAGAGCCTTTCTATCTACACTAATGAGGCTCCTCACAATTTTGGATATTTCTATTCAGTATCCTTTCAACCTCCTCTGATACTACAGAAGACAAGCCTCACCTCATAGGTAAAATTCACCAGCACAGGTGACATCTTCAGAAATCTCTGTCCATCTCTAGTGCAAGTACATCCTTTCTGTTCTGATAAAAAGTCACTGGACTTAAAACCTTTTTTTTACAGATGCTGTCAGACTTACTAAGCTTGTCCAACACCTTCTGATTTTGTTGTAATTCTCCTATAGTGTTGAGACCAGAACTGCATGCAATACTCCAATTATGGCCAAACTAGTGTTTATGAAGTTCCAGTATAATCTCCCAGCTCAGCCAATAATGATATTTATTCCATATCTCTTTCTAATGGTCTTATCTACCATTTCAACCACCTTCTGGAATCTATGAACATTCACTCTAAGGGCCTCCTGTTGCTGTACATTTCTTAGTTTCCTTCCACTTATTGCATATTCCCTTGCATTCCTCAAATTCATTAACTCACCTTGATTGAATTTCATTTGCTACTGTTCTTCTCACTTGCCTAGTCTATTGATAACTTTCGGCTATGCGCTGCTTTCTTCTTCATTACTGAGCACACAACCAATTGTTGTATCATCTGTGAACTTCTGAAGCTTGTACCCTATATTCAAGACCATGGCAATGATGGATACCACAAAAGGCCAGGATCCAAGTTCTGTGCTCTGCACTGCCTCAATGAAAACGGCTTTCCAGTTTTCCCATAGCCTGCAAAATTCTTTGTTCAGATGCTTATCCAATTTCCTTTCAACGCCATGATTGAATCTGCTTCCAACAGAGTTTCAGACAGTGCATTTCAGATCCTACCACTCACTACATAAAAAAGATTTATCCTCACCAATGGTTCCTTTGTGAAGTATTTTAAATTGATGTCCTTTGGTTCTTGACCAAACTAGAACGGGAACAGAGATAGCAGGAACGGCAGATGCTGGAGAATCTGAGATAACAAGGTGTAGAGCTGGATGAACACAGCAGGCCAAGCAGCATCAGAGGAGCAGGAAGGCTGACGTTTCGGGCCTAGACCC
>JAHRHZ010000019.1:26354823-26474482 GCA_024137785.1 Ginglymostoma cirratum | reverse complement strand
AGCCCCGAAACGTCAGCCTTCCTGCTCCTCTGATGCTGCTTGACCTGCTGTGTTCATCCAGCTGTACACCTTGTTATCTCTGGAACGGGAACAGTCTCGCTTTATTTATTCTCTGTAAATCGCTCATGATTTTGAATAGATCTATTAAAAATTCTCTCCGTTTTCTCTTCTCTATGGAGAACAGATCCAGTTCTTCCTTTCCACTCACCGAGGCCTTCCTCATCCCTGGAGCCATTCTCATAAATCTTCTTTGCAGACTCTCTGAAGTCTTCACATCTTGAACTGTGTTAAATTGACAATTTACTGATATCTTCAGATGTGTTGGATGTGGCAACCCAAATCCCTGCAGATTTGTTGGGCAGCTCAGGTCAATAGAGTTGACCAGGCTGAGAGAAATGTGTTGTGGGAGGAAAGCAATGGACCTTTCCTGTCTTGTATTTATGCTTTGATGACCTGGGGGATTCATTGACCCATGTCACATTTTTTTCCAAACTTTTGTTGCCCAATAAGGCTTGTGTTAGTTTGAAAGAAAAGAATAAACTCTTAGAACTGACATTCCTTTGTCCATTATTTTTGAGGCAGGTGTTGCCCATTTTCTTAAATGGGACAAGGTCTGACAAAATACAGGATAAGTTAATATATGTCCATGACAAGCATTCAACTAGCAATATACCAGCAATAGCACTTTGCTAGCACGTTATTGTATATATTACTCAAAATGTTGCTATATCTTTGCTGGGTATCAGACTGGGGAGTAAGGTTTCAGCTTTTGTTATTAAAACATAACACCAAAGCATAAAATCAAAACACAGCCAAGTTTGTACGAGCACACTCTAACTTTTCGAAATGCAATTATTGATACAATATATAAATTGTTTGCATTTGTCTGTTTCATGACTGTTAAACCACCTTTAGCTTCACAATTGGCAAAATACTTTGCTGGAGCGTTGCAACATGTCATTTAAAAAAAAATCTTTGAAGGCTTCTCGTGTACCAGCACTCAATTTTTATTTCCTTTTAAACAGAAATCTCTTTTTTTTTGACATATGCTACTGAAAGACTACTGACATGATTTTAAAAAAAACTCCTCTCAACTACTTTTTATACACGACTTTAGATGGATGAGATAAGAGACCAGAACACACTCAGCATCAACAGAAATGGCCCCATCTAAAGAACACAGCTACACCAGCACTGAACTGTCCGCTAAGCCTACTCAGACACTTACAGGCAAACACTGGCAGTTTTTTTTTTAATATACTTGAGTGAAAGAAGAAGCCAGGATTGAACACCACAGCTGAATAACTTCAAATATAAATAGCCCCTTCATTAAAGTGGTTGTTCTTTAATTTATAATTGAACTTAAATAAAGAGTGACTTTAAAGCAGCTGTTTCTAATATTGGTTCCTCCTGCACATGAAAGGAACATTATTCTGACAGCAGTCTCACTACCCTTGGGTGTTATCCGAAGAACATGTTTTGTACCCACCTAATGCATTTGAGGTAGCTTTCATTTATTTTCATTCCAATAAAATAAATGGATTTGTAACTAAATTTCTCCACCAGCTTTGTTTAATAGTTGCACTGACAAGTGCTAATGTAGAAACGAGTTGGAGAGTGTGAAACATATCGCACTGTTTTTCAATCTGCAAGCAATTTTGCATGAAGGAGCAATCAAATCTTATGCAAGTGAAGCATTTTCATTAATCTGTTAATTCAGTACATACTGCCCACTCAGCAATAGTTCATTTTTTATAAAACAAAAATATCATGAACTGAACCGTTGTTCGAAACCATCTTGTGGTCTCTGGCAGTATGGCCTGTGGAAATTCGCTGACATGACGCCATGAAATGTTGCAGCTGTCTGACGGGACTGGCTGCCCTGTACATTTCCTAATGTTGGCAAACTGTCAAATTCAAAGTCTGCCTCTTTCTCCCTGCCGCTCTGTCAAACTTATTTAGAGATAAATCCTGTAGAAGAAAATTGACAGGATCTATTACCGATTTGGACTTCATCTCCTCCTTATAGTGAAAAAAAGCATACTTGAAATTGTGAAAAAAAAAGCCAATTTAACTGTCACGTTTATAACTCTTTGTGCACTGGAAACCCTAAACAGAATGTGAATTTTTGCCAATGTTTCTAACCTCGATGTTGAGGAGGCGTTTCGATATGATCCTCTTCAAGTTAAGTAGGTATAACCGATGTGAGAATAAGAACAAGTGCGAAGCAAAAAGAAAAATCAAACACTAAATGTCAAAGGTAAAGCTGAAAAAGTACTTTCCATAGTCCTGTATTGGCCCGAAGTGACCACTAGAGGGTTGATGTTACTCACAGCCAAGATTAAGAGCAAATTCAATACACTGGGCCATGTGTGCATACCTCTCTTGATAGCAGGTTGATTATCATTAAATTGGCCTTCATCCAAGCTTTAAGGTGTTCTGTTTTGTATCAGTTCTTTGTTTTAGCAATCCCAAACTCTTAGAAAAGTGCACATTTAAAATTACCAACTGAAACAAGGACTATTTTCAGACTATAGGACCACATTTCTCGATAGTTCAGGGCAACATGTTAGCTGAGTATTACCCTAAGTACTCTTGATTGCTACTTGAAATAAGACTCAAATCAAATTCGTATACATTTTTCCATTTTAAGCTTATCAGCAACCAATTGTCTAAGGGGTACTTTATTCCAAAATCCGAAAACAGTGCTCATTTCTCAGACAAAACAAGCCAAACAGAGTCTCAGTAACTGGACTCTCGCGCTCAGCTGCAACACTGGCAGCAATCCAGGCAACCATTTTGTGCAATGTATATTGTAGCTGTGTGATAGCCAGGCAACTAATTAGCCAGCTAAACTGAGCATATTTGTTTTCGGTTTATTTGGTTCTCAATTCTAATTTTGTTGTCTCCATAAACTAAAATAAAATAGACTATGAAACATAGCTACCTTTCTCCAGAATAGTTGTTATTGCATCATGCAATTTCAGTAATCTCAATAGTATGTTAATAAACTCCACGGAGCTTGTAATGTCAAATAAAATTGATGGGTCAATTTTTTTACTTCGAGTTGCTCATAAAATTGAGATAAACTTTGTCCTTATTCTTCATTTATGAGGAACACAGAAGTAAAACTTATTGAAATGTATTACTGATCACGAATAGGAGATTCAATCTCAACTTGTTATGGTAAATAACAATAGTACATCATGTCATTTTCCTATTTTTATGGAAACACAGAGCTAGAGGTAGAATTATCATTTGGGGACAGGTGATACCCGTTTCCTGCCCCACTGTCTCCGGAAAAAGTTCAAGGGCAGCAAAAGATACTGCTGGATGCTGAGTCAGCTGGTTAAAAGGTTTCCCCCAGTGTTCTGGGACATTGTACAAGTTGGAATACTAACAGTAAATGCTGCACTGTGCATTCATCGCTGAAAGCCAAAATTAAATGACTATGCCAAAGGGAAAACTTTGTTTGACAGACAGCTTCTTTTTCTGTGATCCAGCCTGTCAATTGCACATGTTAATTTCACGAAAAAGAAGCGTCAAGTGTTTGTAGTATCTGCTATTGAAACTTTAAAAGCCTGGATGGTTGACAATATTACAGGGTTATAGCAAACAGTTCTTTCAAGTAGAAATTTATGAATGAATGACCAGTTTTTAAAAGCCTTTCCAGGCATGCTATTGGGAAACAGGGTTCATTAGTTCTGTAAAGAGTGTGGGATGGGCAAATGTAAGCACCATAGATTGACATGGCATGTGTGAGGCATCTGGGAGTTGGTGGACAGAGGACCATAAATTGTAATAAAGTAACTTAAAGGCCATAGGTTGGAGAGGAATGTATGAGGAACCATGTAGGGTGTGGATAGAAGGGTATAGTTTGGCAATGAAGTGCACAAAGGGTGGACAGGTCTATGTTGGTAAGTGAACGTGAGTAAGATCTTTTGGAATTAACCTTAAATGTTCCCTCATATGAATTACGGTTCACAATATCTCTGTAGGGCTATGACTCACAATGCCTTGAAAAGTTGCCCCGACTCCATGAGAATTGTGGGACACTAGGAGATGCCTATTCCTGCACTGGAACCAGCCAGGTCAGGAATGCAGGGTATGGTCTCATGATAAACACAAGTCTATAGCCTTAATCCACTCTGGTGAAGCCAGGGGCATTGGAAATGGGGTCAGAAATGCTAGAATCTGGTCCTGGGTCTCCTTTGTAAAGGTGTGTGCAGTCACCCTGGCTCCTCCAAAATTCAATCTATAAACCGCAACATACACATTTTCACTGTGGCCACTGACAATGAAAATAACAGCCATGTATTGTTCTGTCATGTGACATTACACCCTACTGATGTGTCAATAAGAATTCTGGACAACTCCTGACGACCATTTCTGTAATTTCATGATTACATAGGTTGCATTGCACTGCTTATGGCAGTCTAGACTCAGGCTTCACCTGTAACATTGAGAGATGGAGCCTCACACAATTATGGAATCAACCTGGGAGATTTGTAAGTTAAATATGGCGGTTTCTACATTGAAACCTAAAACAAAAGAAAACATTGCTTGGCTTTATCATGCATTAATGAACCCAGGAGTCAGTTCAACAGGGGAAATTAAAAAATGCTTTATGTTAGTTAGGGATAACTGGAATAATTTCAAAACAATCTAATCAAAGATTTAGATCACTTATCTGTATTAAATACTGAATCTATGCGTGAGGCCTTTAGGTGGCATAAACTGCAGCTACAAATTACTTTCTTCTTAATTACCCAAACACCGATATTAGACAAAAACATTACAATTTTTCCATTACAACTGTTACATTTATACTATCAGTTTGTACAGTTCAACATTGTGAATTAATGTTTTTTAATGTGTCTATCAAGAAATTACCTACCAAGTTCTACTATTAATAGATTGAAAAAGAAACTATTTAAAATGAATGTGACTATGAAGATATGTTAACAGACAAATTTCATAAATTTAAAATAAATTAAGTATATTGAGCTGTTGTTAAAAGGTTCTCAACACCAGTTTGCAGCTGGATAGCTGTTACATACATTGAATTATGTGATGTTGTGTTCCAATTTTAAAGACAAACAAATAAATAAATACTAGAGGCAGTGAAATGTTCAAGTGACCTGGTACTGAAAAGGTTAAAAGAAAATCAATTTAAGGAGTCTGGAACCCTTGATGCACAGCTATTTTGCTCTGATCCCTGGTGTAGCAGGTCAGCATTACTGGAGACAGAGTAATAGAAAACATTTCCAGAATTCCCATTTTAAGAGAATTCTGTACTGCCTGTTCCTTACTTAATCTTCCATTAGGCCTTTTAACGAGGGTACATCACATCTCATTAAACTAAATTAAATAGGATCATTTGCAGCAGAATTTAATGTTTTCCACGCTCAATATCATAGATGCTTCATTTCAACATTTTTAAGTGTTTTGTAATTAAACTTACCACGAGTTTCTATCAGAAACCATTTTTAAATAAGACATATTTTGTACTTACCATTAATTTAAGTGGTCTTCTTTCAATAAAACAAGCTCTGGTTCCTAATTTAAAAGAAAGTGAGCATTCGTTGCTGATGATGTGCTAGTAGATTCCAGATTAAGTTAATCAGTCTTTTTTCTAATACAGGCATAATTAAAATGCAGCTCTTTAGTCGAGCAGAAAATTCACGTTTTATTGTTCTCGTTCATATTCACCACAGATGCAACCCAGCACTTGTGCCTGTTGGCGCGCCGAGTACTGCAGACCACCAGCGCAGTTCTAAACAGCTGCAGATGGATGCCAGTTCATGAAAACAACACAAACAGTGGGCAGCAAGTGTAGGCCTACAGCAATGTGTCAGTGTGACACTGAACCCTTCGAAGAGTGTGGATGAAGCAAGAGATATGGAGCAAGGCCTTCAGTTACATTGATTTGTTGGCACAGTTCAGATGCAGCGAACAGAAAAAAAAACCTTAAGCTTGTCAGGCTTTTAAAACCCAGCTCTGAGTCACCTCATCACTTTTTCTCTCTACTTTATTTCCTCCTACACTCTTGTTCATCTGCAAATACACATCCTGTCCCTTCACTTTTGTTTCTCAATAAAGAGTCATGTTAACTTGAGCTTTAAATGAACAGATTATGTGGGCCATTTCTGATGACATCCTTTAACCAAGACAACACCTGGATAACTGTACAGTGTGGTATTTTCCAATTAATCTTGATCAACAAAAGAAAGGGAATGTGAGTAACTGGACTAAGAAGTCATTCAGAAGTTGGAATCCTCGATTTCACAATATCGCTGACATTTACACTCTTCCTACAAGACCAACTGTTAACCGAAAGATCTGCATCTTGCACCATGTCCAATGTTTCCATCTCTTAATTCTAGTTTTCAATGCCCCCACACTACCCCATCATCCCACACCATTGACTGGGTTCAGTTGTACAGTCACAGTGCACAGTGAGATTAAAATCAATGTCTGGAATCTCATCCCCTCCCTCACAGCCACGTTGGAAGGGGGAGAAGTTTAATTAATTTAGAGAATGCCAGTGGGAATTGAGGCCACAGGAAGATCTACCCAGCACATGCCGTCCCCACCCTCCCCCAAAACACCACCTGCTCTTCCTACCATCACTCACCCAGGCTTGGGCTCCTACTTGATCTGAGGTCTTGCGTGGGTGTCCTACCCACAGCAACCTTTGCTTCCCTAGTTTTGCCATTGAGTTCAGAAGAGCCACTGGCTTCTGATTAGCTAACAACTCTTAGTAGGTGGGACTTCTATTCCAGGCAACTTGATCCCAGGGCAAGGCTGGCCACAGGCTTGTCAATTCCTTTAGTAACACAAGAAGACATGGGCCTTCCCTACAGTTGTGATGTGGGGCCTTTGCTGGCTTTCTATCCAACAGCCAGAACTCCAAATTCTGTCCAATGAGGCAACAAATGTCTCTCCTGGGCACTAGAACCCTGAGGGAAGACAATATGAAATAAAAGAACAAAATGATGTGCAAGAACACACATACTGGGGGAATATGTGCAAAAATCATCAAGAGTGGCAGCACAGGTTACATAAAATGACTAAAAGACATATGGGATCCTGAGCTTTATAAGTAGAGACACGTGAAAAAGCAACAAAGTTATGTTGAACCTCAATAAAATACTGGTTCAGTCTCAAATGGAGTGTTGTGTTCAATTCTAGGCACTACATGGTAGAGATAAACTTAGAAAGGTGCAAAAAATATTTTGCAATTGGCACCAGGGACAAGAGACTTCAGATATGTGAATCAAGGAATGTACTCAAAGAGAAGATTTGATAGAAGTGTTCAAAATCATGAGACATCTGGACAGAGTGGATAAAGAAAGACTCTTCTCATTGGTTTCTCAGAAGGGTCAAGAACTGATTTAAGATAATTATTAAAATTATGGAGGTTAGCTTAAATAAAATAGCTTGTTTTCTGCAGCATGTGGTTAGGATTCAGAATGCATTGCCGAAGAGTATGGTAAAAGCAGGCTCAGTTGTGGCTTTTTAAAAAGAGAATTGGATAAACATCTGAAGGAGAAAAAAACATTCCAGGGCTACATGGAAAGGACTGGGAAATAGGACCAACCAATTTATTCTGTAGACAACTGGCTCTGGCGTAATGTCCAGAATGCTCTCTTTCTGTTTTGTAGCCATTCTATGATGCTAATGTATGATATGCGTTATTTTACTGAGAAGCCCTGGTCCTTGGGTGCTGTCAACACATGAGCACTATCAATATAGGGTTGTGGAAATACTCATATATGTATATGCATCTGTGTGCGAATGAGTAAAGTTCACACCAGGTATTGGCAGAGGCCAGTGAGAAATTGGCCCAATAATCTCAACTCCTGGCCATAGGAGGTATCTAATTTGTCAGAAGCTTGAGAAAATCTTTGTTTTTCTAGGATGGGGCAGTTATTATTCACCTTTGTGTAGGTGGAAGCAACTCATTTAAAAGAGCACTGATCATGCAAGGGATCAGTGAGAATTTTTCTCCCTAATTTTCAAACATGGGGAAATCTACCTAAATCTCTGTATCATTGTTGAACAACGGTGAATGAATTTCTATCCCAAAGAATAAGTGGTTCTGCTCTGGATGTATTCAGTATCTCCTTTGCCAATAAGTATTAAAAGAGTCATAGAGTCATACTGCATAGAAGCTGACCCTTCAGCCTACTGTGGCTTTGCTGACCAACAAACACCAAACTACACTAATCCCATTTACCTGCACTTAGTTCATAGCCAGCTATGCCACAGCATTTTAAATGCTCATCCAGATGCTTCTTAAATAATGTGAGAGCACCTGCCTCTACCGTTCTTTCAGGCAGCGTGTTCCATATTTCTACAACCTTCTGGGTGAAAATAATTCACAGATCACTCTAAATCACTTAATCCTCACCTTAAACATATACCGTCTGGTCTGAGACACATCTGCCATGGGGAAAAGAATCTCATCGTCTACTCATAATATGCCTCACATTTTTGTAAACCTCAACCAGACCCCCTCTCAGCCTTCCCTGCCCTAAGGAAAACAAACCCAGCTTATCCAGTCTCCCTTATAACTGAGACATTGCATCCCAGCAAACATCCTGGTGAATCTCCTCCGCACCATCTCCATTGCAATCACATTCTTCCAATAGTGTGGTGACCAGAACTGCACACAATATTCCATTTGTGGCCTGATCAATGTTTCATAAAGTTGTAACAAGACTTGCTTGCTACTATATTCAATGTCCTAGCTAATGAAGGCAAGCATCCTGTATGCCTTCTTCACCACTCCGTCTACTTGTGCTGAACACCTTTAGGGATCAACAGACATGTACACCAAAATCCCTTTGTTCCTCAATACTATCTAGGGACCTACCATTCATTGGGTGTATCCTTCATTTATTAGCCCTCCTAAAATACATTGCATTGCACTTATAAAGGTTAAATTTCATCGGTCATTGCTCTACCCAATTTACCAGCTGATCAGTATCACACACTAACCTGAGACCATCCTAATCACTATCAACAATTAAATGTATTAGCTGCTTTTAATTTCTGTCCTTTCCATGCATTCCGTTTTCACATCATGTACTCATCCCAAGATTCTGGACACAATCTTACTGACATTGTGCGGCTTTAAGTAATGGTCCTTGCCTGGAGAAAGTCTCTGTGCAGATCCAGTTTATCTGAACTAAATATTCTTCCAGAGTGGTGGTCACTAGGTGCAACTAGCTACTAATCCTTTGAATTGTACTCCTTAAGAAGGTCCGACAGTATCAAGCCACCATGCACCACATGACTAACCATAGAAATGGGTGTGGGTTCCTCTTCATCAATCTCTGGAGGAATACAAAGAGAGACTGAAGATCACATTTTCAGCGTAAAGTAAATTTGCCAGTCCTATATGATATGAGGGAAGGGACAGGAAATGAGGCAATTGCAACAAAATGATTTTATGTAGAAACATAAAATTTCAGTTATCAGATAAAAAAAGCAAATAAAGAAAGCTAAATTGGTCTGAGAATCCACAAGAAAATTCGAAACCTGAAAGGACTTAAATCAGGTCATTATAGGCTCATTAACACTGTTAATATGTACCTTTGGTCTGAGCATCTATGGGATTGAACCACTTTACCATACTACAGTCCTGTTCATTACAAAATATAAAAGCACAGAAATACTATCACAACTTTAAAGTTCCTATTCCTTGTTTCTTTTCTTTATTCTATCACAGGAAGAGGGCCTGCCTGATGAGCGTTTACTGTCCATCCCTAATTGCCCAGAGGGCAGTTAAGAGCCAACCACATTGCTGTGGGTCTGGAGTCACATGTAGGCCAGACCAGGTAAGGATGGCAATTTCCTTCCCTAAAGGACATTAGTGAACCAGATGGGTTTTTTCCAACAATCAACAATGGGTTCACGGTCATCATTAGATATTAATTCCAGTTATTTTATTGAATTCAAATTCCACCATGGCGGAATTCAAACCTGGGTCCCCAGAACATTATCTGGGTCTCTAGATTAATAGTCCAGCGATGATACCACTAGGCCACTGCCTCCCCTATAAGTGGATATTAAATAGTTAGCATTATGGCTGCAACCATGAAGGGCGGCAGATATTCTTTTCAAACATTTTAATTTACTTTTATTGCAATTGTCTCATTTCCTGTCCCTTCCCTCGTATCATATAGGACTGGCGAATTTACTCTACGCTGAAAATGTGAGTTCATTTTAATTTATTTTCAATGGCTACGTATCTGGGATATTGAACATCTGACTCCTTACAGCACAGAATATTTGCCACCTGTGGCCAAGACAGCAGTGATTGGACTACCTGCACGTTGGACTCTGCCAGTGCCCAATTTGAACCAACCAGGAAAAGATGTGCAAAAGCAGTCTTCCCTACTTTTCCAAAGTGAAATATCTGATCTCCCTTCAGTGACTCCTACTGGTGCCATGTCTAGGACTTAATAAGAGATAGTTAAATATATGTTCCACAATGCCCTGGTACATGTTAATTCACTCACAAGTAATTCTGTTCTATCTTCCTTCTCTCCCTGCTTTATTTAAAGAGACAGAGCCTTGCGATAACATGGGATTTCACATCAAGGATAAAACAGCACCATTGATTTCCCGCCGTTGTCATTGGCATTGAAAATTGCTTCCTGATCTTAACTGTAGCGCCACTAAGAAACTTTGAGTAATGGTCAAATGTAAAGGATGACTTGAAAGAGAGAGAGAGAGAGAAACAAAGAGAGAGAGAGAGAGAAAGTGTGTGGTGTCTTGGGACTGCATTCACACACTTTCTAGTGATTGCTTAAGTAAAATAGCTGTTGATAGCTGGACTGGACATCTGCTGCTCACCACAGCCTGCACTATTCCCTATCCCTTTATCCACCTTTACTCAAACTACAAGCCTAACCTATTCTAAAATGTTGATGACTTCATATGACATCCATTTGTTTGCTATGGTAGCTGAGGTTTCTCACATTTATCTTTAACAGATTAATGTCTTTCTAATGAATGAAGGCACATGACACATGCATTTTTAGAGTTTGGTATTTTTAACAGAAATTTCCATCCTTGCACATATTTAGGATATCCACAACCCTTAAAAAGACCTTGCATTTACATAGCGCTTTATTTGACACCTCAAAGTGCTTTACAATAATTATTTATGAATAGTAATCATTGGAAACACTGCAACCAATGTGTGCACAGTAAACTCCCACAAGCAGCAATGAGATAATGCCCAGATAATGTAACGTATAATCAGTGCAGCTATTTTGCTAATTTGTACCCTCACCCCAGCTCAGGTTAGAAATGACTGAAATGCAAAGACATTGCCATGTCAGCAGTATGGTTGCCTACTGTCTTTTTTACTTCAATTGATATGTGTAGAGTAATGCACTGGATTATTCAGAACTGCAGCCGGTCCTAAACTGCTGACTTTATGAAGCCCGAATTTGATATTGTCACTAAATTACCAGGAAGACTGAAAAATCCTTCCTCACCTTTAACACACTAAGACATCAAACTCACCAGTGGACCACACAGGAATATAAACGAGTTCTCCCCCAACCCACACACCCAGACTGCCAGATTGGATATACAGACGGCTAAACCAACAGGAATAAGAGGCTTTCCTCCCTTGCCTATTAGCCCATCAGTTATTAAGTTGAAAAGAAAAACACTTATAGATATTCTGCTTTGGTACTGTTGCATTTAGTCTGTGTGCTGTGGTAAAATATCAAATGCTATATTATCCTTTGCATATTATTCATTTTTGCAGGTGAAATACAATTTTCCTTTCACTAGACAGTTCTAGCTTGTGTCCAATATTCAAAGGGGGCCAAATTCAAGTTTCACCAATGAACTAACAATGTCACAGGCTGAATTAGTTTGACTCTCAACTTGCTATCCCTCTTTGCTGCAGTCAGAAACACTTCAGACGTGTTTCATTTATCGTACAGCTATCATTGGCCCAAATCTTCCTGTCAGTATTAGAACCCCTCTTTCCAATACTGAATAGATGGGGAGACGAGGTGAGATAGGAGGCAGTTGTGAGTGTGTGTGTTGGTGGTGGGTATCATCAGTTAGGTTGGAAAGGACCCGCGAGAGCTGGAGGGTTGGAGGCATATTTGAGGGTGTCAATGGATACTCAATTGTATAGTTTCCCAGGAGTTAGATGCAGTTTTTTCTGCTTATCATTTCCCAGATAACTAGCCAGGTAAGTGAGTCAGAACCGTTTGAATTCTCGGATTCTCACTCAGAGCTGGAGATCTATTTGGGCATCCTGGGAAGCAGAAAAATTGGAACTTCAAATTTTCCAAGTGATTCACACAGAATCAGTACATTAGAACCTTTGCAGGAACTCCTGACATGCATCTGAGTCAGACATCTGATTTCTGATGATGCAGAAACCTGAAGACGTGGAACAAAGAAGTGTAAAAAGTACTAGTGAATTATAGTTCAAGCGTGGCAGTTAAATGAAAATATGGAGTATAAATTCATGTTGTGCATCTGGTTGACATCAATGGAAAAGAAAATTCGGAGAAGTGCAATGCATGATGGCCAATTTGCAGCCTGTTTTGCAAATTGCATTGGAATTCATAATTAAAGTGGAAAGAAAATTGAAATAGCGTATCAAAGAACAAACTAAGGATGCACAAGTTTATGGTGTTTAGGCAGATCTGTTCTGAGAAGATTCAATTTGCGGTTACCTTTGTAGCTCCACAAATGTATCCAGTAAGCAGCCTAGTTATTTATTTATTTACTTGTCCGGATCATTCTCAGAGGCAGATCCCAAAGTTGGATCCCCGGTCAGCGCAGAGTTAACTAATCTCAACATGGGTGGCAATTCAACATTGTAATTGTTTTAAATACCCCTGGGGTTCCGGAGGGGAAAATGAGCTGGGTCATCAGCCCTGTTTATTGGCCCAGCAACGCCTGCTGGGGATGTTGTGTAGACATCAGTGAACAGAGAGTTAGATACTGCTGTGTTGCCCCTTATGATTGGTTAGCCTGTGATGTGATTATTAAGCCTTATGTATATAAAAGTCACCCAGGAGAGTTATTTTTGAAAGCCTGTAGAATTGTAGTCCAGCTTGCAGAAAAGCAGCATGAGAAGAATTTGGCAAAGAAAATTGGGAAGGAAAAATGCAGTTCTATTCTCTTGGCCTTAGACAAAATGTTTCAGGGAAAAATTGATGGGGCTTGTTAATAAATTAGTACAGCTAACGTGTCTGATTATTTTTCATTATGTGCCATATGTGTGCTCGCAGGCATGTTTGTGTGCATGTTTGTGTTTATGTCCACAGTTAGGCTGTAATTAATCTGAAAACCCTTTAAAGAATTTTAGACAGTTAGTAGAACTCTTGCATATCAGGATATGTAAAACAAGGTCTGTTCTATGTCACCTTAATTGCTGAATCATGTTCGCAATTACTTATGCTCTAAATAAAACGTCAGCACTGCTAAGAATATTATCTGCCTCCTGCTTTTAGAGAAGCTGTTGGTCAACTAGTGTTCTCACTGACACTGCGTAAGTGGATGCACAAATTATTATCAATTCCAGTGACTGGGTTTGACTCCAATTAGCTGTCCAGCTTAATGAAAACCAAAAGGCAAAAAAATCATAGTTTACCTCATGAATAATTTCAAATCTCTCATGTAATGACCTAATTTGCTCCATACTTGGTACTATTAAATCACACTGGCTGAGAAATGACTACTGTTGCCATAACTTTCCCAGTGTGGTACTAAAAAAGCCACAAATCAAACACATATAGAATAACCCACAACTCAGAGTGAGTAACCCTGCCATAATTTAATTGAAGGGTCCAGCTGATGTCATAAATTATAAGAATGCAGTTCAGTTCTGAGATGGGATTGCTGCCTTTTTACATCAGGCAGTTTGGCCGCACTCTGGATCAGAATGACAGCACATGACCTGTGTTTCCACCTGTGAATCTCTTCACAGGTTAGTTTCTGCCAACTTGTTGTTGATTATGTGGCTTGTGTGGCTTTATGTCACAATCATCACTTGAAGGACAGCAAGTTTCAAATCAGAGTCGATCCAGACCTGACTAAAATAGTACATTTTGAGGATAATTCAGAGAAAGACCCAGAGATTATGAGGTGGAAGGTTTGAGGGAGGGAATGACTGAAAGCCCTGTTATCCATAGGTGAAATGATTGCTGACTTGAACTGATGTGATCGCCAAAGCAAAAGAGCATCAGTTTAAAAAGGTGAACAATGGTGACAGCTTTAATAGGGTGGTGATGAAGTTTACTAGCTTGAACTACATTGGAGATGGTGGAGAATTGCAATAGGAGCTTCGGGAAGGGGGGAGGGTATCAATTTCCTTTGGCCTATCTCCATTCTACTAGCATAACTGTGGAGGAAGTTCAGCAGAAATCCTCGGTATGAGCATGAAACCCTGAGGAAACTCCTACTGGAGAGAAACAGTAA
The DNA here is from genome assembly GCA_024137785.1 of Ginglymostoma cirratum. NCBI lineage: Eukaryota > Metazoa > Chordata > Chondrichthyes > Orectolobiformes > Ginglymostomatidae > Ginglymostoma > Ginglymostoma cirratum. The sequence continues at coordinate 26,460,004 of JAHRHZ010000019.1, read as the reverse complement.
TCCATTGGAATTGTGAGCTCGTGCCTCGTGGCAATGGGCTATCAAAAATGAAGGGCCAATCACTGGACTTCAAGTTTCAATGAAGCACTGGAGTGCAATAAATGGTAAAGCAAAAACTAAGGAGGCATTTCAGCCATTTTTGGAGCAGTTCAATAAAAAAGAGAAAGCAGTCAGGTCACTATTGTGAAGGAAATGGAGGTGTGGGCAGGGGATAGTGGGGAAGCCTGTCTTTGGGTGACCCATTGCTGTAACTGCACCGAAACAGGCAGAGATGGCCTGTCGGCCTAACTGGAGAGTTGGCACCTTGACTTGGCGCTGGGTGTTTGCCTTCAGGTAGTTAAGTTGCATCTCTGTCACATTACGAACTGGAATTGGTCTCTTCCATGCCCAGTTGGTAAGCCCTCTTGTAGACCTTAAATGCCTGTCCCTCTCAGAGGGCTGGGCAGGCTTGTTGACTAAGTCAATCCAATTGCCCTAAATCAGAATCAGAGTTGTGAAAGTGACATGCCAACTGGCCTTTTACTTTCTGATCTCAGGCATAGAATTCAGTCCAGCGAGTGAATTTCCACGAAACTAAACTCATGTAGTCTCTGGATGAGAGTCCAACAATATAACATAGCCTCCAAGAAATCAAATTGGAATAAATTTCTTCATCCAGAAAATAGTGAGAATGGAATTCACTGCCACAAGGATTGGTTGAGATAGATAGCATAGTCGCATTAGAAAAAGTTAAATAAGTCTATGCTGATAGAGTTAGGTGAGGAAGGATGGTAGGAGGCTCAAATGGAGTACGAATACCAACATGGACTGGTTGGACTAAATGGCCTGTTTTCGTACTGTGTATTCCACACTTCAATGTAAATATTAAAACAGCACATTAAAAGAGTTATCATGGGAATGAGCGAAGAGGCAGAGTTTGAAGTTCTCCTAAAATTAGATTTTTGCTAAAATAACCTCTACAATGCAGAACTCTACTGTGTGTTAGCTTTGTTGAAAATGTTAATCGGCAATTGAACAAAATGACACTCTTTTGAACAGATGAACTAAGTAAAGGAGTAGATCATTAAGCCCCTTGATCCTGCTCAGCCATTCAATACGATCATGGTTGATCTGATCATGGTCTCCACACACCGTTCCTGCCTAGTCCCAATAACCTTTGATACCCTTCTTAGTCATTGATATCCTGGTCCGATATCGGAAGCTGCCTTTGACTTTACAGTGCCAAGACTCCCTGAGTGAAGGCTATCTCCATTGATTTGACCAAGACCAGTTGATAATGTTGACAAGCTTCCTCGCTCGATGTCTGGCTAAATAGCAAGCAGTATTTTGATCCTGGTATCTTTGGATGAGGGAGCAAAGCACAAAAACTCAATGCAAGGCTGAAGTAAGGCAAGGGTGTTGTGACCATCCAGGTAGGCTCAGAACGAGTGAATGTTATGGCTGGAAGTGAAGAGCGTGGAAATATATTTGTTACAGCATTAGAATAACAGTTGTCATTGTGCCGCAAGGTGCAGCTTTGAAGTGCAGAAGTGTACCGTTACTGCTAGTGGATCGGTGATGTGTCACAAAGGTTGTTAGAGGCTGGCACATGTTGGATATCAATAGCCATTGTGCTGTTCATGGAGAATACCCTGAGATTTTAGTGCCTGGTGTCCAATTTGGAGGTCCTTTGGATCAAGCAGTGAGCTGAAGTCAGCAGTTACCTGATCTGATTTCCATTTTGAGAATTATTGACACTTAGCTTGTTTGGTGCATTTGGAAAGATAGGAAACTGAATATTAATGAGTTGAGTTGTGGTGTTCATAAGCAATTACACCATTAATTGACAACCCACTGCTGCCTAGCGAGAAACTCACCTTGTCTTTTGGCAAATACATAAAGGTGCAGTGAAATGGTCCAGAGATCAAGTATCACCTCACCAAACTTCTCACCTGATTCTGCCACAGATCTGACCACAGCCCATATTGCTCAGACCCTTCTAAGATTCTGACTATAAGCACACGAAACGTAAGTATTGCTAGATAAGAAAGGACCATTGTGTATCTAGTTTTCCTTCTGCTATTTGGCTGGTGCATTATAAATGTGAATGGAGTTGTTAGCTAATCATTATTATAAATCTCCATCAGCTAGACCTGGAGTTAAGTGAGGAGAACCCCAGCAATGGTAAGCTTTGGGAACCACAGATCTAAAGCCGCCTCTTCCCTCTAAGCACTCTACACTTTGTGGATATTACATCTCCTGTACCAAATTCCCATTATAATGTTCTGTCAGAAATCTATCTAATCTTCAATTGATTTAATCAACACTTATCTGCTTTCATCACCTCCTGAGGGAGAGCTGTAGATTTGCCACCCACTCATTGAAACAGTGTCTGCGAATTTGTTTTGAATTTACATCCTTTCAAATATATGCCATGTCCTCTAGACATCGGAGAAACACTAGACGGGGAGAAACAAGGGGGTTGCTGCTTTTTTCCTTTATTCATTCACGGGATGAGGGCATCGCTGGCTAGGCAGCATTTATTGGTCATCAGGCAATTAAGAGTCAACCACATTGCACAGGTCTGGAGTCACATGTAGGCCAGACCACATAAGGATGGCAGTTTCCTTCCCTAAGGGACATTAGTGAACCAGATGGGTTTTTCCCCAACAATCAGCAATGCATTGACAGTCATCATTAGATTCCTAATTCCGGATATTTATTGAATTCAAATGCCACCATCTGCCATGGCGGGATTCAAACCCAGATTCCCAGAATGTTATCTGGGTCTCTGGATTAACAGCCCAGCCATAATACCACTAGACCATCACCTCCCCCACAAGATGCTGCTGCCTATGAAACAGTACCTTAAAATGAGTGAGCATTATCCGTGGGATGAAAAGGTGAAGTTCTCCCCAGGTTTGCAAGGTAAATGCAAAGTGCAAAGCTGAGCATTTTGGACATACCCATTACCTGATTAATACCAGTTACATTGAAATTTACATGGTACACATGGGTGTAGCTCTTGCTTCACATTTCATTTAGAATGAAGCTGCATAACACCATAATGTATTTTTCTAACTGAAAAAATACATTAGAGATTGAGAAAAGATGTTATTAATTAGAATTGACACTTAAGTTTTCCCTCTCTGAAAAAAAACATTTTCAGAGGATTGTTTACTATAGTACACTGTTTATTTCTTTTCTCTGAATCTGACATTCCCACCACAGGCACTGAGTCTCACCCGCAGAGACATAGGAATTTTTGTGCCGCTTGTTTGTTGAATGGATATGGAGCCAATCCTTCGATTTGCAGTTTGGCTGACAGCTGAACTGTGAGTAAAAATGCAAACTGAAACATAATCACTTTACACTCAAACCTTTTCCATTTCAACAACTCTGAAATAAAATTGTGCTCTAGTCATGAATCTGCTCTTGGCCCTTCAAGCTTTCAGGAGATACTAAAAAAATTTTCTTTTAAAATGAGACACTTCAGCTTTTAACAGAGACATAATGAAAAGATGCAAATAGGGCAATTGTGTTTCTCAAAGATACTAAAATGTGCACAATGTGGGTGGGGGGATAGCTGCAGGGAGGTAGGGAAAACTATAGCTCTCCTTTGTATCTAATTCTACTTTTCCATAATGTAGTAATTTTAATTTGAGTTGATGTAACTGCAACTGGCTCAAGTTATCCACATCCTATCAATGGCTTAGACATTGTAAATGCCAGCACAAGGAGTCAAAGGCTTCAGCTACTGGAAAAAATTAGCAAAACAATTCTGACATGATCCTGGTGCATTCAGATTGTATTGCTGAAAAGTAGACGAGACCCTTTTGTTGACAGAATTTGTCAGATGAACGGTTTGGACAGTCTGCTGCACAATTGTAGAACTGGTTTTAAATATTAAGATGTACCAAATATTCCAAGTGTAAAGAAAATTTAGGTTCTAAGTCAGTCAGCCTTGATTTAAGACCATATTAATAAATATTTTACAACAATTTTTCAAGTGTAAATATTAACGTGGCGTACTAGTGTGCTTTGGAAATATGCACATTACAGCAGTTATTAACAGAGTAAGTAAAAAAAGTAACAAATGCTTTTACAGAAAGTTTAATTTAACCACCTTTTCCTACTCATCTGAAATTAATTAACTCCATAGGGCTGTGTGGACCCGAACTAAGTTTACCGCAGGCAGCAACTCAGGGTCTAGATAATCAAAAGGGCACATGTTGAATGAATACAATTTAGTTAAGGTTAATCCAGTGAAGATGATCCCTTACTGTTCTTAATTAGGTGATAGATTGAGGAATGGGAGAATAGGAAGGAAAGGAAATGCTGTCCTGCCGGCCTAGCAGGAATTTCTGATTCAATTTAGCACAGTCTGTTTTCACAGGAGCACATGGTAACATGGCCAGGAGGACTGCATCCCCCCAGTCTTAAAAAAGAGCTGTTTATTGCAGAGCTTCCTGTTGAAGTAAATCAAAAAACTTGTCAAATAACTTGCCCTTATTATCGGTTTAGTGACATATTTCTGCTCAACTGAGATATCTATTTCTGATTTATTAACACATGATCCCTGGTTTCCTGTCATTGATCAACCCTGACTAATACTATGCTCAGCTGATGGCTTTAAAAGAAATTTGATCTCACAGGAAGGAGGAAAAACTAGTCCCATTTCTAGTACTTTTTCTTTTCAGAACATTGGAGAACTTGTCATAAATATAAGATGTACGTTTTTAAAAAATCTCAGCTTTATATTCAGACCGTTTAGACTTCATCTTGAATTTTTTCTCTTACTGGTACAGATAAAATCCAGTCCGAATGAAAAAAAGTCTTCAGATTCATCACTTAAGTCAGTGTTTGTTCAGTGTCAGTCACATTCTGTAAACTGTATATAAATTTACACCCCATCGGCATAACATAGTTTCACCTCACTACTGACCAGCTGTCTGCCATTCAATATGTAGCTAAGTCATGGTCAAGGAGGTCACTCACTGCCAACATCTGGATTTGATCACTCTACACGTAATAGGGGCCTTCCTAGTGCTTGACTGACTCACAATTCTTTAAAATCTGTGAAGTATAATGCCCCCAGCCAACCTCAACCGAGGCACTGCATCATCCTTTAGTCCAAAAGGAATCTCCACATAAACTTTATTCCTGCCACTTAGCCATACCAGATTAAATTGTTCCTTCCAATTATACACATCCACAGTGAACAACTTCAGAAGATGATTGCCGATGCCACCCATTATTTCTGTGCAGTGCATAGACATTCATTATTGATATAAATATTGACATAGTCAATGATTGGATATGCAACAAAAAGGCAATATAATCCTGAACTTCTAAAGTGGGATTACAATGTGGTCTGCAATGTATTCTGGTTTCATTGCTTACACTGTTTATGCCACTTTATTTTGTGGCAGCGCTGCATCCAAAGTTGGGACCATAATATTGACACCAAAACTCACAATAAAGATGTGGTTAGTGCATTGACTTACTTTATGTGGAGAAAAATTAACATTATGGCTAATTTCATTAGAGAAAAAAAGTGTCTCAAATGCAATCAAGAAAATTCAGATTAATTATTAGTCACCATTAAATATTCATTGCATCACCAAATGTCAAGCTTGAAATTAACGTCCGTTCCTATTAGGTTCTTGTTATTGCCAAATAATTATGAAAAGAATTTCACTCAATAAATTTATTGAAGTGATATTTTTATGTTAAACTCTTGCATGATCATACAAGAGTAACAGAAGAAAAGGAATAAGATTCCCTTTGCTGACACTTTAGGCTGCTTTCCAGGTTTTCCGGGTCATGCACCGACTATGTTTGTAAGGGCAGATGAGCTAACAACCTGCTTCCAGGTCTTTGACAATGCAACTATCAGAAGGTATGTGACATATGCCTGAGGGTGCTTCTTTCTCTACTTCCTATCCTTTCTCAGCCCCCACCTCCCCTGGGAAAGCACCTGATCACCACTTGGCACTCCCTCATTGCAGCACAGCCAGATCATGAATTTATTAGAGTGGAATATCAAACCTGCGACTGCCCATCCCCCCGACTCCACTCCCCAAACACCCCGACAAAACATTCTACTGATTCAATTCACTTCAATGTCATGTAATGTCTCTGAGTACCACGATGGAGTTTGAAAAGTCCCAATTTCTTGTACAAAAGTATATTCATTGACAAGTTTCAAACAAAGACACATACTAGTAAAAACAAGCTCTCTATATTCTCCTCTTTAATTATATTTTTTCAGAAAGATGAAGTTTTAGGGGTTAGATTTACAATTAATGATTTGTGAGGGAATAAACATAGTTTATGCAAATAAATGGGATTCTATTGCTTTCAAACTAACCAAAAATCAAGAACCTGTTCCATCATAACTTATGTATCTGTTGATAAATTATTTGATATGTAAATTCTTTGCTGCGATAACACACAATACCTGTGGTTTAGGTGTTTCCTCTGTTTAAATTTTGGGGGCAATGGACCACCTCCCCAGGTATGAAATCACAAGCTTCCCCTGAACGTCCACTGTGGTGAACGCTAGTTAAAAAAATACTCATGTCAAAATCAATAAAATATAGAACATATTTCCCAACAGAGGTGCAGCACGTAGGAAAAAATGTTAAACAAAGTGAAACTGCAGTGTGCCACATCACACAAGCTATCACATCAGAGAGACTATTACACCACAAAGGGTATAACATCACAGACAGCATCACACCATAGAGAGTATCACATCACTCAAAATATCACACCACATTGGGTATTACACAGCTGAGCATAGCACAAAATGAAGAATATCGCACCAAAGACAGCATCACATTACAGAGAGTATTACATCACGGTGAGTATTACTTAGCATAGCGTATCATATCACAGGCAACATCACATCGCAGGGAGTATCACATCGCAGGGAGTATCACATCGCAGAGAGTATCTAATCATGAGAGTATCACATCACGAGAGTATCACATCACAAGGAGTATCACATCACATGGAGTATCATAACACAAACAGCTTCATAACATATGGGGTGTCATAATGCAGAGAACATCACTCCAGAGAGTATCCCATCAAAGAGAGTATTACATCACAGAGATGATCACATCACAAAGAGTATAAAATGATGGAATATATTATAACACTGAGAGGATCACATCACAGTGAGTATCATGACACAGTGAGTGTCGTATCACAGATGGCCTTACTTCGCAGAGAGTATTACATCACAGACAGCATTACATCACAGATAATATCACATTATAAACAATATTATATCACAGACAGTATTAAAACTTAAAGAGTTTCATAACACGTAGGGTTTTTGCTCAAGTTCAAATCAGTTAATTTCGAATTCTGAAGTTCCTTACTTCTCATTGGATTTTATTCCTGACTGCTTCATTTCTTTTTTGTATTCAAATTGCTTTAAACATAACTCAGCTATAACGAACCCCAGTGACTCATTACTTGGAGTATTATTTGGCATCTCATGCACTTCCAACAAACCTAAATGCCCTGCTAGTACATTAATTATCTCTGCATTCTTGGCTTTTGCACAAAATTATACCTTTAGCTTCATTGCCAATTCTATTAGCTTAGTTTTAGTTAAATCTTGTAAACCAGTCAGGGATTGTTCCTTCACCTTTAGAAACTTTTGGCTGCTCCAATGCCATCTTATGTTTGCCTGAATCACAAACATGTGAGAGGCAGATAAGCAATGCTTTAACCAACCAATATAAAAACAACACAATAATTTGTTGAATTCATCAACCACTGAGCAAAATTCATGACCCCCTAATTCACGATCAGAATGTGACCCACTACACCAACTCACTGCCAGGAATGTGCAGTTGTTTGGGGTCACAGACAAAAAGTAGCATTCACCAAAATCAAGAAGCCTGATCTCGGTCCTTTTGTCCTTCACTAATTACTAACACCTTCAGTCCACATATTGTCAGGAACAAGCTCCCAAACTTCATTACAACTCTGAAAGGAGAAGTGCACATGGAAATCAGGCTCATTACTGCACAACAATATAAAAAGTACGAATCAGAAATTGTTGGAAAAACTCGTCGAGTGTGACAGAAAGGGGGTCACTGGACACAAATCGTTAACTCTGCTTTCTCTCCATAAATGCTGCTGAGCTTTTTCAGCAATTTCTGACCTTGTTTCTGATTTCCAGAAGTTCTTTGGCTTTTGGTTCAATAGTGTAAATGTCTTACTCACCAGTATAGTCGATTTGTTTCTCTTTATTAAACAAAGCAGGCTTTAATCAGAGATAGTTGGAACTGCAGATGCTGGAGAATCTGAGATAACAAGGTGTAGAGACGGATGAACACAGCAGGCCCAGCAGCATCAGAGGAGCAGGAAGGCTGACGTTTCGGACCTAGGCTGCTGTGTTCACCCAGCTCTACACCTTGTTATCTCAGATTCTCCAGCATCTGCAGTTCCTACTATCTCTGAAAAAATTTTAACCCCACTGCGAAGCCCATTTCTGAAGAAGAGGCTTTAATCAGGTTTCTTCAGTTAACTCAAAAATAACTTGTTTATTAGAAACAAGCCTCTGCTTTAAGCATGTGATTAAACTGCTTATCATTTTAGCTCCCTTACAGAATTAAACTAAATCCCCTTTGTCCCACAAATGCCACCAAACAACAAAGAGACCTTAGAGTGCAGGTTCATAGTTTATTGAAAGTAGAGTTGCAGGTAGACAGGATAGTGAAGAAGGTGTTTGATATGCTTGCCTTTATTGGTCAGTGCTTTGAGTGTAGAAGTTGGGAGGTCATGTTGCAGCTGTACAGGACATTGGTTCAGCCACATTTGGAATACCACATTCAATTCTGGTCTCCGTGCTATAGGAAGGTTGTTGTGAAAATTGAAAAAGTTCAGGAAAGATTTACAAGGATCTTGTTAATGTTGGAGGATTTAAGCTATATGGAGAGGTTGAATAGGCTGCGGTTATTTTCCCTGAGGGTGACCTTGTAGAAGTTTAAAATCATGAGGGACGTAGATAAGAGTGAATAACCAAGGTCTTTTCCCCAGGGTAGCAGAATCCAGAACTACAGGTCATAGGTTTAATGTAAGAAGGGAAAGATTTAAAAGGGCCCCAAGGGCAACCTCTTCACGCAGAGGGTGGTGCGTATGTGGAATGAACTGCCAGGGGAAGTGGTGGAGGCTGGTACAATTACAACATTTAAAAGGCATCAGGATGCATATGCGAATTGGACGGGTTTAGAGGGATATGGGCCAAATATTGGCAAATGGGGCTAGATTAACTTTGTATTTCTGGTTGACTTGGAGGAGTTGGACTGAAGGGTCTGTTTCCATGCTATACAGGTCTATGGCTCTATGCTAAAATCCATACATAGGCGATGAGATGACACAGCTCTGAAGGGTAGCTATGAGAGGAAAAATAGGTAAGAACACGATCAATCAAGAGTTCTAACTAAAAGGGAAGAATGAGGTTGCTTTCTCAGCGGAATTGTAATGGATGATCTACTAGTTTCTGGATATAGAGATACAACAGATGAAGCCATGGCTGACCACCATTGAAATCTGATACAATTGCTCAACATAGCTTGCGAGATGAACCTGGAGCTGAATAAGAAAAGCTACCATTATAGATGCTCAAATTAACGTGCAGAGGTCAGGTACTGGCAGCAAAAGGTCTTTGCCTGAATCACAAACATGTGAGAGGCAGATAAACAATGCTTTAACCAACCAATATAAAAACAACACAATAATTTGTTGAATTCATTAACCACTGAGCAAAATTCATGACCCCCTAATTCATGATCAGAATGTGACCCACTACACCAACTCACTGCCAGGAATGTGCAGTTGTTTGGGGTCACAGACAAAAAGTAGCATTCACCAAAATCAAACAACTAGTAATGGCAATACCAGTGCTGAAATACTGTGATGTAAGCGATAAACTCACACTGTATGTGACACCGGTGAATTGGACTTAAAGTAATGCATATGTAGTAAGGATAACCATTACATTTGCATCCAGGGCTGAAGTGCTCACTCTGAGATACAGTGTTTGGCTATTCTGCTTGCTTCTGAACATTTTCAAAATGGCAAAACGTTCAATAATTTTCAGCACTCCCTACGAAATAGAGAATTCTATGGCAGTGTGAAATCTTCCAGATCCAACATGAAGCTACAGTTCAACAAGCTGTGGAAGTCATCAATCCAGCAGAGACAGCGAACCTAACAGCTGTGCTCAAATCAAGCCAATTACCCCAACAAGATGCGACTCTCAACCAGTGTTACATGAAGTCAAAATGAAAGGCCTGGAAATATCAATGACATTCATGTGATCACAAGTATATACTAGCCATGTAGAAATGAATTGACAGCCCCCTGTAGCATTTTGTACAAATGTAATAGAATCGTTATTTCTCAGGAGTTGAGAGGATAAAATGTTAAAGTGCAATCACGAAAGCAACCAAGGAATTGAGTTGAGTCTGAGAAAGGCAAGCAGAATGTTCTACTGAACAAACATGAGCTATGAAATCAAGGACCATGTCAATCAGTGCAGTACTTCAAACGATATCAACTAAATAAGATGGCATGAAATGATTCTTTGGTTGCTATGGCATTCTTGACATTGTGGAAGGTGATAATAATCTTTAGTTCATTAGCGAAGAATTCTGCTGGTTCATAAAGGCTTGGGAAATTCAACATCATATATCATTTCCACATCATCTCCTGTCACATGGAAAGGCTGAGGTGGAAGTAGAAATCACCAGAGGAATCACAAAGGAAGCAAATGAATCCAGCACAACTGTATACAAGGTAATTCTCACATGTAGAAACATACCTACTGAAGGCATAGAGAGTAGTCTTAGACAAAGACCAATCCAACACTGCACCTAGTACTAATCCTCCAATAGCAACAATGCTACTTTAACCAGAGGTAGTAACAGGGTGAATGTTAAATTTAGATGAAATGGCAGAAAGCTGAATTCCATTCTGGAAAAACTGGCAACCTGTTGAGCATTGGATGGCCAATTGGTGCAAATCTTCACCAATCTGAAGAATATTAATCCCAGTGACAATTTGGAACCTGCAATAGGGTTAGGGTTAGTATTAGGGTTGGAGCAGATGTCACCTCAATTGTACATTTTGGAAGCAAACAACCAAATGTACTGACTCAACTGTATGCATGGTTGTATACGCACTTCTTCCTCAGGCAGCTCAGGAAATTTGGCATGTCCATAAGATCTCTCACCAATTTCTACAGATGTACCATTGAAAGCATACTGTCCAGGTACATAACAGCCCGGTACGGCAACTGCTCTGCCCAGAACCGTAAGAAACTACAGAAGGTGGTGTGTACAGCCCAGAGCATCATGGAAGCCAACCTTCCACCCACGGATTCTATTTACATGGCTCACTGCCACAGAAAAGTGGCCAACATCATCAAAGACCTATTGCACCCTGGTAATGATCTCCTACAACCTCTTCTGTCAGGCAGGAGTTACAGAAGCTTGAATACACGTACAAGCAGGTTCAGGAACAGCTTCTTTCTAGCCATTATCAGACTGTTGAATGGACTCTAGCCTCAAATAATGTAACCTGCAATGTATTTGCTGATTTTCTGATTTTCTGATTTTCTGATGAAGGGTCTAGGCCCGAAACGTCAAGTTTTCCTGCTCCTATGATGCTGCTTGACCTGCTGTGTTCATCCAGCCCCATGCTTGTTAACCTACAATGTAACCTGTATGCCTCTAAGTCTTTTTGATCTGTACAGCTTTTGCTTGCTGTGATCTGCCTGTACCGCTCATAAACAAAGCTTTTCACTGTATTTCGGTACACATGACAATAAAATCACTCAGTCAAGTGCGTGTTTTAAAAATATGTGAACATCATTTAGTAAGATATTGGATTTTGAAGTAGTGACCTGTGGGTTTTGGTCTATGTGTATGATGTGTTTAATAATTAATTGTCAGTATTTCCTGAGACAGCAGTTATTTTTTAAAAAATCAGTATTAGAGAGACATTTCCTAGCATGGTAATGGGAATGTGTTTGCACTGGGAAAGTTTAAGAAGTGGACAAAGTAAACATTGAAGAACATTAGTTTTCTTTCAGGTAGAAGGATCAAAATTTTATTTTGTTTTTGCTTGGGAAACACCTATCACTTTGAAAGAATTTGGGTTTCAGTTTGCAGAAGTCCTGGTGGAAGTTTGGTGTGCAAAACAATGTCTTATGAAGAAAGGACATAGTTTAGAACTGCTGATCTGATCATCCAACTCAATAGCTTGTGGCTACTTTTCCCCAATATTCTTTGATTCTTTTAGCCCCAAGTGCTATATCCAAGAACATCAGCAAGTGCATTTTAATTTGTTTGAGTGCTGTGCTTATAATAGCTGAATCATCGGAGGTGTGGCGGGACTGCAAGTAATGGGTCTGATCTGGTCTCATTGGAAGTGTGTAAGGATTAAACTGAATCCTATTGCCAGAGATTGCTAGAGATGATGCATTGAAATAACAGTTGGTGGTGTGATGGATAGATGCTGCCATTTAATGAAACATTTACTGATTTTTTGATAATCTGAATAAAGCCACTAAATGTCTCTCAAGTGCTACGTCCTTAGATTCAGACTTCAGAGCTGACATCTTTGGCTATCTGTGTCAATTCCCTTCTCAAGATGTTCCTTGAGGATCTCTGGTTTTCCCACAGAAACTCAGCTGCTTTCCCAGCCCATTGCTTTGGCTGTTGCTCCTTTTGGATTCCTTTGTCTTTCAGGCGCTTGTACCACAAGCAGTCGGCAGCAGCTTTTGTGTGACAAGTACAGCTCCACTTTAAGAGGTGCAGGCTAGCTGAAACATTCACTCGCCACGCACACAGCTAAGCTTCCTGTTGAGCATTTAACCAGGCAATAGTGTTAGTCACACTTGGCTGAATGCTACAATAATTTGAATGAGTAGACTACAGAAAGTTTGCACAATGTCTACCTTAACTGGTCTCAGCATGATTCAGCTTTTCAATGTTTGAAAACAGAAGCAATCCAACTTTTAGCCTGGACTATCATGTTACACAGAGTATTTTACCACATGGAAATTCACACTATAACTTACACTTTCACAAACATCCTAAGGCTGTTAACGTGAGAGTAATCAGGTAAAAATCAGCATTGAGTCAGAAAACGGCATATTAAATAGACTGAGCACAGATCTCCATGGGATCCCACCAGTAATATTCTCCAAGGTGGATGATGACCCTTGTATCACCTCCTTTGGGCTCTTCAAATTTTAAACAATATTACATATGATATATGAATAGAAACAGGCCATTCATTCCAAATTGTCAATGCAGTTGTTTAGGTTCCATTTGAACCTCCTCTCACCTAAGTCTAAAGTCCATTTATTCCCTTCTTTAATATGCTTTCCCAAACTGCATCCATATGACTTACTTCAACCACTCCTTGAAGTATGAAGACCCACCATTCTTCGGATTAAAAGTTTCTTCTGAATTCCCTATTGGTATTCTTGGTGACTATCTTTTATTAATGACCTGTTGTTATGCTGTTTCACACAAGAAGTGTCGATCCATGCATTAAAGACATTTCATCAGTTCAAATACCTTTCATAGGTCACTCATCACCATTTTTTTTGAGGAACAAGAGACTCAGCTTGTCAACTTTTTCTTGATAGTTCAGTATGGAAAATCTTGATGAAGGACTTCGACCCCTTTGTCCTCCCTAAAGAAATTGTCCAATTATGTACCGAAGTTATAGTGCTGGCCACTGTATTTAAAAGAATGTTTCATCCTTTTTGACTAATTGATTTACTTATTAGAAAACAACTTACATCTCCTGAATAAGGAAGGCAGCTAATTGACTTTCTCCATACAGGTGCCAAGGGTCCTCTTGACATGAGTGTGAAAGGATTTTTGACCTTTGATTCCCTTATGTCTGAGCTTCCCATCCCCAAACGACCACTGACAAATCACATGTGCGCGCGCACGCACACACACACACACACACACACACACACACACACACACACACACACAGTCATGCAGAGTGTTAGGGGAAAGCATGTCTTTGAGTAACATCTAATGGGGCTTTAAAGCTCTAAGATGCTGTGTCAGCAACCAATCATTAACATTCCACAATAGAAATTGCAAAATCATTTCGTAGCTTTTGTGATATTCCTATTACCAAAGATTTTACTTTTTTGCACAGTGCTTCCCTTTACATCAGAACAAAGTTCAGTACAAATGAAGAAAGTCAGTTTGCAGCATGGTGATGAAAGCTTCATTTCGTTATTGACATAATTCCTGAACAAATACACTTATGTCGTCTGACAGGGTGCTAAGTTGGTACTAGAGTCTCAAGATGATGAAGCTATTTAGCTAAGTCCATTCAACAGTCAATCAACAAAGTGAAATAGAGTCTGTCTCATCTTCCACATTCAGGGCAAGAGGGACACAGGTTGAGGCATGCAAGGCCAAAATGAAACTTGAGACGAGGCTTTACCAATGCTCTTATGTCTTTGTGTATGGGAAGTTTTTGTCACACAGACGCTGACAAATTATTCATCTCAACAACACATACCAACATGATTGTCAATCAGAGAAGAGTCTACTTTTGATGTGATTAAATGATCCATGCAGATGCATTACTCATAAGATAGGTTCACTGATATGACTAATTCTTGGGCCATAATGTGTCAAGATGCTTTTGTTTGCAATATTTCCAGTGAAGGTGCAACACTGAGATATAGAAGAACAAAATCCATGAATGTTATCACCTTCAATCTTCAGTGTGCCAAGTTCCACCTCTTTAGACTCTTATCAAGTCACTATCCTTCATAGCACCCTTTATATTTCAGACCTACTTCCAGTAAAAAGTTTTACAAAGCACAGTAAATACAATCACCTTCAATGCACAAAGTTCAGAACACTGGAGGCAACAACGAAATGATTGTTGATCCTAAAATCAGTTTACTTTATGTAAGGTTGCGTGATTTTTCTAATCAGTACTAATGTTCCTGTGAACTGCTTTGAAACATTTTATGATGAAGGGTGCTGTGTAAGTGCAAGTTATTGTCGATATTGGTGTTCTTTACATACTTAAAAACACCAAATACAGTACTTTCAATCAGGCCATAGTGAGGATAGCTTTACCAGATATTGTAAGCAACCAGTCCAGCAAATGACCAGAAATACAAAACAGAGGATCAGATTGCAGCAGAAATTCTGAATGAAAATTAATAATGAACCAAACTGAGATTGGCAGACTGACTGAAGGACAAAAGTTACAGCACTTTTGAGGCTGACTTCCATGTCTTGAATTACACATTAATTGTTTCTTCCATTCATTACCAATGCACAAGGGGGAGATTTCTGTGTGTATTTAACAAAGCAAATCAATGAGATTAACAGTTGTTTCCTTTCTAAAAAAAATCAAAATCTCCCTCTTTAAATAGACCTTAACTGCAATTTTTTTGATTAATTCATCGGTTGTGGGTGCTGCTGACAAAACCAGTATTTATTATCCATTCCTAATTGCTCTTGAGCAGGTGCTTATGGTCTACCTTCTTGAAGCGCTGAAAATATACTTTGCTTATTTAGCTGACTCATTCATGGAGGCACAGTAACATATGAGGAGTGATATACTTCAAATTTATCGATAATGAATCGTCTGTTTTGAGATCGTAGCCGAATAAAGCACACTGTGCAGGTCAGATTTTGGCAAGTGGGATCCTGGGAAATGAGAGAAGGGAAAGGCTCCCTTACTAACGTGACCAGCTGTCACTTCATTGATACACGAGCTGCCATTTCAAAATCAAGCCGTTTCAGATTTAAACATACCTTTCCTGTTCTGGATAACAGAAGTTCTACTGACATTTTTGTAGCTACTTTTAATCATACTGCCACATTATTTTCTCCTCCACACAATTCTATGACACCAATAATATGCCTTACCCAGTGGAGTGTGGCAACTGTGAAGGGGAGGATGTGCACAGTTCATAGATTGGCCAGTTGGATGCCAGATGTAATGTAAAAATACAAAGTGTGACATGATACGTTTTGGGAGAAAAAGGCAACACATTTTGAAAAAAAGAATAAAGAAATGAAATGTGCAGCAAATAGTAAATCTTCAATCTCAAAAGAATTGAAGAACAGATTGACTTAGAGTTTCAAACCTACAAATCTTTAAAAGTAGGAGGACAAGTTAATAAAGCTGTAAAAGAAAGCACATTTTCACAGTTGTGGGGATATGAGATTTATTCAGTAGAGTCATTGAGTACAAAGAACGCTGCTAAACCAATCCAAATAATTGGATAGTCTACAGCTAGAGCTGTGCCAACTTTGGGTGACATTCCTTGCTAAGAATAGTAAGGCGATGGAGAAACTGCAGAATAATTTATTAAGATAATGCCAGGCCAAAAAGACTTTAGGAGAAGGAACTGGAACACCTACAAGTACTTTCACAGCATAGAACTTTTCAAGTGCTAACCTATAAAGCTTCAATATGGAAGGCATGAGGGTTGGGCACATTTGTGACCAGGTGTGTGACAACCACATTTTTTACACGCTGAACTTTCCCAGCAGAAGGCAGCACTAACTGCCAGGAAGGCTGAAATCTTTTATAAAATCTGGAGCTAAGACGAGCAATTTAAGAAAAGCCACCTCTTGGTACTTTTAGCTGTGTATCAAGAAAGCAATGAAGAAACTTACTTTGTCAACTAATGCAATGGACACCTGCTTTGTGAACACAATTGATTAATATTGTCAATGTTTTCTGAGCAGCCTGAAACAACAAAAAATGAACACAAGATGTACAGTACTGGAGTGACATTTGCAGAAATAAATTGTGCCATGCTTACCCCAGGACACTAGCTGCGAAGTACAATGTAACTTTGTCATTGATCCCCCAGCAGCATTGAAACAATTACTTGCATCACTGTTCTGGCAAGTCCAGAAATGTTCAGCATTAGTAGTGCGTTTGGTTGCTTGGCAAAAGGTTTGTAACCTTGCCAGCAATGCATAAGATATTTTTGCCAAAATTGAGTCTCCAGCCTCAGGCTAGAACCAGATGCATGAATATCAGAGCCAAATATTACAATATATATTATTCAGGTTAGCTGCTTTTCATTAATAAATGAGAGTTAAAGACTTGACGCTAGCGTATTTTTTGTGAATGTTAACCTATCATCAACTCATCATCAATGGAAGCTATTGCTAATTTTAAAATGTACATCTTTCCTTTAGCACTGCTATTGATACCAATGAGTTTCCCAACGGAAATCCCTAGTCTTAAGTATTCAGAAGAAGAGGCAACCTAGATAAAGATATTGTGTAGGTTGAGATGCCTGAGAGATGCATTCCATTTGCTGACATCTACAGATCTTGATTTCCAGAAGTGATACTATTTTGGTTTTGGAAATGAATTACAACGGAAGACCCTCTTCAAAGAAAGCTGGGACATAAAATTTAATAGCAGTCACTAAGTTGATGAACTACAATGTTTGAGGCTTTTTTTGAAAAGCTATCCATCTGGACTTTTAATGGTAGTGCATGTCAAGATGATCATTATAACCCAATTTGCTGTGTACGCTAAGATGTTGTTAAATATTTCTTCATGACTTAGCACACTTACCTGTTAACAATCACAGGAAACTCTCAGCTGAGCCTTTGAGTGAGAAGACAATCAGACAATAATTATATTAATTTAACATGGAGCAAAATCTAGGCCAAGCATTTCTTCCAAGATAAAGCTCTAGTTAATCATTATAAATTGATTTCACTTTGGAGGGGACAGCCATTTCACTGGTAACCCACACCTGATGACACTGGTGAAATTTTTAGTCAAGGTGATATCTGGTGTATATTTTTTATTCACTCATGGAGTGTCAGAGTCACTTGCTGGGCCAGCATTTTATTTCCCATCTCTAATTGCCTTTGATAGGGTGGTAGTGAGTTTCCTTCTTGAGCTGTTGCAATCTAGGTGCTGTAGGTAAACCCTCAAAGCCATTATGGAGGGAATTTTAGGGTTTTGTCCCAATGACACTGAAGGAACTGTAATGTATTTCCAAGTTAGAATGATGAGGGTATCGGAGAGGAACTGACAGATGGTGTTGTTCCCATATATCTGCTGCCCTTATCCTTCAGGATGGAAGTTGTCATGGGTTTGAAAGATACTGTCTGAAGGTATTTGATGATTTCTACAGTGCATCTTGTAGATGGTACACGCTGCTGCTGCTAAGTATTGGTGGTAGAGAGAGTGGATGTTTGTGGATGTGGTGCCAATCAAGTGGGCTGTTTTGTCCTGGATGGTGTCAAGTTTCTTGAACCTTGTTGAAGCTGCATCCATCCAGGGAAGTGGGGAGTATTCCATCACATTACTGACTTGTGCCTTGTAGATGGTGGACAGGCTTTGGAGAAGCAGAAAGTGAGTTATTTACTGCAGTATTCCTAGTCTGTGACATGCACTTGTAGCCACTGTGTTCATCTAGTGACTCCAGTTCAATTTCTGGTCAACGGTAACCCCCAGAATATTGATAGTGGGGGATTCAGCGATGGTTACACTATTGAATGTCAACAAGCAGCAGTTAGATTGTCTCCTATTGGAGATGGTCATTGCCCGGCATTTTTTTGGCACAAATTTTACTTGCCACTTGTCAGCCCAAGCCTGGATATTGTCCAGGTCTTGCTGCATTTGGGCACGAACTGCTTCAGTATCTGAGGAGTCGTGAATGATGCTGAACATGGTGCAATCATTAGGAAACATCCCAAATTCTGACCTTATGATGAAGCAACTGAAGATGGTGGGGCCTAGGACACTATCCTAAGGAACTCCTGTGGAGATGTCTTGGAGCTGAGATGATGGACCTCCAACAACCACAACCATCTTCCTATGTATCAGATATTACTCCAACCAGCGGAGAGCTTTCCCCCCCAATTCCTATTGATTCGAGTTTCGATTGAGCTCATTGTTGTCACATTTGGTCAAAAGCAGCTTTGATGTCAAGGGGTGTCACTCTCAGCTCACCTCTGGAATTCAACTCTTTTGTCCATGTTTGACCCAAGGCTGTAATGAGGTCAGGAGCTGAGTGGCCCTGGCAGAAGCCAAACTGGGCATCACTGGGCAGCTTATTGCTGAGTAGGTGCTGCTTGATAGCACTGTTGATGACACCTTCCATCACTTTACTGATGATCGAGAGTAGACTGAGGGGCTAGTAATTGGCCGGGTTGGATTTGCCCTGGTTTTTGTATACAGGACATACCTGGGCAGTAGCACCAAAAATAAAAATAGGCTGAATTTTACCAGAAATCTAAGTGTTAATTTCAGGGAGTTTCATGGAGAATGTTTCTTTATAAGCCTAGTGGGTCTTCTCATATTCTTTTCTACAGCTTGCTTCATTAGTTATGTACCATGCCTCTATGCTGTCCAGCTCATGCTAGCTTCCACTCAGCAATAGCAGATATATCCACCACTACTGGGATCTCCAGGCATTCCCAGGCCTCAAAGGTAAGGCAAGACAAAAGGACTGTGAGCCTTTAAATTCTCAATGAGGAGGCAAAGCACAAAAAAGCAAGGCAGAGTTGCGGTGAACATCAAAGTAGGTGTAGAGTGAGCATGTGCTAAGACAGCAAGTAAGGAATCCTGAGATGTACCTTAGTTGAATCCATGAATTGGGTGCCTGCCTCTGTGTGTAAATCATCCTGGCAGCAGCTTATAATGGAAGGTACCGATGCATTCCAAAGTGCAGCATTGAATTGGAGAACAATATTGAAAGTGGATTAAGACTTACATTTAAATTGGCATTTTTCTGATCACATACATTTTCCCAACTGACTCGCCAATGTTCGTATGTTCAGGGTCTAGGTGAAATGTTCCTACCTTCAGCTAGAGCATTTTGTTGAGGGAAATTTGTGGTGCCCATTCACCATGGCTCAGAATGACTTTTCTCTCACAATCTTCTGCAATTCCCATTATTAATTCTTCAACCAGGCTCTTATGCTCCTTTTTAGTGAATTGTATGGCAGATGAGAGGACGTGCTCACTGCTGCCATGATCTTCTAGTGTTCATAACACTGTTACCTTACTTAACACCCAGCTATGCAAAATTTCAGGCGCTGCAAGCCTCACACAGTGGTGCTGGACCATGACACAGAGGAATAAAAACTCACTCCACACTTCATGGACAGGGATCTGAAAGTGCTGGGGCTAGTGGGAGGAGCTGGTGTGAAGGAGGACAGTTCTTTTTCCTGCAAACAACAACATGGGCCCATGTCATCAGACACAGCCAGCCTGGACACGGACTTCACCTAGGGCTGGTGCTGCCATTTCTGATGAGCCTTTTTATATAATTATTAATGTCCCCAACTTTACCCCCAGGGGAATGATTTTAGAATTCCCCATGCCCTCAGCTCTATACCCACCCCAGGTAAGGGCCTGTTTGAAACCCTCTTCTGGAGATCCCAGGAGCATCCAGTGCCCTCCTATTAACTATGGTGCCCCACTGTACCAATTTTAATTGTCCGCTATTATTGTCAACATGCCCTCAGTTACCAAATAGAAAGAAACCCATTCCTAGTCTGAATTGACTGTTTACTGCAGGACTCATAGATATTACCGTGTTAGATCCCTGATCATTAATACCCACGGGCCCAGGATTGACTATGATCCACCTCCCTAGGCAGACTTGACAGGACTGCCCTGACAGAACATGATCCAGTCCCTCGAGTGATGTCTCCACTGCATCCTAACTGACTTATCCGTAATCCCCAGACCTGAACTGCACGAGTCCTTGACTGACTCTGGCAGCTTTCCCTGACCGAATGTCGTCCCCTTTCACTCTACTAAGGACTGCTCCCCTTTGACTTCCACACATTTGACTTAAGAATGTGTTTGCCAGCCACGTAAGCTGCTGGAACATGCTGCAGATGTGAGGCTGACACTGCAAGACCTTGTACAGTGACACCCCCTTGGCTGTTCAGAGTTCCCTATGCTTTCACTGTACTAAAAATCAATGCAAACACAGAGGCTGGCAACATCTAACTAGGCACTGAAGACTCTGTGCTGAGAAAACAATAGGATTCATACAGAGAATGGCAGCCCATAAATCACTGCTGAAGTCATTGAGTGTGTATGAATAAATTAATATGCAATAGACAGCTGGAAGTCTCCAAGTAAACGCAAAGAGCGTGAGCGCTAGGAAACACAGTTAAGAATCATGTGCAGATGCATGAGTGTACCTGCACACAAAGTGATCTGGGAGAAGCATGCATGTCATAGGAGTCTCTGAGTTCCAAAGAAAAGTGTTATTGGGTTAAACGAGTGTGTGAATTGGATTGAGAGCAGGCACAATGATTTGGTGAGGCTGGTGGTTTACTGACCCCAACCTGTATGGATGAAGGATTGAGGAGGCCATGGAGCATGAAGGGACTCGGTTCAGTAGAAGCAGCTGGATGATGACTGGGACAAGAATTCGGTGAGATACAGGCACCACAAACCTGCTCTGATTTCCACATCAGGAATTTGTCTCATTTCTCAGGAAAGAGAGGAGAATTGGAAGTGGTGTATTATTAAGGTGATTTGGGTGTTCATGAGTTGCAAATATATAGAGAAAAGGCAGTCACCGCTTAGTGGTGAGATTCTGAAGTCACCTTTTAAGACTTGAGGGAAAGAGCACAAACACTTTTCTCCATGTTGAGATTCTGATTATTTTTTCATTTTCTGTTTCTCCCCACCTTTCTCACCGTTCCTCAGGCCACATCAGGGGATGGCAATTCCACACATTATTTTTGTTAGTTCTCAGTTCAAAAGGGAGCAATTTATCCTATTGTTGAAGTAATCAACTGGAATTGAGAATCTTAGTTTAGGTGTCTACAGAAGCGTTCAAAATGATTGATATCCACTCTCAGATAACAAGTGTTCCGCCAAGACCTTTTATAGATGTGAACTTCAGAATCTCAGAGAAAGTCTTAGAAGGTTCTCTGCTCTCTTGACGTGGGAGTGGTTCTTCCTCATGGATGAAACAAGACTTTTCACCCTTTGTAGCACCAGGACTGGCCAGGGCCTAAATAAATTTAGGAGAACCTACACAGTGCGAATTCTATACTGTTTATTGGAGGGAATAATTGTTTGTATTTTATTTCATTTAATATATTGGCCTGAAAGTTCTGATGGAAATCCACCTCTTTTCTGACTAAGCTGGTATGTATCTTATAGTTAAATGGCATGATTTGTTTCTTATTGTCACACACTGCCTCAGAAAGTGACCCTTAAAATATTTGCTGAATTAGATCACCAGATGGCACTGGTGCACACCTGGCACCTGCAAAGGGAGGCATTGTGTGTGTCCAAACCTTTTCCAACCAACCTGTTCAGAGATGTTTTACACAACTCTGAAGTACGAGGGACTTGAACCCAGGTCTGCTGGCTCAAAGATAAGGACACCACCACAAGAACACCTTAGCTCTTTGTGTCCAATGTGCCCTCACAATTGCCCTGAAACATTTGCACATAAAGTTACCTTCCAGAGAGCCATTGCTGTGCAAGAAGCAACATAAACAGTAGAGCTCTGTCACTGAACAGCTGCAGCATGTAAAAGGTCATTTTAGAATTTCTAACTTGCTGTAGAATCTTTCTGTAGTCTAGCAGTTTTTAACAGTACTTGAGAAAGTACATTAATGGACTGGGCAAATGGATTTTTCAATGAGCCTGCCTCTGTTCTTGCACTATGAAAAAGACGAGGATGAGACAGTCACTTCAACACACGGATGCCTGTTATACTGAATATTTAGACATAGAGAATAATATTCAGGTTTTATTGCCTATAAATTTCTCAGATGGCTATGCTTCTCTCTTTTCTGTAGGAAGTGAAAGCATGTTTTGAAATTGTTTTTGATACCTTGTCTTCTTATTGAAACCTTTCATGTGCTGTCATTTCCTTTAATGTGTTTTCCTTTAATATGAGAGAATTCATGCATTGAATTGCTAATGTAGCTGGTGGACTCAGCCTAGGTCTCCATCATCTCAGTTATAGGAATTAAATTCATTTTCACTGTCTGTGCACAGTAACTAACCTGTCTGAATCATACTCATGTTTTTTGGCCTTTAAGGACTGTATCTCTCAGCTCCTCAACCAAGGGCACTTTTTCTTGACCTATTAAGCAAAGGTAATGCTCTCCCCTTCTCCCATTTTCAGATCCTCCCTTTCAGTTGCACTTGGAATGCCATCGATTCTGACTGACTAAATCTTGCTCCTGAATGGCTAGGGCTGAGCTGGTGCTGGAGCAGACAGGATCCCGCACTGCAACTGATGATCAAAGGGCAAGAGTTATGGATATAAATGAGCCTAATTGCTCCTCTGAGATACTGGCTGCTTCTCCAAGATATCCTTATGGATATTGAAAAAAGTAACGTTTGTTGAGTTTACAAATTTTCAGGTTCATTGAAGAAATAAGAGTTGAGAGAGTAGCTATTGTTATCTCATTGAGAATCTGCATGGAGCTTAAATAAATATTGCGCTCTTTGCTGCGCTCTCACATTGCTGATCTTATCATTGTAGTGATTGGAACGAGGTCAGCCAGGTGGACCTCACAGAATATGAGTTCCCTGATTGGACCAGGTTAACAGCCCTAATCAGGGAATCCTAGCTCTCAGATGTAAACAGGTATGTCAGGGGCTCTGCTCACTCCATGAGATGGCTCTGAGCTAGCTGGGTCAGTGTCATGGATCACCGTGTAAATAAAGGGTGATTTGGTGACAGAATACCTGCCTGTGTGGAATTATTTCCATCTCCATGCCTCATATTTCTACATCTCCTGCAGTTTCTTCAGTCTGTCAATTTGGAAACTGCAAAACCTCCTTCACAGCCACACTTAGTGATTTGAGCATTAGTATTCCTCCTCTAATTGCTGTTCTTCGGCAAAGATGATACACAACCATTTCAATAGCAAAGGGCTAACAAAGTGTTGGAGGAAACTGATCACTACTCCCACTCCTTTTCACCCAGGGGTCTACATCTATCCCATACTTCCAATGCTTGCACATGCAGACTGTCTTTAAACACTCTCATGATGGGCCGCGTGAGTTCTCACAATGATCTGCAATCAAAAAGACACAACATTGATGGCAGGCATTCCTGGTGAATAATGCAGGTTTACCATCTCCTAGTTCATCTTATTGAAGGGAAATGACTGGTCAGAGGGAGGCTTCAGCACAGGGAATAGTGTTTTCATTTATTTTGATCAAGCTTATGTGATCACTGAATCCCTAACTTGTAGCGTAGCATGCCTTGAGGTGTTGCAGGCTGCCTACACTGCCCCAGTGATCTTTGCTTTTAATCTTCAAACCAGTATTTCATGTGGCTTACTGTTTCAATCTCTAGAGTACTATCCCTTATTCTACTGGTAATACATCAACAAATGAATCAAAAACCCAATAACTCGTCCTGAGGCTGCACTCTCTCTCAAATTGCAGCTGCTTCTTCAGTCTTTTCAGTTGCTACTTTCAGTGATGACTGTGGGGCACTTTAATCAGATTCAGTATTCTCAATCAGAATTCAATTTCCCTTTTTTGCACGGATGGTAAACCAATAACCAGCAGTTTTACTACCATCATCTAACTCTGCATAATTAATGAGGCCCTTAGGCACTTCTAAGGTAATTTGAGTTGCTTACTGGTAAATTACTGGTTAGAAGTCTCACCTCAACAGAAACCTACTAATGAGAGTAGAATATAGGTTGTTGTCTGTTATTATCAGTAATTAATCTTTCCACAGTAACACACTGATGCTCAGGGATAAATTGATCATAAATTGCATGCCGTCAAGAGTGGATATCAGTAATGAAATAGTACTGTGGGTTTTTAAAAGCTGCATAAATGATGGTTCGTGGTCAGGTATTTCACTCAACTGAACTACTGTGGCATTTGGCTTGACTCATGGCTCCTCAAAGTCTTCTCATCATGTTTCAAAATATAAAAGAGCAGCAGACAAATTTGCTCTCTAAAGAAACAATGATAAACCAGAGAAGGGGGCAAAAATAAGGATAAGATCATCTCTACAGAATGTTTGTATTATGGCTCCTTCATGCACTAAATAGGACTGAAGAATTAAAAGTAAAGTGTACCAGGATTGAAAAAATAATGCTCAGTCCTGATTGGAGGAGAGGTGAATACGGAAGAGACAGAGTTTGTGACAAACTACTCCTCACGGACTGGACCAAGATTCTTGGCTGACCTTTCACCTTTTGGCTGTGACAGACATAGGATGGGTTTGCAGTCTGTTGGTTTGAAGGGAGGGGAGAAATTGAAAAAATCTTGCAGAAACATCAGTTAACAGTAGGATTGGGGGTTTAGTCTGGATCTGTTGCCACTCATTATCTGATGGTTAACTTGGAACATGAACTTTAACTTGTGTGTATTTCCTCTGTTGCACAGTTGGATTCATGGAAGTTAGTGTTCTTACATACTCCTAGCACTCACTTGAAACAGAAACAGTGAGGGGGAGAAAACCCGTAACGAACAGAACAAAAAAATGCTGAAAAGTGCTAATAGCTTTCTATTAATTTATAAAAAGAGTTTTTTTAATCATGGAATCAAAGAAAAATGACTGTAAGAAAAATAACTTGACAATTAGTCCTATTTAACTAAACAAAGGAGAAGTGCTCCAGGGAAGGAGGAGTAAATCAATTCCCTACTTTTTAAGCTCCTCGGTTGGGTACAACAAAGATTTTTAATTCCTTTTAGCATGCAGCTATATCACACTTAAATTAAGACAATATACACTAGTTCAAATTTAAGGAGCCAATAAAAAGGTTTTCTTGAAATGAAGAGGAATTTTATTACTTACTAACCTCAAAAAAATGCAGCATCAAACACAAATTTATGCATAAATTTTAAAAAGGGAGAGTGCCTAGTCCAGGAATATAAAAGAATAATGCATTTTTAAAATTCTTAGACCCATTGAGGTGTTAGGTTTTAACCTGAGACCACCATTGTTAATTGATGACTCATATCTCAGCAGCAGTGAAGTCATTAGATAATTTGTTTTCTTGGTGAATGGACATTTCTCTGATTTGATTCTCTCCAGATGCTGCCTTCGGAGACCCTGAGGGAAAACCGGGTGGGAAACTCTTCTAGTTTTGCCGCTGTAAATCCAGTTTTTTCCATTCTCTGCTCTGCCCAAAATTAGTTACCTGAAATATAGTTAATTTGTGTCCTCCTGGGTCTGGCTTCATTGCCTTTCTTGGCTGGATAATCTGCAAACAATTTCATCTCCAGGATGTGAAATTGTCTACAAAGGTGTAAATTAAACAAGAGATACTGATCTGAGTTTCGATGCACTTTGATAATAATGTTGATTTCAGTCCTGAGTTATTATTGTTTATTGATAGTTTTGTCAGCTGGCTCAATTTGTGATGAAGTGATCACCGTGGCCAATTTAAATGAGTATTTTCCTTTCTTAAAAAAAAATTTTTCGTCTTCGCATGCTCTTAGGTATTAAAAAAACAGTTGATAGAAATCAAAGGTTGTTAGTAAAAGTTGACTACTACTGTAAGATATACTTGTTTCTTGTCTGCTGTCAAAAGGTTGCTCCCAGGCTCCAAATGAATGATTCTGTTTGACTGAAATATTGTACAGGTTAAACCCAGACGAACAATAACTTACCTGCAATATATCCCCATTACAATGTGGCATACCTGGGATGTCTCAGGTAGAAATTCAAACTACCTCCAATACCCAAGCTTTCCATTTGTTCTGGGAAACCATATGAATAACTTAACCCTCAGTACAATCCAACTGTAGACTTTGCATCGTCAAGAGACTCAGAAAGAGGATACACATTGTTTAATGTGATCACCCTTCAGAGTCCAACTTTATCAAACAAACACAGGTCACTCTTTAAATTAAAATAACTTTAGGTCAATTTACCAGATTCTCACCAGGGGTTCCCATTTCACACTTAAAAATTTCAATTTCCAAACTAAATGTTATATTCCTAAAAGGAAAAGAATCATAAAATTACAGATTTGGAACAGGATCCCATATGCTGTGAGCTAAATATGTGAGGCTCCTCACATCTACTTCTCTGTTCTACCTTTCCTTCTGTCTTGTACTTTTTTAAACTCAAATGCACCTTCTGACATGCTGTTTTGCAAAGTCAGTAATTATCTCATTTTCTTACTGCAACTGCTACCAAATAATCCCCAAACAGATACGTGCAACATCAAAATTTTTAAGTTAATTTTTCAGTAAATTAAACAGCACTTTTCACAGAATACATCTGAATAAGTTAAAACTTAAAATAGATTCAGATGAATAAATTACACTTTTAAAACAATTCAATAAATTTCCATCTGCACAATCACAAACACAATAGTGACTCAGATGAAGCAATAGTTCAGGAATATCACTTCTGTAATATTAGGAACTGGAAGATAATGAAAAATCATTATCAGTGGTGTCTTCTAGTATGAATTGAGTTGGAATATTTAATGTGCTACATACTGTAGTTGAATGTGCTTAAATTGGCAAAGGAATTAAGTCGTCAAACAGTAGGGCTACAAAATAGAAAGTATTCAATGCTGAATCTTACATTTCTTTAACCAACTCTGAGTTGCATGAGTTTATTGGAAGGATATTACTGTTACTCCACCTTATTTTACCAAACTCGCCAAATCAACTACCTACCCTGCCCCTGGAATGTATCATACTCGATTCTAGCCCCATCTTACTACACACTTTTCTCAGAACAAGTCATCATTCAGTGTGTATCTGCGAAAGTCCAACGTCCCTTGAAAGGCTGCAGTAAACCCAGACAAACACTAGTTTTCCAAAGCTGTTCACTTCTTCATGGACAAATTTTGAACATATCAGAGAAGGATAAAATGGGATTGTGAGTCTCCCTCAGGGACCTGGAGATCCTGGTTAATGGTTTGGTGCAGAGGATGGCTGTCCTCTTCCTAGAGGATATTCGGAGGAGATAACACCACCAGACCCTGGCAGCTTGGTCCAAGTTTGCTACCTAGGTCAGTGCAGTCTCTGCTGCACCGCAGTGTCACACAAAGGTTAATGACCTTCTCTACCATACCAGAGTAAGTGCCACACTCTTCTCTCTGGCACCTCATAACCACTATCTCTGCTATTGTACCTTCCTGCCACCACAAGGCTCATGCTCTGCCACTCTCACTACTGCCTGCAACATTTTCCCACACTCACTCTCACTAACCCCCAACAAATTTGCACATCACTAACACTGCATGCCATCTGCACAGTCTACTCATAACCTCGGAACAGTTCACTGCCTTCCAACCAGCTGTACCAGCTCTAACTGCCATGAGATCCACTTCTGTTTCACTCAGTCCCTGCCTTTCTTTTATTACAGGAGAAGACAGCCCATAACAGATAGTGAGAGCCTATACAGATAGAGAGGTGCCATTAGGCTCCTCATCCAAGACAAGGCAAGAATCCTGTCCCATGCAGAAGAAGACTGGGACGCATTTTGCAAATATGCAGAGACATCTTGTCCAACCAACCAAGTAACTCTCACAATAACTCTCACAACTCTCACAATTAGGGTTAGGATTAGAGTTACGGTTAGGGGCTCATTCATTACACACCACTTCTAAACACTAGATATGACACCGATTCTCTCTTGTATCTTGCACATACAGCCAGCATTTCTACCACTACCTCAGTTGAAATCGCCAGCTCCCCAGAAGCCGACTCCTTGGCCTTTGAGGACATGAGGACCAGGTCCTCACAGCAAGCATCGCCAAGGCTGCCCTCTGCACCCCCTTCAGCTCAGATACTAACACTTCAGTGAAAACGTTAGTCTCAGATGATGAGGAGACAGTGGTGTCAACAATCAATGACTTCATCCTTACGCTCAGTGAGGAATAGGAGCAATAGATAGATATGTGGGATGCAATGGCTCTCATTGCCCAAATGTTACATTGGTCACAGCATTGAATACAGGAGTTGGAACGTTATGTTACGGCTATACAGAACATTGGTTAGGCCACATTTGAAACACTGCATACAATTCTGGTTACCCTGTTATAGGAAGTATGTTATTAAACTGCAAGAGAGCAGAAAAAAATTACAAGGGTGTTATCGAGGCAAGAGGGTTTGAGTTATATGGAGAGGCTGGGTAGGCTAGGACTTCTTTCCCTGGAGCGTCTGAGCCTGAAGGGTGACCTTGTAGAGGTTTATAAAATCATGAGGGGCACAGATCGGGTGAATAGCCAAGTTCTTTTCCCCAGGGCAGGGGAGTCCAAATCTAGACAGCATTGATTTAAGGTGACAGGGGAAAGTTTTAGAAGGGATTTGAAGGCCAGGTTTTTCACACAGTGGGTGTTTTGTATTTGGAACGAGCTGCCAGAGGAAGTGGTAGAGGCGAGTATAATTTCAACATTTGAGAGACATTCGGACAGGTACATGAATACAAAAGTTTTAGAGGAATATGGGCCAAACACAAGAAGGTGGGAATAGTTCAGTTTGGGAAACCTGGTTGGCATGGACAATTTGGGACAAAGGGCCTGTTTCTGTGCTAAATGACTCCATGACTCTGAGCTGCAGCAGGACTGTCAGTCTTGAAACCTGTCTGTCTGCCTCCTTGGACAGCTGTCATGGAGAACTAGGGCCAACACACTCAAGGTCTGCTGGAGAGGTGCACATACTTGCATTTCATCGCCCAGTCAATGTTCCTGAGGACTGATGGTATAATGACAAGGAGATGGGGAACCTTCTGCATACTGCAAGTGCCCTCTCCTCAAAAGAGGACAGGGCAGTGCCAGGAGGCACCCAGCTAGAGGAGGAACCACACACATCCCCCTCAAAAGTTTCCACTGAGGACATTCTAGAGGTAGCTGGGCACTCCATATTCACACTTCCTGTCACTGCCTGACTCCTAGAAATTAAAGTCAAGGAGGGTCAACTTGCCTTTAGCAAGAAGGCGTTTGACATGTCTGATGACCCAGTCAAAAGCTCCCTAGGGGTCACATGACTAATTCTCCAGGGCCAATGGGCTCGACTAGTCAGTGGGTCCCTCTGCCCACGCTGAAGAACCAGGGAGTAGTGTAAGATCTAGTGGGAGGGAATAGAAGAAGACAACTTTATGAGGACATTTTGGGTCACATGGGTGACTTTGCACCAAATATAATTTTGCACTTTGCAATGTCACTAATTTCTCCTTATGTCTGATTGCTAGCTTCTCTGTTCAGGCCTCAATGTCATTGCTACAGCACGAGGCATCATTTTATTGGCACAGAAAATGTTCCATAGATGGAGGCCTTTTGCTGAGAGCCTGCAGTGTCATCTGGAAGCAATAGGAACAAGTTGTACACAGGGCTATGGGTGCTGCTGAGATCTTTGGCCCTCTTTATCCAACACTCCTGTTCTTTTGATGTCCAAAAGTGTATATGTGAATGAGTTGTTTCGTGAGTTGTTTAGTCAGTGGCAAGGAGGTACAACACAAATAGGCGGATATTAATGTGGCCAGGGGTTGGGTACCTCACAGCTCTGTGTCCTTCACAATACATGGGCCTGTGTGTAATGCTCATTCCCTTCAAAAGCCCTAACACTTACCCTGCCCACTCCAATTGTGGTCTTCTTCTCCATTGCACACTTCCAATTTCTGGGATGATGAAATCTGACAGTGAGCATTCTTCAGCCAGTGGCTTGCAGCCTCTTCCTCAACATGTCAGTGAGCCTCCACACATCTAAATCCCTTTCTGGTAGCCCTTCCCGTGATGGGCATGAGGAGTTGGCAAATGCTGGATGCCAATGCCATGGATGACGAGTGTACACAGCTGGTGCCCATGGATTGTACGCTGAGATGCAATTTGGCTAATGGAGGTGGTTCAGAGCAAGTGATGATCTGAGTCTGCCAGGCACCTGCTCTGACTTCCATGTCAAGTTTTCCTGACTTTTCATTTGTTTGGCTCATTTGATTGGATAGGAAACTGAATATTAAATTCACTATCAAGGTATTTGATAAGCAATAATCCCCTGAATTGACAACTGAAAACTGTTTAGTGAGAACTTAGCCACTCATCTTGTCGAAAGCATAGTTGTCAAGATGTGCCTTGTCAGACTTTTCATCTGATTTTGCCACAAATCTCAACAAAGCTGATGTCATTCAGACCCCATGTAATTTTACTTGGGGAAACCTGAGGAAGTATTTACAGATCAATGTTACCTATAGAGACCCGTTTCTTATCTCTTTAAAATATTACTTGGCATGCAGTATCATTATTGTTTTCAAAGACTTTATAACACAGATTTCAAACCTTCCTAGTTCTTGTTGCAATTTCAAATGTTAGAATCTATTGCACAAGAATAAACAAAGAAAGAAATTGTGAATAAAAAGGGAAATTATTTGCAACCATTTGACACTGAAATAAAATCATATAAATTGCAACTACAATATAATACTCTCCCAAAATAGCTGTTTAGTAGGCTGATTTTCAAATGTACAAGTACATTTCTGAAAATATTACTGACAATCCATTCATCAAAATATTGCACTTAACCAGAGATTAAAAACACAGGAAACCATTGAATGTGCCAGAGTCACAACTTATGAAAAGAAATGAAGAAACACAGAGCTACCCTCACAATATCAGGTGCATGTTGACAGCCAGAAAATAACATGCATCCATCAATGATCAAGAGGCTTTCCAAAAAACATATACAAAATATTCTGTTCAAATGAAACCAATCAGTCTGACTAGCAAAACCCAGCTATCTGTACAATTTGTACAATTCCATGATGTAAGCCATCACAGTATAATCAGGATTCTTGCCAAAGAGCAATTAAAGAGAAGAATTAGGCTTATTATGTAAAAGTGAGTTAATGTCTGATAAAATGTTTCACATTTATTCCATTCATTTGCACAAAGGAATTAAGCCCAGTTTGATTAATTTACGCAGAAATTTCCCAAAACGGTACAAAAAAAAATGGGTAAAGCAAATTTTAATCACAGAGAATGTATTGAAGATTGTCTGGTCTTGATTAGATTAAAAAAAATAATGCTTGCCATTGGCTTTTGCCACATCCATTGCTAATTTTTCCAGAGCTGTCACAGCTCTACAAAACAAAGCTGTAATCTCCTCTGATGGTGCTGACAGTTAGAAGTTACCTTGCCCAAAATGAAGATAGGTAAATCCTCATCATCATTCCTATGGCTATTGTCTCTATAAGCATTCTCTGAGGTCATTGCTAACCATATGCAAATCCAGTTTATATTATAAAATTTAGAACTGATCCTCAATGTATTGCTTATATCTAATCAAGTCCTGAGATTAGATTCCCCCCATGAGTTTTTGAACACATCACTAGTTTGATCCTTGATTGGGAGGTGTGATCATATCTAGTCAAATGAATTCTAAGACTTATTAGTCGTGTCTAGCTGCTTGTTTGATGCTGTGCTCTCTTTTCTCCTATTTCAGTGTAGCGTCAACATGCTGCCGTTGATCTCAGAATGATGTGCTGATCACCAAGTTGAGAGATAAGGAGAGGGTGGATAAGCTGGAACCTTTTTTCCTGAAGCATAGGAGACTGAGGATGACCTTATAGAGGTCTATAGAGTCATGAGAGGCATAGATAAGGTAGATAGGTGACAGCATTTCCCCATTGTAGGGGAGTCTCGGTAGTTGTGGAAGTGGGTACAATTTTGTCACTTAAGAAACATATAGGTACATGGATGGGATAGGTATGGATGGATATGAACCAAATGTAGGCAAATGGGCCTAGTTTAATTGTGAAAACTGGGTGGCATGGGCAAGTTAGGTTGAAGCACCTGTTCCATGCTTATAGATCTCTATGACTCTATTGAATATCGTTCAATAAGCTGCCTCCACCTGCAATAACAAAATACAAAATCTTAGCAAATAATGGAAAGATGTAAATAACAAAAGGAAAGGGCAGGATATACACAACATTCAGATAGCTTCTGGGCTTGCTTTTCTGAAGCATTTTCCTGGAAATTTTCTATACAGGCATGCTGTAAGTAGAATGGATAGAATCCGGTTATAATGCCCTTCATGGCCATTAACAAGACAAAATTGCAAGAGAAGAATATTATTAGGTGCAACATTAGACTGGCACAGACACCTTTATTGCCACAGCCAGTAAGAACAAATAGCTTTAATTCTGTGAGACTGACAAACTTTGAGCCAGGAATGGTTGGCTGGTCCGACCAAGTCCACAGGTAACTGTACACAATCTGTAACATATGTTAAGGTGAATGCTTAGACTGACTTGCAGCACAACTTCAACCCTACATCAACAGCTGGTTTAACTGAGGACTCATTTAATCTTCTCAGTGGGTGGTAGTTATAGGAAGTTGTGAACTGAAAGACTGCAGACAGAAGAAAATATTCTTCCAGTCTTCACAATGCATTAAAATTAATATTAAATAATTGTCTGCCTTTGATCAGGATGGGGTATTAGGGCCATGTAGGGAACTAAAGGGAAATTCCGTCTTGAGGCATGAAGAGGAACTGATGACCAAGCAACAGAGCAGTACAGCACCACATTTTCTGTTCGATGGCAGGAAAAATGAACAAGATGGCTACAAAGAAGGTATTCCTCTTGTCATTTCAGGGCATCCTCCCCAGGGGACAGAAGTGCACTGTGGCTGTTAGGAAGTGATCCAAGGGCTGTAAAATAATTTGGAACCATCTTCCCTGCCCTGTACAAATTTACCTCTGCAAACATTCTGTTAGTTGCTTAAAACAGGTATGGACCATCAATTAATTTGGCATGATCAGATGTTTGGTATATGAGTTCATGCAAAGACCTATTGCCATGGTACAAAATGTCTCTAAGTTGGTCTCCATGCTATTGAACATTCATGTTACAACTCCTTTCTGAAGTGAAGGTACCTGATACATAAACGTAAAGGATTGCTTAGGTCTAAAAAGGTATGTCCTTGAGTACAAATGAATGTGGGAATGCATTCTTCCCAAAGGAACCATGCAGTATGATTGAAATATCAAAGGCATTCAGACAATCTTAACTATGCATGGATCTATTGATTTATTTCCAAACTACCTCTCCCAACATGTGTAAAGACCATATTTTTTAAAAAACGTTTTTTTTGTTGTGGACTGACATGGGAAGAATCTGTTTGAAAAGAAATTGTTAAAGGGTTGCTGTACCTTTTAAAAGAAAATAGCCTGACACACATTGTAAGTACTGTTTACACAGCTGCTTGCTAAAACAGCAGTGGAAGTCTAGTTTGCAGATGAACTGGAAACAATAGATGTGTATAAATGAAGCTTTGGCTGATAATGAGTAGTTCATTGGTCTTTGAACTAGTGAACAGTTATTAATGACAAAAGTCTTCTGCCTGCTAATTACTATAAGATTGGCTCCCAGATAGCCAAACAGATTGGGGGTGGGAACGTTTGATAGAAGCAAATGAATCTTTGTGAAGGTAGGACAGTGTTTTTCTCTACAGTAAAAAGCATCTCAAGCCAGAAGAAAGCCAGTTTGTTTCTGCCTTCCAGTTGATGTCAGCTGTGACTTTTAATTGCTAAGTCACAAACCTTCATAAGTGCGAAGCAGTCGCCCATACTTCCAGCAAAAAATGAATGTATCTGAGATGCAACATTCTCATCATCTTAACAAACTCTGTAGACTGGGGCCCCTTATCAGCTGTTCAGTCTTTCCCTCCACCCATAATACCATTTTTTTTCTGTATGTGTCTGTCTGTCTGTATGTGTGTACAGACAGCAGTTTATAATGGGGTTAGAACTTTAACTACCAGAGGGCAGCAACAGTTCATAATTGTTTATCTATGGCTAGGATTTACCTGCGTGTTATAAGTAGCCCTTCTTGTTAAGCACAAGATACCAGGTCTATGCCTTTCTGTCAACCATTCTGGGTCTAAAAGATAGATAACTTTCGGAATTTTGCATGCTCTTTTAAGAAATAAAACTCTTTAACTTTGTGATGACTCCAGGAATAGTAGCGCTTGATTTCCAGCCTGTTACCCAGTGAGGCATGACACAAGGAAGGTTCTGCATTGGGACTGCTCAAATCAGCCCTGTCTATCATTTATGTCCCAATAATTCTGGGTGCACAGAATGTCATTTGATTTCTGCCAGAGTCTCTATGAATTTTAGGGATGTATTGAAATGTTAGTGGGTTACCACAAGACAACTGATTGCAATCAGGCTGAAGCCAGATTTAGCAACAAGTTGTAAGAAAATATTTAAGACATTATTGGAGACTGCTTTGAAAGTGTTTGATTCCTAAGATCTTAGACCATAACAACTTAATTTATAAAATCATTAGATCATAACAAATATTTGCAGGAGTGAGCCATTTGGACCTCCAGCCCTGGCCCATCATTTAATAAAATCATGGCTAATCTGACTGCAGCCTTATCTCTATTTTCCTGCTTGCCTCCCATATTCCTTACTTCCCTTGTTGATCAAAAAATCTAATCCACTCAGCATTAAATATTTTCAAAGACCCAGCCAAACACATGCAGGCTCCATTTCACTCAGGAGAGTATGTTAACAGACATGTAGATTCCATCAAAAATTGTTCATTAATGTGATCATCAAAAAAATGGCAAGCGTCAATACACCCACTACATAAACCTAGTAAGTGTTCTTTTTGTTTACTTGAGGTTGGAATTCCGCAGTGAAGGGGAATTCAGAGAAGGATGTTTCAACCCCCTATTTCTAAACCATCCCTGTTCTTACATTCTAATCTTTCTTGTTTGCTGATGTGCTGAGATGGTATTTCATCAGTATTTTTTATTTATCCATTCACATGGTATGGGTGTCACTGGCTAGGCCAGCATTTATTGCCCAGAGGGCAGTTAAAAGTCAACCACATTGATATGTGGTCTGGAGCCACATGAGGCCAGACCAGGTAAGGATGGCAGATTTCTGTCCCTAAATGATATTTGTGAACCAGATGGGTTTCTCCCAGCAATTGGTAATGGATTCATTGTCATCATTTGACTCTTAATTCCAGATTTTTTGATTGAATTCAAATCCCACCACATGCTGTGGTAGGGATTTGAACCGCAGTCCCCAGATCATTACTTGTGTTTCTGAATTAACAGTCCAGTGATATGGCCATTAGGCTGTTGCCTCCCCTATTTGCCAAGTGATTGTCACATTTTGGGGTTTTGGATAATTTCTTTCTAGAGGTAAGAGATTGTAGGGATCATCAATGATCACCAGCTCCTTCGATCACAACAATGACACAGTCATTTTCTGCACTCAGCAGCTATAAGAAATTAACATCAGGCTGCTTCCAAATTTAGGGCTGCTTTGTATATTTCCAGCAAGCTTTCTCATCTGTGTTTTCTTAAAGCCAGCATGGTTTTCGCTGCTGCAATAGGACCCCCTGCCCATCACATTTGCCACCCTAAGCAAGCATCCAGTTCACAAAGCGGCACCTGCTGTGGCCCTGACTATGTGAGGGTGAGGGGAGGTGGAAGAGGCTGCCCACAGCAGGATGTCAATTAGGCTCATTATCGAGTCAGTTGCATCCTTTATTCTTGTGTCCACCACAGGTTAGTGGCTTCTTCGGAAATAAACGGAGGGCACAGGAATCTCCCATGTCCTCTTCAGGCCACCCAGTAAAACTGTGGGGTTTACCAGCTGCCTCTGGAGAAGGATGCCCTCGATATCAGGCATTCTGCTCCCAACAAGCAACCCAGTCTCATCCAGTGTGGTGAAGAGCAGACTGCCACTGAAAGTCAACCCTATCCTGCCCTTTGAGGTCTCTCTCCCACTTTTCCGTATCACCCATCTTGCCTTCATTCACCAGTGGCTTGGATTCACTCTGCAGTCGTGAGCTGCTGGTGAAACAGTCAGATAAATCGAGGACTATGAGTACTTGATTATATCAATAACTTTCGTGGCTGCCCCAGAAGTAATGGGGCTTGAAAGTCAGTGCACTTTCCCAAGTGGATTTTAATAGCAGACAGAAAGAACATGTGCTCACACTGTACTTTTTCCAACTCAACAAAATCAGTAACAGCTATTACGTTTCTCTGGGCAATGCCTTGATCAATCAAAGTCAATCTGACCAGTTTAAAATTTTTAAATAAATTTGGCGGTTAACTGTTAATTAGTACCTAACTGGTTCATTCTGCAAGGCAATGCCTCTGCAAATCAAAGTCCAAATAACAACCAATCAATATTCTCTTATGGATAAATATCGTCTTCCATTTATTTTGTGATCTTTTGCAAATTGTCCTGATAGTTCAACATGAAAAAAAAATTCCACGAAATTTTTTTTTCAGCAATGCATACATTCCAGCTGAATTAAGCAGACCAGACAGACTTAATTGAAAACCAGTTCCATTAGATGTGAGCTGGATGCAATGAACATTCATTGACTACAAATTGATTGTTGCTCATGACACAGATGCTCTCTATTTGTTCTCTGAAGTAAATGCAGCTTTTGATGCTCAATAACAGTGAACATTTTCCACCATTTGAATGTTCCCATATTGACTAATGTGAAGATGTCATTCTACACTTGCATTACGGAGATAGCTGCAGTCTCTTGGACAGGGCTGTAAGATTGCACAGTGCTCAGGGTGGGTAACTTGCGTAGCTTGATTCTTCTTTCTGCAGTTACAATGACTTTACCTAGATAGGTCATGGTGTTAAAAAGCAGCAAATTTCGAATGTGGAAAGTAGATTTGCAATAAGGTGTCACCCATTGCACTTATCAGCCCTCAGAAGCTTTCGTTTATCATTGCCCTCCCACTACATGCATTGTGAAGGGCAACCTCTGGATGGCAGTGCTTGACCTGGTGCATGGCATCAGGAATTGGGGAGGTTCCAACAGTGGCACATACTTTGCCCACTGATGAGCACATGATACTGCAAGTGGGACTCCAAACAGACGTGGTGCAGGCATAATGAGGTGAAATGTGGAAAATTACATGAGGAAAACGTCTGAGAGCTCATTGACTAGAAACCTTTCTTGAAATGCCTGAAATTGACAATTAGCCAATGTTTGGTAAAAATTCAGCACAATGTCAAAGAATTGCAGACTGCATAACATTTCACTCTAAGCTCCAATACTGATTCAGGTCAACAAACAATATTACTTTTCAAATAACAACAATATAAATACACACTAACATAAAATGGGAACACTTGTCTTTATAAACTACAAATTATTTCTGTACTCACGCAATCAGATGGTGTCAAACTATCTTGTATTGAAGTATTCTTTTCTCTATATTTATTACAATTAAGGTAAAAGAGAAGGTGGTATTTATGTAAAACTATTACACAGATAGATTAGTTTCACATTTTTATGAATATTAATTCATTAGATCACAATCTCAAACTATCTGCGACCCGACTGAAATGTTTTAATGTTACTAGGTTTATTATCTTATAAGTCACCTAAATTAAAGGAGAAATGTCAAAACAGTCTGAAATTTTGATGGCATCATATTATTGCTTTTGTATACTTAAATTCAATGTTACTAAAGATTGCAAGAGACGTTTTGAGCTTTAAAACTTCTGCACCATTCTCGCCTTTCATTTTCTCACATCACCTATTTTGTTTTTTGTAAATGGTAAAAGGTTCATCCCATCTTTTGTAAACTTAAGGAGATAGTTGTATATCTTGGTAACCAAAACATTTTTTGATTAATGGTAACCACTCACCAACCCCTTGACCTGATACATGACAGCTAGCAAAAATAATGTTGTTTTTACTTAAAACAAAGTACTAAAAGAATCACAGGAGTCTCCCTAGATTGCTTCTTAGGTGTTTTAAGGCAATTGGGTAAAATGAATCCTCTACAGCAAGGTTTAGACTGGCAAAGGAAATTGTTATTTTTTATCCATCAGGTCTGCTTTTAGTGGCATGCTCTATACACAGGGTGTTTTCTGGAATACACTAACACTTGAGGCTCTTTGGGTGCCTTCATCATTGTCAACTGATGTTTACATCTGCACTCATCACAGCATAACCTACATAGCCAAAAAAAAATCAGTGCAGCATGCCATATAACCTCGTGGAAGTAACACTGCATAATAGTTGGAAAGATAAGATCAGTGATATTTACCTCCTGGATAATTTTAACACTGAGTTATTTCCTGGCTTCTTCACAAAATGAACAAAATTGCATAATGTAAATAAAGCTAAATCTGCTCATCATGCTAATATCGTTCTATCACATTAATTAAAGCCTGCTTCAAAATGATGAAACTACACAATATATCCTACATGGAAAAAAATTACAGAATCTAATTCTAGGAGGTAACTATATTGGATGTAAAACATATGAAGGAAATAACACAAAAATTCAATACCATTGAAAAGGTATTATTTGTTTTTACTGTAGAAATTAGTCTTATTGTTTATCCCCACAGGTTTTAATGCAAGAGGTGGAATGCTAAGTCATGGAATTATTTTTTCAAACTGACCAACCTATTTATGAGAAGGTTAAGTGATGATCACTGCTTCTTTCTCCTAATCATGGTGCACATAAAATATCCAAAATTAAGTTTGAAATTAAATGTTCTAAACAATCGAGAGATTTTAAAAAGTTACTTTTTAAAAATACTTGTTTTCACCAACAGTTGGTTGTCCCAAGAATTAAAACATTTGGGTTATAGTCACTATCTTTGATCCTAGTTCTGTGCACTAACATAAAGCCTGCAATCACCCAGTTGGTGGCTGACAAATATTAACTCTAGTTACAGCACCATTTAAATTGTATCTTTAACAAAATGAAAACAGTACCAATCCCAACCAGGTATGGGCATCTCATAATAGGAGGAATGCCTTAACTTGATTTTACAATATTGCTTTCACCTTTACGATTTCCATGGCATTATGTGTGATACTTTCGGGCATATTGCATAATATTTCTGAAATGCATGCTTCCTTTAGCTAGTGAACCCTTTACTGTCATGTCAAGATGTCAAAACGGAGATGGATGGCGTGACTGTGTACATATAAGAGACAAATGCACATGTCTGGTAGTGAATGATATTTGTGGAAAATCACACATAATGGTATTTCTTTAAGTGATTTCATTAAATACACGTTATAAAGTTTGGTACTTTACCCAGATACTGGTTTAATTTAAAATAAGCTTTTATACAAGGCCCCATTATATATGAAGGTTATATGGGACAATGTCATCAAGTAAACAACAAGTAACAGCATCAAGAATAGATATGAATTGCCTCTGGGTTGCACAAGCACTCAATATTAAATACAACACCTAGTGTGCCTCCCATCCATATCATTGGCTGTACCGCTAAGTAAACTAATTTTTGTTTAGAAGATAATTTGTAATTTACCCATTACGTGTCTTATACTGAAGAATTTAAAGCAGTTTAACTTCAATTGGTCAATGACAAATTCCCTGTGTTTTCCTGCCTTCTCACTGTGTGCTTCTAAATGGAATAGACTGATTTTCTGCAAATTTGGGATTTTGCTGCATTATCACTTGACATATTTGTTCCATAAATTTGAGTATTTTTCATACTTTATTTAAAATATAACAGGATATGTCATTGAAACAGAATCTAATTATATTTAATACCATATAACAATAATTGCAGGATCTTAGTGAGGGATTAGGACTTAATTTGCACAAGCTGAGAATGTCTATGATTGTTCAGAATGATGATGCACTGTAACATAACATGGGTATTGACCAATATAAATGAGCTGGAAGGGCAAATGTTTTCAAAGGGTCAGCTGAGGCACTTTTTAAAATATATTTTGTATTAGCACCAAGATCAATAATTTTCATGATATACCAATGTTTTCAGAGATAATCCTCTTTTCACCTACTGCACTGTCTTCTGATTCTACTGTTCTTCCTCTAGGTTTGAAGAACCTTTAAGAGATAAGGCGAAGCGAAGGCCTAGTGGTATTATCACTGGACTATTAATCCAGAGATCCAGATAATATTCTGCGGACCTTGGTTTGAATCCCACCATGGCAGATGGTGGAATTTGAATTCAATAAATATCTGGAGTTAAAAATCTATTGATGACTGTGAATCCATTGTCAATTGTTGGAAAAACCCATCTGGTTCACTAATGTTCTTTAGGGAAGGAAACTGCCATCCTTACCTGGTCTGGCCTACATGTGACTCTAGACCCACAAGAATGTGGTTGACTCTTAACTGCCTTCTGGGCAATTAGCGATGGGCAATAAATGCTGCCTAGCCAGCGATGCCCTCATCCTGTGAATGAATAAAAAAGAAACAGTGATGATAGTTATAACACAGTGTGGAGCTGGAGGAACACAACAGGCCAGGCAACATCAGATGAACAAAAACGGTGATGTTTTGGGTCGGGACCCTTCTTCAGAAATGGGGGAGGGGTAGGGGGCTCTGAAATAAATAGAGAGGAGAGGTAGGGCTGGGGAAGGTAGGTAGGGTGGTGATAGTGAGTGCAAGTAGGCAATGATGGTGGTTGGTCAGTGAGGTGGGAGGAGCGGATAGGTGGGAGAGAAGACGGACGGGTCAAGGAGGCAGGGATGAAAGGTAGGTGGGATGGCAATAGGTGAATGCAGGTAGGCAACGGTGGGGATTGGTCAGTGAGGTGGGAGGACCGGATAGGTGGGAGGGAAGACGGACAGGTCAAGGAGGCGGTGATGAGAGGGAGGGTTGGTCATGGGATGAGGTCGGGGGTGGGGAGATTTTGAAGCTAGTAAAGTCCACATTGAGACCATTGGGTTGTAGGATCCCAAGGCGGAATACGAGGTGCTGCTCCTCCAGTTTCCGGGTGGCGTCGTTGTGAGACTGGAGGAGGCCCAGGATGGACAGTTATTTGATGGATGTATTCTTCAGCAGTACTGTACAGCATAATTACTACAACGCATTATGAGTGATGATAATCATTTTTCTTCTTTCTCTCTGCAGGTTTGATTCTTTTCTGCAGGTCATATGTATATTGTTATGGAAGTGTTTCATTATTAATCTTTTATTGAAGAGCAATTCATTTGAAAAGTCTTAGAGTTACCTGTACTTCTTTTTGACAGGTCATGGTGAGGACAATTGGATTCCTTTCTTTTCAGACCACTGAGCAGAAATCACAGGTTTACGCTAATTAAATGGCCAAGCCTAGATTCATCAGAAGTCACACATCATTAGTTCATTGTTGAATTTACTGGAAATTATCTACCTGGTGTTTATGGCTTTGTTTTGGACTTTGTTTGGAGTTCAGTTGTGGTAGAGCCAACTTGTTGGGGGCGGGGAGAGAAAGAGAGAGAGGGAGAGAGGAACTACCCAGCTCACACTCTGTCTTTATGAGATTATTTTGTGGCAGGACTGTGAAGTGACTGAAACTCTGTTAGAGCTGTTGTGTTTTTTTTTGATGAAAAAGCCTCTGAATTCTCACTATTTCCTCAGCAAAATGTAGTTGGAGATCCCAGTGACAACCACCTGTGTTTAAGTACACTTATCTAAATGTGCAAGAAGCCTGACTAAACATTGAACATTTCCTCAAGACAATACATTAAGGGCAATAGAATAACTTAGGAGAGAATAGAGCCCCTTAAAGATCATCAAGGCCGTCCATGTGTGAAACTGCAGTAAATGGGTGAGATAGTAAATGAATATTTTGCATCAGGATTTACTGTGGACAATGATATGGAAGCTGGAGAAAATGGGAACATAAATATTGATATCTTGAAAAATGTCCATATTTCAGAAGAAGACGCTCTGGACATCTCAAAATGCATAAAAGTGGATAAATCCCTGAGACTTAATCAGGTGATTCCCAGAACTTTGTGGGAAGTTAGGAAAGAGATTTCTGGACCCTTGCTGAGATATTTGTATCATTGATAGGCACAGGCAAGATATAGGAAGATAGGAAGACTGGTGGTAGGCTAATGTAGTGCCATTATTTAAGAAAGGACTTAAGGAAAAGGCAGGGAACTATAGAGTAAGTTGTTGAAGAGGATTCTGAAGGACATGAATTTTATGCATTTGGAAACGCAAGGACTGATTAGGTTTAGTCAACTTGGCTTTGTGCATAGGAAATCATGTCTCACTAACTTGATTGAACTTTTTGAAGAGTTGACAAAGAAATTGATGAAGGCAGAACAGTAGACTTTGTCTATATGGACTTCAGCCAAGCATTTGAAAAGTTCTGCATGATAGATTGGTTAGCAAGGTTAGAACGCATGGAATCTAGGGCGAGATAGCCTATTGAAAACAAAATTGGCTTGAAGGTATGAGACAGAGAATGGTGGTTGAGGGTTGTTTTTTAGACTGGAGGCCTATGACCAATGGTGTGCTGCAAGGATCAGTGCTGGGTCCACTGCTTTTCATCATTTATATAAATGATTTGGATGTGAATATAGGAAGTATGGTTAATAAGTTTGCAGATAACACCAAAATTGGAGATGTAGTGGACAATGAAGAAGATTATGTCAGAGTAAAATGGGGCCTTGATCAGATGGGCTTATGGGCCGAGGTATGGCAGATGGAATTTAATTTAGATAAATATGAGATGTCATATTTTGGTAGGACAGGGCAGCTCTTTTACAGTTAATAGTAGGGCTCTTGAGTCTGTTGCCAAACAAAGAGACTATGGGATGCAGGTGCACAGTGCATTGAAAGTGGAGTTACTTGTAAATGGGGTGGTGATGAAGGCATTTGGCATGTTTGCCTTCATTCGTCAGTGCATTGACTTTAGGAGTTTGGATGTCACGTTGCAGCTGTACAGGACATTGGTGAGGCCACGTTTAGAATATTGCATTCAATTCTGGTCTTCCTGTTATAGAAAAGATATTGTTAAACTTGAAAGGGTTCAGAAAAGATTTACAAGAACGATGCTGGGATTGGAAGATTTAAACTATAGGGACAGACTGAATAACTGGGGTTTTTTTTCCCTGGATCATCGGAAGCTGAGGGGTGACCTTACAGAGGTTTGTAAAATCATGAGGGACATGGATAGGGTGAATAGCCAAGGTCTTTTTCCCAGGGTAGGGGAATCCAAAACTAGAGGGCATAAGTTTAAAGTGAGAGAGGAAAGATTTAAAAGGGATCTGAAGGGCAATATTTTCATGCAAAGTGCGATGTGTTTATGGAACAAGCTGCCAGAGGAAGTGGTGGAGACAGGGACAATTACAATGTTTAAAGAGCATCTGGAAGGGTACATGAATAGGAAGGGTTTAGAGGGATATAGGCCAAATGTGACAAATGGGACTAGACCAGTTCAAGATATCAATTCGGCATGGATGAATTGGACCGAAGGGTCTGTTTCTGTCTGTATTGCTCTATGACTTGATGACTCTAAGTAACAACCAAAGCCCAGGTATATTTTTCCAAAATTAATTTCTGCAGAGAAAATTCATTGTATTTCTTTCAGTTGCATTTGTATTTGGAAGGATTGTTTATAAAGGTAAATATTCATATTTTAATTTAATCAGCTT
This sequence comes from Ginglymostoma cirratum, assembly GCA_024137785.1. NCBI lineage: Eukaryota > Metazoa > Chordata > Chondrichthyes > Orectolobiformes > Ginglymostomatidae > Ginglymostoma > Ginglymostoma cirratum. The sequence continues at coordinate 26,415,603 of JAHRHZ010000019.1, read as the reverse complement.
TATACCTTTACTGCATAAGTCCTATTTTTGTTATAAATATTGTTATCTGTAATGACCTTTTGCATTCTAAACTGAACATAGATACTATATATAACTGGCAATTTTGATGACTGAGTAAAACATTTTAATTTATGTTGCGTAGAGTGGATTAGTAGGACTACAGAGAGGCAGCGCACTCCTCTAGCCTTGTTCGTACATAACAATCACTAACGTCTCATACTGGAAATCAGATTTTAGTAGATTAACTGACACTTGCGAATAAAAATCAGCACAATTTCGGTGACTTTCACTTCATTACTACCCCTACCCAAAATTGTTGCTAATGAAGAAATCCCAGTTACTACATGTTCAGAAGCATGCAATCTTATCAGTGCAGGAAAGACTTCAATTAGAGCAGGATTCAAACAGTGATGATGAGGGTGAATTTTCGGGTGAAACTAATGGGATTAATGGGGGAGTGACAGCAATGAAGGAGGAAGGAAATGAAAATGGAAGGCATTAGGGGAGAGAGCTGGGGCAGAAGATGGCATCATCGCTTCAGGATAATTCCGGAAGGATAATACCAACATAAACTACTGCATTTCTTTTGTTATTGGCAAGCAACATAGATTAGGTTTTGTGAATCCAGTTTGCTTAAAATCTCATCCAGCTTTCTTTAAAAGATTAGCCTACAGCATGTGGTTTCAGGTAATCATGTATGTATCTAAACTCCAGCTTTCTTTGACTGTACTATTCATGGCAGTTAGTCATGTGGTTCATCCTAGTCTTCAGGTCATTAGCATATCCAGCTCTGAAAGCAACACAGCTTTTAAAGCAACAACACTGCTTTTTGTCCCTAAGGTAAAATTACATACACCATAAATATATAAAAATACATATACAATTGCAGAACTATTGACACAGAAAAAACAATTGAAAAATTCAACCATGCAAACAAGCATCGTGGGTCCAAACATACCCTGATTGAAAAATTTAAGAGCTTGCCAGCGTAAAATTTGATATTATGACAGGTGGTTTGACGAGACTTCTGGATTGTGTGATGGTATAACCTCTCAGATATTTTGACTTCACATATGGGTTCTCTCAACTTGTAAGTATGTTGGAGTTTTGACTGTTGTTAGCATGTTGATTGTTATTCTGATGATATTCCATGATCTCATTATCCAAGCTTATTACTGTGTGGTTTTTGCGCAACTGGAGCTTTATGCAGTTCCATAAAACCAGAAGATGTAGGAGCCAATGAAGTCAGTCGGCCAGTGCACTCTATATGCGGCAACAACTTCCAATTTAAATGGACAATCAGCGTCAGACATAGAACATAGGACTCCAATTTGTATGTTAAAATCGACCAATCGGCTGAGCAGCTTCAGCTGCCTGGTTGTCGGCTTTCTAACAATGACAGCAGACAAATCATTAACATTAACAGGGTAACAACTCTTCTGACTTTGTTCGGAGACTTTCTTTCCCATTATCACCAATTTTAGCAAGTTAGGACTAACTTTTATTTATGAGCAGGATGTTTAGATTTGTGACTAGATCATGTCATGTATGGCCATTCTTTTTAAGAAACAATTTGATGTATATCTGGACTGGACAGAGATTATGGTCACTGTGCCTATGTGTTCGATCATTTCAGTCCCACTATGGTGATCACCTTGTATTCTGTCAATGCCACATTGCAAACAGCTACTAAAATATCTGTGAAAGCAGCCAAAGATGACTCACCTGCAGATTTTTATTTAGGAAAGCATTTGGCCTCACCCTAATAATTCAGATAAGATTTGGCAGCACATCATATTGGTGATAGTAATTCTATTGATAAATCAATGAAGAATCAAAGCTGTTCTTAGGCTTCTGGGCATTTGCAGGCAATTTTGAATACATTTATCCTATGCTGCAGTAAGGCAGATATTCCATCCTTTGTCCTGGATCAAGTTATGTGCCTACACCATGTATGTGACATTCATCATGAGTGGGAGTGTGGCTGTATCATATCTCCTATAGCAAACAGTTAAAGTATTAAAATCTAGTAAGTCATCTCAAGTTACAAATGTCTAAGAATAATAATAAATCATTGTCATAAATCATTGTCTGCAAACATAATAGCTCTGGTGTTAGTAAAATTTTCAATAGAATAGCACAGGACACGTGCAAGTCACGTCAAGGGTTTGACACCAGTTGTGCTGCAGGGTACATGGCTGTGCATAAAGAAAATCATTACTTGGTCATGTTACATGAAGAACAGAATAATTTATCCTTATCTGGGTCTGCTGAATTGTTGAAGGATGATAGTCGACCAGTTGGGTTAACAGACATATAAACGCAAATGAAGAAAGGAAGAATCAAGCAGCAACTAACTTTTCTTCCATCTTTTGATATTTGCATCACTAGCACTTTCTGAACGCCACTAAATGATTGAACTCTGATTTCCTTTGCACTTATGTTGGGTTTTATAACTCACGCTTGACATTAATGATTTTTTTTCCTGCACTGAAACTGAATGTTAGTAAGTGAACAGAAAAGCTTTAAATGCATAACCCTATTATACAGATCTCAAAAAGATTGCCATGGGAAAAAGAAAATTAGTAAGATATGTATACAAGGAGGAAATGCTGTTGTAACAGGATGCCCAGCCATGTTTGTTCCTCCAAGACCGACTTGGCAATGCAGAATTATTTGGGGGTCAGAAAACCTGACGTAATAGGCTTGATGTCACTTGGAGGGATGGAAATTCAGTTCTGCTGTAATATTTAAAATGCTCCAGCTAATTAAAGGATGACATAATTTTTTGACAAGAGAGCAAAAGGAACAAGAGCTTTCAAGATGTCAAACAAGCACGCATCATAGAAGTGTACATATCTCATGGAAGTATATGGCAGAGCATAACTGAAATTTCCACCACTTTAATAAGCAACATGGCTTTAGAGGAGTGTCAGTGACTTCACTATCTGACCAAGGCTAAGAGGCTCAGGTGACAATATAAATCTTCTCTCACTTAAACTGCTTCACTCACATTCTTATTTTTGTTACACTTAATAGAATGTGGGCATTGTGGGTTGAGCCAGTATTTAGTGACCATCGCTGATTACCCTTGAGAAGATGATGGTGAACTGCCGTCTTGAACTGCTGCATTCCATTTGGTCTTATCCCTCAGAATCTTTGGGCTGGATGTCAACTCTCTAATGGTCGGGAAGCCTGGCAGCACATGGGGGAAACAATCTTACAGAAATGCATTTTACATATGATTTCCAAATTTTCCAACCAATTAGCATGAGACGGCTCATGACAACGACCCCTGTTGGTCCATTTGAATTCTTAAGATATAACTTGAAACATATCATTAGTATTTAGAGTCATAGTCATAGAATTATATAGCACGGAGTCAGGGCCTTCAGTCAAACTCATCTACGCTGACCAGATATCTTAAACAGATCTAGTCCCAATTGCTAGCATTCTGTCCATTTTCCTCGAAACGCTTCCTATTCATATACCCATCCAGATACCTTTTAAATGTGGTAACTGTACAGCCTCCACCACTACCACTGAGAGCTCAATCCATACATGCACCACCCTCTTGTGAAAATGTTGGCCTTCAGATCCTGAGCTATTGTGCCCAGTTCTGGCCTCCCTGTTATAAGAAGGATATTGATAAGCTGGAGGTTCAGAAGAGATTTACCAGAACTTTGCCAGGCATGGAGGATCTGAATTATAAGGAGAGGCTGGTTCGGGTGGAACTTTTTTTGTTGGAACATAGTAGGTTTATGGGTGACCTTATAGAGGTTTATAAAATCATGAGGGGTATAGATAAAGTGAATGGCAGGTGTCTTTTTCTAGGGTGGGGGATTTCAAGACTAGGGGTCATATTTTTAAGGTGAAAGAAGAAAGGTATCAAAAAGTTCAATATTTTTGCACAAAGTGTGGTTTGTGTGTGGAATGAATTTCCAGAGAATGTGAAGGATGCAGGTACAGACATGTTTAACAGGCATTTGGATAAGTGCATGAATAAGAAATGTTTGGAGGGATATGGGCCAAATACAGGCAGATGCGGCTAGTTTAGTTTAGGATTATCGTCGGCATGGACTAGTTGAACCAAAGGGTCTGTTTCCATACTGTATGACTGTATGACTATGACTCTGAGGTCAAAGATTGCTCAGAGGAAGTTGCACTATCACAGGACTCATACGGACTGTCCACCAGTTCAAATGAACGCAGCTTGGCAGGGTACACCAGACAAGTGTGTTTAGACCGGCACTGCAGAGATTGCCTCTATCAAAGGGAGAGGATGTTCCAAGCTCTCCTCAGCTGGTGCAGCTGCAAAGAAAGAGGGCATTTGTAGAGCAACAATGGGAAATGCGTGATGTCTCTTTAAACATCCCAGCTGAAATGTGTGTGATTGGAGAGATATTGGACTAGTCCGTCTTCAGTATGAGTGCTAATAAATTCCATGCTTTTGTGATGCGGTATTTGTATGTAAAATTAATGGTTTCATGTATGGAGCATCAGGTATGGCATTTGAATAGCCCTTATCACAACTAAATCACTCAAAATATCGTCTTAAACAGGATTGATTAAAATCTCCTACTGGCCATTCAGCATCTTACTGAAGTTCTCTCCAACTCATTGACAGCAGCAAAATGCACGTGGATCACAGAATAGAATCATAGAATCCTTACTGCATGGAAACAATCCATTTGGCCCATTGAGTCCATACTGACCCTCCAAAGACATCCCACCTAGACCCACCCACTACCCTATCCCTGTAAATCTGCATTTCCCATGGCTAATCCACATTGCCTACACATCCCTGGACACTATGGATGATTTAGCTTGGCCTATCCACCTAACCTGTACATCTTTGGAATATGGGAGTAAACCCACACAGACACAGGGAGAATGTGCAAACTCCACATAGACAGCAAGGGAAAATGGGAAAAAGGACATGAAATTGGGGACTTCTGGCTCACTACAACTCTCCCCCTATTGTATATGGGTCTGAAAAGATGAATGCTTGCTTGACTGCATCAAGCACCACCCAATATGATGATATCATGGCGACGGGTCGGAGAAAGTCAGGAACTGGTAAGAGATTTCAGGTTAGTGTAATCCCTGCATTCTCATTGGTAATGCAAGCCACATTCATGTAATCCATAAATTGTTGTGGTAATGAAATATATATCATTTTGTTTATTTACTAGAGAGGTGGTGGTGTAGTGGAATTGTCACTGGACAAGTAATTCAGAGACTTAGGTAATGCCTGGGGGACCTTGGTCCAAATCCCACCACAGTAGATGGTGGAATCCAAAGTTGCTGTCCTTACCTGGTCTGGACTACGTGTGGCGATGTGCTTGATTCTCAGCTGTCCTCTAAAATGGCCTATAAAGCCACTCAGCTATAGCAAACTGCTGAAAAGGCTCAGAAAAGAAATGTAGTAGAATTGGGCCAACATTGAACGAGATGAGTGCTGTAGGGGTGGGTAGGAGTTAACATGGTGAGTTTGAGACGATAGTGCAAGAAAACCCACTTGATCTCATGGAGAGAAACCCTCCATGAAACTTGACATAAATGACACTGCCCAAAAATAAGGCAAGATTTAACCCATCGAGTCATGAGTTCTCGTCGCGTAATCAAAACTTTGGATAACGTCATGGGAAAAGTAGACTCCTGTGTTACAAAGCAGGCAATCGAAGGCTTGAAAAGCTAGACACCTTTTAATGTTGCCCCTGTCTGGGAAAGGTTAGATGTATGCAAAGTGACTTTATTTGGACCTGCCCCTAATTTTTGAACGTTCTAAGCTATCAGTTTTGCTTTTCTTAATTTGGCAACTGGCCCTCACCTTCTGCTAAATTTTCCTTGTGATTTGGGAGTGCTTAAATAAACATTCTTGGTCTCTCAACCCTGGTAAGCGATTGTATTGAAGAGACAACTTTAGTTCGCAAAGCCTGACCCCAATAGCCTCTAACGCAACCATCCACATAAATTCAATAGTCTCCTCTAAACAGTTGAAATGATAGCATTCCCATTAAGAAATTTCTGTTTCTTATTTTGAGCAGGATTGCTTAAAGGTAACTGCAAAAGTATTGATTCACACTCCAAAATTGCAAAACAAATGGCAAATGAACAAGCAAATAAACAACAATCTTAAATAGCAGCGAACAGAATGGCAGCATCGGCGTGTTATCTGCCTTCTGGCAGCTCAGACTTAGAGAGTTGTGAAATTTACTTGTAACTGACATTGAATCATAAACTAATTTTGATGGAATGACCTTCAAGGGAATTTGTGGTTTTGGGAGGAACATGCAGGCACAATTTTTGGTAACAGTTTTGAGGTGGAAACATATCGGAACGAATTTAATTCTGTTCATCGCTCCAAATCTGGTCCAAAAATAGGTGGCAATTCAGGGCTAATCTGGGTGGGGGATTGTCCTGGGGGAGTTTTGCAGGTGATACAGTAGTTACGAGGAGAAATACAAGACTGCTTTAAGATAGCACACGTGTCTGATGGTAAGACAATAACTGAAGTGTCCAAATGACAAGTTAGGATCTGATTCTGTTTTCAGCTGCTGACCTCATGAGATACCATTACCTGCGGTGGGAGAAAGAGCATACTATAATCCAGAGTAAGGATCAGGTGTTGCTTTTGAGTTCTATAATGGGTTTCTGTACAAATCTGAAACTTGTTACTACCTGTTGACTTTTGTTGGGTTGTCAACAGATTTACACTAAATCAAGAAACCACATATGATACAAAAATGAGTACCTTGTTGAAAAATAGGAATTAGATACTTGTTTATGAAAAATATATAAGTGACGACAAAGGATCCTTGTTGCAATGCACACGCCTCTGGCAAGGAAATGCCTGTTTAGCAATTACAGCATGATAATCTGTTCCAAGGCCTGTTTTAAAGCATTCTGAATGGTGGCATTTGTTTGCTTTCTTGAAAAATTGGGACCATAAAATTTGGTGCACCAACAGTGCTATAGAAGACCTGAAGGAATAACATACCGACGTGGTAATAATGTGTGGAGAGGTTGGGTATTATACAAATCTGCCATTCTGACTCATCTGAACGTGTCTTTCAAACTGAGTCTGTGCATTTCCCCAGAATGTCAGTGTTAGTCACTCTGAACAGCTGAATCTATTCATTTGCACAAGGAACCCCATCCTCTGCAACACTAGAGCAATTTAAAATGCTATGTACTCCCTGGAAGAAGAATGATTGACTTTCTTTTGTTTAGATGTTTATGGAAGTCTCCGCTGAAGTCATACCAGGCACAAACACTGTTGGCTATAGTTATTAGAGGAGAGGCATCTTAGCTCCAGAACCCCTCTGCAGGAGTTCCCTGGGGTACTGTCCTAGGTTCAGCCATCTTCAGCTGCATCATCGACCACCTTCCCTATGGCCTTCGGTCAGAAGTGAGAATGTTTACCAAAGTTTTCACAATGTTCAGTACTATTCATGACTCCTCAGGTACTGAAGCAATCCATACTCAAATGCGGCAAGACCTGGACAACATCCAGGCTTGAGCAGACAAGTGGAAGTAACAATAGCACCACATTACTGCCAGGCAACGAGCATCTCCAATAAGACATAATTTAACTACAGCCTCTTAACATTCAATGTCAATACTATCGTTGAGTTCCCTACTATCAACATCCTGAGGGTTACCTTTGACCAAAAATGGAACTGGACTACCAATATAAATTCAGTGGCTACAAGAGTCAGAGACTAGGAATCCTGCAGTGAGTAACTCACCAGTGAGTTGCATTCTCAAAGCCTATCCATCATCTACAACTCCAGGGCATAATGAAATACTCCCCAGTTGTCAGGATGAGTGAAGCTCCAGCAACGATCAAGAAGCTTGACACCATCTAAGAGAAAGCAGCCTGCTTGATTGGCACCATGTCCATAAATATTCAATCTACCTACCACTGACATACAGTCGAAGCAGTGTGTATCATCTGCAGAAGTTCACCAAGGCTCCTTTGACAACACCTTCCAAACTCATGACCAATAACATTTGGAAGAACTAGGGCAGCATATATGTTGGAATACCGCCACCTGTAAGTTTCTCTCCAAAACACTCACCATCCTGACTTGGAAATATAATTCCTTTTCTTTAGTGTCACTGGCTCAGAATCTTGGAACTCCCTCCCTAACAGCATTCTGGATGTACCTAGAGCAAATGGAATGCAGCAGTCTAAGAAGGCAACTCACTATCACTTTCTCAAGGGCAACTAGAGATGAGCAATAAATGCAGGCTCAGTCAGGAATACACATAATCCATGAAATAATTTTTTGAAAGTACTATGACTTGCCTTTGGAGGGCAATTGAAGAACTTGCATATCTATTCAAGGAGAGCTGGGGCTTTTGTCACCTGCAGCTTGCCAGAGATTTGGGGATTGTTGGTGTTGAGACTATGGTTGAATTTCCTGAGCAATCATTCTTTTTCACTATTACCTTTAGCATATAATTTATTGCTGGAGCTAACTCCACTTTTTCCAATCTTTTCTAAAACTCATGCAGCCTAGAATATTTATGTCCCAACTTTGGCCATCCTGCAAAAATATCATGATCAAATTCATTTATCTCTTAATGGCACATTAACTCATCCATCTTATGATAAAAGCTTTGCACATTCAGAAACTGCATCTTAATTCCAACTTTTATTATTTCTCCCTAATGTGGCTATAGTCGCTAATGCCTTGATCCTGTTATCATATCCTCCCTATTTCTGCCAGATATAAGCTGCTTGTTTTTATCCATATCATTACTCTATTGTGCACTTTTAACTTTTCCCTTAAGACTTATAAATTTACCCTTATCTGAACAGTTCCTACTCCTTGTTAGTTTAAGTTCCTATCAGGTTACTATTGGATTTGATGTTGCAGGGATCGTGTTGTCTGGACTTTGGAGCTGCTGCAGGATAGAAAGAAGTGAAGTTCAGGGCTCAGATGATTTGATAGATTCAGAAAGTTTTAATCTATTTCCTTTCATTACGTTGAGCTTACAGCATAATTATGCTATAATACTGAGGGTTTGCCCATTGGGATCTTGATGTGAGCTATTTGGCTGTCATGTTTCCTATTTGAATGGAAACCTTTCTTTTTGCTTTTACAATAACTGCATTTATTTTTTCACATGCACTGTGATGGAAGTGAAGCAATAATGTGAGATTTAGGAGTGGTAGGTATGAATTAGAATGTCAGACCACAGTTAAATTATTGGAGATTAGGCACTTAGCTTTAAAGGTATTCTTAAGCTTTGTGAAATTGTGCCATAAAATATTTGGAAGAATTTATTGTAATGACTTCAAGGTGAGATGGTTAAGTTATTCTTTGAATTCTGGAATTTATGTCCTACTGAGTTGTTATCAAGGTTGGGTCTGAACTACTGTGTTGTTTTCTGACCTCCTGTCTTAACTTTGGTGAGATATTGGGGAAACTTTCACAGTTACTCAAGACTGTTTGCACCATGTCTCCGGGCATTTCACTGATAAACAAAACCAGAGAGCCCCTGTAGAAAGCACAGACATTAATCTTCAAGGGCACGTAATAGAGTTAGATGGAAATAACTTGGCAATGTGCCTTGGTCTTGATTGTGATTCAATAGAATTCCTTATGTGTACATTTTTGGGGAAAATTTTAACTTGGAAATTCACCCTATATACTTTTACCCTGGGGTTTCTGCAGCTCTTCTACAAAGTTATAGTGAACAAGTAGGCAAACCTCACAAATTCGATTTCTGGGTCTTTAACAGGGGATCTATAAAAAACATAAGTTTTCCATTGTTTTATTAAATATGATAGATGCAACATGCAACAGACATAAATACCTAAGAAAGATTGTTTCAGTGATACACAGAAATCTCTGATCATCTTGTGGTGCAACTGACAATTTAGATGATGACTTTTGAAACAAATCTCCATCAAAACATTGAGAGTGGTAAACCATCATCTCAAGATGCAAACCAGGCAAATACTGAAAGGTACAACATCAAAAACAGAAATTTCTTGAAAAACTCAGCAGATCTGGCAGCATCTGCCAGAGAAAAATCAGAATTAATGTTTCAGATCTAGTGACCCTTCTTCAGAACTGATGGTAGCTAGGAGAAGGTTGGTATTTATGCAGAAGATGGGGTGAGGGGAATGGGGCAGAGTTAGCGATTGGTGTACATACAGCCCAAAGAGAGAGAAAAACATTTGGACAGACAAAGGAATGGTGAAAAGTCACTCTGGGAGAATGAATAGCTGCTAATGGTGACTTTTAGTCGCTGACAATGGGTTGTGTGTGGTAGCAGTCCATTTGTTGGCAAGGAGTTGGGGTAAGGAGATAGAGAAGGTGCTCAGGCCCTAAAATTATTGAACTTGATATTGAATCCAGAAGGTTGCAGAGTTTCCAAGTGGAAAATGGAGTGTTGTTTTTCCTAGCTCTTGCTGAGCTTCGCTGGAACATTGTAGGCAAACCCAAAATAAAGATGTTGGCCAGGAAACAAGGCAGTGTGTTGAAGTAGCAGGCAACCGGAAGCTCAGGTCATTTTTGTGGACAGAACATAGGTGGTCTGCAAAGCAGTGGCCCAGGTCTGCACATTGTCTGCCCAATGTAGAGGACACCACATTGTGAGCAGTGAATACAGATGACTGGATTGAGTGAACTGCAGGTAAAGTGCTGCTTCACCTGGAAGGTGTGTTTGGGGCCTTGGATAATAAGGAGGGAAAACTAAATGGGCAAGTGTTACACCTTCTGCAATTGCAGCGGAAGGTGCCAATGGGTTGTGGGGATGTATTGGGAGTGACGGAGGAGTGGACCAGAGTGTCCCGGAGGGAATGGTCCTTGTGGAAGGCTGACAAGGGAGGGGAGGGGACTATGTTTCTGGTGGTGGCATCCCACTGGAGGTGATGGAAATTACAGCTAATGATACTCTGGATGTGGATGCTGATGAAGTAGTAGGTGAGGATGAGGGGTACCCTACTGCTATTGCGGCAGAGAAGGGAGGGGATGAGGACTGAAGTGCGGGAAATGGGTCGGACCCAGCTGAAGGCCTGTCAACTACAATGCTGGGGAATCCTCGGTTGAGGAAGTAGGCAGACATTTCAGAGGCCACCCCTCCACCACCACACCCCCCCCACCCCCAACACGCTCCTATCAAAGTTGGCATCATTAGAACGGGTGTGATGGAGCCAAAGGAACTTGGAGAATGATATACTGAAGGTATTGGGTTCTTTCAACGACTAAATGTTGACCATAAAACTCATCATCTTCTTCCTCAGTCCTCCCAACAGGTCAACCCAAGTTTCTCCTGCTTTTTTTTTCCCTGTGGCTTTGCCTAGTCACCCTCAAGTTGTCATAAAATTACATACTCAACCTTTCAGATCTCATACTCTTTCTTACCCTTCAATGTATTTCTAGTAGGTATATGCTTTAGATCATTGTGTTTAAATACAAAAATACCATTCAGCAATATATTAGCTGGTCCTTTATGTGCAATACATTTTTTATGTGATACTAAGCATTATGGTCACCAATATATCCTGGTGAAGGCAAAGGTGATGATCTGAAATTGTTAAACTCAATTGGGCAGCTTTTCAGATAACCAGAGATAGTTATTCCGCCGTAGATGGGAGTTGCACACAGGGACCCTGTGGAATCTTCATTGTAGCACACTCTGCAGGAATTGCCCAGGAAATGGAATATTCTTCTGGGCAATTCTATGAGTCATGGAACCCTCAAAAGTCTCTATAAAAATCAGAAACTTCGGATCAGAAGCTTAGCTACTCTGGAAAATCTAGACTAATAAATACATTTTCCAACTCCTAAGTAACTATTAAACACACACCACAATTACCTCACTCAGAACTCCAGGACTCCTTTCACCCCCAGACCCTGACCTGATATGCCAGGGGTCCCAATATCCCAACACCCTGGGATTCAATACAATCTCAAGGATCCAATCCCTCAGCTTGGGACCTGACATCCCCTCCAACCCAGGGACCTGACATCCCCCATAACCCAGGGATCTGTCACCTTCACAAACCAAGGCCGTGACATCCCCAGCAGTGCCGACACCCTGTCACAATCTGCACTTGACCTGTGCATCCACAGGACCAACTTCCTCTACTACCAGACCTGACCATCCAGCACTCCTGCTGGACATGACCATCAATTCTATATCTCTGCCCACTGAACCTGACCTATCTCACTGCCAAATTCAAACAATCACACCCCAGACCCGGCAAGTACCCACCCAACACTTGCTGGACCAGAATTCTCCAGCCCACCCTGACCTATCCTAAACATGGACATGGAGGACAAAGGAAACTCTATTATGCTGTTGGGAGTGAGTGGAAGGGTTGAGAGCAAAAATCTGTGAAAGCAAATGGATTCTGTTGAAGGCCCTTTCAACCATGTTGCTGGAGCATCCTCAGCTGCAGAAAGTTGTAGACATTTTGGAAGTGCTGGTACGGAAGGTGTCATCATCAGAACAGATGCCATTGAAATGGAAATACTGGGGGAATGGAATAGAACTTTTACAGAAATAGTATGTGAGGAAATGTAGTCCAGGTACATTTATGCCTAACATGCATGTTTTACTTTTTGGCAGGCTCATTTTTCTACTAAGAACAAATGAAATGATGTGCATATACCTGTAATAAAATGTACCTTAAACTGCTGTCCATCTCACTACCGCCACGAAGGGTTTTGATGTAGTAGTGCCATGGCTCTGTAACTTGTGTACCACAGCATCATCTACAAGCCAGACATATACACAAAAGCTCCTAATTTTCATTCCCACATTGGGTGTGCAGAGGTGAGGGAATTCCCAGCTCCATGAAACTGACCTTTAGGAATACTCACCAGCACTCCCCATTTTCAATCTATGGCTGCAGGAGGGATTATGAAATAGGCCAGAAAAGTCAGGAAGAGTTTAAAAGGTTATTAGGTTCCAAGGCAGGCTAGGTGGAAAGCTTGTCTGCGCTCGAGCACTGTCTCCAAAAATTGAGCTAATAAGTAAATAAACAAATATATATAAATAAGGATAATTCTTTCACCTCATTCCATACATCCTATCATCCCCCTCAATCTCACACAATTTCCAAGACCATCCATGCCACCTAATGCCCTTCAGTCATGTGCATGCCCCCCAATGTCCCTTATGCGCTCCTATGCCCTTCAACCATTATCCAGTATTCCTCATACCCCATGCAACCTAATGGCACAACATGCCAATACAGGTTCACCTACCACCCTATCCCCTTTTATCTACTGTGCCAACTGATGGAGTATCCATTAGTACCCATGTAGACTGGTGAAAAAATGGAAAGTTATTAATCAAACTACACTTTTCTGTGAAAGCACCTACTTACTTAAAATATTGGTTTGTCAGTTGAAAGGTTTGACAATTCTTAACAGTGCTTGACATATCTGGCAGTTTCAAGAGTTTCATCCACCTTTCAAGTACAATCTTTTCAACTGTTAATAATCCCAAAAGATACCTTGTACTCCATACCAGTGTATTTGAGTTATTTATGGGTCCGTCATTCAATCAAAAGATACCTGGCCTCCCAAAAGTGGCCCAGAACCATATGTATAAGGGCAGCTTACTGTACCAAAGGGACTGTGCTGGTAATTTAAATGACAGCTTCGTCTGTAAAATGGGACAAGTAAGAAAGGCCCATCCTGTAACAACTCCACCCAGGTAATAATTTTCTTTTTCTCTGTTCAATATTTCATTGAAGTCTGCAGCTCCTTTTCCTTCCAGAGAACATTGTTTTGAAAACAAAGCCTCAGTCAGCCCAGTAAATGCAGAAGAAAGCTCAGATTCTGCTTCATTGCATTCAAGCAGCAACCTATGGCTAGGTAAGTTGGAGGCACTTAAGGTACTGCAACTTAGGGAGCCTAACCAAGTTCTGAAGGACTGAAAAATTCGCAAATAACTATCCTGGTCCAGATACTCTTAATAATCCTGCAAAAAGCCACAGGATGACCACATAATTTCTACCACTCAGTTGGAAGGTAAAAGATCTGTTTGTATCTACTTTGTTCCAACAATGGTTAGAGTTCTGTTTTTTGGAACCAGCTAACCAATCCATTAAGATTATTTTTTTTACATGCATTGCAGGCCTCCATGGGCTGAACACTAATGGCACAGACTAATGACCATAAAAATTCAGATAAAAATGACCAAAATATAAAGATCAAATATGAATTAACTTTAATGTCTGAATATATCACGTGGAATTCACATTTTTAGGCAACGGTCAACAGAAGCTACTCACTATAAGCAGAGACAAGGGGCAGAATTGTGACTTTACAGAACAAGTACGAGCTAATAGAATAATCAAGCCTTTATTACCATCTACCCCAATAGAAGGAGTCCAAAACAATTTCTTGGACCAAATAAACATTACAGCATAGAAACACTACTGTAATGAAGTTGCAAGTATCAAGCTATACTTCTTGCTCAATTGAATCAATAGGCTCAGGGTAATTTTATCCACTCTTGTCTCAATAGCCAAAACAGGTAAACCCAGTATACAATGCAGGTTGGGGCTTTACACAAGAACTAAGAAATTGTCTGGCTTACAATACTTGCAAGGCATGTTGAATCAGAGGACACTGAATGTGCCAATGCAGAAAGCATGGTACCAACAGAAGCATTGCCTTCATGCAGATTATATAACTGCAAATACAGGAACAGCAAAAGTTGTATTCAAAACTAGATATGGGTGCAGGTGCAATCATTCTTCCACTTCACACTCTGAAATGTATCTATCCCTAGATGTGGCAAGTGATGATTCAACAAGCTACTGTAAGACTCACCACACGTAATAGCTTGCAGATTCCATTGCTGTGATCCATTATACTAAGTATCACTATAACAACCAACAACTCATCCTGATCAACCCAAATGTTTATGTTTTGCCCCTACTGGACTAGAAATTACAGACTAAGCAAGTTCAATCTAATCCTTGGTCAATATCCACAATATCATCAAGACAATGATAAGGAATGCAGATTACCACATAACCATTAAAAGCCCTATATTTACACTGGGAGCAGATCACCTAATTCTACTATGTAGATCATCAGATGACACGCTACATGATACAGTTGGAACCAAATAGGCACACCCATTCCTTCCAACTTCATACTGTTGAACTGATACATAATTACTATTTAGCTGACAACTGTTGACAACCTCCAAGTCATCACTAATCAGTACTCCCAGAAATATAAGCATTCACTGATCCAAAAACAGAGGAAGATGAATGATACCCATAGCTGACATGAGCATAATGAACTACACAACTTGAAAGTTGGATAGGAATCTGAGATGAACTCTCTACTATTAGCACATGGAATAGACTAGAATGTGTCAACTTGTGCCCAGAACTAATGTAGTTTCAAGTATAAATGTCAAATGGCATGACAGTGCAATGAAACAGATGCTAAATGAGAACAATACAACGACCATCAATACTGAATAACCCGAAAGCAAAGAGAATATGGTTAAAGATGTGCAACACAAACAGCACGCCGATCAGCCTTTGGAAAACATACAGCAGTCTCCGACAATGAAGCTGGATGAATAAACAGACAGCTGTAAATGTTTCAGAGAAGGATACATTCAGACACTGCTGTTTTCTTTTGCTAATATGTAAACAATTTGATCTTGCAAAAATAAAATTCGAAATAAAATGGGATATTTCTGACTGAATATGCTTTTAAGAAGGCGTATCTTATACTGCTGTCGATTGCTACCATCTAAGATAGATTTAGTAGTCCTGTGACTCTATATTCAGTGTAAAGCAGCAGCACCTACAAGCCAGACATGCATGCATTGCCTCCTGGTTAATATTATAGGTCTTATCCTCCAGTAAAGAAACTTTCTCCAGACTGATGACATGACCTTTACTTAGTCTAAAGTATAAGATTTGTAATAGAGACTTTCCAGAATTTAATATTGTGAACAAACATATTTAACACACTTAGGATTATCCTGGCAATCCATATAATTAGGTCTCAGGATATCAATGAACCAAAGCACTGCTTAATTCGCAGCTTTTACCAGGATACAGGGAATATTGTTTTCTAAGCAGTAACAGAACTCCTGTTACAAAACATATGAAGTCAGTAATATTACTTAATGAAGAATTGTTGATAACTGTTAATATGAAGCTAATCCCATACATCTGACAACAAACAATTCACTCCCAGTAATTTGGGGAAAAAACCATACAAAAGCTGTGGCAATCAGTGAACTCAAAGGAAGGTAGCTTTGGTATTTGTAAAGTGCCTTTTATATCTGTGGGATATCCCATAGTGCTTTACTACCAATGAATTACATTTTAAGTGCATTAACTGCTTTTTTGTGGACCAACTATTTGTAACAACAGACTGGCTACTGAAATAGTAATGTAAAAATATCAGGAATGAATTATTTAACCCATGAGCATGGGCACAAGCAATCCTTTACTCCCCACTCTTACGTTATAATATTTTTAACATCTCTAATGATCCTGTAAATAATACACTGATGTTGAAAAATCAGTGCTTTTGGGTAACACAATTTTTCACAAACATGTCTGAAGATAGTTTTCACTATTTCTTTTGTTTTACTATTTGCAATTACTTACATTCTGTGTTTAATCTCTTTTGGAGGTCTTATCTTCATTGAGTGGGTACTGTCCTTGTCTTAGAGCAAGAAGCTCCAGGTTCATTTCCCATTCCAGGAACTGATGGTCTTGGAAAGGGTACTTGGAATGCAATCAAGCAGGATGAGCAGCAATCTGCAAATCATTCCTACATATGCCAATGGCAGGCCAAGTAAGTTCATAAATTCATAAGAAATAGGGGCAGAATTAGGCCATTCAGCCAATGAGTCTGTTCTGCCATTCAATCATGGCTGATGTGCTCCTCATCCCCATTTTCCTGCCTTCTCCCCATAACCCTTCAACCCATTACCAAGTTAAAATCTGTCTAACTCCTCCTTATATTTACTCACTGTCCCAGCATCCACTGCACTTTGGGGGACTGAATTCCACAGATTCACCACCCTTTGACTGAAGTAATTTCTCCTCAATTCTGTTTTAGATTTGCTACCCCTTATCCTAAGACAAAAACCTCTTGTCCTAGAATGCCCCACAAGTGGAAGCATCCACTCCATGTCTATTTTATCTATACCTTTTATCAGCTTGAATACCTCAATTTGATCACCCCTCATTCTTCTAAATTCCAGAAAGTACAGGCCTAAACTGTTCAATCTCTCTTCATATGACAAGACCCTCATCTCTAGGATCAATCTATAGAATCTCCTCTGACCTGCCTCCAATGCCACCACATCTTTCCTCAAATAAGGGGACCAAAACTGTGCACAGTACTCTAAGTGTGGCCTCACCAATGCCTTGTATAGTTGCAACAGTATTTCATTACCTTTATATTCTATTCCTTTAGCTGTAAAGGCTAACATTCCATTTGATCTCTTTATTTTCCATGTACCTGCATGCTAGTTTTCTGTGACTCATGAAGGAGGACACTCAGATCCCTCTGCACTGGAGCATCCTGAAGTCTCTTCCCATTTAGACAGTAGGTTGTCTTCCCATTTTTCCAAAAAAAATGCATGGCCTCACATTTATCCACGTTAAACTCCATCCGGCACATTTTGGCTCACTCTCCTAATTTATCTATATCTATTTGTAAGGTTCTTATTTCCTCATTGCTATTTACCTCCTACCTATTTTGTGTCATCCACAAGTTTGCTATAGAGCCTTCCACCCCTGTACTCAAATCGTTAACGTAGATTGTAAATAGCAAGGGTCAAAGGACCGAACGCTGTGGCACCCCACTTATTACTTCTTACCATCCAGAAAAAGAACATTTATCCGGACTCTCTGTCTTCTGTCCATCAGCCAGTCACCTATACAAGCTAATAAATTACTCCAATCCAATACAATACAACCTTGTGAATTAACCTTTTGTGTGGCACCTTATCAAACGCTTTCCGGAAGTCCAGATATATTACATCTACAGGATCCCCGCTTATCCACTTTGCTTGTTACATCTTCAAAGAACTCTAGCAAATTAGTCAAACATGATTTGCCCTTCATAAAACCATGCTGGCTCTGATGGATAGCGTTTTGACTTTCCAAGTGTCCTGATATTGCTTCCTTGATAATTGATTCTTACACTTTCCCAACAACAGATGTTCAGCTAACTGGTCTGTAATTTCCCACATTGTCATTTTTCCAATACACTGAAACCTTTTTCCAAGTCCAGGGAATTTTGGAATATTGTAACCAATGGATCCACTATCTGTGCCACCACTTCCTTTAATGCCTTAGGATGTAGGCCATCAGGCCCAGGGAACTTGTCTGCCCTCAATCTTAATAGCTTGCTGAGTACCTTTTCCCTATCAATATTGATTGTTCTAAGTTCTACCCTTTCTATTGCCTCTGACTCGCCTGTTCCAATAAGAACAGTACTATTGTCTTCCACTGTGAAAACTCGAGGCAAAGTATTGATTTCGCATCACTGCTGTTTCAATGTTCCCCATTATTTACTGTCCGGTTTCATCTTCTAAGGGACCAACATTCACTTTAATGACTGTCTTCCCTTTTATATATTGATAGGAGCTTTTGCCATCCTTCTTGATATTTTGTGCTAGTTTTCTTTTGTAGTTTATCTTAGTTCTTTTTATTAATTTTTTAGTATCTCTTTGTTTATGTTTGAAAGTTTCCCAATCTTCCAGTTTGCCACTGGCCTTTGCAATATGGTATGTCTTAGCTTTTGACTTTATATTGTCCTTGACCTCCTTGTTTAGCCATGGAAGTTTTTTACCCCCTTACCATCTTTCTTCCTCACTGGGATATATTTTAGTTGCAAGGAATTGAGTAGCTCCTTAAACAACTACCACTGCTCATCCACTGTCTCACCTTTTAGCCACCCTGCGTAATCTATTCAGGCCAAATCTGACCTCATGCCTATATTATTCCCTTTGTTTAATTCCAGAACACTATTGTGGGACTCCACTTTCTCACCCTCAAACTGTATTTTGAATTCTATCATATTATGGTCACTACTCCCTAGGGGATCCTTAAATATGATGTCATCAATTAATCTCTCTTCATTACACAATACCAAATCCAGAGTAACCTGGTTGGTTCCACAGCATACTGCTCCAAGAAACAACCTCTAATACATTCAATGAACTTTGCCTCCAGGCTATCCTTGCCAATTTGATTCTTCCAATCTATGTGCATGTTAAAATCACCCATGATTATTGCACCTTTCTTGCAAGCCTCTAATATTTCCTGGTTTATACTGTACCCCACTGCAGAACTACCGTTTGGGGACCTATAGATTACTCCTATCAAATACTTCTTCCTTTTGCTATTTGTAATTTCTACCCAGATTGATTCCACATCATGATCTCCCATGCTTATGTCATTTCTGATTACAGCACTGATCCCTTCCTTCACCAGCAAAGCTAAACTACCTCTTTTCCTTTCAGTCTATCTTTCTGAAATGTTGAGTGCTGTTGGATATTCAATTCCCAGACCTGGTCTCCTTGTAACCATGTCTCAGTAATCGCTACCAAATTGTACTCTATTGTTTCTATTTGCACCATTAACTCATTAATTTTGTTTTGAATGCTTCGTACATTTAGATACAAAGCTTTTAAATTGTTCTGCTGGTAAATTTTCCTACTCTTTAATTATTCCTTGATGTATAGAAACATTCACATGTTCTGTCCCTCAACTTTATTGTCTAATGAGAGAGATTCCTGATGGAAAGAAAATTGGAGCCTCTACCATCCCTGGGAAGGTCATCTACAATGGCTCAGGTGGATTTGGAATCCATTGCCTTGCCCTGGTTGTGATGGAGACTGTGGCACTGTGGGTATTACCTGCCTCTGGAAAGAAAACTGAAGAATAGGATTCACTCACTGTTAGCACCTTTACAGCTAATTCAAGGGGATTTGGGTTCAAGGCCCATAGCAGAATTAAACAAGCAATCCAAATTGAGATTTTGATACCGAGGGAATTCTACACTACCGTTTGCTTATGTATTTTTGAATTAAAAGCAGCCTGCAGATGCAATATATTACACCTCAAGTGAATGTAAAATGTTATTTGGAGAAGAGTGAGAGTCTTCCTACTGTCCTATACCTTTAATTTCACCTATAAAACAACAATAACTATACATAACAAGGGCTTCATTTAGCAGTAAATTGCTTTATAGACACGAAACGGGGAGGCGATGGCCTAGTGGTATTATTGCTAGACTATTAATCCAGAGATGCAGGTAATGTGCAAAGGACCTGAGTTCAACTCCTGCCATAGTAGGTGGTGGAATTTTAATCCAACCAACATCTGGAATTACAAGTCCAATCATGACCTTTTTCAGGGAAAATCCCATCTGGTTCACTTTAGGAACGGAAATCTGCTGTCCTTATCTGATCTGACCTCAATGTAACTCCAAACCCACAGCAATGTGATTGACTCTTAACTGTCCTCTAGGCAATTAGGAATGGGAAATAAATGCTTCCATTTGGCTCACCATGTCTGTGCAACCACGATGCCATTCTAAACTAATCCCGTCTGCCTGCACATAGTCTAAATGCCTCTATTCAATGCCTGTTTATGGGTTTGTCTAAATTACTCTTAAACTTTGCTAACATACCTGATTCTACCACCTCCCCTGGCAGCACATTCTAGGCACCTACTACCCTCTATGTAAAAAAACATTTCTTTGGCATCTCCTTTAAACTTTTCTATCTCACCTCAAACCTATGGCCCCTAGTACTTGATCTGGGAAAAAAACTCCAACTATCCACCCTATCCATGCTTCTCATAATATTATATACTTCTATCAGGTCACCCTTCAGCTTCAGATGCTCCAATGAAAACAATCCAAGTTTGTCCAACCTCTCCTTGTAGCTAATGTACCCCAATCCAGACAACATCATGGTAAAACTCTTTTGCACCCTTTCGAATTCCCCCACATCCTTCCTATAGTGTGGAAACCAGAACTGTACACAACACTCCAAATGTATTCTAACTAATGCTTTGTACAGCTGTAACATGACTTTCCAACTCCTATACTCAATACCTTTGACTGATGAAAGAAAGCTGTATGCCTTCTTTACCGCCTTATCCACTTGTGTTGCCACTTTCAGGGAACTATGGACTTGGACCCCAAGATCTCTCTATATATCAATCCTTCTTAGGGTCCTTCCATTTATACTTTCCTCTTGCATTTGACTTCCTAAAATGCATCAATTCACACCTGTCTGGATTAAACTCCACCTGCTATTTATCTGCTCAACTTTCCAACTGATCTATATCCTGATCTTATCCTTTGATAATCTTCCTCACTATCTGCAACTCAACCAATTTTCATGTCATCTACAAACTTACTAATCAGACCACATCCATTTTCATCCAAATCATTTATATATATGACAAACAACAGAGGTCACAGCACTGATCCATGCAATCACCACTGGTCACAGGCCTCCAATCAGAAAAACACTCCTCTATCATATCTTCTGTCTTCTATGACCAAGCCAATTTTGTATCCAAGTTGCCAACTCACTGTGGATACCATGCATTTTAATCTTTTGGACCAGCCTAACATGTGGGATTTTGTTAAATAACAAAACAGTTTTTTACAACAAACAAACAACTTTTATAAAAGTAACCAAAACAGCATGTGTCTATTTTTTTAAAAAATCAAAAATTGCATGTATATTTATAAGTCATACGCAAAACACAGAGAATAATGGATAAACTCAGTACGTCCTGCAGCATCCATGGAGAGAGAAACAGTGTGTTGAATCTGTTGTGACTCTTCTGAACTAGAAAGTGTGAGAAAATGTTTAGTTCAATACTTCTGGCAGTGGCAAAAGAAAGCAATGTAAAATGGGTGTAAATTAAAGAGTGAAAGGGACAGAATTGGTCCTCGTTACTAAGAGCAAAGTAAGCAAGACACAAACAAGATAACGCTGTGAAGGGGAAGGGAAGAATGTAAGAAAAATGGAAAGAAGACATAATGCAGTTAGTTTGAAGTTATTTATGAAAAAGCTGTTTGATATGATTTGTTTGATTCAAGATCAGCTTGGTGCATTTCTGTTAAAGAGGATGGAGTAGAATCTGTCAGCCTCATTCTTTTTTATCTTCGTCACTTTTACTTAAATTCTTGAAAATTGCATTTGGTAACTGATTTTCAATATCATGTTTTTTGACAGACTTCCTCTTGTCAAATTTTATGGACCTGAGATCGACTCACAACACGGTCTGGATAAATAATTCAATATCATCTCAGGTTCTTTTGACTGTACTGGTTGTTCCACCACCCACAGCGAGGACAATATTTTTGAAAAAGCTAGCTCATTTTCCAACTTAAAATCAATTCCTTCGATTTGGATTTGTTTCACTTCAATTACAACTTTTCCATTCATTAAAGGCTGAACCTTATTTATTTTGGCTAAGCATCAGATGTATCAGATGTTTTGGAGGGCTTTTCGCTGTGAAGCTTAATGAGATTCCTCACTGTATTTTACCAAACTCACTTCATTAACTACCTAGCCCACCCCTATGGCACCTCTCTTGTCCAATAATAGCAATAATGTGTTGTTCCCAAAAGAGCTTGCTAACTGTCAAAAGACCAGAAACACTGGCGCTGTATCATGTTTAAAAGGCTGCTGTGCACCAGACGAGCACTGGCATTCTGAAGCTATCCTGTCACTTTCAGTCAGAAAATGTCAGGGAAGGGTAAAATAGCACCATGTTTCTCTGGTGCCAGGAGGTCCTTGTGAAGAAGACAGTGCAGAGGAGGTGCATCCTCTTCCCAGAGGATCAGCACCTTCTCTCTTCTGTGTCTTGCAGGTACCTGTGGGATATCCACAGTAGAGGCAGATAAATGGCCTGTTCCACCAGAAGTCACTTCCATGGCTTTTGAGGAAGAGAGTACAGAGATTGTAAAGGAGGCATTGGGAAGGCTGTCTCCTACACACCCCCTCCATAGCTCAGATACTGGCACCTTAGTAGGAAATTCAAGCACAGAAAGTTTGAGATGAAACACCTGGGTCACTGGCACTCAGAAGACTGACAGAGACTAGTCACCTGCTTAGCCCCAGACAAAACAGGACCCTGTTCTGGTTGATAATCAGGACTCTATCTACATGCATAAGGAGAAACAGGAGCAGCAGACAGGTATGTGGGATGCAATGATCCTCATAGCTCAGAGGCTGTAGGTTAGCAGCTACACAATGGGGATCCACCTACCTCAACTGTGCAATCATCTGGTTGCATCCATGGACCATTTGTGCTTTGAAGGTCAACTTGCAATAATATTGAGATTATAACTCTGGGTGATTTTGTATCTAGATAGTGTGACATTCTGGAGGGCTCATTGCCAGAGGTAAGTGGATCCTCCTCAGCTTGAACTTCCAAGGGTCAGAAGCAGACAGTCAGATCAGAGGTGAAGGTGGAGGGCCTAGCCATCTCTGGAGTGTTCTGACAGCAGGCTCTGAGGGGCCTGTGTGTTGTTCCTCCGCTATCTATGTGCCTTCTGGCACCACCCTGTTTCCTTGTAGGAATTGGCACAAGGGTGCGTGCCATCTTTCCCATCCCTCTGTCACCGTACCTTTGGTCCCCAGCACCATGGCTGGGCCATGGAGTGCAGATGTGTCATTTTTCAGCAGATTCGGACAGTCAGAGAGTGATAGAGTTATAGAGTCAAAGAACATGGAAACAGACCCTTTGGTCCAACTAGTCCACGATGACAATGTTCCCAAACTAAAGTGGTACCAGCTGCCTGTGTTTGGTCCATATCCCTACAAATCTTGCCAATTCATGAACTTATCCAAATGTCATTTACTAGGAAACTGATGGAGTTAAAGACCAATAAATCCTTTGGATCCAAAGAGATTTATCCTGGAATATTAAATGAAGCAGCTGCAAAGATAGTGGATGGACCAATAGTAATCTTCCAAGAACCCTTAGATTATGGAAAAGTTCCAGAAGATTGGGAAATTGCCAATGTAATATTAAAAAAGAAAGGGGCCAAAACCATGTAACTATGGGCCAGTTAGCCTATTGTCTGTGACTGGGAAAATGTTAGAGTCTTTTATAAAGAATGTAATAGCAGAATATTTATAAATATACAATATGACGAAGTAGAGTCAGCATGGCTTCATGAAGGGAAAGTCATGCCTGAGAAAGTTACTAGAATTTTTTGAGGAGGTATGATACTTTCTTTCTATCACCTTTTGATTCAAGCTTTTCTCCTTTATTACTTTGATGTCCTTTTGTCTGTATTCTAAACTAGTACATCTTTCATCCACAATATTCTTGCAGATTCTCATATGATCATCTTTCCACATCTAACTGTCTGTGTGAGGTATCATAGGTATCTGTCAGAACTGCTGTTTCTCTGATCTTTGATATTTGACATTCTAACTTCAGTAAGTGAAAGCACCAATCCAATAGCATGTCATTTCCTTTGCAAATTCTACAAATGTCTAATTAGATATCTTTCTTGCAGTTGTATGTGTTAATCGATAAACTTCAGGGATAAGTTCAAAAGCATCAAGCGTTGCTTTTTTAAGTTTCATAATCAACAGATTGTTCTTCTAACAAACTTGCATATGCAACCACAGCTCTATTTGTCAAAATAATCTGTAACATTAAGATCCAAACATCTTATGACCAAATTGTCTGCCCAGCTACCGTTTAAAATGAGGAGAAATACTTTTAGATTTCATCCTCAATAAATTTGGGCTCTGAGCGTAGATTTTTGATAAATCAAATTCTCTATTCATATCAGAGTCATCTTCTGAGCTACTGCTGCTACTAATCTTCATTGCTCTAAGCTTTTGTATGGCCAACTCTTGCTGACCAATTTCCCTATCGTTTTCAAGGTCAAGATTTTTTTTAAAAGTTCAATCTCATTTTCCATTTCAAGCTTTCTCATTTCCAAGTCTCTGACTGTATCATTTTTTTGTTCTTTTCCATTGGTCATTCACTTTTTTTCTCTTCCTTTTTTCATTTCCCCTTCTCTTTTTTCACTAATGTAATAATAATTAAATCTTTAAAGAGTTGCCTGAACCATAAATCTTGCAATTTAACACAATTTGAATCACAGTCATTCGAGCAAGTCAACACTAATAATCATACTCATCATACTGACAATTACTTTACTACTTTCATTCATTTCTATAATTGCCTCAATTGGTATACGACAAATCTTGTGATCCAAGGACAACCTACAATCAGCTAATTAACCTTGCCAAAAGAATCAAAGCAAAAAGTCAGCAGCAGGGAAAGGTGAAGACTACATGAGAACATACTCAGACAATTGGCTCCGGAGAGATGTTTCAAGCAGCACAATGCACCATTACTTCCAGGCATAAAACAGAACGAGAGAAAGATCTTTTGTGATATGCCAACAGCCTTGTTTATAATTTCTTCTTCTCCTAAATGATACTTTTAAAATTATGTCAAATGCACCATGAAAAAGATTCAGGAAACCATTGTATCGTTTTTAATTTTAGACTATAACCTATTCAAATTAGTTGGGGTTTGAGTGTGAAACAAAAAGAAGTGCTTTAAGAGGTTATATTAAGACTCAGAAACACCAGAGGTCACAATGCTCCGTCTAGTCTACTCAGGAACGAAGGAGGCCATCTACTTTATACTTTACCCAGACTATATAACATTAACCCAAAGGCATTTTTCCATTTGTGGACAATTTCCTTTGATAGTTCCAGACTGAATATCATTAGAGGATGGACAAAACAATCTCTGTTTAGGACAGGACTGAGTTGATTAAATATTCTATTTTTCTTCTCAGAGGTGCCTCTGTGAGACTTTTGCCTCAGGTGGGTCACAGTTGAATATTTTAGTTTGATAGAAAGATTAAGTTTTTTTTGGATTGGCAAGTATTAGTGATTACTATTAGCAAGAACACTAAGTGATTTTACAATTAATATTGACTTTAGTCTTAGTAATTACAAATAAGTTGAAAGGACGTTTAAAATTTTAATTTTTCTATAAATTTACTTTGAATTAAAATATATTTCCTTAAGTCAGAATGACAAATGACTTAGAGAACTTCACTAAACCTGACAGCATCATGACTCAATATGAATATCAAGAGTCCACAACCAGTTTAGGGATGAATTGCATGTCAGAAGGGGGCATGATAGAGGTGTTGCAGTAAAATAATTAAATTGCAAATTATTTTCTCTTTCTGTGACTTCATCATTCAACTAGCAGAGAAGATCGTTTATTTCAATGACTTCCTTTCTCTTTCTGCTTTGTAGTTCCTTCTGTTCTGCCTGAATAACTAACAAATTGATGTGGTAACAACTAACTTTATTTCCATATCTTCCAGAATGACAAAATAATTGAAGAGGATGCATTAAAGCTACATGATATTAACTCCCATCAGATAGTTATCTACGGTTTTTAACAATATCAAGTATCTTGCTTGTCCCTGCCAATTTATTAGCTCCGCTTAGATGAAGAACTGTTAATTTACAGAACCAACTTTTTGTCTTTTCATTCATATCTTTGAGTTTCATTTTGAGACTGAATTCATTTGACAACCTCAGGAACAATCTGTTCTGTTCCAGTTCTGTTAAGTTATTGTAAACTCTGCAAGACAGAATGAAATAATCATTGAAAATTAGACACACATCAAGCACAAAAATAAAACTATGCATTGCTCAGTTTAGATAAAGTGCACTCCACAGCTGACTGGTCACTACTGTTTCTCCTGTGCCTTCTGCTGCGCATGGTGACCAAGTAGCACCCACTGTATCCAGGCCCGGATCATACTGGGATGAGTAGGAGCAGATATCTGGAGTTCCTCATCAGCACTATTGTTGATGCTAGTTATGTTGCTCGTGAGGAACATTTAATAATATTACACTGCACTAATCTGTACTTCTCACTAGTTGGTCATTAAACAATTGACAATCCTCCTTGGGAAGGTGAATAAGTTGGCTCTCCCCAATTTCCTTCTGTACAAACTAACTAGCTTCCAAGAAACATTGTAAGTCACTTATAATGGTGAAACAACATTTGCAATTCACAGCATTTCAGATTTCAAAGTTTCTAAATGTTTCAAAGAAATGAGAAAAAGTACAACTGAGGATCTCCATTTAATTTTCCCATTTGGCTAGTATGAGGAGTCTGACGAATACTAATCTTCAGAAGATAGATTTTGAGGTTGTTCAGACCCTTTTGACAGTCCTCTTCCCAAAATCTTATTTCCAATCCCTCCAGACAGCTATCTTATAAAAAATACAGCAAACAACAATGACACAAGGGAACTGTGTGGGAGCATGCTGCAGCATCTCCAGAAATCAATCATGGCAGAAATTCTTACCTACAGACCTCCTGTATTATTACCACTACATTTGACAAATAAGTGTCATGATAGTCATGTTCTGCTGCTGAATCAGGAACTCAAAGTGAAGTGATGAGCTATGAAAGCAGAGGGTTTGTTTTGTCTTCTGGATACCATCTTGACACTTCACTGTTTCCCCCAAATATTGCTGAAAGGCTAGACTGCTTTATAATGAAACATTGAATTAATTTATACAGTCACAGATAAATTGAATACTGAGGGAATGAAATTCCTTTTTTATTCAGAAAGGTCAGTGGGTTCACGGTAGGAATCCTACCAAAATGCAAAGTGCATATGTCCAAATGCAGCTCGCAAGAAGTTACTTTAATGAAAATTGAAATCTGCACTGAAAGCCACTGGCAGAGAGTTTCAGCAATTGATCTGTGCTTCAGTGTTCCATGCTGAAGATGATATGATTCATTCAGCCTGTAAGGTAAATTTTCCAAAAGCACTATACTTGCAAACTGCTGTGAACAAAAAATATTCCCTAAACTCCTTGGCAGTTAAATCCCTTGGTCCCCAACAAACGGTCCAGGGATTACGGTGTATGATTTACCCATGATAGTTGACTGTCATGCTGGCTGGATGCCAACTTCATGCAGCCCCTTCACTTCAATAATTTCTGTATCCAATCAGTGTTAACTTTCATGTTGGTTGGCTGTAAGCCAATTAGATGACCATATTGTGAATGGCAAGCACCACTTAAAGCTAGCCTACATTTTGCTTTAAACTAAACTATACCTCTTCCTGGGGAGGTGCAGTGCATCTGAAGCAGGTACTGGTAGTCATTCAGTAAGTGGGTCTGACCTGGAAAACACCAAAGAATGGCACAGCATGTGAGACAGTAGCTTCAAGTTAACCATGGAGTTCAAAGCAAGGGGTCAAATCCTGGTGACCTGGCATAGTGCCACAAGGAGTTCAATGACCTCACACAAGCTGTCAAGGTCAATGAATACCACCTCCAAATATCACACGTCATGTTTTGATGAGCTGGACACTCTCCTGGTAAGTTTTAGGTGTCCTTAATCATCAAAATAGACTTTGATAGGCTGAAGTGGTGTGAGTTGATCTGAGAGCAGGCATAACAGTGTGGTGACACGGTGGCTTGCTAATTCTTGCCTGTGTGGACAAAGGCTCAAGGAAGATTGCAGTCATGTAACATACAGTGGCACCATTGTGAAGAAGCAAGTGGAAGCATTTGGTAAGCTGCAGCCACCAGATACTTGCTCTGATTTACACCTTGTGCCATCTACACTTTTGGCAAAGAACAGAGAATTGTAAGTAGCTTACAAAAAAGGTGAGTTGGTGTTAATGAGATTAAAATACTAGAAATAAGGTAGCATGGAAATAAAGTGACTCTATAGCAAGATTCTAAAGTCGCCAGTTAAGGCTCGAGAGGAAAATTGCAAAAATCTTTCTTGATGTGAGATTCTTTTTTTTCATTCTCTCCATACTTTCCCATCTTGCTTGCCATTGCTGACACCACATCAGAGGGGAAATTCCGCATATGTAGATGCTCACACAAGAAAATGCCAGAGGATGATTACTTGGCTTTTGCTCGCAATATGGTGTCCTTTAATTTATAAACTCAGTTTAGATTATTTATTTTATAGTGATATTTATCTTGACATATTGGTCAAGATTCCAGTCTGCCAGCCACAAGCTGGGCAGGTAGCTGTTGCTGATGTTCACCCAGCTCTGGCAAGATGGCTAAATGACAGATTGTTTCAGAGAACTGACCCAGCACCCTTATCTCCAATCTTGCTTCTGGTCCCACCTTCAAATTCTCTCCCCTGATCTCCATTATGTAGCTGTCTGGATGTACTTTAATCTCCTCCAGTCTATAGTTTGCTAATCCCCAGAATTTTCAGTTTGATTAAAGTTAATTGGATTCTACTCCTTTCTATCCACTCTACTAATTGGTTAAGCTGAAGATTTTAGTCCACTAGTGAAAATAAGCTCACCATCATGCTAAATGTTAGAATGTATATGCTGCCCAAATGAGCAAAATGTCCCAACAGCCATTTTGTACGTAGTAGCAAGATATCGTACAAATTATAGCCTATCAGTCCTATTCTCTTATTGCACGTCATTAAATTGAATTGCTATTTTCATTGAAATCATGATTAAACAGTGAAAAATAACACATAATACACAGAAACAAAAATATCACAAACAGAACACACGAGTATCACATACATGAACTAATTATGTAATAAATAAGAAAACATTTTTATTTGAAGGTACTTGCTGTGTATATTCATCTATCCATACATGTGTGAACAGCTGCACAGCAATATGGTGGAAGGCTGTCAGCAGTAATACCTTTAGCACTTACAAGTGAGTCAGTGTATTAATTATTCATTTGACTGCTGAAACCAGACACTGCCACCATCAGCAATGATGGTGGTGTGAGGTTGCTGAGAAGAAATATGTTACTGGTGCCATTTTAACGATTTAGCATCATGTTACCATGGGACAGTAAAAGACAAATATAAACTCAAGCTAGTTGGAGGAACATTTGCTCCACAAAGCAAGTGATGGAACAAATATATGGAAATGTAGAGCAAGAAACTGTTTTTTGTTTGTGTCAGTATTTTTGACACCATGAGTCCTTTTAGTGCTCCAAACAGTGTGGTACACATATACCTTTGTAGGTGGATCATGCTGGATACTATAATGGTGAAGGTGTTAGTAAGTACCAAAGATGTATATAGGAGAAGCAGACCAGATATTTAAAATACAGCCAATGCTGGAAATTTGAAAAAAATACAGAAAATGCTGTGGAAACTCAGCACATGTGGCAGTATCTGTGGAGAAAGAAACAGTCATGATATGCAATGTTGATTTGATGCAAAAGCTGCTGTTTTGGAGCTTGATGTTTCAGTTAACATTCTTTCTTAATCTTGCACAGCTAAAAACATGTTCAGCTGCAAGGAGGACATCTCATGGTGGTATTAAACAGACCTAAACTAGCTAGTTATCTGTTCATTTTTTTTGTTTGTTGCTTTGATTCAATGATGGTTTGGTACTTCTGTTTGTTGTTTATGGCTGTAAATGTTTATAGGGTATGTAGTTTTATGGTGATTTATAGGCTTATGCACAATCCAGCAGTTGTCAGACAATGGGTTCACTCATAAGCATTCCCTTGGAGAATGAACAGAGGGCATACAGTGCCAGATAAACCTCTGATTGTGTTCTCAGCAAGAAACCAATCATCCCAAGGTGTTCAAGCATCAGTTCCCTTCCCTGAATGTCATGAGGGATCAATACATGACATGTCTGAAGTTCAGAAAGGGCATGCCTCCTCCCTAAAACATGTGTTTGAGCCAAAACAGTAACCTCAAGCAGTGTAAGGACAGCACTGCCAGCTTTTGGGACAGTGACCATGGAGAAGAACTTTAGTTTGTTATGTTCCTTACAAGCCGAAGCTGGAGATATATGCAAAGTTTCACAGTTAGCTACCCAATATCATGTATGGTAGGGCACTGAAGGTGTCTAGTCAATAATAGCTACATTTGATTATCTCTTGCCACAGAGAAGCAAATGAACCAAACATGCAGCTTCACCAGGATTACAGACTACAGTACTATGAAGTGCAGTATATATACAGCTAGGCTAATGCTGTGTGCATCCAGTGCAATGCTGTATGTCAACTCTGTCCAATAATGGAACCAAAATGCATTTCCACTCCCTCACAGTCCAGCTCGTGCGCAACCATATGTAGCAAATGATGAAGATTGTGTGGCAGCCCAATGTCTCTGCCGCATTTGAGCAGTAAACTAAAACATGGTTACAAGATGACATGGGCTAGTCACAGAGGACATAACTGACATTGGTCCATAACCGATAAAAACATGTCTAGCAATGAGATACATCAGATATGACAAAACATAACAAAACACCAGCACAAGTTGGTGTGCTGAATCAACTCTTCTACTGTCTGAAGAGCTCCAGAGGACCCCTGTAGTCCTCTGAAGAATGATAGTTGCCGACTGCAAGCTACTCAATCTCATCATCAGGTTGGGACTACCCTAGCTACCAGCTAGGATAACTTGAGTATCAGAGGGCCAGCAACATGAGGAAAAGGAAGAAACAGAGAAGTGGAACTGGCAGCTGAGTCACTTTCTGACTGCTTCAGTGACCATCCTGTCCCTGCAGAGGCATCTAAGTGTAAAATCAATTCTTAACATCAAATGCAACTGTATTTCTTCATTCATTGACTATTACTTTTACTTTTAATTTTACCTTCTCTCAGTCACTGAGACTTACCCTCTTTTAATCACAGGATGGCACAATGCAAAAATAAAAGCCACCACAAAATAAACACACTAAACCAAATTTATAAGTGAAATCATGCCCTATAACTATAGATATCTAATATTTTATTTAATCAGGAAATTAAATGGAACAAGTTTAGAAAAGTAGGTATCAAAATTTTGAGAAAGATATTTAACGTCATTATGTCTTGCCCAATGAAGTAGTTGACGCTACTTCAGTAAATGTTTTTAAAGCTAAGGTAGATTTTTTTTGAACAATAAAGGAATTAAGGGATACGGTGCGAGCGTGGGTAAGTGGATCTGAGTCCACGAAAAGATCAGCCATTATCTTGTTGAATGGCGGAGCAGGCTTGAAGGGCCGGAAGGCCTACTCCTGCTCCTAGTTCTTCTTTCTTATGTCTTTCCATACTCCAAAAGGCCTCAAAATAAACCATATTGAGCCTCATATGTTACTCAGAGAGAAAGTTAAAGCAACTATAAAAAATATTAGAATATCTTTCTTGTAACACAGCGAAAGAGTTTGTCAACTCCTGGAACATTCACTGAGGAAATTCAAATCTCCCAGGAATTAGGGAAATTGAAAATGATATAATAGTTCATCCTCCCAAAACAAAGAACGAATTCACAAAGTTCTATGAACTTTTCCATTCCTCAGATTGCAGTCTGTCAAGGGAGAAATTGAATTGCGTATTTGATTACTTTGCACTATCCTCCCTGTCTCCAGAACAAAGGGTAAATTAGAACATTATTTTCTATAGGATAAATCCTGAACACCATCAGAGCCCTGCAAGAAAATTAACCTCCCACATTTGCTAGGTTAATCATCTTAAAGTCAATATTGTGGAGCCAATTTTCCATTGGCAGTGGAATTGGAGGGGGGGGTTGTGTTTCTGAAAGCAGGATAGGGATCTATGGGAATTTTTAAGACCCTTTCATTGGCACACTTCCAACATTGTTTCATCTCAGCACTGGAAGAGTTGAGGTCAGTAGCGGTGCTGGGACAGACAGCAGTATCTGATTCTTGAACAGGAACTGTTAGTGCCAGTGCAATAGATTTGTTTGGATTGCAGTGTCCTGGAAATGAACAAAAAACATCTAAAAATGTGGGGTGAGGGAGCTCAAAGTCCTGGAAGATAAGCAAGACTTGATCCCGCAAATGAGTTAGACCTTAAAGGTCTAAATGACAAGGGAAATGAATACAAAATCACTGAATTATTGAGGAGCAGGAGGAGGCCACTTGGCCCATCGTGCCTGCCCTGTCATTATTACCTAGGGCCAATCTCTTATGTCTTCCCCACATCCCTGCAAAAAAGATCTACCGCTCTCTTGAATGCCTCAAATGAAACTGCCCCCACCACACAGGCAGCCCATTCCTTACCCAAACAAACAACTGGCTGTGTTGAGAAGTCTTTCTCATATCACCCTTCCTTCATTTGCGCATTAAATTTATTCCCTCTCATACAAGCAGAAACAGCTTCACCCTATCAACTCTTTACAGCCTGTTCATGATTTTGTAAACCTCAATGAGATCTCCTCTCAGTCTTCTTTTCTCCAGAAGAACAGTCCCAAATTCTTCAACCTATCCTCATAACTGAAGTTTCTCATCCCTGGAATCATCCTAGCAAGTCATTTCTACACTCTGTCTGATGTATTTGCATCTTTTCTATAATGTGTTGGCCATACCTGTACAGAATACAGCAGGTGAGGTCCAACAAGTGTCAAGTACAAGTTCAACGTTACTCCCTGCTGTTGTATTCTATGCCTCTATTAATAAAGCTGAAAAATCTGTATGCTTTATTTACTGCTCGTCACACCTGTCCTGACACCTCCACATATACTCCCTCTGCTCCTGACTCCTATTTTGTATTGGCTTTCAGTATTCTTCCAACCAAAGTGCATCACCTCACACTTCCCTGTACTGAATCTCAGCTGCCACGTATCTGCCTACTCAACCAATTGTCAATGTCATTTCAGAGTTCCACATTGTCCTTCTCACAGTTTTCAATTCTTCCAAGTTCAGTGTCACCTGCAAACTTTGAAACTGTCTGCTGCACACCAAGATCCATATCATTAATATATATCAGGAAAAGCAAGGAATCCAATACTGATCCTTGGGGAACTCCACTACAAATCTTACTCCAGCCCAAAAATTATCCATTGATCATTATTCCCTGTTTTCTATCACTCAGCCAATTTTCACGATCCAAGATTTCTTCCAGATGATCAAAATATTTAGGATATTGAACAAGATCATGCAGTAAATATCTGCATGTTGCCTGAATTTCCTACTAGACTAAGGCACACTTTCACCTCAACCAACTGGATATACTCATGTTGCACTCTTACTAATTTTTAGGTATCCCTTTTGGTTGTCCAATACTATCACAAAATGTGATACATCTCTTTCACATTCTCAGGATGCACTTAACTGATGTTAACTGCTGAGGTTCCACCAGAACCCAGACTACATGGAAATTTAAAAGAACACTTCAACTTGATTAGTCAAGATGTTCTTGCAATATCCATCAATCAGGATAGAGAACATATTAACATTGTGTTACATATTGGGGGTTACTGGGGACTAGTGCCAAAATTAGGAGGGTTGTCTCACACTCTTGTCTCACATAGTCTTACGGAGTTAGATCTCATGGACAATGTCCCAGGGATGTTCTATTCCACCAGCAGGACAGACTCAGTAGAGGTGGCGGCACAACAATATGCAGTTGGGAGGGAGTTCCCTGGGAGTCCTCATCATTGACTCTAGACCCAATGAAGTCTGATGGTTGCAGGTTAAACGTGGGCAAGGAAACCTCATGCTGATTACCATGCACCGTCCTGTCTCAGCTGATGAATAAGTACTCCTTTATGTTGAATTTACTTGGAGGAAGCACTGAAGGTGGCAAGGGCACAAAATGCTCTCAGGATGGGGGATTTCAATGCCCACCACCAAGGGTGGCTCACCTGCAGCAAAACTGATCGAGCTGGTTGCATCCTACAGGACATTGTTGGTAGACTGGGTGTGCAGCAGGTGGTGAGGAATCCAACAAAAGGGGAAAATATGACCTCATCCTTACCAATCTGCCACCTGCAGATGCACCTGTCTGGTAGGCGTGGCCATTACACAGTCCTTGTGGAGACTAAGTCCTGCTTTCACATTGAGAATACCTTATATTATGTTGTGTGGCACTATCACTGTGCTAAATGGGACAAACTTCGAACAGATCTGGCAACTCAAGACTGGGCATCCATGAAGCGTTGCAGGTCATCAACTGCAGCAAAATTGTACTCCAGCACAATCTGTAATCTCATGGCTGACATATTCCCCATTTTACCATTACCACCAAGCCAGGTGACCAACTCTGGTTCAATGGAGACTGCAGGAGGGCATGTCAGGAGCAGCATCAGGCATACCTAAAGTAAGGTATCAACCTGGTGAAGCAACCAAATAGGACAACTTGCATGCCAAACAAATTAAGCAACAAGTGAAACACAGAGCTATGTGATCCTAAAACTAAGCTCTGCATTCATGCCGCATCCTATTGTGAATAGCTGTGGGCAATTAAACAACTCACTGGAGGATGAATCTCCACAAATATCCACATCCTCATTGATGGCAGAGCGCAACACATCAGTGCAAAAGATAAGGATGAAGCATTCACAGCAATCTATGGTCAGAACTGATATGCATGGACATATAGAGTCATACAGTCATACAGCACAGAAATAGGCACTTCAGTCCAAATTTCCCAGACTAAACTAGTCCCATTTGCCTGCGTTTGGCCCATATCCCTCTAAACCTTTCCTATCCATAGATCTGTCCAAATATCTTTTAAATGTTATAACTGTACCTGCCTCTACCACTTCCTATGGCAGTTTTTATTGGGCTGAAGGGTCAGTTTCTGTGCTTTGTGACTCTATGATTCTGTAACTGTCAAGTGGATGATTCATCCTGGGAACACTACCACTGGCCAGTGTCCCTCCAAGCCACTTACTATCCTGATTTGGAAATAAATCACCGTTCCTTCATTGTTGCTGGGTCAAAATCCTGGAATGCCCTCCCTAAGGGCACTGTGGGCCAATATACACCACATGGACTGCAGCTGTTCAAGAAGGCAGCTCACACCACCTTCTCAAGATAACAAGGGCCAACTAATAAATGCCAGCCCAGCCAGTGATGCCTACATCCCATGATTGAATAAAAATAATATGTCTCAAATACCATCATTTTGTAAGGTTTTCAATTAATTTGAAATAATGCCTTATGAGACAGAGAACACAATAAAATTTTTTTGGATTACAGCCAATTTAAATCACTGTTGGGAGTGTAGCTGTTTCAGTCGAGTTGGCTTTTAAGTAACTTAAGTTTTAGGTTGTAAGTACTTGTTCTCCATTTCATCAAATTGTCACTCAGTAATGTTCTATTAATGAGACTGCTGCCAATACAATTAACATTGTGTTGTAGTGAAATTATGCTGGGTCAGAACTTTGTTTGCTTTTTTTTAGATATTATTGCAAATCACATTTTGCGCAAATTGGTTTTCAATTCTCCCAACCTTATTATTTCTCTTACCTTTGGACCATTCTTGTTCTTATTTTTTTAAGATCGACATTCTATCTTTTACCAATCTTTTTCTTTAAAATGGTAATTTTAGAGGATTTTGTTCACTTCATTCTCTATACTTTGCAGGTCTCACTATTCATTTTGAATGAACAAGCAATTTTGGAAAATCCTCCACTTGGTAGATTAACTAGCAGTTGTTATAGCTATTTATTCGACCAACCAAGTGCTACACGTAAGGTTTAGTATGTTTACATTATAGGCCAATCTTTGATTTGTTTTAGTTGATGTGTCTTTTGATTAGTTATCACATCTCACAGATCAGTACTGCAACAGCACATGGACAAAGTTAAATTACACTTGAAGATCTAGAGGATAGGAATGTAAAAAATAATAATCTTTAAATATCAGAAAGCACCTTATCAAATAATCACAAGAACGATTACAGCACAGAAAAAGGCCATTCAGCCTGACTCCCCTCATGGAGCATTTCACCTCAAGCAACACCCATTCCTTCTCCCTACAACCTTGTACATTCTGCCTTTTAAGATAATGATCCAATTTCTCTTGTATGCATCAATTGAACCGCTGTCTCAGATAATGCATTCCAGATCCTAACCACTCCGTGTGAAAAGGTCTTTCCCCACGTTACTAATGCTTCTTTTAGTAATTACCTTCAACTGGTGATTTCAGGTTCTTGATCTTCATACCAACAGGTTTCATACAAGTTTCTCCTCATCTACTTAGTCCAGACCCCAATGATCTTGAATACCGTCAATCTCTTCTCCACGGAAAACAGTCCCAGCTTCTTCAATTTATGCAGATAACTGAAGTTCTGTATCCCTGGAACTATTCTTGTGACTTTATTCTGGACTTTCTCTAATGTCTTCATATTCTTAAAAAAAAAATTGGAGCCCATAACTCAATGTAATACTCCAGTTAAGGCAGAACGGTGGTCTGTACAGGTTTGACGCAACTTCTTTACTTTTGTACACTATGTCGCTATTATAAAGCCAAGGATGCCATATGCTTTATTAATCACACCCTCAACCAATGCTGCCACCTTCAATGATTTATGCAGATATACAGCCAGAGCATCCTGCTCCTGCACTTCTTTAAGAATTGAAAGCTTTATTCTCCTTATTTATATGGCATCACCATGTTCTTCTACCAAAATGAATCACTTAACAATTCCCTGCATTAAAGTTCATCTGCCAATTGTCTAACAAAACTGGCAAAGTCCTTTTGAAATTCTACACGAACATCCTCACACTTCACAATTATTTCAAGTTTGTATGATCTGTAAATTTTGAAGTTGTGCTCAGTGTAATAGGGTCTATGTCATTAATGTATAACAGGATGAACAGGGGTTCTAGCACAGACACCTGAGATACTTCTCTATAAAACTTCCTCCCATACGAAAAATATTTATGAACCGTTACTCACTGTTTCCTGTTAAGAATAATAGGCTGGAACATTTTTTGAACAACCTTTTGAAATTGGAGAAAATTCACTTTTACTACTTATGTACTTTTAGTCAGGAAATTAAGTACATAAAAGTATAAGTTGAATTGCTTGCTTTATGAATCAGAGCACCTCATTCTGTCCTTACGAAGTAGATTCTGGAATCCAAGGTGAGTTTTTTTTATTTGATGGAAGAATGAGCATAAACTATCTAATTCATTTTTGTTTCACATTATGCATTTTACAAACAAAAGTTGTAACTTTAGAAAATACAGTTATTTGGAATAGGTAGAGGAGCAAAACTATTTGAGTGTGGTGCTTGATGAATCATCGGTTACACCTCAGTACTGACTGGTACAGACTATCCAGTGTAATGTAGGCTGGGAAACAACTAGAAAGAAAAGAAACAGTGATTGAAGATGTGATGGAAACAAGGAGCAAAATGAATTGCGTGATTCGTTGGGAATCTATACCATACAATAGTGAGATAAGAGAAAAGGAAGACAGACAGTAGGTTCTTCTCTGACCTGACCCACTGGGACCGTATTGGTCAGTGAGTAAAATGGAATTCATAGATTGGAATTACTCCATATACAGTAGAATTCTAAGCCCGTGGTGTCAATTTAATGCCACACATTGGTTCCCCACTCAGAGGCCAGGTGGACTCACCTTGGTGAAAGCAACGTGTAAATTTATGTTCACAACAGGGGCATCAACTAGATGGGAGTGATATATATAAACATACAAATTATGAGCAGGAATTAGCTACTCATCCCTTTAAGCCTGCTAAACCATTTAACAAGAATGTGACTCAGCTTATTACTCCACTTTCCTGCCTGTCCTGGTGAACTTTCATCCCCTTTGCTCTCGACCTCTGCCTTAAAAAGATTCAAAGACCACCAGTGATACTTGCACTGCTCTGGAGGAAGACAGTTTCAGGCTCACAACTCTCTGTAAGAAATAAAGCTCTTCTTGTCCCTGTCATTAATGGGTGACCCTTTACTTTTAAACATTGATCGCTAATTCTCCAACAAGATGTAATATCCCTTCTACATCTACCCTGTTAATGCCTCTCAGGACTTTATATGATTCAATTCAGTCACCTCTTAGTCTCCTAAACTCCAATGAATACAAGGTTTGCCTGTTCAACCTTCATAAGACAACCAGTCCATTCCAGTTATTAGTCTATTAAACCTTCTCTGAACTGTTTCCAACAAATTTACTTCCTTCCTTAAATAAGGAGGCTAATACTGTACATAACACTCCAGGTATGGTCTCTCCAATGCCAAGTATAATTAAAGCATGTCCTCTCTACTTCTGCATTCAATTCACCTCAAAATAAACTATAGCAGTTTATTAACTTTCCAAATTAATTTGCTATACCCAAATATGAACCTTTTGTGATTCATGCACGAAGACACCTTGATCCCTCTTCACATCAGACTTCGCAACCTCACACCATTCAGATATTATGCTTATTTTCTACTCCTCTTGCCAAAATGAACAACTTCACATTTTCCACATTAGACTCCATTTGCCAGATATTTTTCCACTCAGTTCACTTTTGTCTATATATTTGTAGCCTTTCAATGTCCTCTTTAACAATTTAGAAAGGGATGAGGGTTGACAAGGGGATCTGGTCACCAGGGAGGGGGAATGTGATCAATGTGGCAGGCAGTAGGAGTTGGGTGTTTGGCTGATGTAACAACCAGAAAATGGAATTGGAAATGAAAATGGAGTGACTGCAGGGTTTTGTATTGGAGGGAAGGGCAATTAGGAGTATTTATTGAATTTTTAGTACTTTTGTAGGGGGTAGTGGGGTGGCGATGATTTTGTCTTCCAATCCCAGAGTTGAAGGTTTAGTGCTGAAGAGAGGGGTAAATTAGAGGGCTTGTGATAGGCAGGGATGTGGGGTTTTGGCTGTGGCAGAGGGAAGTAAATCAGGGCCAGCTAGTGTTGTGGAGAGGGAAGATCAGAATTTCGTAGGGGACGGTAGTAGTCAGAAGATTTGTATTGGAGTCTGCAGGGGCTAGGCATGGGCAGACCTTGACTTGCTGCTTCTTCTTCTAGAGTGTGTGCAGCAACCACTGGAGGTTACTATTCTTGCTCAGGTTGCTAATGAGATTGTAATTGTTCTCAGATGATTATCTGTGGGGAATTTCAGAAAGTGAACACCATTTCATTAACAATGCTCCTGAGCCCTCATTTCAATCAAAATGAAGCTTCATGTTATGCCCTCACACAGCGTGGAACGATGATTTCACAAGAGGATTGATGTCATGCCTCCAAGAATTTGTGAGCTATGCCACATTATCCAATTGTAATTTGCATAACCAAAGTGGTCATGCTCTTTATGTCACAATTAAAGTCCCAGTTTTCCCCCAGAGCCCATGGCTTTGTGAATTGCCATGCCCTTGTTGGTCAAACCCTCTCCCCATGCAGTGGTCAGAATGATACTGACCTGCGAAAATGCCCCAGCTCAGATCTCCCTGTCACCTCCCTACTTTCTATCAAAAAATTCACTGTAATCATTCCCTTAGTGACGCAGCACAACAACCACTATTCTCAGCCATGAGTTGCCTGTTTTCCCCAGGACTCCATGGCCTTTCCCTGATAAGTCCCTGATCATTACTGAACAATCCCTAGGACTGACCATGGTCCACCATCCCCATAGATTGACTTGGCAGGAAAGCCCTGACTGTGCAAGGCCCAGCTCCCAAATTGATGTCTCCACAACGCCCTGATTGACCTATCTGGAATCCCCGAACAGATTGCTCTCAAAAGGCAGGACTAACCATGGCCCAAACCCCGACTGCAAGGACATGGATACCCAAACTCATGTACAATCAACAGCAAGACTGACTGGGTCCAACCTCCTGCAGCATAATCGGACCAAACCATTGATTGAGTCTGGTAGCACACCCTAGCCAACTACTGTCCCCCTTGACCCCACTAAGGACTGATCCCCTTTGATTTTCAAAGATGGCCATTTGCTTGGAGCACATGCATAATGTTTGCTATGCATGCTGCAGGCATTTGCTCTGGGTATGACATAGACATAGCACAGTGTCTTGCAATGATGTGTTTGCAGGGGAATCAAAGGTTATAGGGAAAGGGCAGAAAAGTGGGCATGAGAAGTGTTGGAACAACTATGATCCTATTGAATGGCAGACAAGCTCAACAGGCTGAACAGCCGACTGTTTTCCTATTTCTTGGGGACTTATGGGCTTGTGTCCAGCCTACAGGGATCGTAAAGAAGTCAGCCAGGTGGACTGCATAGAATATGAGTTCCCTGATTGGGGCTGTTAATCTGGTCCAATCAGGGAGCCCTGGCTGACAGATATAAATAGGAGTGCCAGAGGTTCTGTTCACTCTGACAGCTGACTCTGAGCTAGCAGGATCAAGGTCAAGGACTCTCCACGTGTAAGTAAATGGTGATTTGATGATGGGATACCATCCTCTGTGGAGTTATTTTACAGCCCTTGAATGTTCAGTGCTGCCAACAATGATAAGCTTCCTGCCTCTCATCCTACAATAAAAAAGAAAGACTAACCATAGAGATTGGCAGCTTCCAAGCAAGCAAGATGGTAAGGAACTTACTGGGGAAAGGCCAGAGTCCTGGGTGAAAACTGGCAACTCAAGGCAGCAAATGGTATTTGTTGTACTGGGTCACCTGAGCACTAAGAAATGAAGCTAGAAACCACAATTGATATCTTATTTAGATGCATGAAATGTATGGGTGCTTCTGCATGCAGTGATCTGGCAGAAACCTCCATGTTTTGGCGTCCCTGAGCTTCAAATTAAATACCAAAGGGCTGAAGTGTTTTGAGAGTCAGGCTGAAAGCAGGCATGATGTGGTGTGGCTAGTGACTCAGCCATGCCAACTTCAATGGGGAAAGGGTGAAGCAGATAGGGTGAAGCATGCAGAGACATTGCAGTGAAGACAGACTCGGCTGATGGCCTGGAGATGCAGACAGTGGATCTACAGCTGCCAGGCACTTACGATGACTTTCATGTTGAGAATTTGCACCATCTAATTTCTCAGGGAAGACAGGAGAATTAGTAACAATTATACATTGGGGAAAGGTTGGAATTCTATTAAAATTTATGGACAAAAATTACAAGAAAGATGAGCTGTTAATTGCACATGAGGCATGATCAGGCTGACAAATTTAGAAAGTGATGTGGAGATTCTATGAAAGACTATGTAATGGAATTTAAAAGACTAAATGCAAGATTGCAAAAAGTTCTACTTAATTTAGTGCATGGCTTTGAATTGTTCACCTTATCAAATGTATCAATCAAGCATCGACTCTTACTATTAACCAGAGTTAGATTTTCAGAAAGAAATATGCTCTTGGA
This sequence comes from Ginglymostoma cirratum, assembly GCA_024137785.1. Classification (NCBI taxonomy): domain Eukaryota; kingdom Metazoa; phylum Chordata; class Chondrichthyes; order Orectolobiformes; family Ginglymostomatidae; genus Ginglymostoma; species Ginglymostoma cirratum. The sequence goes on along the minus strand of JAHRHZ010000019.1, from coordinate 26,373,520 downwards.
ACAGATGTCAGAAGGTTTAAAGGAATTCCTGCAAAAACATTCATTCCCAGTGGTCTCCACTGCTCCAATGGGACATTGTGTTGTAAACAAAGAATGGGAAGGGGCTTCATTGTAGCAGCAATGCGAGACAACCCAGATACAAGTCAAAAACATCAAAATGAAAGCAGAATCATAACTAAATGGGTGAGATACCTCTGCAATTATTGCAGAGGACTGAAAGTGGACAGCTATAACAGAAGAATACCCAGGATTTGATCAGCAAGTGTTTTAGATGCAGTTCAAAATACTATTATGGAATAAATTGTCTGAAATGGAATAACAAGGTTTTCAAAATTATGCATAACTTGGAAAGTTTGAAACGAAAATATAGTGGGCTGAATCACACCAGAAATTGGTTATGCATCAATTTTGTCAAGTTTCATGAAGGATTTCTTTCCACATGCACAATGATATTATTCCAAATGACCTCAACTAATACTGTGCAAATGCAGGATCAATGCCTCTTCAAGCACTTATTGTTGTTCACAAGTGAAGCCTCCATTTTGGCATAGAAAAAAAAAATGGTGACTCCGTGTGAGGACCATCCATGTCATCAGTTTCCTCTCCCATCCTCTGTGAACCTCCTTGATCCTTTGTTATCTGGCACTCCCTCAATGGCCCATTAATGCTGATTCCCCACATGTTCCCACCAAACACCTGGAATGACAACCAACACTCTCATCTTGAACACCTCGGGCCCATCATTACAGTTCAGTCCTGCCCACCATCATGTTACACACTCAAAATGAGGCCACTGCATAACCACCTATAACCACCCCTGTCATGGCATCCCATGTTCTTCCAATGCACTGCCAGCTCCCCTATTAAGATGTTGAATTTCCTTCCTTCACTATCCTTATCCCCTCAGCATCTTAGTCGGCTGCCTCCAATCTCCAGCATTGATTTCATGCCACTTCCTGACCATAACAATATCCCCGATAGTCCCCCATGCCCCCAACCATGACATTCATTGCACAGACCCCCAGGACTAACAGGGATCCGCCTCCTGCCTGATTTGGGCATAGTGTCCCAACTGGTGACTAACTGGACTTCTGAACTCCCTGTACAGATCCTCAACTGGCGATCTGTGAATCATCTGCTTGCTTGTACTGGACCTGCCGGACTGATCATGGCCCAGTCCCCAGACTCTAATCAGACAGAGTTCCTGCTTCTGAATAACTCAAGTGGACAACTGACCATACCCAAGCTGTTAGGCTGTGAGCATATGCTGCCCTTGACTGATTGTACCAGGACGTCCTGATGGATGGCAGCCCCCCGGACGTGATTCAGGACTATTCCCCTTCGACTTCGAGACACTGCCATTTGGTTGATGCACAGGCAGTGTGTTTTCTGCTCAGGCTGCTGGCACATCATATAGGTGAAGGACTGATATTGCAATGTGCCGTCCAACAACATGGTCAACCCGCTTGACTGACAACTGCTCATACAAGACAAGCTGTCTGGCTTTGTGTCCACCCTAAATGGGCGAGGCAAGGCAAATGTTTTGCGAGACTTTAAGGACTGGTTGAGAGGACAAAGCACCAAGAGGCAAGCAGAAGCTAGGCAACGCAGGGGCTTTTTGAATAATTAGGTTGGCATGATGTGATTGCAAGTTATTGAGAGCAAGTGGGTAGCCCTGAAATTAAGCCTGGTCCAATCTGTGCACCAGCCTTCCAATGATAAGTGCTGGTTCATTCCAGGGTGCAGCATTACAGAATAGAAGTGTACTGTAAGTGGATCAGGGAAGTGCCACGATGATGCTGTGAGTCTGGAACATGTCAGTCGCCAAGGTATGTGGAAGTGAGGATCATGCAGCTGCTGCCCTGAGACGTTGGTGCCTCGTGTCCCAGCTAGAAGTCCCGTAGAGCATGCAGCAAGCCAGAGTCACTGGGTAACTGCTTTATCTCAGGAACTCTCAGTGTCTAGTTCATACACACTGGGTGAGAGAATGGGAGCCTGCATATGAATGAGATTAGTTTAAGTAGTAGTGAAGGCAATAATGAGCAATAATCCCCACTAATAAGCCTCTCACTGCTTGCTAGCAAGAATGTTATCTAGACATTTAAGACTTGATTGGAAAATGTGACTTTTTGGGCTTGACAATTAGAAGGGTCCTGCTCAACATCTCGCTCGATTTTCTCAAATTTTTCTCCATAGCCCATGGCATTCACGGATTAGGAATTTTCTACTCAGTGATAATGATCAGGAAGAGGAAGTTGTAGTAGTTTCAAAAAGTTTCAGCCCAGTACTGGCTGTTTTAATTATACATCGTGTTAGACGGTGGATTAATTTCCACAGTGCGTGAAGTGGATTGATTAAAATGTTACTGTAGATTGTATAAATCAGGGCTTCCTAAATATTTTCTCAGTGATCCTGCTTTGAATCTTGAGAACTGTTACTGTAGGATTGGGGGCAGGGATGGAGGATGGGGGAAGCTGCAAGAACAGCGGCCTGTTCGAACTGTGATAACTCGGTCAGAGCTCTAACGCAGCCACTGTCTTCTCAGAGCTCGAGCCCCATTTTGGGAAAGCCATGTTTTAACTAACAATAAAGTCCAAAGTAAAGGAATTTAAGAGTTCTACCTGCTTCAGATTTGTGGAATTGTTGAAATCACTAAGATGCGTGGTGATTCCCTTTAACTTCACTGGCATCAACCACTTCATCAGCACTGATGCCATAACATGTGAAAAACCTTTACTTCTTGGCAGGCCATTTCTTAAAAAATTAAAATGAAACTAAACATGGAACACAACAAGGCTGTCACTTTTGGGAAGTCAGTGGGTGTACACAGTACACAATCAGAGCATTATTGCTTTCTTTCAACTTCTCCAAACAAAATATTAAGCAGATGTTATTGACGCCAGTAAATTGGAGTTTACTGCAGTTTACTGCCTCACAGGGCCAGGGACCCGGGATCAATTCCAGCCTTGGGTGACTGTCTGTATGGAGTTTGCACGTTCTCTCTGCGGCTGCGTGGGTTTCCGCCTGGTGCTCCAGTTTCCTCCCGCAGTCCAAAGATGTGCAGATTAAGTGGATGGGCCATGCTAAATTGCCCATGGTGTTCATGGATGTGTAGATTAGGTGTGTTACAGGGAAAAGGTGTAGGAGGATGGGTTTGGTAGGATGCTTTTTAGGGTTGGTATGGACTTGTCGTGTCAGAGGGCCTGTTTCCACACTGTGGGGATTCTATAATTCTGTGATCTAAAGACTGCATCAGCAGTTTGCTCATCCATCTTCTCACAGATTAAAAATCCTACAAAAGGATGAAGGATTAAAGGACGATTAGTCCAGTGCATTTATATGACAGATTAGCAATATATATGACAGCTGTAAAAAATATTGCTGGACACCATCATAGCCCATAGTTAAGTTGCCAATTAACAAGCAATTTGTACTCAAAATCACTGAATAAGAAAAAAGAAAATCCTCTTGCACCTCAAAAACATGACAACTAGGTTTTGTCAGTTTACAATAATAAAGAGTAATTCTGGACAAGGTGATGGAGAAATGAGCAGGGACTGGACTGGGAGCACTAGCTAAATTCCTAACTGATATTGTGGCAGAAGCTTGCCAATGGTGAATTTAGGGATATGGAACATAGTGGTATTGAGCACTGCAGCAGAAAGTCTATTTAGAAATGGATTGTGTGAAAGAAAACACATGGTAATTGATGAGGCTTTTTTTAAAATCCTAGTGGAACAGTCAAGTTGTAAATTCATATGGGCATTCCACAGAAAGAATTCACTGCAAATAGTTGGGGGCTACGTTCCATATTAATTAGTTTTTCAAGATAAATTCAAAAATCCCTTCTATAAAGATTGATCATCTCCCAACTTGAAAGGGGCCTACAATTAACTTCACTTTTCCGAGCACTTGAATGCCTGACATACAGCAGAACAGAAAAAAGCCACCAGCAAATAAAACATTGGCTAAGTGTGCAAGGTGATGAACACAAAATAAGATTCATGAATTGACAAAATTAGGTCAAAATATGGAAGGCCATAAAACAGTGTGAGCACTGAAGGTGGACCCAGAAGTAACTATGACTCCAGCAAAAGGTGGTGAACTTGAAGAAGGTATTTGGATCATGGGGTCTTGGGGGATGTGGAGGGCAGATTTTGTAGTAGTAGACCAGAGCAGAAGGGAGAGTTGAGGTCGCAGTTTGACCCGAACAAGGACTATGGAAGAGGCTGAGAATACCACAACAAATAGTAGTCCTTATGGCTAAGATGTTTTAAGTTGATAAAGGATGTCAAACAAAAAGAATTAGACAGCTAGAAAGAATCTGGCACAGTGGTATCATCCCTATCCCTGAAACAGGAGATCTGTGTTCAAGTACCAACAACTCTAGAAGTGAATAATGACATCTCTGAACAAGATAGTTAGAAAATACCTATACACTGAGGTCCACATAAGAAACAGTTAGCCTTACGATCCAGATGGATACACTGAGGGGAAAAAGCACTCTCAAATGGGAGACACAAGGCTGAAGCCAGACTAGAGGTTTGTGATATCAACGAATAACTTGGTGATCAAAATACTGATCTTGAAGAATTTCTTAGCTTGTTGGGGAGGCAATGGGCTAGAACTATTAGTGCCAGACCATTAATCCAAAGACATAGGTTCAAGGCCTACCTTGGCGGATGTTGAAAATTGAATTTAATTTTTTAAAAATTTGGAATTAAGAATTTAATGATAACCATGAAATCATTATCAATTGTCTGAAAACACCCATTTGGCTCACTGATGTCATTTAGAGAAGAAAATCTGAGATCCTTACCTGGTCTGGCCTACATATGACTCCAAAACCCACAGCAATGTGGATGACTCTTAATTGCCCTCTGGGACATTAGAGGTGGGCAATAACTGCTAGCCTAGCCAGCAATGCTGACATCCAGTGAATGTACTAAAAAAGACACTCCTCGGACTGAAAGTCAAGTGATATAAAAGCCAAAAGAGTCACGGGTGCTGTAAATCAGAAACAAAAACGGAAGTTGCTGGAAAAAACTCAGCAGGCCTAGCAGCATTTATGACGAGAAATCAGAGTTAATATTTATGGTTCAGTGACCCTTCCTTAGAGATAAAATCTGCATCAATGAAGGGTGAAATATTTCAAAGGGAAGGATTTTTAAAATCACCTAAAGAAGCAGATGATATGGAAGGGAAGATATGGAAATTAAACCATTGTGTTTGTGGATTGAATGATGCGAGGGTAAGGTATTTCTCAAATAGGCATGTCTTGCTGAAAGTAGGTCGCATTTAGTTTAGAGCAGATCCAGCAATTCTCTATTGGTATCACAAGGATGTGGAGTTGCTGCAGAACTTGAGTGATGTGTGAGAGATAAAATAAAAATTTAAGAATTGAAGTCAGCCCTCAGGTTTCTTTAACCCTATTTCCAGACTATTTTACAGAGATGAGGATTAGAAATTAACTTAAAGATTGAGCAGTGTAAGTCAGAAGTGACTTTAGATTAACAGTCTTACTTGAAAAGTGTTAATTTCATCCCAATAAATTGGGCCAAATCCTCACAGAAAGATGGTTTTACATCCAGGGAAGAAACAGACCAGTTAAGAAATTTGATTGGACAATTAAACTGGTTATGTGCTTAAACTAAAACTGATGCCTGTTATGATGTATTAGACCTGAGTTCTATTTTGAAACCTGTTCTGGTGAAGGCTTGACAGAAAATAAAATATTAAAGAAATGTAATTCAGAAAAATGCACAATCAAGTTTCCAGACTTAGGTGAACAAGACATATGAAGCTCATCCTTTTTTCCAATGGTTCACAAACCAATCTTCTGGACAGGTGTTTGAGAACAGCAGTTTATCATTTACTTGGTGGGAAAGAATAATAAATGTTGTCCTTTGGTCGAGGAAGCTACAAAAATGAAAAGGGTCATTCAAGGTACTTTAGCTACTGAAACATTGGTGCTATAAGCAATAGATACTGATGTCTACTTATCCAATGCTCTCAAGGAAATTCTAAAACAAAGGGCAATCTGAGAAAAGCATTCACCTAGTGTTATGTTGTAACCATTTTCTTTGGGAAAACGTGCATTTAACAAAGGATTTTGTTGAAACAGGGTGAGATCAATCTTGACTGTGTCACATAGTAAGGGAAAATTGGGTGAACTTAAATTGATTTCCATTCCCCCTTACAGCTCAAAATGGTGAGGTATTATTTTTTGATTTATTCTTTTACCTTTTTATTTCGATCCCTTACTGAGGTAGATGAAGCATGGATCCCAAACGTCAATTTTTTGATTCCAATTTTTGAAAAGAAATCTACAGCAAAATCCTTTAAGATTGAATAAAAGGTAGTTTATTAACAAAACATTCAACGTGTGTGTGAACTACAACACAAACAAGCACTCGTGAAATTAAGAAAAACAGGACGGGCCACGAAATAGGCTATAAGCATCAAGGAAATCCAGAGGTACTAAAATCAATTTATATTTGTTACAACATCTAGGATGGCAGTATCCAATAATAGTTTTCTTGGTGAGCTGTTCTTCTTCCTGCAGGCAGAGTGTAGGCTTCTTTCCATCCAATAAGTAAGAGACAGAGACGGAGGGTTTGAGACAGGCTACTAACCCTCTGAAATCCTGTTCTGTTTCTGGAGGTCCAACAATGGCTGAATTAGAATTAGTTTTGTTCAAAGATAGTATATCTTCAAAAGTTTGATTTGAATAGAAGAATGGAATCTATTAATATAGCAAATAGATAAGTAAATGGTTAATTAAAGATCTGGGTAAAGAGGCTGTTGTGGTGCAATGGTTAGCATCCGCATCCCTGAGCTAGGAGATGTGGGTTCAAGTCCCACCTATTCCAGATTTGTGTAATAACATCTCTGAACAGGTTGATTAGAAAATACCTAAGACTGAGCAGATGGTATACTCTATCCACAAAGAAAGGTATCTTAAATTTTTGACTCATCTACTGGCTTGAATCCAAATTGAGACAGCACATTGGGCTGATACTTAAGTACAGTACATTGGAGTTTTGCACTGAAGACATTATCCTTCAAATTACATATTCAAACCTAAGACCTATCTCCTCTCTCTAGTGGACATAAATTATCTTGTTGCAGTATACAACCAGGGAGCTTTCCTGTGCCCTGAACAATGTTTATCCCTCACTCAACATCACAAAAAAAACAGGTTACCTTGTCAGTATCATATTGACTTTTATAGGAGCTTTCTGTGCACAAATTGGCTGCTCCATTTCCCACAGTACAACAGTAACTACATTTCAAATTGGCTGTAAAGCTGCGAGGTTATGAAAGGTGCTTTAAAATGCAAGTCTTTTTTCTTTTGAAGTAAATATACATTTCGTTCTTAATATATTTCAATCTAAATATCAATTAATTAAATCCAAATATTTCTCTGATGAATATTTAATTTCAACACTTCTAAAATTTTTCAGTAGCAAACAGTTTAATTGTATTTAGAAGTATATGGAAATCATATCAAATAGAATCTCTTTAAAATTATATCATTACTTCTGCAAACCATGCAAAAGAAAAATGTTAAAAGGAATAGTCAAGCCTGCAGCAAAAGCCGATATCTGACTGGACTAGTGTGTTTTTTTTTTCTGTGACAGGCATAGCTGTAAGATTTAGGTCAGTCTTGCTTTTAAAGGGCAGTCTCTGTGTTACTGATACTCCCAGTGCTGCCATGGGTAAGTAACATGGTTTAACAAGTGCCAGACTATAAACTGGAGGTATATTTTGAAATCAGAATGAAGCTTTGTATTTTATAATGACTTCGCTTAAATACAAAAATAATTTTAAAAATACGCAAGTCTTCAAACCCAATCTTTGGTGACACAAAGACACATAATTGCTCATGTGTGGCCTTCACTAATGGGAAAGAACTCCTACGCCTAAAAAGAGATTATTGACTTGTGATCTATAACTTAATAGAAAATCAGCCTCCCTGCTTTTTTCATTATTCAGTCCCTTCTTTTCCAAATAATAGCGCACAATTTGTTTGTAACTAACCTACTGCTGGAGAAATAAACTGCAGTAACTGCCAGACCATGCTCTACGCCGACATACCGCCTGCAACTTCTTTCAAATTTAGACAATTCCATGGAATTCTTGCAATGTTTAAATTTAGTGGACTCATTGGGTAATCACAAATGTAAAAGTTAACATTTTTAAGGTAAGCTAAATGCATACCATAATTATATAAATGTAAACTTTGTAACAAATGGCTGCTTTACATGGGTTTCTTTTAAAATTTAAACTTCTTTAATGTTTGGAGACTTTCAATTTACCATAAAACATCTTTTATAGGATTCATTTTCAACACCCATTTAACCTTTCCAACAATATTTATCCTGAATGATTAATGACAGCATTACAAAAGATGAAACTTTTGCTTGCTATTTTCTTCTGATCCCAATTTGCATGCCAGCCAACTAGTTTCTCCCTGAATTCGTCAACTGTAATGTGACCTCATCACATTTCAACAACTAAGTATGAGGGAGTGCCCAACAGCCTTCTACTCCGCTTTGTCGCCACTGAATAAAGTCTGCAATCTTTCTTTTCAATCAATCTCTAAAATGAAGCTATAGCAAAATTAGCCAGTATGTAGCATAAATATGTTACAGAGTGTGGTGTCTTATCAAATGAAAAATTTCAGAATAAAACCCCAGAAATGATGTACATATTTGGCTTATAAGGTAAGTAATCAACATTGTTCAGTGACTTATTTATAATAAGTTACAAAGTCTTGCATTTGACACTATTTATGATAAAGAATGAAAAATAACCGATAGTGAGTTCAAGTTATCAACTCAATCTGAGGTTTCTTTTGAGTTTCACATACTGCTCAAAGTTTGTCCTCATAATTTGTAACATCAGCATGGTTTAATTTTTGTTTTGTTTGTCTCATATTTTAATGCCAAACCTAAGTAACAAAATCAATAAATTCACCTTTTAAGGATATTGACAGCAAACTCCTTCCTCTCTTTTGCCTGATTTCAGGTGGATTTGAAACAGAAAGCGGAAGATCAAGCAGACTTTTTTCTGCTGGTTCCCACCAGATTCCATCACTTCTGAGATTTTTCAACATAAGTAATGTTAGCTATTAAATACATCAACCAAAACATGAGTGAGCGTCATCAAATGGTCACTATTGGCTGGCTGATGTCATACAACATATTATCTGTCATTATCCCCTCAGCATTGCCTGGCTGTAGCTGCCCTCACTGCATTGCTGCAGCTGATGCAACAGCCATACACCACCCCTATGTTTGGATAATCATTTCACAGATGTAGGCTCTGTAAGGTGGGTGGGAATCCTACCAGAAATCTGCCAAAAATATTATGAGGCTAACTTGAGGAAATTTGCTGGTGTGAATACCAACCACACCAACTTCCTGCTGGAATTCTGTCAAAATAGAGTTTCCAAAACTGAAAACATATGTTTATTTGTACCTATGTTTGGGTAATATCAGACAAGCAATGGGTAAATGTACTATTTTTAAGTTGTGGCCCAGATATCTCAGTAACAGGCCTTATGTTTTGATTCTTAAAAAGGAAATGCTGGGGATGAGGATTCATATATTGAATACTGATAATATGAATTAAATTTAAGATGCTCATCATACGTTGTAGATAGAATACAAGTTTTTGCACTGAATGCATTTTAGATGAATTTGTTTTTTGGTTGTGTATTCCATTATCTCTGTAGGTATATAGTCAACTACACAGTGGGGGCATGGTGGCTTAGTGGTTAGCACTGCTGCCTCACAGTACCAGCGCCGGGTTCGATTCCACCCTCAGGTGACTGTGTGGAGTTTGCACATTCTCCCCGTGTCCATGTGGGTTTCCTTCGGGTGCTCTGGTTTCCTACCACAGTCTAAAGATGTGCAGGCTAGGTGGATTGGCTGTGCTAAATTGCCTGTAGTGTTATGGTATGTGTAGCTTAGGTGGCGTATAGGGGGATGGGTCTGGGTGGGATGTTCCAAGGGTCAGTGTGGACTTGTTGGGCCAAAGGGCCTGTTTCCAGAATCACTGTAGAGATTCTACGATTCTACATCCAAGACTTTGGGCAGTTCCAGAGTAAGTTTGCAATCAAATGGTGCAGATGCATGGGTTTAACTTCACTAGCAGGCTCTTCTAGGTGTCCACCAACCACTTCTACTATTAGTACCAAGTGTACAAATTCAAGAAGTCCCAAAGTTCAGGCCTCCAATCTAATAATAATGAAGATGTCATTGTGCCAGGAGGCAGCACATGCAGTGGTCTGGTCATATTGTGGAGGTCAGGAGGCAAATCGGATGCTCATGGGATATTGCAATTGGAAATCGTGGACATCATGGATCTGGAAAATAAACCTCAAAATAGGAGGCAGTGGCTGATTGGGGGATTGATATTGGCTGCAATCAAGGTTTGATGGACAAACAGGTCAAGGTCACAGTTGATGGGAGGTTAGGGAATGAAGTCAGAATCAGAATGTCAGTCATCAGGGATTTTGGGGTCAGAAGGGATTGCTGTTATGCTAACTGTTTATCTTTTTACTTACCTGGAACCTGAAGTTTAGGGTTCTTTTCCTGAGATGAACAGTACTCACAAGCAATGCTGCAGCTGGAGTTTGTGGTAAGTGTTAGGGTCCTTAGTTGCATATTTTTCCAGAGTCTTCTGTTTATTCTCATGCCATGTGAAGGGCAGTGCATTTCTGGTCAGTGTACTTATCTCCAGCCTGCTGTTTTGGTACCACAGGAGGCCAACAAATGAAGCCGAATTTAACTGCATTGATTTTGCCAAGTTCTGGTGAATGCTCTTCTTCAATGAGCGACTAGTTTAATTTGAAATTAAATTGAAAGGTTGTCTTTTAATTATTTGATAGTAACCTTCATCAACTGCTTCACTGAATTCCAAAAAAATCATAGATACTGCTCCTTCATTAGTTGAAGTTACAATATTCCGGCCTGTTCCTTAGATATTCTCTACGAATTACATTTCTCTATTTTGCTTTCCAGACCTCCCATTATCATAGCTTGCCTCATAAAGAATAGATGTCAAGTTATAATCGCCTTAGGTTTGTCAAAGTGTCCAACACTTACAATTAAAATGTCTATTTTGAAACTAAAACAGTACTAAATCTAAATGCCTTATTTGCTGTTTGTCTATCAGTGTAGGGAACTTAATACCAAAGTTTTAAGTTTATTCTGGAAATCTGCCCACATCAAAAATCTACCTTGTATCAAGTAACAATACTGTTTCCAGGTTTCATTAAATAGTTTTCAATTTTTCTGATACCTAAATTCTGCAACTTGCAAATTGATGAATATTCAATCCTCCATTCAAGAGTCCTTGGAAAGCAAAAATTATTCCTCAAAATTGGCTCTCTTTTTGCCTGTTTTATGCACTTAGGATGGAATGAGGTATTACTTCTTGGCTGCTGCTTCTTTCTATCTTTTTACTATTTATTTAATGACAACCAGAATTTTTAAAAAATGATTCTATATAGAATATCAATCGGAATGACAGAGCTGACATCAATTAACCCTTCTGTGAATTATGCTTGACCAAAGTTTTGTCTAACCAGAAAACATGACTTCCATTCTAAGCTATCATAAGCTGAAGCTTAGCTGCATGTATATCTTCTTCGAGCATAGGTTGAACATTACAGGAACATCATGTCTTTCTTAAGGTGACTTACTATACCTGAGAATCTCACTCTGCAGATCCAAATTCTTGAACTTATGATTTGGAAGTTCCAAAATGTCCAACATCAATAATAGGATAGGAGTGACAATAAGACCTACAAATAATATATTACTTTCCATCAGATGAATGGCTATAACTGTACATCTTGTGACATCTGTAAGGAAGTACTATCTTAGAAGCACATCCACTGATTCTTGTGGATGGTAGCTTAAGGAATAAATATCCAAATCTTTTTACAATCTTGAGCTTTCAATGAAGAGTTTCTTCCTCTTTTGATAGCCAAGACACAGGGTACAATTCAAATTCTATTTGTCTGGCAGAAATCACTGGGATGGGATGGTGAACTTGTCCAGGGGAATTACCCACCCTGGAACAGGCAGGTGTTCCAACTTTCAACCTGCTCTTCAGAGCAATTTTATGCCTGCATTTTTAATGGCAAATGGCAGTGGTTAGCCTGCCAAGTTCAGACAGAGAGAAAGCGCTTCAAGAGTGGAGGAGCTTTGGATCCCATAAATGTTCACAAATGAAGACTATCCAACTTTTTTTCATGAGCCATAAATAAATGATGTACTAACTTGTTCTTCTACTCACAGGAATGAACCATTTGCAACTGATGTAAATAACAGAGATGAACATTTAAAGGTATCCAAGACAGTAAAAGAAAAGTACAACATCTGACAGAATGAAAATCATCATGCAACTGAGGAATTATTTGTTAGATCTTTGCTACATGGAAAGTTTCAACAACTAGCTGCTCTGTAAAGTTGCAGTAGTAACCTATTTTATAAGCAAGAAACAGTTTTCATTAGCTGTATATGTAGCTTGATAGATAGTAATCCACATGATTGGATGGTGCAAAATAATATGAGGAGATAAGAAGATATCCCCAGTTGAAAGCAAGCTTTATATTTAGTCATGTTGTCTACATAACATGGAGGAAAACTAGACAACAGAAAAAAATGTGTTGACTCAGGGACATTTACAAATTATTAAAAGATTGAAAGGGATGTAAAACTTTAAAAATTCAAGTTAGTAATCCAATCAAAACTTCATATTAATGTAATTGGAAACTACATCCTAATCACTCTTAATTCGCATTTAATCTGCACATCTAATTTAGGAATTTAGTGGACACTTAATAATTTGACACCAAGCCAACTAAGGAAAGATTAATCAAAGAGGTAAGACTAAAACAAAGAGATGTATGCACAGACGCAATGAAGCTGAGAGAGAATTCCAAATTCTACAGCTGAGCAATTGAAGACTTGACCACCAATGATGGGGCAATTAAAATGAGAACATGCACAAGGCTGGCTTAGCAAAACACAGAGATTTTGGAAGCTTGTAGTTATAGTGGAATTATACAGAAAGGAAGGAAGAGACAAAGCATGAAATTAAGAACACAGAATAGAATTTTAAAATTGAGTCACTGCTGAATGAAAAGCCATTGTAGGTAAGAGAACAAATGTTGCTATTGAAGTAAGAATTTGATTTTGTACATTAACTATGTTATGATCCCAAATGATGTTCCGATTGGACAAATCAAATCTCAAGACTGAAATAGATTATATACTTTTTCTTATTTTAATATGGTGATCTTTCAGTAAAATGAAACTGAAATGCTGCAAATTTGGTTTTAATAATAAAACAGAAGTTTATTACGTAAAATAAATGAAGATACAATGGAACAAATCAAGCTATTTACATAGAACTTAACTTTTAAAGGTTTTAAAAAATATTTTAAAATTCCATCTGTTTCAACATCATCGCTTTACAATACTCAAATACCAGACAGAATTCCCTTCTCTATAATGTCTATAGGTTTGACTGATATGTTTCTTTCAATGTCAGGTCTTGAGAGTTTGATAACATTTCACTTCATTAGTCACTCAACTGAGGTTAAATTTTCTTAACTTCAAATAAACCTTTGAGGTTTCTGGTCTGACCTTTTCATACTGAAAGCCTTACACTGGGGTAACTTCTTTCCAAACTGTTCTGAACTAACTCTTTTCTCCAAGAGAAACTGTTCTTACCTTTAACCTCAACCACGCCTTCTTCAGATTGAAAGCAAACTCTTTTCAATCTATGGGTTTTTCCTCTAAGCAAAAAAAAGTCAATTCCTGATTCTTCTGAACTGAAATCAAACTAATGCTTTTCAAAGTTGACTATTTTGAATCATAAAACCATCAAAATGTAGCAAACTCCTATTAACACTCCAGGAACTGCTTTCTCACACATGCTGGTTTTGAACTGTTAAGTCAATTATTAAATCTTCTCATACACAAACACCAAAGCCCATGCACTACTCATTCAAACTCCAAATTCTAAAATAAATTATATTAATTTATATATACAATTATTTGCATTTGTTGTTCGGCATATGACCCTAAGCTCAGGTCGGAATGTACATATAGCACATGCTGGAACCTTGAAAATAGAATTATAGTTCAATTAAAGTCAGCACTGTTGCAATGGGCTGGTGGTTCCTGCACTGTCATTTCTATCATTAGGACTTTACCAGTAGAACGTGTGTCTCGACAAAGTATCAATCCTGAAAACATATGGGCCAGTAGAACCTCACTGCTGGCCGAATCAGAAAGTTGGAAACTCTGTAGCACTACAGAAAGAGGTGGATCCAATTAGAATGTGAGGTTGCCAACATTTTGAGAAGTCTTGCAGGAGAGGTAAGAAATGTTTTCCTGTGCCGGCACTGGGCTTGGAGGCCCTACAGCCAATAGGGCAACGCCTCCAGCAGTGCCATCAGAGCAGTGGTCCAGTCATTGCTGCCAGGGGCTCACAACTTGATCATGGAGCCTCTGACCCCACCACTCCCAGTGTCATGAAGTTGTTAATGTGGACTACTAATTTTTATTTCTATTGACTGATTTCATGTATAGGGATTTTGTTTGAAAGAAAACACCTTTGCCTGAGCCGGGACATGCTGTTCTTTCTGCCTTCAAGATAGTGAGCAATCATTCTTCCACTTGTTACCTAGCTTCACATTCTCTGAAATTATCTATTTATCTATTCTGGAGAAGCTTACCAAAGGCACTTTGAAAATCCATGTGTTTCATCTTCCACATTGTCATTGTCTACTCTCTCTGTTCGCTTCTCAAAAATTCAGAAGGTCAGTCAAGAAAGATTTTTCCATTTGAAATCCATTCTAACTATACATTTATATTTTTATTTCTAGATGTCCTAGATAGGAGATGGTGGCATAGCGGTAATGTCACTGAACTAGTAATTTAGAGGCCACGGCTAATGCTCTGGGGAAATGGGTTCAGTGGTGGAATTCAAATTCAACCAATTAGTACATCTGGAATAACCAACTAATAAAAGCTAATTCCAGTAATAGTCACTGTAAAAGTATCATCAATTGCTATATAAACCTATCTGGTTCACGACAGAATCACATAATTGTTACAATGCAGAAAGAGACCATTGGCCCCATGTGGCTGCACTAGCTCTCTGAATTACCAATGCTTTTAGAGCCATTTCCCATTTTATCCCTAAAACTCTGCATATTCTTCCTTTTCAGATAATTGTCAAACAGCCTTTTGAAAGTTTCAATTGAATCTCTCTCCACCAGGGTCTAAGGCAGCCCAGAACTTAACTACTCGCTGTGTGAAAAATGTCCTAATGTCTTTTAGAAAAAGAAATCTGCAATCCTTGTCTGTCCTATATACGCCTCTAGATCCACAGCAATGTTGTTGATTCCTCTACCCTTTGAAACAGCCTCAACCGATGCTGCTTAAGAGCAATTAGGAATGGGCAACCAGTGCTAGACTCACTGGTGACATCCATATCATATGAAAGAATAGGAAAAAGAATTGTTATGTTGCCTAAATATTTTCTCGTTGCAAAATGCTTTCCCACTTCGAAATACAGAACTGGAGTGAAACTTCATGTAGTGGTCAGTAACATCTGAACACCTAGCAGGCAGATGGTTGATGGAGTGGTAACACGATTCAATGGCCTGAGCTTTCCACTGCAGCTCCCTACAGATGGTTTATGTATCACACTGGTTTTCATACAAATTTTCCTTGCATTGTCATAATTTTCAAAAGTAATTTTCTATTATTTTCTGGTTCTGACAATCATTTTAAAAACAAGTTGACATGCAGATAAAACCACTGAATATTTCATTATTAGTACTCTTCTCAGGAATTTTATTTTGATATGGTATTTTAAATCTTATTTTGATATAAAATTGGGAAAAGTGTTTCAACGTGTTATTAAAGAATATAGCATAGATATTGTTATGTGTTACATCTTCCTGCTGCATAATTATTTTTAAGATGTCCCAATCTAAAAAAAAGATATTATACTTATACGGAAATTAGAAGTTTAGTTTGATTAAAGGACCCCATTCAAAAATGAGTCGACAAGGAGTGGACAATCATCAATTTTTCCAGGTTCTTCAGCTGACATCTCCAGCCTCCCATGCCTGTCAAAGGAAGGAATTTTTATTCTGTACTTCTTAACATAACCAGGAGAGAAAAATGGCTTTACATTGTTGTCTATGCTTGGAAGGAGTTGTCCATGGAGGAGAAATCATCAATAGCAGCGCATAAACAGTACTGTTACAAGATGACTGAGGTTCCATTTCCATCAAATGGTGTGCCTCACTGGTCAAATGTGTGCTGGACACTGATTGTGGTGTCTGGCCTAGATCAAAAGTTCTATGAATTCTATGCTTAATGAAAAAGTTTATTTGAATCAATTTCTTTATTTCCTATATGTATTTTCTCTAATGGAGAAAGATTAAAGTTATCTAAACAACCATGGGCAACAATTGATCACATCAAGTTTGATATTTTATTTGGACCAGCTGAAGTGACAAGGACCTGATTATCTTGTATTCATTTTTTGCTTTCATTATCTTAATTTAAGTGAAATAGCTTTCAGAATTCATGGCCATGCAGATATTTTCCAGTGAAATTAAGAAGCACAAACTTTTTATGTTACGTTATGATATCATTATTTTCCTATTCAAACTAGGGTGTCCAAGGCCCAAACATCTTCAGCTGCTTCATCACTGACGTTCACTCCATCATAAGGTCAGAAGTGGGAATGTTCACTGATGACTTAGAGATATTCTGCAGTTCTTTCAGTGTTGCTAGGTAAAAATCTTGGAACTACCTCCCTAACAGCAATATGGGTTTACCTACCTCCCATGGACTGCAGAAGTTCAAGAGGCAGCTCATTGTACCTTCTCAAGAGCAACTAGAAATAAGCAATTAGTGCTGGCCCAACCTGTGATGCCCACATCCTATGAATGAATAAAAATATAAACCATCACACTTCTGAACTGACAAAAATAATTATTTTTGTTTTCTTTTGCTAATAATCAAAAGGACTTGGTTTATAAAATAACTGTTCTCTGTCAGGATTGACTACTGCTGGCCGGGGGAGTCTGAGGGTCTATTAGCCCTCAACACAAGCTATGCCAGCCCTCAGTTAGTAAGGGATTTAGTAAGTGTAACAAGTGCCAAATGGGGGATATCCTGGGGTAACCGCAATAAAGTATGGGTCATAATTTAAGTGCCTATCCATGTGCCTATCCAAGAGTTGCTTAAATATCCCTAATGTATCCTAATGTTGTGTAAGCAGTTGCTGGATAGGAACAGAGGACTGGATATTACAAGTTGCCATGTTCCTCCATTTTCCCCATCCAATTCACAAGTTGGTGGGGAGCATGCCCCAATAACAATGGCTACCCAATTGTTATTCAACTGTCAATTGGCCATTAATAGGTTTGATGTGGGATTCCCACCACTCAGGTAGGTTTTTCTTTAGGGACCTTCTGACCAATTGAATGGCTGATAGCTTTAGGGTCTCAGCAGGGCCACAAGGGACCAGTGGCCACTGTTGTGATTACAGACAGTCATCAATTGGACAATAAAGGGAAGTGAGTTGGGGTTTTACCAGGATAAGGTTATCGAGCCCCAGCGAGGGAAGCAAGGAGGATGGAGGTCTGCATTTCAGGGTCCACGAGGGGAGAGAAAGAGGAATGTGTGATAATGGGGCAGATGACTCTGATGGGCACACAAGACCTACAAAGGAGGAATATCCCCTTGCCAGGTGCCAATCTATGTGGCAAAAGATTCCTGACTACTCACACTGCATAAGTCTACAACTACCTTGGGTAAGATGGTAGCAGGGTGAGATGAGGCCCTTAAGAGGCCATTAATTGACCATTTAAGGGCATCCATGCAGTAATTTGAGGTCTACACTGTTATAAGTGTACATTAAAGGCTGTTCCAACATTACTATTTATAAAGTATTGTAGGAGACGGTATCCTACTGTAACCTTATAGACTCAAGACCCCTATATCCTGTGATCTGACAGCACTTTGGCTCCTATCCCATTAGCTTTGTAGTCATTCTTAGTATAATGGCGAATAAACCCTTTACTCTACATCATCCCCAAGGCCTTTTATGATACTCTGTGTAATCATTAACATTTAACGTTGAAAATTTAACTCTCTACACCATTTCGCCATCCCCAGCCCCCTAACCCCACCACAAGTCTCCATGTCTTTTTGGCCTGAGGCATTAATCTCAAACAAAATACTTAGCTCTCCCGGAAGACATTAGGTTGCACATGCTCCCTTGGCATTGCCTGGAAGAGTGAATGAATAGATGGAGTGGGATGGCAGCTCGCCTGCAGATCAGAAACTTTCTGGAACTCCACCAGAAAATAGAAGTGCCTCACTGTTCATGAAGAAAAAGACTTCTGGACCAGGATCTATAAGATGTTCTTGCATAGTACTGCGTTCTGCTGGCTGGATGGTGATTTGGGTGACTTCCTCATGTGATGATAAGCTTTTTTTCAAAGGGTCCTCCTTATTCTGTAAACAATCTTCATCCTTAACAAGTGCTTGAATATTCAGGTGTGGAGCTGGATGAACACAGCAGGCCAAGCAGCATCATAGGAGCAGGAAAGCTTGACGTTTCGGGCCTAGACCCT
>JAHRHZ010000019.1:26326484-26354423 GCA_024137785.1 Ginglymostoma cirratum | reverse complement strand
GATGCTGCTTGACCTGCTGTGTTCATCCAAATCCACTAACAATATGGTTCTACAATTCAGTGCTGCACTTTGGAATGTGCCAGCACCTTTTATTGCAATACTGCCATAAACTCACTTTGCATGCACTCATGGACATCCAACTCATCGACTGCCTCAAGGTACATCTCAAGGCTTCTTGCTTGCTCTCTTAGCACTCATTCACTTTCTGCATACTACCCTGACTTGCCTTTCTTTTTGGCACCTTGCCCCCTCAGCTGCACCTTAAAGGTTCATTTCTGTCTTGCCTTGTTGTTTAGTGCAGACACAAAGCCAGGCAGCTTGCCATGCTTGTTAACAGTCATTAGCAAGGAGATGGACATGTTTGTCTGTATGTCACTGGCGCTGTGCTAAGTCAATTTCACACTTGCAACATACACCAGCAACCTGCACAAATACACTGCATCAATACACTGCATACATATGCATCAATCAAATGGCCATGTCTCAAAGTCAAAAGGGAGTAGGCCACAGTCAAGTCACAGGGGAATGCAATCAGTCAGACTGTCCTGGAACAGTCAGTGAAGAACATTGTGTGAGTTCAGTGCAGTGGCTTGGGGCACAGTCAATAATCCATGTGGGGCAGTCAGGGTTAGGGGATCAGTATCACGAGAATCTAGGGGGTGTGCTATGGTCAGTCCTGTCAATCCAGGACAGGCATTCAGGGGATTCAAGGATCGTCAGTCAAGAAATTGCACACAGATCAGTCAAGGATCTGATCAGCCATCATTCAGAGCTATTCCTCCATTTTGGTCAGGAGGGTGGGCCATGGTCAGTCATGGAGGGCTGAGGGGAATGATGGTCAAGGGGTATTATCAGAGCTGTGGTAGGGAAGTGGGGGAACTCAGTTTGGGGAATTGAAGGCAGCAACCTGGAATGCTGAGGAGACCAGAATGATGAAGTGGGTAAATTCAACATATAAGGGTGGGAGACAGCAGTGCATGGGAGAGCACTGGACACAGCAGGAGGAGTTTATCGCTGGTCACCATTACTGAGGCCTTGATGGGGGATTATGGAGCATGATGGGTGGGCAGGATTAAACGGCATGATGAGGCTGAGGGTTAAGGATAAGAGTTGCATTTGTAATTCCAGATGGTGGGTGGGAACAAGTGGAGGAATCAATAGTGATGGGCTGTACAGGGAGTACCATGAAGAAAGAATCACAGAAGCTCAGGGAACCCCTTGAGGTCAAGCCTGTGACTCACTGTGTCACAAATAACCTGCTTTGCCTTCCATATTCCCTGAACTCCTAAATGTGAAGTATATCTGGTTAATGGCTGCAAACACACACTGAGCGCTTTTTTTTCTGGCTCAACATATGGGGTCCGCTTCTGACTGACAGAGGAAATTGTGTCAAACATCCACTTGCACAGTACGGATCAAGTCATTTGCAATCATATTAACATGCGCGTGCAGTGTCCAATTTTGTGGGGTGAAAATGCTACTCACAAGCAATCTTGACAATTTCATTTGTCATTACAGATTGAAGATAGTTTGAAACAGCATTTAGATATTTTCTAACCAAACTGTACAGACATGTTTCTGGAACAGATGTTTCTTGACCCACTATTGGAATACTGTATGCAATTCTGGTCTCCCTGCTATAGGAAGGATGTTGTGAAACTTGGAAGGGTTCAGAAAAGATTAACAATGACATTGCCAGGGTTGGAGGGTTTGAGCAGTAGGGACAGGCTGAATAGACTGCGGCGATTTTCCCTGGAGCATTGCAGGCTGAGGGGTGACCTTATAGAGGTTTATAAAATCATGAGGGTCATGGGTAGGGTAAATGGACAAGGTCTTTTCCCCAGGGTAGCAGAGTCTAAAACTAAAGGGCATAGGTTTAAGTTGAGAACAGGAAGATTTAAAAAGGGACCTAAAAGGCAACGTTTTGATGCAGAGGATGGTGGGTGTATGGAATAAGCTGCCAGAGGAAGTGATGGAAGCAGGTATAATTGCAATATTTAAAAATATCTGCATGGTTATATAAATAGGAAGGGTTTAGAGGGATATGGGCTGAATGCTGGCAAATGGGACTAGATTTATTTAGAATATCTGGTCGGCATGGACAAGTTGGACCGAAGGGTTTGTTTCCATGCTATATATCTCTATGATTCTAAGTCTGTTCTCCTTATGAAGTTCAGCCTGTCTGGTGCTTCTGAAAGTGTTAGATTTTCTTTTATTCTGTAAAAAATTTGATAGGGTTTCATCCTCCATATCCTCCACCTCCACCACGTGGTCAAATGAGTTCTTCTTTTAAGTTTCCATACTGAGCAATCTTGATGGAGTCATGTAAATCATTTATAACAATGCATTGTTTTCCCCTAGTTCTTGGCTGCGTCAGTTAAACTTTACCTCGCCTATAACAGGTTTCCATCTTAAACTGAAATAGGGGCCAAAAACTTTAATATCCTTTTCAAATGTTGCAGTTTCTTCTGCTTTACCTGAACATTGAGACCTGAAACTGTAGTGCATCTGCTGAACCATCAGTGCCATTGAACCCATTACACAGCTTGGTCAGGGCCCTATGCATTTTCTTGAAGGTCAAGGCAAGGATTTTTTCCACTCTTGAAATTTGTTGTTTAGACTATGTTTAGAATCTTTCCCACAATTTGTCAACCTTTCATGGCCTTGCCCACACCAAAGGTTCATTGCATTTGTTTCTTGTATAGTTAGGTCTTTCTGTAATGCTTTCTGAACCATGGGAATTAATTAGTCTCCATGGTTGGTTAATTTCTTTTTGTTGCTCACTGAGTTCAATGCTATTGGCTTTCTCCTAAACTTTTTCCGCTTTTTGCATGGACATTATCTCTTCACATTTCATGTATCGATGGGCTTCAAAGTTCACTGATGCTTCTCACATCACTGACATTCTCTTTAGGCATTTCTCCCACTCCTGGGCTCGGATCATTGAGCTGGCCTCATGGTTTAGCCATTAACACTGTATTCTTGCTGGAGTTCACATTTTCTTGGCTCCAGTTCCAAGGGTCTGGTCACCACTGCTACCATGTGGTAATGTGAGCTCTACACTCTTAGGTGTAAATATTATCAGGTTTTACTAAACATAACTATTTGCAAGGCATGGTAAGAGAAGGCATCCTGCTGGTACCTTGCAGGGTCAATCCTAGTACCAGGTGATCTGACATCCCTATGACATGCCTCTTTGTGCACTTGCTTGGTAGCTATTCTCAGAATAATGAACTTTCAATGCTCCCTGGGCTCAAAATTAGGCAGTTTACTCGGCCTCAACAACCCTTCTGTAAAATTTGGGTTGGATAGGGTAGGTAGATGGTAGGTAGACCACAAACTTGATTTTAAAACACCACCCCCACTGTCCCAAGATTTCAAATTTGCCAATGGGGGGCTTAAAATCAAGCCTACTCTTGCTACTGTATTTTGGTCCCATGGTCCAGCTCTATGATTGGAGGAACCCAGGAAAGGTCAGAGTTGAGAATTCAGGCAACTACTTCTGCTACCAAGCTACCATATTGAATGGAATCATTAAGAATCTTTCTAAAGAAGTTAAGAAAGCCTTGCCCGTTTTCTAAAACAAGCATTTATGAGTCCTGCTGCTTTAATTAGAGTTGACTGTATTTAAATTTTTTGGGCAAATTCACTCATTACATTGAAAAACATGCACACATAAATCTGCTGTAAACACAAATTTTCTGATTGCAATATTAATTCTGACTCTTGCAAACTTTATAAGCCTTCCATTACATGACAGAGATAGGTAGCACTGGAAAATGAAAGTATTAATGCAAAGTAATACATTGGGCCTTAAATACAAACAGAAAAATCTATAAGAGTTCTGTTGGTTTGCCTTGTGTGGTTTTGTTTGCAAGTGATAGATAGCATCTAACATCACTGGTGTTGGTCAGACACCAGATACACATGTTGGTTTTGCATTTAATTGAACATGGTTTTTAATTTCAGTTCATCTTTGAATATAATAACATCTGAACAACACTTGTACTCTCATTTGTTTGCAATAACAAATTGTTTGAGAGTATAAGATCTAACACATAACATTTCACAAATCTGAACATATGCTCAAACTAATTATGCGGCACTGAATTTCACAGAACAAAGAATTATTGGTGGATTTTGCAATTTGTTGCTGCACAGCAGGCTTGGCATCAACAATTCATCGGATATTTGGATCTTTCATAGTTTATATTCATAATGGTAATGCGGATTTCAAACTAAAAGTAAAACCCAAGACCCTTACATTTAAGCTTTAAGAATACAGTTTTGACATCAACCATAATAACTGATCTTGTTTCAGTTAGGATAATAGTTCAAATATCTTTACAAGCGGCACTTAAAAGAATAGAAAATGATATACACTTTTTCATATGCCGTAAAGGAAAACAAAATCGGTGAAAAATAAAACTAATAAAGTTGAAATTTGATATAGAAGTTAAACACCATTTTATCTGTCACTGTCATTCTAAAAGTTCTTTTAGACATCACTATCAAGCTAGTTCATTTTCCCATGATTTTAGACACTTTCATTCCGACCAGTCCACAACACTGATTGATCTGCATCTAACGTTACACACTACCACAATTTCCTACAATATGTACTTCCCTGTAGAAAGGCAAATGATGTATAAAAGGCAGGTCTAATATGTGACCTACAGTAGTTCTTTTGCAATGGAGCTCCTTATGAAATTTTGTCCAACAGGATTCTTTGTAGTTTAAAATATTGCACAGTTCATATCAACTTAAAGACCTTTTATTTCAAAGGCTGACCTACTGAAGCATTAATAATCCAGAATGTACTGTAAGAACCATACAGTCATGTCCCTGTCTACCTCTGTCTTGATTCATTCAGGGTGAATGGCAGATTCCTAAGCAGTGTTAAGTTTCAAATCACCATAGAAACAAACTAGGAGGCAGTTTCATTAATCATTTAGAGCACAAGAAGTCTAGGTCAGTCTGATTGCAGCATATAGAGTATCATCCTAGCGCCACATGGGACTCTGTTGATTTGAATTAAAAAAGATTAAGCTGCCCCTGCGACGCCCAGCATCATCAGTTTAAGTTCTCATGTAACAGTGGTCTCTGGAGCCGCATGGATTAAGAGATTGAAGCTACACATTTATTTTGCAGGACTCAGTGAAACATTAGAAGACTGCAGGTGTCTAAGGGGGGAAAAAAGGACAAAGAGCACGTATTGCTTTTTTGTACTTGTTGCTGTTCTTTTGAAACTGGAAACAATAACTCAACTTTATATCTCCACTGACATTTCCACTCTTTCAAGCCATGAAATGGTACATTTGTCATGATGTTATCAAACTTTACAACCAAATCTGAAATTTCTTTATGAGCCTTTGTGGTAATTACTCAAAGCTGAATTGTTTAGTGGTAGATTTAAGGCCATATTTAGGTGGTATACCTTGGCTACATATGAACATGCATTTTTAAAAAATTTCACACAAGATCTCTTTAATGTAAATAAAATGGTCTAAATTAAGGAAAAGTGATCATTCATTTATTATTGCCAGGAAGAATTATAGTTCCCTGGAAAATGGGATGCAGGCAGCTACAAATCAAGCTGCCTACAAAATGCTTGTACACATACAATGCAAGAGTAGCTCCCAAAGGTGTCCACTTTATTTATGGCTCACTCCAAAACTTCAAAGAATCTTGTGGTAACTTAGTCCAGACTTTTTTTTTTCCCTTTTGTGGAAGTAAGATGACCGAACAGGAAAGACAAAGGGTAACAGGAAAAGGTTTAAAAAGCAGAAGTATCAGAGAAAAGAAATAAAGAACCTTTTATCTTTCACTGGTAGGTTCTGTATACTGATACTGCATAGTATTTGTAACTGAAATAATAAATTATATAGAATTGTAAACTGTAATAATGTTATCATCCGGTATACATCTGCAGAATAAGGTAATAACTGGATCATAAAACTATTCTGGAATTTTTGCTATATAGAGAGAACAACTTTTTTTTCTTGTAGTTCCCCTCTTCTTTCCTTTACACATTAATGCTCTTCGGTCAATGAGTCACCAAAGGCCAGTGTAATCTACAAAGGTAAGAACAATTTTGCTCCTTAAACAACATTCTAAGTGGTAGTTCACAGTTTGGAGAAAAGCTATGCCAATGTCATTAAATCAGAGCTGACTTACGCTCATTCAGAAGCCTTGTCTAAGACTCCAAACTATGTTCTCTGATGAGCTCTGAGTGAGAATAACTGTGGAGAACGGAGTACAATTTTACAGTCAAACAATCCAAGACTATTTTAATTTTGCTTTAAGAGAATATTGATGAACAGAACAAAATGTATTACTTGAATGTGGCAGTTTACTTTAGTACATATACAGAGGTTATCTATTTCACTTTAATTGTGGCAAAAATAGTTATCCATGCAAAGTTAGTCTGAATTTTTCTCACGACACCAGGTTATAGACCAGCAGGTTTATTTGAAAACACAAGCTTTTGGAGCCTTGCTCCTTCTTCAGGTGTTAGTGAGGATACCACCTCACTAATACCTGAATAAGGAGAGAGGCTCTGAAAGCTTGAGTTTTCAAATAAACCTGTTGGACTATAACCTGGTGTCATGTGATTTCTGACCTTGTCCACCCTAGTCCAACACCAGCACCTCCGCATCATGAGTTTTTCTCAACTGCATCAAGAAATTCTTGGTATTATACTAGCTGAATGCATAGCAATTTGCAACGAAATGCACTTTTGATAAGCTGGATCATCAAAGATAGAAACACCAGGCTTAAATAATAGTGGATGTCTTTATTGTTTCGTTGTTCTGCATAAAGAATGTTCCTTTGAAGTAGCATCTGGATATCATGGCATCAGTTACTAAGGATGGTACACGGTTAGCATTTAAAAGGGTGTATATATTAATTATCTCCTATTCATTTTTCTTCATTTTTTCTTACTTCGTACATGAGTCTTTTGCCAAAATCACAAGTTGTTTATATCCCCACATTCCCAACCTCCCTTACAGAAGCATTAGGTTTCCCAGTTGAAATCTCCCATTCTACTATGTATGGAAGAAGCACACTTGAGGACAACTGGCATGTTGGGCTAACAGGAAATGATCTCTTCCCATCTGTGGATCTGTGCATCTCCTATTCCTAAAGAATTGGGACATCAGACCTGATGACACAACTAAGATATGTAATGTCAAGTTAAATATATGGTTGGATACCTCTCTGATAGAACCCCAGTTACAGATTGGTATACTTGCCCGAGAATATCTCTTACCTTTTCAGCATCTCATCCAAGACAGTCTGAAAGATGATCTCATTGAAATGTTATGGTCTTCTTTCCAATCTTTTTGACAAGCTCTGCTCCATTCTTTGGATGCTTCTGCTGGCATATGCTATTTGATGACATGCTTAAAAAACGTCACATAATTATTAACAAGTCATCCTTTGGGGTTACCTGACGATCAAGTCACTGTAGTAAGAACTTTTCCACTTAGAGTCATAGATTCACACAGTCATATAGCAGGTATATGGCAGGACTGGTCCAACCAGTCCACACTGACCATGTTCCCAAACTAAACTGGTCCCACCTGCCTACACTTGGCCCATATCCCACCAAACCTTTCTTATTCATGAATTTATCCAAATGTTTTTTATACATTGTAACTGTACTCGCATCCACTTCTTTCTCTGGTAGTTCATTCCACACATGAACCACTCTCTGTGTAAAAAAGTTGCCTCTCATGTCCTTTTTAAATCTTTCTCCTCTCACCTTAAAAATATGCCTCCTCGGCTTGAAAACCTCCACCTTAAGGAAAAAATCCTTGTCATTCACATTAACTATGCCTCTCATGATTTTATAAACCTCAATTAGGTCATCCCTCAACCTCCTACGCTCCAGTGAAAAAAGTCCCAGACATCCCAGTCTATATCTCAAACACTCCATTCCCAGATTGCTGCTTCTCTAGACATCTTTACATTTTCACTTCTTAATAGGTGTCCTTCTCATTTCCAAGTCAATCCAACACTCTACACTTTGAGACCCTTTGTAATAATGCCTTAATTTCAACATTTTCTTCTTTGTTTCCATTTCTCTCTTGGACCACACCACTTTCAATCTCTGTAAACTCTCCCAACCCTACAACTCTTCGAAGTCTTTGCATTCTTTCAATTTTAGCCTCTTGCTTATGTTCAATTTTCTACACTTCACCATTGATACCACCTATGCCTTCAACTACTTGGAATCTTAGTTCTCAAAGTTCTTTAAGTGTTTCTGCCTCAACTTCTCTTTCCTTCTTTAAGATGCTCCTCAAAAAAAGAAAGTTTCAGTGACCTGTCCAAATAGGAGATAATTGTCACATTTTGTTTG
Organism: Ginglymostoma cirratum; assembly: GCA_024137785.1. Classification (NCBI taxonomy): domain Eukaryota; kingdom Metazoa; phylum Chordata; class Chondrichthyes; order Orectolobiformes; family Ginglymostomatidae; genus Ginglymostoma; species Ginglymostoma cirratum. The sequence goes on along the minus strand of JAHRHZ010000019.1, from coordinate 26,346,058 downwards.
ATAACACTCCTGTGAAGCACCTTGAGACATTAAACAATGTTAAAAGTGTTACATAAATGTATGATATTGTTATCCTATGGTTCTCTAATGGCTTCATTTCTCAAAACAGATACTTTGTTCTATTTTGCATATTTATTTTCTTCATAGCTTACAATACTTTAAAACAACTCTTCTGCTTAACCTGATTACGACCATGCCCAAGAGCCTCTGAATCATAATTCAATGTCAGAATTCAAAAACAAGCCTTAGAGCTGTAACTGATCCTACAAATCCCTGCAAAACACTGGTGTGATCAACATGACTTAGTGAAGTATTTCCAGTCGGTGTTTTGAGATGGTCTAAAATTCACTTTGCTATCATTTATTGGTTATGAATGAGTTCATTAAAACTTAGACCTACACCCGCAAAAAGACTGCACTTTCCAATTACACTGGAGACTATTTTCTAAATTAAACGATGGAAATTTAAAAACAATAGTAGGAAATTTCAAATTACCCTCCCTACTGAAAAACAAAACTCTTTTCCACTTAAAACCTAATCGGTATATTTGCAGTTGGACGTTCTCAACAGTTTGTCCGAAAATTGATAAGACGTAAAATAATACAAAATGTGCAATAGTCAGCATACATTTTTACTGTTATTTATTTGGCATTAAAAAAGCCTTAAAGCTTACTTCCAAGCACCTGGAATCAGAATTCAAATTGGCTTACAACTTTACTCCAATTAAATATACATCACTTTAAAAATAAAGCAGTTCCCTCACTCAAGGGCAGCTTGAAGCACCAGACATAGAAAAATCACAAACCTTGTTATAAAATAATAACTTCATTATCAATATACATTTAAGTTCTGTATATCTAATATGGAGTTGAAATCATGTCAATATCTTAAAATAGGTTTTGGTAACTGTTTTGGTCTTACTGATCACAAGTATCACCCTCAAAGTTTCCCATTATTCACAACATTAGAATTAACAAAATGTAGCTTGTTTTTATTCCACACAGTGAGTTCTTGATCTTAACTCAGATAATTGGAACTTGGGAAGATTAGAAAGTTTAGCCTTGTTGTTGGACAATATTGAAGGCAGGTAAAAGGTCTCTCAGAAGTGAGTTTCACTAATACATCACTCAGAATTATCAAAGACCAGGCCTGTACATCCTCATGGTACACCTTGGAGATAGTAAGAACTACCGATGCTGGAGTCAGAGATAACACAGTGTGGTGCTGGAGGAGCACAGCAGGCCAGGCAGCATCAGAGGAGCAGGAAAGCTGACTTTTCGGGTTGGGACCCTTCTTCAGAAATCTCTCAGAACAAATTTGAAAAGTGAATGACCAGAATTCATCCAAATAAGAACCTGGAAACTTCATACTATTGTGTGATCGATTTATTTTTCACTTGCATAGTTTGAGAAAGAAAGCTCCGGCATTTCATAAAGGGAATGACTGAAATTCAAAGTGTCAATCTAAAAGTTGCTGTAGTTAGTTAATTGGTAACTGGTATCCACATCATTGAAAAATGCTCCTGTAAAGGATTTTTGCAACAATGTTAGGAAATCTCAGGTTTCATCTTAACAAACAGAACTGAGTGAAACTAACTAATGTACACCAACTTCAAGTTGCTTACAAGAATTAATTAAGCAAGTGTAGGAATCTTTAATATACCAGAGTATTCATAATTTATATTATCATTGTTACCTAATGAAAGCTGCGTTGGAAGCATACATTTTTGGTTTTCTCAAGCTCATTATGCTACTACCAGAAATCTATTGACAGACCTGTGACTTGTCACAAATCTCAAAAGGAAGGAAAAGTCATAACCAAATATATCAAACATTATTAATACAAATATGGAGACTATTAAAGTAGCTTCTTTAATCACAATTTAATTTCATGGAAACTTGAGGTTCTTTACCCAATATGACTGAATTTCAGCTGGGACCAGGGAAATGTCTGTTTGTTATAGTAGGAGGTTTGTTTATATTAGTTGGTAATAAAGAGGTTTCATTTCACAGTATGCAGAGAGAAAGACAGAGCTATAGGAACTGTTGTACTAAGAGTTCAAGACTGGTGGATCACTTCCTGCCACAATAAAACAAGTTAACAAGTACATAACAGCCTCAGAATTAGATTGCAGCCAAATCAGGGTATGATCCAATTGCAGTGTCACCACACCTGCCTAAGTAGCTGGTGACAGGACCATGGTAAAATGATCCATCAGCCTTACTTCCAGCGCTACATACATATATCCATCAGCAAGTCATCGATCTCATTGTGGGCAGGCAGGATTTGTTGGCTGTGAGGCTGGCCAAAGGCCTAAATCTGGGGATGTTTAGGAGGTTTTTTTTAATTCATTCATGGGATGTGGGTGTCACTGCCTGGCTAGCATTTATTGTCTGTCCCAAGATATCCTTGAGATGGTGGTAAGCTGGCTTCTTGAACCGCTACAGTCCACATGCTATGGGATGACCCACAATGCTGTTAGGGAGAGAATTCCAGGATTTTGACCCAGCAACAGTGATGGAACATTGATATAATTCAAGTCAAGATGGTGAGGGGCTTGGAGGGAATCTTGCAGGTGATGGTGTTCCCATGTATCTGCTGCCTTCATCCTTTTAGATGGATGTGATCATAGATTTGTAACATGCTGTCTGAGGATCTTTGGTGAATCTCTGCAATGCATCTTGTAGATAGTACACACTGCTGCTACCCAGCGTTAGTGGTGGTGTGAGTGGATATGTTGCCAATCAAGTGGGCTGCTCTATCGTGGATGGTGTCAAGCTTGCATGATGTTGTAGCTGTACCCATCCAAGCAAATGGCGAGCACTCCATCACACACAAGACTTGTGCCTTGTAGAGGATGGAGCTTTGGGGAGTCAGGAAGAGAGTTACTCACCACAGAATTACTAGGTAGAAGATGTTGAGGTGTGGGAGAATCAAACCTAATAGCATTCAATATTAAAATGGTACACAAAAGAGCCTCTGCTTGCCTTCCTCGACCCTTGAATACACTTTTATACCTAAAATATTGTGCAATCTAATTTCTAGGCTGCTGACTCAGCAGATTTCCTAATGATTAAGTAGCTGTTTAGATTACCAAACTCCTTACTCAGCCTTCTATGTATTTCTTATCCGGTCATTCCATTTTAAGGTTTGTTGACTCTTCGCATACACCAGAACTTTCTAGGTTTTACTTATCATACATTTTGTGTTCTGGGTCCCAGATCACCAAAAGAGGGCCAATCTCATGAGTTAGTTTGTTAGTTTATTAAGTAGAACATTAGGAAGCAACGGTTTAAATATGATGCATCAGTCCATTAATTGGAAAAGTATACAATCCATGATAGGTGAAAACACAGGTTCTGTTCTCCTTTTTTGTTCTCTTTTTCTCTTGAGCTGATAGTAAACTCTTCTCCAGTCTTCTTCCAACTGAAGAAGGTAGCTGCTTGATGAGGACTGCCCCTTCAACTCACTATCCCCTCCCCTACCCCACACCCACCCAAACACCTGTTAGTATACATTACATCTAAAGCTGATTGTTTACCCTGTTCCAATTGCTTGTTTGAGTATCTTTGACCAATAACCATCAGACAGGTACTCAAATGGTCACCTCTACACTGTCTATCATTTTGGCTGAGGTCACTTTTAGGCTTATCTCATGTGAACCCATCTGTTTACTCCTACCGAACACTTGTACACATAAGAAGGTACACAAGGTGCCACAAGATTCCCTGAAAGTACCATTCCCCTTGGTTAATACCTCTGTTTGACTTCAGCCTGACTGCTAAGAATATGCTTTTCCCAAAAAGAGAGAGAGACAGACAGACAGACAGACCCACCGACAGAAAACACATCACTTTCTGTAAGATGGTCACAGTATGATACTTTTCAATTCAATAATATTCTTAAAGATATCATTTGCACACTTTGTCTCAAAGGTAACATGCGAGTCTTCAGAAAAGATCAAACTTCAGTCAAAGAAAATTTAAGTGCTTAATTTTATGGTGTTTAAACAAAACTGTGAAGTTTTAACAGACTTTTCTTCAAGTTTAATCAATATAATTCAATATTGTCCTGTTCTAGTGCTGAAAAATAAGTTCCTCATAAGAATCTATAACAACAGTTTAGCGTGTCTTTTCCTCCCAAAATTCCGCACTATCTTCTTTTTGCCACGACTGTCGTGGAGAATCACCAGGAGACGTAGAGAAGTCTTCAATAACGTAAACTTTTATTTGCAAGTAAAAGCTGTGACAATCAGAAAGCAGTTTTCAGATCGCCCACGCCCTTCAGGGCCTGTTCTTCTTTATACCTTTTCTCAGTTATCATGTTTTTCCAAAGTTATCGGTATGACCAATTATGTTAGCCTTTGTTATCTCTTCAAGGCTGCTCATCTTCTGCTTCACTTGTTAGCCACAGTGGTTTTCTACCCTAAGATATTGTGCTTTTTCGATTATTACATTCATGATTAACTTCTGCCATTATGTTTTCCTAGGACACTCCATCTATTTTATAAATTACCTTTCTACACTCTATATTCTGTGTATTATCTTTCTATGTATTACTTCATCTACTTTACGTCCTCCGTATGTACTATGTATGCACCATTTTATTTTCCATATATTCCCCCCTTTGAGACCTAATGGTCTCACAGAGAAAGAAGACAATAAAGCGGGATCCCTCATACTCAAGAAATAGAATATTTAACCCAAAAGCGGGCAGAGCCAATAATTAGGGATCAATCGCTTTAAAGGGTTCCCTCTCCATTCCTGGAGTTCCTGAGCCAAAAACCTGTCCATTAATAACTAGGACAGGAAAAAAGACCCAGTGACCTGTACAATCTAGTCGTGCGCCTCACACAGGAGTGAGTCAAATGCCGTTGGTCAGACAAGGCTGCTGCACTGTATCAGATGTCAGATCATAACAGTAAAGCGGCGGCGCATCTTCCGGTGGGGAGACGTGTTCCGAGATGGTGGGAACAACCAAAAGTTGTCTTGCATCAAGACGCACTACAAGAGACTTAATAAGAGGTAAAGCACAGCAAAACGCAAAGGCAATAATCATCAACACAATACCTATGATAATCCCAATCTTAGCAAACCAAGCTCCCCACGCCCCCAACGCATTATATCCAACCAGTCAAAAACTTCATGGCCAAAACCAGCATTGTCCTTAAGTTCCTCTCTTAGTTTCCTCAACTTATCCATCGCTTTTGTAAATGAACCTCCAGGGCTAGTATTGTTGGGTATAAACGTACAACAGTGTTCTCCAAACATTACACAAACTCCCCCTTTTTCAGCTAACATCCAGTCCAAGACCTGTCTGTTTTGCCAGGTCATCTTTGTAGTTGCATCCAATTGTTCCCCCAGGGCTGAGAGGGCATCATTGGTATAATTGCTGATTGTAATAGATATATTTGATCCATTCAGCATTTTTGCTAATGCCGACCTGCGGGAGGAGAGATTCAAACCCTGCAGCGATCTCATTTCGGGCCTTGAATTCATTGGGGATGCCCCAAGGCTGACCTAATGCTATCAATACGCACTGCTGGGTCAGGGGCATACTCCCGTTTTGGGCAAAAATCTCCAAAAATCTCACTTACCAATTAGTCAAAATCCCCCCGTGGTGAAACAGCTACCTGTTCGTCTGGACTGGCTGCGGCTGTTGACTCTTCCCCTGTACTCACCTCAGCATCGGAGTCAGGCTGTGCTGGTGAAATGGCTCTAGTACAATGATTAAGATGATACCACGTATGTCTTCCCTCCACTTGAATAGCAGTGGGTGACGCCTTGACCACTGTGAAGGTCCTTCCCGTCTTGGCTCGTTCCACTTCCTTCGGAAAACTCGCACGTATACCTGATCTCCGGGTCGGATGGGTCCCTCCTCTTTATCAGGTACCGGCTCTTTTTTGTTTTTCCTGTGTGTAGATAGACTTGTGTATCATAGTTAGTTGCTGCATATACTGCTTAAGTTCTCTTTCCAACTGTTCCAGGCTGGGGCCTTCGTAGGGACCCCTCCGCTTGGGTACCGGCATGGGCCTACCAGTAAGCATTTCATGTGGAGTTAGATTTGTCATGCGGTTAGTTTGCATGCAGTAACTCATCAGTGCTAACAGCAGTGCATCTATCCAATTAAGATTAGTACTTGCACAAATCTTATTCAGTTTAGCTTTTAAGGTTCCATTAATCCTTTCCACCATACCTTGTGATTGTGGATGATAGACACATCCAAACCTTTGTTAAATTCTTAAGGCCTGCAGTACCAGCTTGACCACTTTTTGGATGAAAGCGGACCCATTGTCTGAACTGATCTCTGAAGGTATGCCAAACCGCGGAATAACTTCATTTGTTAGAAACTTCACTACTGTCCCTGCCCCTGTATCCTTTGATGGAGTCGCCTCCACCCACCTACTGAACTTGTCAATCACTACCAACATATATCGTTTCCCCCTTACTGTTTTTATCATGTCCACATAGTCAATTACCAAATGTTTGAAAGGTCCTTCACGTACTGGTATGTGTCCTATAGGGGTTGTAATTCCCTTTCTAATGTTTTGTGCACACACCTCGCATTGCGACAGCATATAATCCACTGAAGCTTGTAAATAGGGTGACCAAAAACCATCCTTCTTTATCTTCCTCATTATTTCTCCTCTAGCACAATGATCTAACCCATGTGCTTCCGAAATAAGGATTGTCAGCAAGGGGGTGGGTGCAACCCATAAGCCCTCTTCCGTGCTCCACACACCTTCTGGGTTCTGCCTGGCCCCCCTTTGTTTCCACAATGTTTGTTCTGCTAGGGTGGCCTTATTCTGAATTTCAATAACGTCAGCTATGGTGGGCTCTGGGTCTAAGCTTACCTGGGGTGCAATAACAGCTGAAGTGCAGCCAGAGGCCATCCTTGCTGCTTCATCTGCGGCCTGGTTGCCTTTTATGACCATGTCACTCCCTTTCCTATGTGCCTGGCATTTAATAACAGCTAGGGCCTTTGGTTTCATCATGGCAGTTGTCAGTTCCACGATCTGCTGACAGTGCTGTATGGGATCTCCATTACTTTTCCTAAAGCCTCTTTGTTTCCATACTGCCCCAAATAGGTGGCATACCCCATGAGCATAGGCAGAGTCAGTGTATATGTCTGCTTTCTTACCTTCCATCAACTCACAAGCTGCTGTCAGTGCCTTAATTTCAGCCAGTTGTGCTGAACAAGGTTGTGGGCAAGTTTCCAGTTTAATGGTTTTAAACTGGGAGCGTTCATACATAACAACAGAGAATCCTGCATGATTCCCGTCATAGTCCCTATAGCATGAACCATCTACAAATAAAATCTTTTTGTCTTTGTCAGACAATGGCTCAGACTGTAAATCAGCCCTTAATTTAGCAAACGTGGTTACTTCCCTGACACAGTCATGTCGCTCCCCTTCGTGCTCTAATGGGACATAGCCTGCTATATTCCTTGTGCTGCATCTCTGTATAGTAATGTCTGGGAATGTCAATAACATTCTGTATGCTAGTATTCTAGCAGGTGTCAATACAAACTGTCCTTTCTCGAGCAACTCTACTACTCTATGGTGTGTATGTAGAACAACAGGGTAGCCCATTGTCACTGAGGACGCTTTCTCATAAGCAAAATGCGTTGCTGCTAGTCCCTGATAGCATGGTGGATAACCCTGCACTACCTCATCCAGTCGGGTACTGTAATACGCAATAGGCTGCTTAGGCCTTCCTACGCCTGCTTCTTGCGTGAGTAATGCAGCTGCGTATCCTCCCTGTCTGTTGGACACATAAAGATGAAATGGTCTCTCATCGTCAGGCAAAGCCAATGCTGGGGCTGACTGTAGTGCCTGTTTGAGAGTGTTAAAGGCTGTTGCAGCCTCCTCATTCCATATTAACACATTTTTCAAGCGTGAGTGTCCAGCTTCCTTCATTATTCTCCTCAGGGGTGCCGTAATCTCGGCGTATTCCCCTATCCAATCTGAGCTAAATCCTGCCATTCCTAAGAAGGTCATCATCTGTCCCACCGTCTTAGGTCTACGGGATCTTGTGATTGCCTCTATCGGATTTGGGGCAATCATCTTGGTCCCTTGGGAGATCAATCTACCCAAATATTCAACCTGCTGCTTGCAAAACTGTAACTTTTTTCTGGACACCTTATGGCCTCCACTGGCTAGCTTTTCCAGGAGGAAAAGGGTATCCTGCTCACATTGCTCCTGGCTTTCTGAGCAGACCAAAAGATCATCAACATATTGGATTATCGTACTTTTCAACATCATGCCCTCTAAATCTGCCTTTAGGACTTGACTGAATACATGTGGTGAGTGTTTAAACCCCTGCGGCATTCTAGTATAAGTATATTGCTGGCCCCTGTATGTGAAAGCAAACAAATACTGGCCGTGTTGTGCCAGTGGAACACTGAAGGAAGCAGAGCATAAATCAACAACTGAAAACCAAGCTGTCTGCGGGGGCACGTTGGTTAGTAATGTATGAGGGTTTGGAACCACTGCTGGCCAATCCTCTACCACTTCATTTACCGCTCTCAAATCATGCACAAGTCTCCATTTTGATCCATCTGCCTTTAAGACTGGTAGTAATGAAGTGTTGCAGGGACTACTTGTTTCCCTAAGTACTCCTGCTTCCAATAATCCCTGTATTGTTGCTGCTATTCCTTCCCCTGCTTCCAGTTTTGGTGGGTATTGTGGCCTTCTAGGTGGGATAGCCCCTTTCTTTAACCTTATTTCTACTGGACTTGCTGACTTCACTTTCCCCACATCTGTATCATGCTGGGACCATAACATAACTGGCAATGTATCCAATCGTCCATCTCTTTGTTGCTCATTTTCTTTAGCTATGACTGGCATACACCGTTGGGGAGTCACTTCGACCTCTTTTGGATTTCCCATCATGTTTATGCATACTGCAATTTTAACATAATCATTGCTTCTGGACTTCCAGACCCCTGACTCTGTTATTCGCCAATCACTGATTGTTTCTGCTTTCTTTATCATGGGGCCTAAATCTTTGGATTGATATCCCTCATTTACCAACAATGTCACATGAGGTGCGGCTCCTGGTACACTGTACCATTTTTCCAGGAATTCATTTTTCCTTATTTGCAACGCCGCTCCCTGCTGTCCTACTATTATGGCTTCGCTTGTCAAATGCTGCTGGGTGACAACTGCATCATGCCAGTGTCTTTCTAATGTTTCGTCAAATATTACTGTACAATGCAGTTCAGACTTGGGTGGTTTAGCTTTGGGTATTAATGTTAACACTGCTGTTTTCCATTTTCCCCAAATGTTCCAGATATAGCACTCAATGTCTCCTATCCAATATACATTAGCATTTTCTACTTTCTGCATTACTAACTGAATACTGGCTTGCTCTACACTTACACCCTGCTGAGTACATTCTAATCTCAATTCTAATTTTAGCAAAGCATCTCTACCTAACAAATTAATCGGTGTTCCTTTAGACACTAACATAGGCAAGAATATTTCTCTGCCTTCCATTCTTAAACTCACTGGAGCTGTAAATCGTGTTAACTGTGATTTACCCGAGAATCCTATTGTTTTAACAAATTCTCCTGACATGGGAAGGTGGGAGGCATATTGCGGTTGCACGCAAGTGTAAGTTGCCCCAGTGTCTATCATTAGTGGCGTCAACCGTCCCTCTAAACTAACCTGTATAATAGGTTCCTGTTCGGCCTCCCTTGTTATCATGGGGTATTGTCCCTTCCCATCTGGGTTCTCTGGGCAACCCTAGCTCATCCCGTATGGGTTGACAGGCCCCATCGGACCTGCAAGCGTTTGTGGTGGGGCTGCCAGGGGTCCTTTGCGCATTGGTCCATTTTGGGACGGGGAGGTCCAATTCCAGTATGGGCAGTTCCTCCTAAAGTGACCTGGTTGATAACACCCCCAATATATTATTTCTGACCCCCCTTGCACCTGCCCTCTTGTCATATTCCTTGATCCTCCACTCCTTTGTCCCTGTCCTTGGGGACCCCAAGTCTGTCTGGGCTGTTGTTTAATTTTATTTTTTCCAAGGTAGGGTACCTCTGGAAGGGTTCCCCCAACAATGTATATTGCTGGCATGGGGTTTTCTGGCCCTTGTCTGGCAGTGTTAATGAGTCCCCCTTGTGCTGGTATCTTTTCTTCGTCAGTGTTGCCCACTGCATTAGTCACTAGGGGCATCATCTTTTTGCCCTTCTCTTTCTCTTTTTCTTTTTTCTTAAGCTCTTCGAGCTGCATTTGTGCCAGCTTTCTTTGTACCTCCTCTTGCTGCTCAGACAATTTCTCTTGATCTTTTCGATAATTTTCGACAACATGGACTACATGATCGCTGAATTCCTGGTGGGCCCTTGACATTAGGCCCACCACTTCCTCCAGCTTTGTTCTGACTTGGGTGGGCAATGCCTCAATGATAGCGGTTCTGAACATTGCAGTCAGCATTTGATTGCCCTTAATTTCTTGTTCTGTTTCCAGCCTCCATTTTCTCAGTTGCCTTTCTACATAGGCTGCTGGGTTTTCAGAGTCCCCCAGTGGTTCCCCCTTCAGAATCTTGGGGTCAAACTTGGGTGGGTAAAAGTCTCTCAGGGCCTGCCACACCCTGTGTCTGATTTGGTCAAATCCAGCCCCATCGACCATCGGATTGTCTGCCACATTCCTTAGGCCAGCTTGGTCAAAAATTTCTTTTAATTTTGGGAGGCCCATTATCTTTACCAGCAATGCCTTCATATCACCCATAGCCAGCAATTTTCCTGTGGTCTCATCCTCAAAAGCTCTAATCCATTTTCCTGCCCCTTCATGTAAACTGGGCAATGCAGTTTTTAGTCCTTCCAGATCCTGGGTCCCCCAAGGAATATACTGCGGTGGTCTTTCCCCTTTTATAAGTAGTGGCAACATTTTTCCCTGTTGGGATTTCTTTCCTTTAGTCTGTTTGTCACATTGTGATTCGCTTTCAGAATCTGATTCTGACTCTATTTCTAATTCCTCCCATCCTTTTTTCTCTGGCTCTACTCTGATCTCACCTCTAACCTGCTCTTCCACATTCCCTTTTTCTGTCACTTCCTTCTCACTTCGTTTTTTCTCAACTGTCCTTGTACAATTCAAATATTCCTCATACTCCCTCTGTTCTCTTAATACACGTAGCACATCAATTTCATGTCTCAATTCTCGCTGTTTACTCTGTATATCCTCTATCTCCTGCTGCCTTGCCTTTTGCTCTATCTCCCTTTTTTCCCTTAACGCATTCTTTTCTCTTTCACTTTTCCCCCATTCCAACTCCCCTTCTATTTCTACAGTCCCTTTTATTGCTGGACACTGTTTTGTGCTTTCGCCATCAGAGTAAGGAGGGGGTCTATCCACCTCTTCCAAATTTGGGTATAAGGACGGGCTCTTTCCCTGTCCTTCAGTTTCCACAGGCTGTTTAGTCTGCTCTTTGGCTGTACTCCTGGTTACAACTGGCGCTTGGTAAGGTCTTCTCAGCTTCACTCCTTCTTCCCTAAACAACTTCAGCATTTCTGCCTCCTTTTCCCTTTTCTGACTCCTTTTCTTAGATTTATCTCTGGGTTTGTAATTTTTAATTAAGCATTCCATTTCCTCACACATATTTACATCAAAAGTTCCCTCTTTCGGCCATTTAGTTAGTAATTTGTCAGTTCTTTTTCCCCATTTTTCCGAAATTTTTGCTATCTCATCCTTTGCCATTGGAAATTTTTTACCCAGTATTTCAACTGTAGTCCATTTGTCCATGGTCAAGTTCAGTCAAGAAAGTTATCAGTCAGTCCTACCTCTAATTCTACACACAAATCCAGACACACTGTTACTAAGATACGCTTTTCTTTACTCGTTTTGCCCGTGTAGTCCCCTACTTTTTCAGGGCAGTATCCACCTAACCCTGTAGAACTTAGTGTTAGAAACAGTACTATTCTGCTTGTTCTGCCCGTACAGACCCCTTCTTTCCCAGGGCGGTATCCGCAGAACCTTACAGTTATTATTATTAGAAACAATATCACTCTGCCTGCTCTGCCCATACAGACCCCTATCATCTCAGGGCGGTATCCGCAGAGCCTTACAAACACCACGTGGAATTTTGATTTAACCAATTACTCTACTGTGTTCTATACTTACACACCCCGTTCCCCACTGTGCAGTTTTCTTTGAACAGTTCTCTGCGTCTCCTTCAATTATAATTTACCACCCGCTACTTGGATCTTTTTGGGCGGAGAGACCCTTTGGCAATTTTGCCGCACTTCTGAGTCCCCGAGGTCCCCCTTGACTTAACAGAATGCAGTCCAAATTAACAGCAAAACGCTTACCTATTTTGGTTGGGTGCACCCTTATTCTGTCAGTCACGGGAGAGTCCCCAGTGGACCGGGAAGTGCCTTGTCGCTGCCCCTTTCGGGGTGGGTCCCTTCACGCACCCTGCTTGCTGCGCCAAATTTGTCGTGGAGAATCACCAGGAGACGTAGAGAAGTCTTCAATAACGTAAACTTTTATTTGCAAGTAAAAGCTGTGACAATCAGAAAGCAGTTTTCAGATCGCCCGCACCCCTCAGGGCCTGTTCTTCTTTATACCTTTTCTCAATTATCATGTTTTTCTAAAATTATCAGTATGACCAATTATGTTAGCTTTTCTCAGTTATCATGTTTTTCCAAAGTTATCAGTGTGACCAATTATGTTAGCCTTTGTTATCTCTTCAAGGCTGCTCATCTTCTGCTTCACTTGTTAGCCACAGTGGTTTTCTACCCTAAGATATTGTGCTTTTTCGATTATTACATTCATGATTAACTTCTGCCATTATGTTTTCCCAGGACACTCCATCTATTTTATAAATTACCTTTCTACGCTCTATATTCTGTGTATTATCTTTCTATGTATTACTTCATCTACTTTGCGTCCTCCATATGTACTATGTATGCACCATTTTATTTTCCATACGACTCAGTGGAGTAGTCTGAAGGAAATCAAATTGCACTATTCCCAGCGTCATCAAAAATGTTAAAAAATTTAGTCAAACTATCCAAAGTCCCTGATCTACCTGACTGAAAGACTGACCTAAAAGAAAGTGCTCATCGGATTTCCATATGTAACAAGAAAATAACTTTATTACAAACAAATTGGCTTTAAACGAATGGTAAAAAGGGAATAAGTATTGTTAGCCTATAACTCTGTAAGTTAAACTCTATCCCATACTAAATTCCTCCTCTCACATACAGGTAGACACAGAGACAGACAGACATATAGATTAATGATGGAAAAGGACATAAAATCAGCGAAATACAATTTAATATTAGTCCGCATCACAGAGTTGATGAGTTGCTTCCTTTCCTTCCTTTTAATTCTATAACGTTGAACAGGGTTGTTTGCAACTGATGTTCAGTCTTTCACTCACTGGTTGTGATTTTGCCCATTTCAGTGTGCCTAAAGGTGATTGTTCTCTTTACAACAGGAGATTTGCACAGAAAGGTGAGTGGTGCAGATTTATTATAGACTTTGGACTCTGTCACTGTCCAGCACTCGTAAAAAAAAACTTTTAAATACCAAGACAAAGGATTTTCCATAGTATCGCTAAACGGACAGTTTTAAGTGCTGCAGCGCCTTTGGACTAAATTTGTGAACATGTTTAACGATGTAGCATGAACAGTTTTCACTTCAGCTTACAGATTCAATGATACCTCCATATTGGATAGAGGCAGGGAGAGAGCCTTTTTGATGCTTTCACTTTGTAGGTGAGAGTTTCTCTGATGCACTGGTCCCACATAAGTGCCATGGTTATCTAGTCAGGAGCCAAACAAGACATTATTGTCAAGCGGTTGTCCCTAAATTCAAAACCCAGCAGCTCTGTGGTGTATGCTTTTTGTTCTTCCCGTTCCAGGAAAGATACAACATTGTTTACAACTTACAAAGTGCTCCAGTAAATGTGATTTTTAAAAATGCAGCCTCTCTTTGTACAGTATCCTTGGTTTAAAGCAGTATTCTCCTTTTTAGTCCACAGTGCAAAAAATAAAGGAATAGAAAACAATGCAGTCTCAACACTTTCTTGAAAGTTTTGACTTCTTGCTAGTGTATAGCTACACAGGTATTGGCCACTCTGTTGCAGCTCACAAAATAGTTCTATACTTCTTGATTATGAAACAACTAGCAGAGTACTTGCTTAGGATCAAGCTTGGGACTTGCTGGACTGTATTTTCTTTCGACTTTAAATTATTAGAATTCTTCAAAACTCATCACCACTATTACCCAACAGAGAGTGTGGACAAGAAACCTCACATTAACTAGGTGGTCTGATTGAGACTGGAGACACAGCAATTGAAGATTCTCAGGTATACTTTAATATACTAGAAATCTAAATCAGAGCACATTTGTGCACTACTCTGATGTTCAGTCATCCTTTCTTATTTTAAAATGTCATTCATCTCAGGAATTATGCACAAGGAGATGTGTTTCCTTTTTAATATGTTATTATTGGCAATGTGGATTGTAGTGATTAATGATTGTTAACTGATTGGCAGTTTACAATAACCCAAACAGCTCAAGTATGATTGGACACCAGGGAGTCCTTCTGTAATAACACAGCTAACATATTATTCATTAGCAATGAAGTTTTGTTCTAATTCTGATCTAATTTCAAACTTATAATTGTCTACTTCTTAGATAAATTCATGAGCAAAGGATAACATAGCATTTATGGTGTGGTACAGATTTTATTATATACTTTGGATACTGTCACTCTCCAGTACTTGTAAAAAAAAAACTCTTAAATACCAAGGCAAAGGATTTTCCATGGTATCTCTCAGAGGACAGTTTTAAGTGCCGATGTGCATGTTGTCCAACTTTGTGAAAATATTTAACTATGTGGCATGAATAGTTTTGCTTACACTTTCAATGCAGAGGACCATACTTTTAAGGAAGAGGCATCAAAAAGAAAGTAAACAAAGAAAGAACAGTTTTTCTTTAAGCGGTGTAACAAAGAAATCACATAGATTTTACTAAACCATAAACCTATGCCCTCTAGTTTTCAATTCCACATCCCTGGGAAAAACACTACATGCATTCATTCCATCTATGCCCTTCATGATTTTATACACCTCAATAAGGTCACCCCTGATTCTCCTACGTTATAAGGAATAAAGTTCTATCCTTACCAACCTCTCCCTGTAACTTGGGCCTACTAGTCCTGGCAACATCCTCGTAAATCTTCTTTGCACACTTTGCAGTTTAACAATGTCTTTCCTATAACAGGGTTACCAAAACTGTATATAATACTCCAAGTGCAGCTTCACCAACAATTTATACAACTGTAACATCCCAACTCCTTATACTCAATGCCTCAACCGATGAAGGCCAGCATGCTAAATGCCTTCTTCACCACCCTGTCCACCTGTACTTGTACTCCTAGGTCCCTCTGTTCCACAACACTCCTCAGGACCTTATCATTTACTGTATAAGTCCTACCTTGGTTTGACTCTCCAAAGTGAAATACTTCATACTTATCTGTATTGAATTGTATTTGCCAATCCTCAGCCCACTTCTCCATCTGATCACGATCGCTTCGTAATTTTTGATAGCCTTCCTCACTATCAATGATACCTCATAATTTTGTATCATCCGCAAACTTACTAATCAAACCTTGTAACATTCACATTCAGATCATTTATGTAACTAACAAATAACAAAGGATCCAGCAGTGACCCCGATGGCACGTCACTAGTCACAGGCCTCCAGTCCAAGAAACAACGTCCAACCATCACCCTCTGTTTCTTACCATCGAGCCAGTTTTGAATCCAATTAGCTCACTCTCCCTGGATCCCATGCGATCTAACCTTCACGACTAGCCTGCTATGCGGGACCTTGTCAAAGGCCTTACTAAGTCCATATAGATATCATCCACTGCCCTACCCTCATCCATCCTTTTGGTTACCTGTTCAAAAAACCCTAAAAGATTTGTCAGACATGAATTCCCGTGCACAAATCCATGTTGACTATCTATAAACCGACCTTAACTATACAAATGTTTGTTGTTCCTGTCCCTCTGTATTCTCTCCAATAACCCGTCTACCACCGATGTCAGACTCACTGGTCTGTGGTTCCCTGGCTTGTCCTTCTGCTTGGTGTAGAGGTACTTTTTGTACAAGCTTCTACTGCACTTCACCCACTTCAACCTTCATCCAGACATCCCATGGCGTGCTTATTTAGAGCCAGTGGTGGGGATCCCCAGTGGAGATCTCTGTATGCTGGAGTTCTCCGATTTTTATCGGGAATGTGGGATAGAGGGTGTTACATACAGCAGTCCCATATAAGTGCAGATTGCAGTGGTTCATGGGTTTCCAACCCAATTGTTTATTGAGTGATGCTGTGAAATCCATGGATTGTGTATATATTAGTTGTGGGCAATTGCACCTCCTAATTAGTTAGTTAAAAAATCTTTTCCTGTGCTTTTGCTTGCACTTCAGCCCATGCTCCTGATCTTTGAGGATCCAGTGCCAAGTGGTGTGGGCAAGTCAGAGGACGTAGAGTCATATGGCACGGAAACAAATCCTTCAGTCCTCATGGATTTTCTCCTGGGCCAAGTTGGCTATTAACGGGTCCAGGCAGTGAGCTGTGGAGGGGGGCTCAGTTCCGTTGACTGCCTCTCTTCCGTGGCTACGTTTATGCCTGGGTGTCCTTGGAGAAGGAGCACGTGGTGTCTACTAATCCTAATGGGAACTGCAATGGGTATAATGCTTTATCTCCCCTTCTAAGTCGACTTTGATTTAGCCCCTTCCTGCTCCCTCTACCTTTCCCTCACATGTGATGGCTTGCATTGCTCTTAGCAGGCTTTGAAAATAATTATTTGATTGGCAACACACGTGATTACTGGAACAAAAATAAATTTGCTGGAAAAGCTCAATAGGTCTGGCAGCATCTGTAAAGGAAAAAAGGAGTTAATGTTTCAGGTCCGGTGACTCTTCCTCAGAAGGGATCTGAGTTGTCAACAATAGCACTTCTGGGTAAAAGGAGTTTAAAAAAATAAGAGCTGACCCAGGGATAAGTCTAGAGAACTGTCTGTTCTTGTCTAGGGCTAGCCTATGCATGCCATATGGCTCTGTTTTGGTGTTCAAAAATAAATGATGTTCCTTTCCAGTCAGGCTTCCTGAGTTATTACAGAAGGAAAGGGTTAATTTGGAAGGAGGGAATCATTGATGTCAAGACCACCCTGGCTTTGATGGGAGGACAGCGCATGATTACATCTGACATGTTAATTTGATATGTCTGCAGATCAAGGGGTAAAGTGGGGAGAAATTAGAAAGATAGGTTGATTCCACCATATTCTCCCACATCTATAGCCATTTCCTAGGCCACTCAAGAGTTGGAAAAATTCTGCCTTATGATTTGTTGACATTGATTTGAATCATTAACCTGCTTCTATGCTTACTACTTGAAACAGAACCAGGGATTTCTTTTGTGAATTGAACATTTTCAAGGCACTGAAAATGCACATTATGTCACAGTGGATCATGATGCTGAATTAATATGCTTTTGTAACTGTGCATTCTAGAAAAGAGATTCTCATGTATGAATGCAGCCTGAATTATTGTGGTGGATTTGCCATTAAATGAGCACTGAAACTGCACTTCACTTCCTAGAACCAGCCCAATTGTCTTCAGTGCACCTTTATTAAACATACATAATAAACCCCAGTCACGATTCCCCATTTCTTCTTTTGTCATCTCATGCCTAGTGACTTATGAAGCAGACACAGCACATTCTTATGTCTGTTTCCTTAGCAAAATTTTGCTGGAACAGATCAGTAGGCTGTTACTGTAGGCTTGAGGGGAGCTATTCTGCGTCAAGCATGGTTGATTAGAATTCCTTTCCAGTCTTATTGCCTGCTATAGGCATATTAGAGGGATTTACAGTTTGTTAATCAACCTGTTTGAACAATCAACATGTTATGAACACACCTTCCATGCTGACCATTAATAATGACTTTGACAAGTGAATCACCTCAAGAAAGAAAAATGGAAAATCCAGTATTGCTGCAGCTCCTGTAGCAATGAGTCACTGCAAGTTGCTACTTCCTCAAGTTACCATGCTTGTACACTAAAAGACTTGTTAGTTGTGTTATTAACAATAGCAATTCAATAAAATTAATCACGATTTGGGAGACATGGAAGCCTTAGCAGTGAGTACCACTCCTATCACATTATTTCATTTGAGACCAGAGTTCACATGCAAATCAGGGCACACATAGTGTTTTTAATCTTTCTGTTTTCTTATTAAAGGGAAATTATCGATGATGAGCAATAACTATGTTCTTTATCAGTCTACTATGGATCCTGTTGGGAACAATCAGTCAACTCAAGACTTCTAGCCATTGTAGAATGAAATGAAAATGACCAAAAAGGCATACAAGAATTGACATCAAGGTGGTCATAAACAGCAGGCAATTGTCAAGTTGGTTGTCAGTGTGATGTCACTATAAAGATATCTGTAGAATAATATCAGAAAAAAACAAGAGAAAGCTAGTATGAAAGGGCAGCAAAACTGTCTCCAAATTGGAGTTCCAGAAGTGGCAAAAGATAAGTTAATGTCAGTCAGTGACTGAATTGGGTTTGTTGCCAAAAGTGAGCCATTAGAAATGGCCTGTGGAATTTCAAGGCTTTTACTTCAAAGTTGAGTGCATGCCATCTGAACAGCTGAACTCATGTTCAAATGATAATTAGTTCATTAGAGTAATTATAGTGGTTGATGTCTCTTATGTACCAAGAAACATAGAGAAGTAAACATACCATTGTGTCACATTATGTGTGGATCATTCATTTACCAGTAATATAATTTGTCCATTCAGAGCTAAAGCCCAGGTTTTCACCAGGAGTGAAAGCCTCTCTGCATTAGTGAAAATAGCAAAAGTGGATAGAAATTCCAAATCTCATTCCTGAACATGGCACTTGCAAGTTTCTTGGGCCAAGAATGGACTTGGCTTGGGATTCATGCACTCATGGTTTCCAGAGGCATCTGGCTATGTAAATCATTAGCTGCCTTCACTCCTTTGTGATGTTGGTGATGTATGTGTCTGAACCTGAAACCAGAATTGTGCAGATTAGACCAGCTAAGAGTATGCCTGAGCCTCAAATTTGTTTGGAAAACCAGGATACTCTTTTAGAGAGGTTCTAGAACACCTTTGAGGGAGGAAAACTGCCCTTTTGTGGAGGTAAGGTACCATTTTAGGTGAGGTCAGGTGACATTTTGGATCATTAAAACTAGATCTGCCTGTCTGCACAAAATGCATGAAGTTGTTGGAATTCACAAACTGTCAAAGCTGTCAAACAACTGTCAAGCTATCAAGGGCTCAGTTAAGACTGTCAAAGAGACCAGTCATGACTGTCAAAGCATTTAAAACTCCAGGCCTTCTAATCTTTGGAAAATAATGTCTAGAGAGTTGAAGAAATATTGTTTTCTATTTCCGTCTGCCAACTGACATAAGCATTATGATTTCCATAACTGGTTTGCTGCTGCATGGCTGATTTCACAAGAAAACACAATCGCAGTAGGTTACCAAGATAACAAGCATGGGGCTGGATGAACACAGCAGGTCAAGCAG
>JAHRHZ010000019.1:26305227-26326084 GCA_024137785.1 Ginglymostoma cirratum | reverse complement strand
GGCCTAAACCCTTCATCAGAATGAAGGGTTTAGGCCCGAAACGTCAAGTTTTCCTGCTCCTATGATGCTGCTTGACCTGCTGTGTTCATCCAGCCCCATGCTTGTTATCTCGGATTCTCCAGCATCTGCAGTACCTTTTATCTCTCGCAGTAGGTTACCTTCCATTTCACAGTTTGACTGACAGCTAGAAAGTAATTTTGTACTCTGATGTGGGACAATGAATTCCAACACTTGTTGTACTTGAATGAACTGTGCATTCACACAAGGCTTTGTGAATTAGCGTCTTTATGAATGAGTGTTTATTCTAAATGTTGTGAAAAGTACATTTACTTTAATTAATAAAATTTTAGTTTCACTCATTTGTACATGGATCCTGAAGTTTAATGGTAGGTGAGTTGGCATGAGGATAACAGGGCAAAAAGTGAAGAATGGGATGTGTACATTGATATTTGTTGGCATTAAGTTGACATAGGGGTTATATGAAGCCATGAGGAGAGCATAATGCATAGGCTAGCATGGCTGGTGTTTGAGCCATGCAGGTGAATATAACAGTGAAGGTTGGCATGAAGACTGTTGGGTGGCCAAACGGCATGGGTACAGATCAATAAGCGGCAACTGTAGACATAGATACAGCATGGAAAGTGTGTGGGTATTGAGGGGTAAGGGTTGCAGGGATGTTTGTGCTAATCTTTATTTTTGAATTTTGAACACAATGCTGATGCTCTAAGGCAGGCTTCTTGCACAATCCCTCCAACTTCAGCATCCTTCCCAAGTTTTCCCAGGTCATCTACACCCATGTCAAAGTCTGCCAGACCACCACACTCACATCATAAATTGGAAGTGTGGCAGCCATTTTTAAAGGTCAGGTTTGCAGAGGCAGGAATTCTCCCATTTCTGCACATCTGCCCATGAAACAAAAATCAGGGTTCAAGTCTTAGACTGACAATGCATAATCAATCTGTTATCAAGCAGGCTGGCACGGTGTTGCAGTGCTGACCACTGCTGCCTCACAAAGTCAGGGACCCGGGTTCGATTCCAGCCTTAGGTAAGTCTGTGTGAAGTCTGCACATTCACCTTGTGTCTGTGTGCATTTCCCCTGGGTGCTCTGGTTTTCTCCCACAGTCCAAAAATGTGCAGATGAAGTGGACTGACTATGCTTAACTTTGCATAGTTTACAGGGATGTGTAAATTAGGTGGATTAGCCATTGGAAATGTGGGGTTACAGGGATGAGGTAGGATGTGCTTAGGAGCGTTGGTGTGGACTCGATGGGCTGAATGGTCTGCTTCTACACTGTAGGGATTCTATGATTCTATCAAGGTGAAGAATCCAATGCCATGATTATTTTCCATTTATTCTGAAAGCTGGTGTAGAGAGTAAAAGTTCTATGTTATAATCATGAGGTCTTAATTTCATTTAGCTAAATATGAAACAGGACAGGGTGCACTCTAGATTACAGAGAATACAATGTCTACTTGAGAGTTGCTGGAGATACTGAACCCAAAAACCATCTTGCATTAAACTTCATACTTGACAGTGGAACTTACATAACATAGGTTAATTGCAAATTACTTTTATATACCAGATCTAGTCATCCAACACAGAGCCAATGACAAAATTTCTCTCCCCATGACAAAAGAATATTGCAGGTGATCTGCCACTAAAAAAATTCATTTGTTTTCTATTAAAAAGGAATCTACATTTGCAAATGCCATTCCTTAGAATAATTAAGCACTGCACATTAAAAATAGGCTGATATACAACGGTAAGCATTCTTGCCAACCATAAATGCCATTCCTAATATGTCACAGGGTTGATACCAATAATAAATTCTATTCAAATAACACCCTTAATGTAATAAAACATGCAAGGCACTTCATAGGAGTTTTATAAAGTTAAACCAGACACTGGGTCATATAAGGGGATATTAGGACTGATTGACAAAAGTTTAGTAAAAATGGCAGGTTTTAAGGAGCATCTTAAAGGAGGGAACATAAAAACCATCAAATCCCTACCGTGTGGAAGCAGGCCATTTGGTCCATTGAGTCCACATCAACCCTCTGAAGAGCATATCACCCAGACCCAACCCCCATACAATCCCTGTAACCCTGCATTTCCCATGGCGAATCCACCTAGCCTGCACATCCCTGGACTCTATGGGCAATCTGGCAGACCAATCCACCCAACCTGTACATCTTTAGACTGTGGGAAGAAATCGGAGCAGCCAGAGGAAATCCACACTGACATATAAAGTTGTGGAGAGGTTTAGTGAGAGAATTCCAGAGTTTAGGGCATAGACACAGCCACAAATAGTGGAACAGTTAAAAATCAGGGGTTCTCACCACAGGAATGCAGATATCTCAGGGCCTCATGGGACTCAAGAGGATTACAAGCATAGGGAACGGAAAAAACATGGAAGGACTTGAAAAGAAAGATCAGAATTTTAAAATTGATGTGTTGCTTAACCAAGAGCAAATGTAGTGTGTGTACACCGGAGTGACACTGTGTGAGATTCAACCAAGTGTGGAGCTGGAGAAACACAGCAGGCCAGGCAGCATCAGAGCAACAGGAAAGCTGACGTTTCGGGTCAGGACGATTCTTCTGAATTTTCTGAAGAAAGGTCCCAACCTGAAACGTCAGCTTTCCTGCTCCTCTGATGCTGAATGGCCTGCTGTGTTTCTACAGCTCCACACTGTGTTATTCTGACTCCAGCACTGGCAGTTCTTGCTATAATCACTATATGTGATTTGATGTGAGGAGAAGGCCCATAGTTGAAACACCACAGATCTGAAACTTAGTTTTATATATTAAAAAATTCTACCCTAGGTATGGATATTTGTACAGCAGTAACTTTGCAAGCTGCTTTCAACAGCACCTTCCAAACCCAACATCTTCAGCACCTAAAAGAACAGAAGTAACAGATGAACGGCAGCAGTATCACTCACAAGATCTATTCCAAGCCAGCCTGACTTGGAACTACCATCCTTCATTGTCTTTGATTCTTAGCTTGGAATTCACCTCCTAACAGCATTGTTAGTGTCCCTACAACCCAAGAACTGCATTCATTGCAAAAGGCAGTTCACTGCCACCTTCTCCAAGGCAGTTATGCATTGAAAAAATATGGTGACCTAGCCAGTGACACCCATATACCATGAATGAATAAAAATAAAACTAAGATCTCACCAAGGATTGCCTCATCTACATATTAATAAAAATAACTATCATAATCAAGTCAAAACAGTGAAGTCAGAGTCAATTAAAAGAAAAGCAAGCATAACTCAGGTATGATCTCAAAACAAGGGTAGTCTCAAATAAAAAGAATCCTTCCCAATGTGATAAACATTCATGGTATATTGATATTATTATTTGAAAATGTGGCTTCTAAAGTTGATAGAATCATCTACAGCTTTAAGTTTGATTTGTATTTCTATATTGTGTTTTGTAAGAAGGAAGACATAGTTTTAGTTTAAGTTTATCTTTGTTAAGTGCATGGTGCCAGGGTGTCTGAGGTTTTGTTGAATATATGCAGTGTAAATGAGGGCTCACAACTGTAGAATAAAACATTCAATTCATTTGAAACCAGGGTTGAAGAAAAAAAACTGTTACCTAATAAAGTCTCCTATGACACAGGGTTGTTGTTGAGTGTAAAGGCACTGAATTTCTTTTTCTGACATTCGTATTAGGGACATTTCTATAGTGTGCATCTTTTTTCCAATTTGCGTGTAATAAATTTGATGTTCTTTTATTAAAAGTACATTGGCGGCCTCTTGTAAATAAGTTTAGTGACTGACCACCATGCTAAATAAATAGCAGAAATGAAATTTATGGTCTATCAAACTGGGTCACACTCTGGAATCTGATTTGACCAGTATTACCATCAGCTGTGATCATAACATCAGTAACCCTCGACATTCTGGACTTTTGAAATGACAGACCCTGATCCCAATTCTATGAAATGGTGCTACTTTTAGATAAGTTTGACTGTTTAAAGTCCAATGTCACTGCAAACATCAAGTACTAACCTGAAATGTTCAATACATCAAAAATTCCTTTTCAGCTAAGGTGAAAAATAACAATATTAAACCAATATGTTATTACAAAAATAAAAGTATTGCAGTCAGCTCTGAAAATTTGATCAATGATAAATAATCTTCTATAACAAGGGCAAGCAGTCAGAGGAATTCTATCTTATAATTCTTGACCGGTGGGTAGCAGATATGACCAAGCCCAACAGTGGAAGCATCAGGAAGTCTCCCCTTCTGACACAAAGAGATCATTTTTTATTTATATCAGTGGGTCTCATGTCCAGGTCAATTAGATTGCAAGAAATGCATTGAAACAAAATCAGATTAACAAAAATAGTAAAATTAAATCAAAATAGGCAAAGCAGACAAATCAAAGTAACAAACTGTACACCTGTCACAGAAGCATCCTGATATTTCCTTAAATCTATGCCCCTGGTCATTGATCCCTCCACAAAAGGAGAGAAATTCTTTTCCGTCTACCCTATCCATGTCCCTCATAATTTTATACATCTCAATCACGTCCATCCTTGGGCTCCTCTACTCCAAGAAAAACAACCGCAGCCTATCCAATTTCTCTTCATCACCAAAACTCTCCAGACCAGGCAGAATTCTAGTAAATCTTCTCTGTACCCTCTGATGGCCTACAACCTAGGGTGTTAAAGGAAGTCATGGTAGATATAGTGGATCCGTTGGTTAGAATATTCCAAAATTCCCGGGACACAGGAAAGGTTCCAGTGGATTGGAAAAACGCCCTTATTCAAAAAGGGAATGAGGTAATATGTGGGAAATTACAGACTACTTAGTTTAACATCTGTTGTTGGGAAAGTGTAAGAAACAATTATCAAGGAAGCAAAATCAGGATATTTGGAAAGTCATAACGCAATCCATCAGAGTCAGCATGGTTTTATGAAGGGCTAATCATGTTTGACTAATTTGCTAGAGTTCTTCCATGATGTAACGAGCAAAGTGAATATTGGATATGCTGTAAATGTAACATATCTGGACTTCCAGAAGGCATTTGATAAGGTGCCACACAAAAGGTTAATTCACAACGTTGGATCATATGGGATTAGGGGTTATTCATTAGCTTATATAGGTGACTGGTTGATGGACAGAAAACAGAGAGTTGGGATAAATGGGATATTTTTCTGGCAACAAATAACAAGTGGGATGCCATAGGATTCAGTCCTTGGACCCTGGCTATTTACAATGTCGGTTAACGATTTAGATACAGGGATAAAAGGCTCCATAGCCAAATTTGTGGATGACACAAAACTAAGCAGGATGGTAAATTGCAGTGAGGAAATAAGAACTTTACAAGTCGATGCAGATAGGTGCCTTGGATCACAGAGTGTATCCAAGTGGTTCTTTTCCGATTCGGTTAAATGTAGTTAAGAGAAGGCTCGACAACAGCAATTTGCTTAAATTGAACATTTATTGAGTAATAACAAAAGATGAAAAAAAAGGATCATTTATTAAGTAAATAAAAAGAATGGGGAAGAAAAAGAGGAAAAAAACAATAAGCCTCATACCCGTCAGTCGAAGGCTGGTCTGGAGGCTAGGTTATTCCTGGCACTGTTCACAGTTCCGGTCCGAGGTGAAGTCCAACCCTCTGAATGAAACACTCTGTTACACAGTGTAACAAAACACAGAGAAAGCAGTTACAGAAGTCAAAACTGCTAGCTAATACAGAAAACAGCTATGAAGAAACAAGCTGCAGGTGTCATCTTCAGCCCGTAAAGGAATGTTCTCAGGACTCATTCGAGGTCATGCAGCTTATCAAGTATGATCCTAAACTTTCCCAGCCTATTTCCCCATCCTATATTTTCTCATGCAACTGTCAAATATCACTAACATTTAGCCCTTCGGCCCATCCTATACAATAGATTCTGAGAGTGGGCTAAAATGTGGCAGATGGAGTTTAACGTGGATAAGTGTGAGGTCATGCATTTTGGTCAGAAAAATGGGAAGATGACGTACTATCTAAATGGGGAGAGACTTCATGGTACTCCAGTGCAGAGGGATCTGGGTGTCCTCGTTCACGAGTCACACACAACTAGCATGCAGTTACAGCAGATAATAAAGAAAGCCAATGGAGTGTTTGTTTTTATAGCTAAAGGAATTGAATATAAAAGGTAAGAAACTATACAAGGCATTGGTAAGACTGCACCCGGAGTACTGTGCACAGTTTTGGTCCTCTTATTTGAGGAAAGATGTAGTGGTATTGGAAGCAGTTCAGAGAAGGTTCAATAGATTGATCCCAGGGATGAGCGGTTTGTTGTAAGAAGAGAGATTGAACAGTTCGGGCCAATACTCTCTGGAATTTAGAAGAATGAGGGGATATCAAGTTGAGGTATTCAAGCTGATAAAAAAGGTATAGATAAAATAGATGTGGAGCGGATGCTTCCTCTTGTGGGGCATTCTAGGATGACAGCTCATTGTCTTAGGATAAAGGGGTAGTAAATTTAAAACAGAACTGAGGAGAAACTACTTCTCCCAAAGGGTTGTGAATCTGTGGAATTCACTTCCCCAAAGTGCAGTGGATGCTGGGACAGTGAGTAAATTTAAGGAGGAGTTAGACTGATTTTTACTTGGTAATGGGTTGAAGGGTTATGGGGAGAAGGCAGGAAAATGGGGGTAAGGAGCACATCAGCCATGATTGAATGGCAGAGCAGATTTTGATGGGCCAAATGACCTAATTCTACCCCTGTATCTTACGAACTTATGAACTCTGACTATCCCCCCGATAATGTCGTTTCCAGAACTGCACACAATACTGAGGTTGCAGCCTAATCAACTTTTTATACTGTTGTAGTAGAAATTCCCTACCCTTAAACTCTATACCTCAGCTCATAAAGACTAGTATCCCATATACCTTCTTAGCCACTTTATACACCTGTCCTGCTAATAGGGGGCAGTGGACATGCACGCCAAGGTCCCTCTGAACCCCAGTGCTTCTCAGGGTTCTACCATTTGTCATATATTCCTTTGCCTTGTTTCCTCTGCCCAAGTGCATCATCTAACACTTATCCAGATTAGATTCCATTTGCCACTGATCAGCCCATCTATGTCCTCCTGCAATCTAAGGCTATCCTTTTCACCACCCTGTCAAATTTTGTATCATCAGCAATAGACAATGCATAAGGACATTATGTTTAATGTTTACTTAGCTGAAGAATTTCATTGGCCATTTATGACAAAGCAGCATTTCTTGGCATAATATTAAATTTCTCCACTGTCATAAAGGTACATTTATTATAATATGTACAGTGAGTTACTTTCCATCAATTGTGGTGAACAAAAAAATTGCCTTTACTCCCATCATACCGGTTATAAAATTCATTTCAAACCACAAGTCAATGACGGCAGTTTGTTCCAATTCACCCTGACATCAGCAGACTGAATCTATCAAGGCCTTCATTTAGAAAGAGGGAGGACACTTAATAGATTTCAGGAAAAATATTGTCATATTCCAAAATACAGTTACAGAAATATGCTAGGAAATTTCTGAAATCCTGTCCTGCCAAGCAAAGTGCAACTGAATAGAATGGTTGTGGATGTCCATTGCTGAGGGTATGGCTAGCAGTGTGGCTGAAGGTATGAAAGATGATGGCATCCACCAGTCTAATCTTCCTCCTTGTATCCCACATTCTCTCATACCAAGTCATCCTCTAACATACACGTTGCAATTGGAGTAAGCCTGCATCACTTACTTGCTTCTCTCCTAAGCCACCACAAATTTTTCTTGTACCTTTACCTTTCAGATACCAAACAGGAGCAACCTGGCTAGGCATTGGGGAACAGCAAGAATATATGGTGATAATGAAGACATAGCACCATCACTTGACTTTGCACCCAGTTCAAATACTGACGGTTTATCTTCAGGGATAGATGAGAAGAATGAAATTTGTACTTGATTGGATGCCTAGTTCACGTAGGGTTCAGCCATGCAGGGGACAAGGATAATGCTAGTTCCCACTTAATAGCATGTGAAATTATTCATTCTGCTAAAGAGGACTCAGATGATTAGTTCGATAGGGCAATCAACAAAAAGAAAACTAACGGAAAAGAGCAACAAAATATTTGATACATTGGTTAGTCTAACAGAAAGCCTGTGGACAATGTTAATGGACCTGGAGAAGTCCAACTGTTGCACCAATTTTGCCATAAGGTTCACACAAGGCTTGAAGCCCATTCTTTCCAGTTATATCTGAGGTAACTGGCAAATTTCAATGAGGACATCTTTCCTAAAATACTACAGAAAACATTATGTTACATGCCATTACATTACAACTGGAAGAAATCAATTAGCAATTAATGTTCAAGTAGTTAAATAGCTTTAATAAATGCTGAAGAGGAGACCTTTTTGCTGCAGAACATATGTTCAGAGTATAAAAGAGGCATTGGCAGGCTCAGACTGATGTCATGAACTGCTTGTCCTGCATTCTTCAGCAGTATGCATAGTGTTGTTTGCAGCCAAACAAAAGCAAAATACAACGGACACTGGAAATCTGAAACAAAAACAGAAAATTCTGTAGAAACTCAGCATGGTTGGCAACACCAATGGAAAAAGAAACGGAATTACTGTTTCAAGCCTGCTATGAGTCTGGGTATTTGGTAAAACAAAGGCAAGACTTAGACAAATTAATGCATCATCTTGGAGGATGTTGTAGAATTCAGAGAGATGAGAGAGACCTCAGGGTTCAGGTACATAGTCCTTTGACATTTGCATCACAAGTACATAGGGTGGTTGAGAAGGTGTTTAGCACGCTTGCCTTCATTGCTCAGACCTTTGAGCACAGGAGTTAGGATGTTTTGTTGAGGATATACAGGATGTTGATGAGGCCTCTTCTGGACTACTGTGTCCAGTTCTGGTCTCCCTGTTCTGGGAAGGATATTATTAAGCTGGAGAGCTTTCAGAAGAGATTTATCAGCATGTTGTTAGGAATTGAGGGTTTGAGTTATAAGGAGAGGCTGGATGGGCTGGGGACATTTTCACTGGAGCATAGGAAATTGAGAAATGACATTATAGAGATTTATAAAATCATGAGAGGCATGGATAAGGTGAATAGCAGGTGTCTTTTCCCTCAGCTAGGGGATTTTAAGACAAGGGGGCATATATTTAAGGTGAGAAGAGAAAGATTTAAAAAATACACGATGAGTAATTTTTAGTTTACACAGAGTGGTTTATATGTGGAATGAACTTCCAGAAAAAGAGTTGGATGCCGGTTCAGTTACAACATTTAAAAGACATTTAGATAAGTACATGAAAAAGAAATATTTGGAGGGATATGGGCTAAGTGCAAGCAGGTGGGACCAGTTTAATTTGGGATTATGGTCCACATGGACTGGTTGGACCAAAGGGTCTGTTTCTGCGCTTTATGATCTATGACTCATCAGGACAGACTCCTCAGAATAATTCAGTTAACGTTATGTGGAAAAACAACAGAAAATTTGTGGCCTGGTGACTCATTGGATCTACTCAGTTGTCAGGAAAATCCATAATGATGCGTGATAAGCCTAAAAATAATCAGTATACGAAGAAAGATCTGTATTTATTGAATGCCTTTCAGACCTGAGCAAATGTCAAATACTTCACAGTCAATGAAATGTAGCCAATTGTAATATAGGATAAAGAATTAAAATAAAAAAGAATTAAATATTAAAAATTAATGCGCTCCTAAAACATGTTCTAAAGCTTTAGTATGGATATTCACTTCTACAATAATCTTTCCATTTGTTACAAATTTTAATGTTGTCATTTATTCCTTTCGGCATTTTAAAATATATTTGATAACTGTCTTCTTTACTTTTGTGTCATTGATATTGTGATAAATTTGAGCCACACACTAACACCTACTCTTAATTTTTTTTTCCTCTCTCAAGTCCATGTATCTGTTTCTCTTTAAAATTATTTAAGTAAAACATACAATTTCATTTCTGAAAAATATGCTTTATACCTCATGATAAATTAGCCATTTATCCTTTGCTGCGTGGGGAAATAAGGTCACTCTCATTGACAAAAGTCAAGTGGTTCATTTCCAGTTGTTAAATTGTTGGACTTGAATGAGTCCATCAAATGTTTAACTGGATTGCTTAACTTACAGCCAACAGCAAATTACTATGCAAAGGCATTGTAAATAGCATGGCAATGCTTGACTAGCAATTCACATAATTACAGTTATTACTGTCCAAAAGACCCTTGATGACAGCAAACTTTTTTTACATCTGAAAAAAACTGCAACCATCTGAGAATTCATGTGTTCCTGATTGCACTACCACCTCTTTCATTTTAAAACTTCAATCTTGTAAGTCTAAAGTGCATATAAACTAAATGCAACATAACTGATTCTTCAGCAAAATTCAAAATCAACGATTAGAAATGAAAAGGAAGTAATGAAAAGAAGGTGCAAAGTCTGGCATGTGTTTCAAAGCTATAACACATTGAGTCATTGTAAACAACAAGCTTGAATCACTTACCAATGGCAAGCTGGAGGTGTTAATAGATGATATAAATCCTACCTTTCCCAATTTCGTCATTACAGCCCCTTAAATAGTTTCACATTCTTGATTATTACCCTGTGGCAACTTGATCAGAAACAACAGTATGAGCTTTCATATGCATGCCAGTGACATGTGGATCCACATCCCAGTGACCACTATCTGTACTGTAAGACAGTCTTCAGCATAAATTGCCCATAGTGTTCAGGTATGTGTAGATTAGGTGGGTTATAGGGGAATGGGTCTGGGTGGGATCTCTGATGGTCGGTGTGGGGTTGTTGGGCTGAAGGGCCTGTTTCCACACTGTAAGGATTCTGTGATGATGATGATGATAATCATCTTTTCTATGAATGACAATTCCATCTGCTAATTTTGTCAAGCTACCTTCTCAACTAGCAGATTTTTGGGTCTACTAAGGAAGACAATATATTCTAGCTTTCACATTTGGCTTTTGGAATTCTCTGAACAAATTTGATAAGCTTCCTTAAAAAAAATGTGGCTTCAAAGAGTTTCAAAATTCCTGCAGCTAGAAAGAATTTAAGTGTGAGCAGAGACACATTGGTGAATTTTACATTGAGCAACCAGGATTGCTGCTATCCAGTTCATGCTTAAAAGCAGCATGATGTGATTAAATGGCAATTCAACTTCTTTGTTTACATACCAATAATTTGTTTTTTTTAAAATTCGCTCATTGGTTGAGGGTGGCACTGGCTGGGCTTTACCCATTCCTAGTTGCCCTCAAGAACGTGGTGGCGAACAGCCTCGTTCAACTGCTGCAGTCCATGTGCTCTTGGCACACCCACAATGCCCTTAGGGAGGGAATTCCAGAATTTTGACCCAGCGACACTGAAGGAGCGATATATATCCAAGTAGGATGGTGAAATGCTTGGATAGGAACTTGCACATTGTGGTGTTCCCACGAAGCTGCCCTTGCCCTTCTATATGGTAGTGTCTAAGTAGATTTGATGCATCTCTGCAGTGCATCTTGCAGATGTTATACACTGC
This sequence comes from Ginglymostoma cirratum, assembly GCA_024137785.1. Classification (NCBI taxonomy): domain Eukaryota; kingdom Metazoa; phylum Chordata; class Chondrichthyes; order Orectolobiformes; family Ginglymostomatidae; genus Ginglymostoma; species Ginglymostoma cirratum. Next base: position 26,314,555 of record JAHRHZ010000019.1, on the reverse strand, counting down.
TGCTACTGAGTGTCAATGCTGGAGTGAATATGGTTCCAATCAAGAAGGCTACTTTGTCCTGGATGGTGTCAAGCATCTTGAGTGTTGTTGGAACTGCACCCATCCAGGAAAGTGGGAAGTCTTCCTTTACACTCTTGACTTGTGCCTTGTAGACGATGGACAGACTTTGGGGAATCAGGAGGTGAGTCACTTGTTGCACTGTTCCTAACCTCTGACCGACCCAAGTACATACACAGGGATGATGATGGTCATGTTTGGGACATTGTTTGAGAGGTGTAATTCCTCGAGTATGATAATGTCAAGCTGCTGCTTGACGTTCTTAGGAAGCTTTCCAATTTTGGCACCAGCCTCCTGATGTTAGTAAACAGGACTGTGCAGGATTGACAGTTTTGTGAACAAGAATCTTTGGACTGATGGCTTCTGGGTGACAGTTGGTACCCTGAAGAGATGGCGAATGACCCCAATGCACTGTCCAACGTTTTACTCAGATTTGGGTTCCTTCCTGCCAGATGGCTGTTAATTAGCTGTGAAACACTTCTAGTGTCTTCAAAAGTTGGGACCAGCCAAGAAGTTAGCACACTTTCACACACCTGAGTCAGACTCCTAGTACAGCCCAGCAATGAGAAAAGCACAATGTACCCACTGGCATATAGGTTGATTCCATAGTTCTGATGAAACTCCACTCTTTGAATTGGATTTTTATATTTTACTTGAAGGGATCATCCAAAATGAGCATGAGGGAAAATTCTCAGCCCGCCCCAAGAACTTCCCACCTTTAAGTCCTTGAAAGGGCTCGAGAGAACGCAATATAGTTGATTCGTGATTAGTTCCTTTTGAGGTTTTCTAAATATGCTCAGTGAGAAATTGAGCTTGGGTCTGGTGAGCCATTTCGCTGCCAACATCACCTCCAATCCTGTATGTAAAGAATATTGCTCCACTTATTCCTATAAACTAAAAATTGCCAGGGGAGTGTTTTACAACTAGCTCTCTCTTTTACAATTCCTCACTCTTTCATAGGTTGGAGTCACTGCAACCATGACAACCAAGACCTGTTCCAGCACAAGGCACACTCTCTTTATAGATTCATCACTTGTTTGTGCATCAAGCTGATGAACAGTATGGTTAGTGCTGATTGAACGCAGATAGCAATCAAATTTGCAGGCACCATGTAAGTGGGCTGTAATCAAAAGGTAATCTTTAAGAACGTAAACATGTCCCCGTTTGCAGTGGTTATCCAATTTATAGCTCAAATTTATTCAGGGTGAACAGGTAAAGTAATATCCCTTAATGTCTCTAGACTTTTAAAAATAAAGCGCGGTCCTAAATTTTACAGGGTAGTGTGATCCTCTATCCCCTCAGTAAAAGGTTGGAGGTGAGGGGTGTGTGTCTGAGAGCACTAATTGCTTTAAGACAAGATTTAGCTGGCAGCTCCACAAGGTGTAACATCCTCCCAAGGTTAGGCAAATCAGTATCTTGACATCAGAGCTCCAGTGGGAGTCCCGGTCATTGCTACGACCAACAGACAGTTCCACTACATAGAGCCCGGGTATGTCTGAGGTTGAGGGGCTGAGCAAACGGGTGATCTGGGCTGGGTTCAGGAAACTTTGTGAGAGGGTTAAAGAGGGGAAAATTATCTTAGTGTGTGGTGTCTCCATTGGGTCTAAAAAGCCAATGAAGTCGTTTGACAGCAACCCAAGCAGCTAAAGCCACACTGGCCCACACCATAAGGTGGACATTCTTGCCCTGGTTAAAATCAGTGGTGGCAGGATGAGGCCTTGAAGTGATCATTAATTGACCACCTAACAACCTCAATAAGTTTGGAGGTCAGACAAGCCACCTGGCACCTCCCCTGCAACGCCCTCCCAAAAATTTTCAGATCGTCCGAAGGCAGGAATATCACCCCTTATATTTCACATGCACTCCCACATACAAATCCACAAGCATGGGAATATAAAATCCAGCCCTGGAACAGGATAAGGCTATTTGTCCCAAAGACATTCCTCACGCAACCCACTCATAATCCACAGATCACTACTCTTACCCTCCAAGAGGAACATTTCTGCATGAATACTTTGAATCCTTTCCCACACGCCATGACTAATTAAACAAAATTTGACTTCAATTCCAAACTGGATATAATTCGTTTATCAAACAAATTAATGGATATCAGCTTCATTTACTGAAAAGCTTCTCTATGTATTTTACAGATTATTAAGAAATCAGAACATTTATAAAGTAACGATAAGCCCATGCCTTGTACCAACGGTTAAAGCAAATATCGTGCTGCACCTGGAACGTTCAATCCTCTCAACACTGTAACGACCTGAATCCTGCATGTCTTTTCACCAAGTTAATCAGTTCTGTTGACCTTAGCGTATAAATGTAACGTTGAGGGATCTATTTCTGGCTTTCCTCTAAAATTGCTCCAATACGTCACTACATCAGTTGGAAGATGGATGCCAAGAATTGCCTAAAATATTTTAAATGTACAGTTCTCCAACAACCCTGCCAAAGGAATTATGCATATAGAAAAAGAGCAATTAATGTGCTAGCATTTGGGAATTCCCTTGCCGTGATCCATAGAAATTAAGTGAATCCTTTAAGCTTGTTTTTACATAATTCATACAAAGGTTAAACCTTATTGCAAAATACATCATTTCAAATAAAACATTTAAAGGTTAGCCTGCAAAAACTGTTTTTGATTAAACTGTTTTTGTAAACTGTTTCCAGGCTCATCCTGGACTATTCAATATTTTATTCATGTTCTGTAAGTAATTTATATATGCATGTTATTCTGCAATGATATGAAAGACATGTCAATCTTACATACTATCCAGTAGCTGGTTTAAATAAAATGCAAAAGACTTTACTCCTTGGGACATACCATAGTTGGAATTTTGCTGGGCCACAGATGGGACATATTCAGTTAGAAGTCTGACATTGCAACATTGATTCTGGATTTTATGAGCAGTGGAAACAGTAGAGGGCTGACGTCTGACAATGACATGGCAGGACTTGAATCAAGGCAACTGATGTAGCAATTTACCAGGGAGGTGATGGCCTAGTGGTATTATCACTGGACTATTAATCCAGATACACAGGCAATCTTCTTGGGTTTGAATCCTGCTACAGCAGATGGTAGCACTTGATTTCAAAAAATAAATATTTAGAATTAAGAATCTAATGATGACCATGAATCAATTGTTGGAAAAATCCATCTGATTCACTGATGTCCTTTAGGGAAAGAAACTGCCATCCTTACCTGCTCTGGCTTACATGTGACTCCAGACCCATAGCAATATGGTTGACTCATAAATTACATAAATTACTACGTCGTTCCAATTTTATCAATGATGCACAGGAACCTCAGGTCTTCAAAACCCTGCCTCGTTAAATAAGGCAGCAACGAGGCAAGACTTCTATGGTGCCTCTGTCTGCCAATCATCCAGAGAACCAATGTTCTGACGAAGGGAGTTTAGGGTACATATTTTTCAGTCAACATGTTCAGAGATGTTATTACACACGTCTAGAGCAGGTGGAACTTGAACACAAGCTTCCTTGCTCAGAAGTAGGATCACTACCACTGTGCCACAAGAACTGAATTCATGCAATGCATCTTACAGATGGTACACCCTGCTGCTACGGAATCTTGGTGGTGGACAGGATGGATGCAGTACCAAACAAGTAGGCTACTTTGTCCTGGATGGTATTAAGCTTTTCAAGTGTTGTTAGAGCTGCATCCATCCAGGCGAGTCCATTCCTCACTTGAGTTTTGTAGATGGTGGATAGGCTTTGCAAGTCAGTCGCTGCATTATTCTGAACCTCTGACCTACTCTTGCAGCTATTGTATTTATATGGTGGGTCCAGTTGAGTTTCTGGTCAATGGTAACCCCCAGCAGGTTGACAGTGGTAACACCACTGAATGTCAGGGGGCAATGGTTGGATTGTCTTTTATTGGAAACAGTAATTACTTGGCACAAATGTTACTCCTGTGTTGATAAACATACCTCATCACAACATGGTTTCTGTCATATGACAATAATATGTTTCCAATTGTCAACATAAATGATCTCTGACAATTTGAGCACTGCCACACAATAGTGCTAAAGTTTCACCAATTTGCATCATCTTGTGAACCATTCACTGCCAAAGTCCACAAGGCCTTTTCAAAGCAGCTTCTGCAGATATTTGGACAATGGCAGCATTCAGTCACAGGAAAGGCTTGTTGCATTTAAGCACCTGTTAAATTAAATGTCCCAAAAGATTGTTTGCACTTTGGTGTTAGCAAAATACAGTAGATGCTTGAAATCTGAAATAGTGCTGAAGAAACTTGTCAGGCCTGACAGCATCTGTGGCAAGAGAAACAGAGTTAGTACTCCAAGTCCTTTATATCTCTTCATTCTGAAGAAGTGTTGTACCAGATTTGAAGAGTTAATTGTTTCTTTCTTCACCAATGCTGCCAGATCTGCGCAATTTCTCCAGCATCAGCTTTTGTTGCATTTTAATGTTCTGTCCAGTCAAGCTGGATTCATTTATCTTGACAGAGCAGAAAGAGATCACCTAAACTTTTAGTTCAACTTTGTTTCAAAAGCAGAATGTTCAGTCTCTATTTTGTTTTAAAAATTCTCATTTTCCAAAAATCTACGCATAACTACATAGGGTAACATTCCAAATTTAAAATTCTGTTAATGCAAAATAGATGCTCTTAACTTCCTAGTGTGGGCTTCTACACTATGCCCCTCCTGTTCTTGCAGCTGAGAGAAACACAGTTGGTTGGGTGGGTCTATGCTAGGGATGACTTTGATGGCCACACTCCAGCTGCCTGAGATGTGGAGGGGTCCAACAGATTTTTGTAGTTGATGAAACCTAATGACGCGCCAGAGAATGAGAACCATACCAAGCAAGTGCCAAAGGTTAATAGGCTAACAGAATAGACAAATAAGTGGATGATGAATTTAATACAGAGAAAAGTGTGAGGTGATGCCTTTTGGCAGACAGGTTAGGAAGAAATAATAGAGTTAATCGCATAATTCCAAAGACAGTAAAGGATTAGAGAGTTCATGTGCAAAGACCTTTGAAAAACGCCAGGACATATTGAGAGGAGTTAACAAAGCATATTGGATCTTGGGCTCCATAACAAGTGTTGAGCACATAAGTATGAATGTCATATTGGCCCTTAACAATTAAAGCTCTAATTGCAGTATTGCATCCACTTCTGGTCACCACACTTTAGAAAGGATGCAAGCATCCTTGAGAATAGGAGACTTAGTAAGTAGTCTCCAGTGATGCAGGGTTTCAGTTACAAGATGAGGTTGGAGAACCTGTGTTATTCTCCTTTGAGCAAGGGAAATTGAGGAGAAATTTGATAAAGGTATACAAAACTGTAAGAGATTTAGATAAAGATAGACCAAATAAAGCTACTCCATTAGTACGTGGTGCCATTAGTACATGGATCCATGTGCAAAAGATTGAGTGGTGAGGAAGAACATTTTTATGCAGTGACCAGTTATGGCTTTGAATTTGTTGACATGTGAGTGAAAAAAGTGATTAAAGTTTTTAAAAAAATGTTGGGTGGGCACTTTGGCAAACAAACTTACAGGGCTGTGTGCACAGAGCTGGAGAGCAGGATATTAGAACTTAATGGATTGCTCTACAAATAGCCAGCTTGGATCTGATGTACCAAATGGCTTCCTTCTGTACTATGCATCTTTTGACTGCATGAGATGGTCCAAGGTAGTGGGAGAAATGTATAATATGAAATAGAACTCTATCTTAGCAATAAAACAGAAAATGCTATATGTCGTCAGCAGGTCTCACAGCATCTGTGGCGCAGAAGCAGAATTCTGGTTTCAGGTTTTTAACCTTTCACCAGTTCTGAAACATTTAGAGAGACACCATGCACAAAGAACTTGCTCAGAAGTCATGATCATGAACTGATGTTTTCCCTCCTGCCTACCTCAGTGGTGTTAGGGGAAATAATATTTTACTACTGTGCGCATAAGATCAACTAACATAACTCAAAACTGGACATATGGTTCCTTATTCTTCAATAACACGTCCCAGCGGAGCAAGCATTAGATTAAGGCTAATTCTGAATATAGCAAGGAAAAGGTAAACTAATGAGTATGAAGCCTGAAGTCTCATCTACTTATAGCAACTCAGAAAATGGTTCTCCCAGTTAGGGAAGGAAGCCTGGTAATTTGGTGTATCATGGCAGAAAAAGAAGGGGAGAGAAACACAAAATTTTAAAGTTGATCTTCGAAAAACCTCCAGCTGCTGCACTATTTGCAAAGTTTCATAAGTAAATATCCTGTAAGTCACGTTACCCTTTTGAATTATTAAAAACTGAAAAGTAGATGTAAAATCACTTGTAATCAAATAGCATTTCACTATGATACATGAAACAATCCAGAACCAATATACTCTTCAAAAACTTTTTTTTAAGAGACCTATAGTTTTTCCTTGATAAATACACAGTAGCAAATAACATGTTTGAGTTGCTTGTTAATTGTGGTCAAAAGCACTCAGATGTGGATAAATCAATATCAATTTGCTTGCTTAGCTGCACTGATGGGTACACTCAGACCATCTCCCATACATGCTGACACTATCAATGCTATTTCTTATATTTCTTGCTGTCTGCCCCTTGGTTTGATAATATGTCTCTGTAGAGAATAAAAGGTTGGAAGCAAGCCAACTCTGTAACATGCTGTGAATGGTACTTTGGAAATTAAATAAACTGATGAAAGTGAGTTCAGGCCAGTTACAAACAAACATTAAAGTAGAATTCAATCACTGACAAAAAAAATGAGGCAGTTGTGAAATTTTAATTTGGCGCTTCAGAAGCCATGCATGAGCTGTTTAAAGATCAAATGTACTGAGACACTACGTCCCATCCAACTCATGTTGTCAGGCCCACTGTTGGATAACAGATACACAGGTGGCGGCTTTCGCCTAATGCTCTTTGTAGGTGGTCATGGTTACCAATCAGATACCATAATGGCTTTTTAGGGAAGGAAATCTCCTACACATACCTGGACTGGCTTACATGAGACTTAAGACCCACAGGTTTGTTAACTCCTCAGCGTCATCTGTGCAATTAAAAGACAGACAACAATTGATGGCTTAGTCAATGACACCAACATTCCATGAACAAATAAAAAACACTCCAGGCATGCAAACAAATATTTAAAGGCACTGCGGACTGAAATAAATCACACATGTACTCAAAATGTGATTAGGAAAGTTGTTTTTGCTCATTAAATGAAGGGAAATTGCAAACCAGGAATTGCAGAAGTAGAATATCCCAACTATAGAAGTCTATAGCTTGGGAAAATGCATTTGACCCCATCCTGCCAGAGACTGCTTTTGAAAACCAGATGCATTCCAATTCCCTCTTTTATAATACATTTTCATAAAATGTTAGTACTTTGCAAACATTAGTTTCCTTTTAAATGTTGCTCTGAGAGCGCGCGCGCGCGCGCGCACACACACACGGTAGATAGTTTTTAGGTAGAGGAAAACTAGAATGCAGTTCAGTAGTTTCTATTCATTCATTGGTTACTGAGATGATCCTTATGATTCTTCTGCTGGTCAGAATATTGCTTTTTGATCATCTTTCTTCAGCTGGTTTGCAAAAGACACAAGGTGGCTGATTCTCTTGTAAAGGTCTGACTTATTAGTTAAAGATCACTGCCTACAACAAGTGCTGAAGGAAAAATGAATTGGTTTTCTTCACATTTAAAGTGGGTTTTGACTGCAGAGAACACAGAATCAACTCCAGGGATAATGGAAATCAAAACACTTTTCTCCATCTTGTTGCCAGCTCAAATGGTTCTGAGAACCATTCACACGGTTGCTGGCAGACAAAACGTTTGTCAACAATAACTGGTATATGGACCAGTGACTAATCAACTTCCTGTTGTCACCCAGCTGCATCAATACACAGAATCCCTCAGCTTCAAATCATCTGTGACCGCTTCAATGACTCCCTCTTTAAACAATTGTTTACACAATCCTTAGCACGACTGTCAGGTGTCCTTCTCAAAACATGCAGCGATCCTTTAAGACATTGGTTTTAAAACAGTTCTTTCCGGTTTCAGCCAACATTTATTTTTTTAAAAAGCACAAAGCTAAAAAGACAGTCTTAGTATTAATAATGTCATCATTTCCAAGATAATATTCTCAAAGTATGGATTTATCCTGAGTTACTAGTTCTGTCTTTTCCTCTGAAGCTTTCACTTTCCTCACCAGAGCAAGCTGAAATTTTAACTCCATTATTTTGGAAAAACATGAAGTGTTCAATTCTTTTCTATTTGGTTTGGCAAGTGTTTCTTGAAAACTCTGCTGCAGTTTTTGAGGCCCTGATATTGGACTGATTCCATGGATTGTGACTACTGCAAGATCACAGCATATTGGTGTACCAATAATTGCTGGTCCAGCAGTGTCTATAATGTAAAACATCTGTGATGTCCAGGCAGTTGAAGCTCTGCTCTAACAATGTTGATCTTGCATATGAAATCATTAAACCATTGTATTCTATAACTTTTACATTCACATCTTTTGTCATGGCTTCCCATGTCTGCAGATCTATTTTTCTTGAGCTTGAAGGATAATATTTTCACACTTGCCTATGTCAATTTCACCAATGGTGAATCGTTGCTAGTTTTCAGAATAATTTAATTTTCCCAACACTTTGGATAGTTGGCTGATGTTGCTTTCACCATTCTTTGCCTCATCATGGAGAGGGTCTAATTCTGATTTATCAAAGACTTCATTTGTGTGGCTCTGGCAGGATACTATAAGATCTTTACTATAGTGATTGATGGTACTTCAAGCCAGTCTGTTTGGGTCAATGCACGACACTTTATAGGTGCACCAACATTTGCTCCAGTGCACTAGCTCTGTCAATGGTCTTTTATACGTCTTACAAAATTGATTGAATGCTGAACATTTCCATGTCTTGCTATGTTTGTATTCTAGTAATTATGTCAACCTTCAAGTTTGTACTTAGGACTTAAGCTTTGCTGGCCTTTAAGGATCACTATCTCTCAGCAGGTCTTCTACACTCTGACAAGAAAATCTTAGTTTTCTATCTGAAAAAAAAATCACAGTGAGCCCTTTTCTCTGCATCAGCTCACAAAGCATTCTATGGATTCATAGGCTTGTCTAAATGACATGAATTCTAGAAGACAAGTACAGAAGTTTAACTTGACTCTGAATTAGTCTTCTAATGCGGTTCATAATTTTCTATTAGTGGATCTTTCAGCTCCTAGGCTGTTAATCCCAGTTAACAAGCATGGGGCTGGATGAACACAGCAGGTCAAGC
>JAHRHZ010000019.1:26258669-26304827 GCA_024137785.1 Ginglymostoma cirratum | reverse complement strand
GCTTGACCTGCTGTGTTCATCCAGCCCCATGCTTGTTATCTCGGATTCTCCAGCATCTGCAGTACCTTTTATCTCTGTTAATCCCAGTGTTTGGTCTGTACAAATTTTTGCTCTCATTTTCTAAGCAACTGTTAAATGATTGTTTCTCTGCATTGGACAAATTTGAAACAAGAGACTATAGTGCTGAACAGAATATTTTAAATTCTAATAGGAGATCCGACATGTTACATTTAAATGAAGGAATTTTGTGGAAATTCTGACAATTCACCTTTGACATTCCCTTGCTGATTATCAATGATTTTCCCTTTCTTTGAAATTGTTCCTTCTTGATAAAAAGCTGCAGTTTTAAATTATTTGAAGGCTTAAGCTTCTTAGACATTGTAAAATATTGTAATAAAGCTCTTAAGACCATAAGAAGTAGGCACAAGAGTCGGGCATTTGTCCCCTCAAGCCTGTTCCACCATTCAATAGAGTCATGACTGTTCAGACAAAGCTAGCACACAGGTGAAGTAGGTAATCAAGAAGGCTAATGGAATATTGGCATACAAAAGTAGGGAAATCTTACTGCAACTTTACAAAATGCTGGTGAGACCACATATGGAGTACTGTGAGCAGGTTTTGTCCTTTTATTTAAAGAAGAGATATTAGTTTATTGGAAGCAATTAGAGAAAGTTCACTGGGATAATCCCTAAAACGGAGGGATTGTCTTATGAACAAGGGCTAAATAGGTCGTGACTCTATGCACTGGAGTTCAAAAGAATGAAAGGTGATCTCATTGAAATACATTGGATCCTTAAGGTGCTTGACAGAGTAAATGCTGAGAGGATGTTTCCCTCATTGGAGAGCCTAGGACCAGAGGATATAGTCTCAGAATAAAGGGATGCCAATTTAAGATTGAGATGAGGAGGAATTTCTTCTCTCAGAGGGTTGCAAGTTTTTGGAATTCCTTGCTACTGAGAACTGCAGGGTCACAGTCCTTGTGTATATTTAATGTTAAGATAGATTCTTGACCAGTAGGAGAAATAAAGGGTTACAGGGAAAATGCAGGAAAATGAATGTGAGGATTTTTAGATCAGCCATGAACCTATTCAATGGTGAAGCAAACTAGAGGGTCAAAACAGCCTCTCCTATTCTTATTTCTTATGGTCTTCGACATTCCTCCCATTTGACAGTTGTTCATTTTAGTTATTTACTTACTAAACAGATATAAATTGGATCTGGCAGTGTGATTTTCATCATTCCTCTTAACCAGCGACATTACTTCTACAACTTCCATATTTACTTTAAACATCCATGTTTTGATTAAATATGCTAATTTAATCCAAAATACAATTTTAATTTCTGTACTTAAACAATTAACCTTAGCACGTGCTGCACAACCCTTACTTCTGATGGATTTTGCATCAGATCTGGATTCTTTGTATCTGCTGGTGGAATATTTTATTGTTCACTTTTCCCCCTTTTCCTGGAAAAGTTCCCTCTAACTGTGATTTTTGATTTGATTTTATTTATTTAATGTCATGCATTTTGTTACAAAATACAGTGAAAAGTGTTGTGTAGTATCACCACTTTCCAGCGCCATCTTAAAACACAGAAAGAATAAACAAAAACATAGAATATAAAGGCAGGAAAATGAAGAAATAAAGGAAAAAAAGTGGTTACCCTTATAGTCTTGTTAAGTGCTCCGCCATGGGCCTGCAGGCCAGGCACGAGGCCCCTTCCCAACTGGCCATTGCTGGAATAAAACTCACCACTCTTCGGCACCATCTGCCCTCCACCAATCCCCTTGCCACTATGAGTCCTTGGTGGACCTCAGCAATGCATATTCCATCAATGCTGTCAGATACCGCACCCACCCAAACTCCATTCCGTCACTTCTATGAGTCCGCCTCAGGCTCACCTCACCTATGCAGCCACTGCTGATGCCACCAGTTCTTGTACTGGGCCCAAACCCACCTCCTCCGCCACCTCTATGAATCTGCATTGGACGCAAATGCTGCCAGGAACCCAAACTCGTCTCCTCAGCAGCAGCCAGGAGTCGGCATTGCAGGGCCCACTCATTGCCCTCGCCATAACAGAGTTCTTCCCAAGGGAGGAGTAAAACAAAACAGGAAAACAAAAGAGAAAAGAGAGAAAGAAAAAGAAAAGAGCGGATGGAGTGGACATGCCCAGGCTCAGAAGCCCTATTCTACCACCTTTTTTAAGAAATAATAATGCAGTTACCTTCCTTTTTCATTTCTATATTGAACTTATTTATATATAATCACTGCTTCCTCAATGTTTCCTTATACTACAATCACCTCCTTGTTTAATTCATCTCCTGGACTTATTTTCACCATTTCATACTTAGCAATGCTGCAAGTCTGGCAGCCAAATATCACAGCACACATACACTGATAGCTATAATCAATCATTCATTACAGCCACATTACTGAGATGTTGCACAACACTCATTATCACTTGAGATAACAGAGTGTAGAGCTGGATGAACACAGCAGGCCAAGCAGCATCAGAGGAGCAGGGAAGCTGACGTTTCGGGCCTAGACAGTTCCTACCATCTCTGAACTCATTATCACTTCCTTCTTTTGCTGGTGCTACTTAACCAGTGAGAACTAACCACAGTTAGATTAGGCACACATGCCTCTTCCTAACTCTTATGGAAGGGACAACACTGGCCATTACAAAAATAACCAATTCTGAGTCGATTTGGCAGGGCTGAATTCATTAAAACTATCCTCATGGCTAATCCATTTTCAGACATCTCATTCCCACCTACAATTTCTCCTGAATTATGGTTATAAACATGCAATCCACACTTTATATTTTATTTTTCTAACAGAATCCAAGCCAGTTGGAGAGGCTGAAACCAAGATACATATGCCTTCACTTTTACAAAAAGCACATTTATTAACTTGCTCAGTACTTTCTTTCTCAACTACTCTCAGTACCACAGGTGCTCCTTACATATAGTACCCAGTTAATTCACAGCCACCACCTGTTTCTCATAACCTCAAATAAAAATATTAGCAAACTTAACATTGTGGTTAACCAAATATTAATACTTTTCTCCCCTTTTCCTTTCAGCTATCCAAGAAATGCAAGCCTCCCAGGCACTGAGGTGAAACAAGAAGACAATGATGATGAAGGCAGCTCATTACTTGATTCTACTCTTGCAGCCATCAACTCAGGTCACAGCGTGTATCCTAGATGACAGCACAGAGTCAGGATCTGCCTACAGTAAAACATTAATCATAAATGCACCGCAGCCGGGATAGAGCACAAGATTAGTAGAGATGCTATCTGACCAAGGTGTGGTCTGGACTTCTGCAGAGTACTTAAGTCAGGATTTTGATGATGCAAAGATGGGAGTACATGACAAAATATTTGACACGTAATGATGCATACAAAATTAAACTTGCATTCAGTATTAAAGTGCATGGGGAAATTCAGCACCACCTTACCAAAGGGCTTCGCACAGAGCTTGGAACCCATTCTTTACAACATGAAAGTAGTGGCCAAGTTCACTTGCACTTATGTGTACGTTACAGTGATGCAGTTATTTGATTGTTCATGTGTTTTAGCTTCCACTTCAGCGCAGAGGTCTAACTGCGCCAGTGGAATCTCAAATTGCTGCCATGCAAACTCGGGCAGCTGCCATCATGCCTATGTATTCCAATACATATGCATTTTGCAGGGTATCACAGCATGTATCTTTCAGGACCTTGTGAGGATTGCTGAGAGACTGCTCCTGAAGTGGGACAATGGCTTATTCACCTTCAGAAAAACACCTTATCTTTTCCCATCCCTGCTGTTCAATGATTGCCCTTGCTTTTGTCTGACAGCAGGCCAAAACAGACTGCTGCTGCCCATGCCAAGGCGCTAATCCACACACGTGTCTTTTAGGCCCTAGAACTAGATAAAGTTGGCCTCAAAGGGTGTCTGCCAACTCCTTCGCTGAAAGACAACAAACTCTACTGTCCATGCCATAACCACTGGGATAGTACCACAAATGTGGTAGAACAGGTAAAGAAGCATGGAAAATTGACACAAAGGGAATGGATAGAGGTGATTATAGGGGGAATAAAAACAGATGCTGGAAAAACTCAACAGGTTTGGCAGCATCTGTGGAGAGAAAAATGGAGTTCATATTTTGAGCCCAATATAACACTAGTGACGTCTTTTGTTAGACTTAAAACATTAGCTCTGATTTTCTATCCAAAAATGCAACCAGACCTGCGGGACTTGCCAGCACTTTCTGTTTTTACTTTTGATTTTGCTTTCAATGTATTTGATTAGTTAGGGAATTAGGTTTGCATTTACTGGTACTGCAATCAAATTGGCTCTCAATGGACAGCGTAACCAGAAAGCGACTATCTGAATTGCCACATCCCTTCTCCTTTTCTGATTCCTCCTCTTACTCCTCCATCTCATGCACTTGTCCCCAGCTACTCCATGTGCAGCTAATGGTAATAGCTCTCCTGTCCTGATGGCAATATTGAGCACCACAAGCAGCCACCACAAATCAAGTATTTCAGGGTTCCTCCAAAGGAGTCTGGGGACTAGTGGCATTTAAACTAACGATGGCAGTCTTGCCTGACAATTGAAGAGCAGCAAGAGCCTCACACCATCTCTTTTGAAGAAGGCCTGCTGCATTAAGTGCCAATCAGGCACTAGAATGACCAGAGGTGGGCATTCCCCAGAATAGGTGACTGCAGTATGGAAATCATACCCTTGAGAGCTGCTGGCCAATCCAAGACAAACAACTAATTAATACAGTCAGCGCCAGTGGGAGCTATGGCAGCTACTGGCAATACAGTCATCAGCAAAGGCAGGATGGGGGTCTCAGGTTGGGGGGGAATGCTTCAGGAGAGGAAGGCAAGTTGGCAACAAGGATAACATTGTGTCTCTCATCATTCCCCTCTTAGTGATTCCAGATCCCTTGACCTCTGGTTGTGTGTCAGCAGCAATGAGGAGATGCCCTTGAATGGGCATTAATTGTCCACTTAAGGGCCTTAACTGGTATCAGAATGGGAACCTTTAATTGGTACAGATTCAAGAAGGCAGCAGGGTCCCCTCTCAGCAACTTCTTGCCTGATTAAATTCCACCCACTCTTCCAAACGTGTCTTGGGGAATGCATGAAATTTAGATTTAGATTCAGACTCAAACTTTATTGTCACGTGTACTCAAGTACAAAAATACAGGAGTACAGTGAAGAGTTTTCAATGTCGCCAAACATGGCACTATCTTATGTACAAGTACTTAGGTACAAAAACTGAAGAATCAAGGTAGAAAGAAATAAGGAACAAAGTTGAAAGTTAAACGTTACAATACAATAAAGTTAAAAGTTCACCACTGCAGTTTTTCTTAAGTGGTTTAGCCATGCTGGGACCTCAATTTTTACCAGGACTCGATCTCCTCCGCTTTGACATGCTGGCTCTATCTCCACTGCTCTTGTCGTCACTGCAGATGTCAGGGAAACCTCCACAGCCGCGTTGGGCTCACTTGTGGGATCTCAGACCGCCAAAGTCATGATCCATTATTTCAATATGCTAATATTTTGCACTATTACATTCCTTGTGGTAGCCATGTTTCTTATTGAATAAATGCTTGTAACAGACAAATAATTCACTCTTTTTCAACTGATTGCAACAAGATATGTTTTGAAGAAAAATGTTTTAACCGCTTGAGTGCTATGATTTTCGCCAACAGGCATGACTGGTTCTCTGGTAGGGTCTAAACTAATTAATTTAGAAGAACGATTCAACCTACAAAACAAATGCAACAACATCCAAAGATAAAAGGTACTGCAGATGCTGGAGAATCCAAGATAACAAGGTGTGGGGCTGGATGAACACAGCACGCCAAGCAGCATCATAGGAGCAGGAAAACTTGACGTTTCGGGCTAGACCCTTCATCAGAAATGGGGGAGGGGAAGAGGGTTCTGAAATAAATAGGGAGAGAGGGGGGAGGCAGATAGAGGATGGATAGAGGAGAGGATAGGTGGAGAGGAGGCAGACAAGTCGAAGAGGCGGGGATGGAGCCAGTAAAGGTGAGTGTGGGTGGGGGGGGTAGGGAGGAGATAGGTCAGTCCAGGCAGGACGGACAGGTCAAGGGGGCTGGATGATGTTAGTAGATAGGAGATGGGGGTGGGGCTTGAGGTGGGAGGAGGGGATAGGTGAGAGGAAAAACAGGTTAGGGAGGTGGAGATGAGCTAGGCTGGTTTTGGGGAGGGGAGATTTTGAAGCTTGTGAAATCCACATTGATAACATTGGGCTGCAGGGTTCCCAGGCTGAATATGATTTGTTGTTCCTGCAGCCTTCGGGTGGCATCATTGTGGCATTGCAGGAGGCCCAGGATGGACATGTCGTCTGAGGAATGGGAGGGGGAGTTGAAGTGGTTCGCGACTGGGAGGTGCAGTTGTTTGTTGCGAACTGAGCGCAGGTGTTCTGCAAAGCGGTCCCCAAGCCTCCGCTTGGTTTCCCCGATGTAGAGGATGCCACAACAGGTACAGCGGATGCAGTATACCACATTGGCAGATGTGCAGGTGAAGATCTGCCTGATGTGGAAAGTCTTCTTGGGGCCTGGGATTGGGGTGAGGGAGAAGGTGTGGGGGCAGGTGTAGCACTTCCTGCGGTTGCAGGGAAAAGTGCCGGGTGTGGTCGGGCTGGAGGGGAGTGTGGAGTGGACAAGGGAGTCGCGGATGGAGTGGTCCCTCCGGAAGGCAGATAAGGGTGGGGAGGGAAAGATGTCTTTGGTGGTGGGGTCTGATTGCAGATGGCGGAAGTGTCGGAGGATGATGCGTTAGATCCGGAGGTTGGTGGGGTGGTACGTGAGGACGAGGGGGATTCTTTTTTGGTTATTATTGCGGGGACGGGGCGTGAGGGATGTAACACATCCCAGGCCCCAAGAAGACCTTCCACATCAGGCAGATGTTCACCTGCACATCTGCCAATGTGGTATACTGCATCCGCTGTACCCGTTGTGGCTTCCTCTACATCGGGGAAACCAAGCGGAGGCTTGGGGCTCCGCTTTGCAGAACACCTGCGCTCAGTTCGCAACAAACAACTGCACCTCCCAGTCGCGAACCATTTCAACTCCCCCTCCCATTCCTCAGACAACATGTCCATCCTGGGCCTCCTGCAATGCCACAGTGATGACACCCGAAGGCTGCAGGAACAACAAATCATATTCAGCCTGGGAACCCTGCAGCCCAATGGTATCAATGTGGATTTCACAAGCTTCAAAATCTCCCCTCCCTCAACCGCATCCCAAAACCAGCCAAGCTCATCTCCACCTCCCTAACCTGTTTTTCCTCTCACCTATCCCCTCCTCCCACCTCAAGCCCCACCCCCAGCTCCTATCTACTAACATCATCCAGCCCCCTTGACCTGTCCGTCCTGCCTGGACTGACCTATCTCCTCCCTATCCCCCCACCTACATTCACCTTTACTGGCTCCATCCCCGCCTCTTCGACCTGTCTGCCTCCTCTCCACCTATCCTCTTCTCTATCCATCCTCTTTCCGCCTCCCCCTCTCTCCCTATTTATTTCAGAACCCTCTTCCCCTCCCCCATTTCTGAAGAAGGGTCTCGGCCTGAAACGTCAAGTTTTCCTGCTCCTATGATGCTGCTTGGCCTGCTGTGTTCATCCAGCCCCACGCCTTGTTATCAACAACATCCAAACACTCTTTTACACAAGACACATGCACAAAAGAAAAGATGTTTACCAAAAAATGTCACTTGTACTTGGATTTCTTAAAGAGTCTAAAGAATAATAAATTCTACTTTTCAGAACACAAAGTGATATTTGGAATATTTCAGCCCTGAGGTTTCATTCTTGGTTCATTTTCAAGCAAAGGTTGTTGAAGTTTCTGGTGGTGAACTCATAGTTGCTTACTCCAAGCAACAGCCCATTTTTAGCTTCTCTCCACTTCAGGATGTAGTCAAGCCCTTGTAGCAAAGTTATAACCTGCGGGGAAAAAAAAAACTGTGCTTCTCTACTTGTGGTGAATTTTCTGAGCACAGATCTTTCTTTACTGGGCAACATCCCTTACCTTTGTGGTTTTTGTCACAGACTGGCCACTCTGTGCTTTTCTTGTGACTTAGTAAGGTATTTAACAAAGACACAATGTGTCATGTGACCAAAATATTGTTGCCGAAATCGTCCACATAGGGGTGAGAGGTGTTTATTTTTTGCACCTTCTTGTGACAAATTAGCTTTCCTCATGCCTATCTCACGGTGATTTCAATTTGAAGACAGCAAGTTTGGCTGATTATTTTATCTCAGTTTCTAGTGACATGCACACAACTGTAATCTTTAATTCTACAAGCAAACTGTTGCATTCTGATGTCTTTTCAGTCTAATGTCCCCCAAGATAAGGTAGTTTACATGTTAATGACTTCCCATAGATATACCCAGACATGACTCAGTCCTGGTTTATATAGAAAATTTGAAGGTTACCTGAACACCCTCCTCTTCCCTGGGGCCATCCTGTCCATGTAAATTGCCCATATTCCAAACTATTTTAAAATTAATACTGTCCATTTTCTTCATAGGTTTCAGGCATATGATGAAGTGTAACATGGCAGCAACAGTTGGAAGATTTCTGTGGGCATATTAAAGACATCTCATAGACTGTTCCTCACTGAGGTTACAGTAGAAGAGTTGCTCTTTGAACACCTTGCAAAAATATGGCCTCTTTCTAAAACATTTTCAAGAAACACGGGATGTAAGAGCAGGATTAGGCCAATCAGTCCTTTCATCCTAATATACCAATCAATGTGATTTTGGCTGATTCTCTGCCTGGTCCTCCTCCCACATCTGGAAGCTTGTCCTGTTCTGCACACCCTCTGCTTATTTTCCTCGTCATATTTTCGCCAAGGAGAAAGCCTGCTAGTACACCAAAATCAGCAAGCAATTGATTTTTGCTGAAGCTGAAATCAGAAAAACGTCCTTTAATACTTTTCAGGCCTATACCAGTAGATTGCTGCAATTGGAAAGAATCAAATATTTGTCGAACTGAACTGAGAATCAAAATAAATCAAGTTCTCCTATAATGTGATAGTTGTATTCTTGTTTGACCTTGCACTATGGAAAAATCGTCATAGAAAATCACATTGTAGGGAAATCGCTACAGAAAATTGCTATACCTATACAGCAGAAAATTTGTGTCAGCCAAACAACGTCCACTATTCATCAATCGCATTACAGCCAATTCGCACTCATGAAACACGCATTATTGCAAAACTACCTGTATTATTATTCATTCATGGAACATGGGCACTTCTGGCTAAACTGGCATCTATTGCCCATTCAGCAATTAAGAGTTAACAACTTTGCCGTCGTATTGGAGTCACATGTAGGGCCAGACCAGATAAGGGTGGCAGATTTCCTTTCCAAAAAGGACATTATTGCACCAGTTGGGATCCTTTTTTTTTAAACAACTGATAGTGGTTACATGGTTCTCACTAGGCTAGCTTCTTCTATTTCTTTTACATTTTTATGGAACTCAAATTTCACCATCTGTCAAGGAGGAATTCAAATCCATATTCCCAGAATATTATTTTGCGGTTTTGGTTTGATATTTCAGTCACAATTACCAAGAACTAGTTAATGAGCTATTTAAACAGTATTGACTGGATGTCATTCATGCAGTATTGCAAGCTGATTGACAACATAATGTGCCTGCTGTTTCCGTATGGTAAAAGGTGCAATTCATGGCAATAAGAGTACATACACTGCACTGGACCCTGGTTTACTGCTCAAGCATCCTCCATAGCAAGTCAAAAAATAATGCTACTGAACCCAATTCTGCATCCATTAACTCCAAAATGTGGGTTCACTTTTCATCGATAACCTTTTGAGCTAAGCTGGTTGCAACATTCACAACAGAATTTTTTTTGCAGCAACTGTGAAGACATGGAGCTAATTTTAACTCGATGAACTCAACAGTAACGAAACAGCCCAATACTGCAGTATCCCGAATTCAAAAAGCCGAGTTGGGATCTCCTGTGCAGCAGGTAACTTAGTGGTTCATTTTAAAAGAGTTCTGTGCTTTTAAATGGCTCTCGTCACTTTACGAGTGCACGGGATGGGTGACTAATGCACACTGCCAATATAGGCAACCGGCACACACTGCCAGAGTGGACCAGTGGTCAATTTACTCCACCAGGCCAGATACCAATGTTAAAAATTACCTGACTCTCTGAGAGTAACAGACTTCTTCTCCTGAACCCTCCCCATTAATGTGATGTCATGTGAACTCAATGCTTTGACCTATCAATAAACGTTACTACAAAGGTGAAGACCTCCCATTTGATGTAGAATAACAGACTCCCAAGTATCCACTCAGCCTTGTTCGTATCTGTCGCCCCTGCTGGTACATAGTACAAGGTAAGCATGATCAAGGTAGTTCACTGTTACCAGCCCTTCTTTTTCGATACTGTATATACAGCCTGTCTAGTTGGAAGATGATAGACAGCTAGTGAATCTAAACAGTAGAGGCATTCATCGTATAAACAAGATGGTTTATTGCATGATAGCATTAAGGAAAGCTTACATTATTAGTTGGGCTTAATTACAATCTAATCTCAGAAATGCATAGAGTACATTTGCTTCCTATAAAAGCCAATTTAGAACTCCTCATCTTCACGCAAAGACTGCATGTGTCTTCATCAGTTTTGGTAAAGTTGTTGTAATTTAAGCATTAACTCTTTAAGAACTATTACTACTACAATTTATATCTTTGCACACTCCCTCTCCTGAAAGAACACAATGTATTTCCAACTCAGGACAGTGAGTGGCTTGAAGGCAAGCATGCAAATGGTGGTGTATCCCAACAATGGCAGTGGACCTAATAGACCTTGGAGTTCCAAGGCTAGAATTAATCTCCACTTTTAACTCCAAAAATATCACAAATGGGTAAAATGGGTAATCATAGATTACTACGGCAATGCCATTTACGTGGATGATCTGCCAGCAAGATAATGAACAAAACAAATAACACAACTGAAGTTCACTGGAAGAACATGTTGGAAAATGACAAACTTAGTGTAATGGATAAACTGTGATAAAATAAAATGTTACAAGAAGTATGTATGGCTCTTGTCTTAACTGCCGGTCAATTAAAAACTTTGAATGTTTTACGAATAGAACACATGTTTTTCTCTATTATTTGGACAATTTGAGGCATGATATAAGAAAGGTATTGTAGACAACATTTTATCAGAGGCTATTGATTTACTGTGATTAAATCAAAATCTCAGTTATGGAATTTCTACTGATGCATTGAAATCAGATTACACTATTTTTGTAAATTTCTGAGAATAAAAATCATAAATAATAACAGGGATTGGAATTCGCCATATTCCTCCATTCTATTAGATCTTGGCTATTCTATATCCCTTCTTATTTTATGTGTTTTTTCTCAAAATACTAATGTGAATCCTTCAATCTTTTGAGAGTTTCAATTGATTCAGCATCCACATAGTTTTAACATAGACATTTCTAGATTTCCACCACTGTTTGTTTAGGAAAATACTTCCTACTTTCACTTCTATCTTTCTTAAACTATTATGAGGTTACCTTCGAGTTTTGGGTTACCTCACCAGAGAAAATAGCTTTCTCCTTATCTAGGACACATTTATCATTTTAAACATAGCCACCCCCAACCTTCAGAACTCAAAGGAATACAAACTAAGATAATATAATGCATCCTCATAATTTAACTGTTTAAGCCTCGTTGGTGAATGTGTGCTGTACCCCACTCAAAAGTTAAAATTAATATATCTTTCCCCATTTACAATGTCCAAAACTGAATGCAGACTGCAGCAAAAATCAATGGGACTGCTGTAAGCCAATTCAACTCTTATCTGAAGGACTGAGGCAGAGGGAATCATTGTGGAAATAAATTAATAAGTGAAGCACCACTGACAGAGGGAGGACATGGCTGACATTTAAAGGTTAAGCTAATATGGAGCTGAGCACCTTGGGGGTCAACAGTCACAAGACAAAAGAAAGGAAAACACAAAGCGAAACCAGGAAGAAAATTATAAAATTTAACAACAGAGCAATCAGACTTACAGGAGCAAGAATGAATATGCCTAAGATCAGATGGCCTCAATAGAAGTTAGTGGAGATAGATAAAATGAAATGGTTAGTCAGGTGGGTGGACAAACAGGGAAGAGTGGGATAAGGTTGGGAGCAGGAAATACGTAAGGAAAGATGTCAGGAATCAGCTGAATATAGGTGGCAAAAAGGTTAAGGATTGAGGAAGGAAGAGAACGGGTGAAGATTAAGTGTAAATAAATAATGAGAGGAAGGAGAGGGAGTGCAGTGGTGGGGGATGGAGGAAGAGGAAGAGGGTGGCCACTGGGCAAGGGTAGGGGAGGTGGACAGCAGGAAAGGAAGGAGTGGAGAGTCGGGGATAGATGCATTTAAGGGTCTAGAGTAAGAGACTGCCTCAGAGGAAGGGAAGGGATGGAAAGCAAGGGCAATGTTTGGGGAGGAATTATATGAGATGGAAGGAAAGGTTGTAATGACATGACTTGTACAAGTTCACGACCATGACAAGGAGACAAGGTAGCTAGAGACATTACAATGCCAACTAGTGACAGGACGTGTGCATTTGCATCTCAATAGGCACTTTTTAAAATACAGAATCAATGTAATTTTTAAAATAATAAGTTTCAATTATAAGTGTTAACTGGAAAACTGTTAGTAAGGATTTTAATACAGAATGTGAAGTTTCTGCACTGAAAGTAAGGTTTTCAGCAAAGTACATGTCTTCTGCAAGCCTTTTAATATTATAGAAATAAATAAAAGTTGATCTTTGATGACAATTGCTTGCAGTGAACTGGATGTTAGGCTGTTGCAACAAGTAGGAGAATGAGTGAGCATACATTTTCAGTAAAATAATTCAAATAGAAATTTGTAAAAACTTTGCTTAGTTTGATTAGTTCGAGCAAAATAAACATAGGTTACATAGCAACTATCAGCAATAATCAACATGTAAATTCCGATCCTCATTGACCACAGTCATATACGTAAAGGAATTAACTCAGTTGAGAGGGGTACCTGAGAGTCAAGGAAAATGACAAGATTGATTCAGGTCAATTGGTTCATGCAGTTTTTTGTTTTCAGAAGAGGTGCAAAAATAAAGTCAAAATCAAATCTATCCCACTGATGATTCCTAAAAAGTACCAACTTAGTATTCCTGAGAAGGTATAAAAGAAGTGACTGAGAGAATCTGTTCATGGAATAGTGTTTAAACAAAAACAGCTTTGATATTTAATTTACATAAATTATATCTATCACACATGATAGAACATTCTACCCCTCCCTTAGCTCAATTAAAATCCAAAATCTATTGATCTTTACCAAAGAAAATCATAGTTCCTTCGTGTGAAATTTATGTGGAATATTGTGGTAGTAATGTGTTAGCCAATGCTGTGAATGTCTGGACTTGCTGTCTGTTGCTAAAAAGTTCTGGTGTATTCAAAGCTACTCAGAGCTCCAAAGCATTGAAATCAATAAGGTAACAAGCCTTAGTTGTATTCTGGTGTTAAAATTAAGCAGTAGATTGATATGGACTGCCACCCAGCAGGAGGAATTAAGACATTGGCATAAAGAACAGGCACCAAATCCAGGTCAATTACTAAATCTCCTAAAAGGAGTTGAGATTAATCAGAGGCTCTTGCTCTTGAGATAAGCCCGCCCAAACAAAAAAAAAAAATCAGGATTCCAATATTGAACTATCAATTTTAAGAATATGAGAAATGCACTTAATCAGAATGATTTTTTGTAAAAATGCGAGTATGTTATCTATGTTAATAGTATATTTTCAGGTTGATGATAAATTCATGATGGCTACTCAGAAAAATAGGACAAAATTGTTTATTTGCTGGCTATATTCTATCACTTAAATTGTTTGAACTAGTGACTTTGAGAAACACTGAGCTATCGATTTTTGCTGAAAAGTGACTCATATTGTTGAAGCTTTTCGTCTTACACTCATCAGTATATTCGAAGGAATACTAATGCAAAAGGGAACAACATTGTCCACGGTATGTGGCTATATTTCTTCAATAAATGACCTAATCATAAACAGTACATGCCAGCACTGTAAACTCACTCAAGCAGAAGTGCTTTGGCAATACAATTAACTACACTACTAAACACATAATAAATCTCTCTGAAAGTGAGGAGTTTGTTCCTGTGCATGGTTTCAATCCTGCATCAAATGGAAAGAGGTACTTGCCGAGTTCAGATCCTTATCCCAGCTTCCAGTTATCCCAACAAAACCAGCATCCAATGAAGATGCTGAATTTTTGAAAGCATGCCTGGCTGATCTAGCACACACATAATGCAGGATTCCAAATGACTTGTCTGATTTTTACATGCAACGCTGCTAAACTGGACATATTCATCTGTAAACGAGACACAGGCACAGGCACAGGAATAGACATCCGTAACAAACACCATTCTTAACGACAGGTCCCAAAAACAGCATCCATCGGACCTATGGCTAGGCATGGCCATGCAGCTTTACTTGAAAGCTAGCTATGAAATACAGTACTCCTCGGGCAGCTGTTCCTGCCATATCTGGAGATCTACACAATGCCATGCCCTGCACATGCACACTTATGACCTCTGTCTCCATCAGCGCCATCTCATACCATCTTAAAGCTGCCCTGGTTCTCATTTCTATTTCGTTCTTCACCTTATTTGATATTTTAACAATAAACTTTTTCTTTTCCTTTCCGATTTTAAGCAACACAAACTACAAAGACTCTCACGTACTGACACTCCATTGAATTCCTATTCACCCCCCCTTCCCTCTACTCCATCCTTCTAATCCTACTTATTACCATATATTTACAATACCCTCTGACCCTCCCCTCTCCAATGGGGAATGATCTGTGCTCAGCAAAGGGCTTAGTTTTAACGTTCTACAACACATCTCAATGAATTTCGCACATTACATAACATCGAGTTCTTCTTCTGATGTTCTCACCTTCCTAACCACTTCTTTCAACAGAAATCTTCTCCCCATCACACATACCATTTCACCTGTTTCCAACACTCCCCTCCATCGGGACCCCTCCTTCTGGCCTTTTGCCTGCACTTAATCTCTTCATTGAGAACTGCCAACGTGACATTGCGCACCTTAAATTTCTCTGCTCCCTTCACCCACTGTAACCTTTCTTCTTCTGATCTTGCTACATTCTGTTTGCTCATGTCTAACCCTGACTTTGTTATCAAGACTGTTGAAAAGGGTTGGTGCTGTTGTCGTCTGGCTGACCTCTACCTTCCAGAAGCTGGATGCCAATTCACAGATACCTCCTTCTAACTCCTTCTGGGCCAGGACCACACCACTGAACATCAAGTTGAGAACATCTACGACGTGTCAATGATGTCATATCCTCTACAGATCGCCTCCTCCCAGCTTCCCAAAATAGGGAAGAAAATACTTCAGTGTTGCTGAGAGCAAACCCATGCAAACAAGACCAGGGATGGAGGGGTGGAAGACGTTGTAATAAAATTGGAAGACAGTTTTCATGGTTTGAAGTTCGTGAACCTAATGTCAAGTTCTGTACATTGCAAAGTACATCTGTGTAAAACTAGGTTCAGTTTCTCCAGCTTGCACTGGGCTTTACTGGAGAACTGCAGCAGGTCTAGGACAGAAATGTTAACCCACAAATAAGATGGTTTGTTGAAATGGGAAGGTGGAAGTTTGGGATCATTCATACAGAGTAGCATTGTTTAACAAAGTGGTCACCCAGTCTGCATTTGATCTCGCCAACAAAAAGGAGACTACAATGTGAACAGTGAATACAGCAGACCAGATTGAATAAAGTAAGGTAAATCATTGCTTTGCCTGGAATGTGTGCTTGGGGAGTCTGCACAGGGAAGAAGGAGGTAAAAAAAAGCAAGTGTTAGCATCTTCCCGTATAGTTGCAGAAAGTTTATAAGGGGGTGGAATGATGAGGTGTTAAGTAACAGTGAATGGGTCAGGGTGTCAGAAAGGGAACAACCCTGACAGAATACCAAAAACAGAAGAAGAGATGAGAGGGAAAAATGTATTTGGCTGTGGCATAGAAAATAGGAGCAGGTATATACTATTCAACCATTCAAACCTGTTCTACAATGCTGGTGTAGACGGCAGGAATGGCAGAAGTTGATCCTATGAATGCAGAGTGTGTGAAAAATGAGGCAAAGGGGAACCCTATCATTATACTGGGAAGAAGAGAAGGGGTGAGGGCAGAAGTGAAGAAAATGGGTCAGACACGGGTAAACGTCAGTGGGGAGGGACAGTGAATCCTCAATTGAGGAAAAAGGAAGACATATTAGAAGCACCCCTGTCAAAGGTCGAATCAGCAGAGCAGATAGATTGGATATGGAGAAACTGGGAGAATGGAATGGAACACAATTGCAAGAACCATCAGGGCCCATAGCCTTTGCCAAACCTGGTGTTTTCAACAGTTTCTTGGCATCACATGTTGAAATCAAATTGACTGAACATTGGCCTCTAGAAGCCTCAGGAGTTCATCAAAATGGGTCAGACACTTGATAATTCCAACTGAAAATGGATGCAAATGCTTCTGCTTTGCTTTTGCTTTGATGCGATAGGATCCCCCATAGTTGAGAAGGGTATATTTATTGTTTGGTAAGCTGTTCGTTGCTTCATTGTCTAGCACCATTCATGACTGAATGTGGCAGGGCTGCAGACCTAGATCTAATACCTTGGTTAAGGATTTCTCAATACCATCACATTCCACTGTCTGACAAGCAAGTAGTCCTTCACCAGATTGATACCTCATTTTCAGATACACTTGGTGGTGCTCCTGGTATGCCAGCCCGCACTCTTCATTGACAAAAGGTGAGTCTCCTGGCTCAATGATAATGGTAGAGTTGATGAAGTTACCATCACATTACAGATTGTTATCAAATACAAGTTACATGGGCCATGAAGTTACAGATTGTTGTCAAATACAATTCTACCGATGCTGAAGACCACAGTGCTACATGGACACACGATTTGAGTTCATAGATCTATTTTAAATTTACCCCATTTAGCATGCTGATGGTGCCACACAACACTTACTGTAAAAATCAATGTTACCATAAAGCAACAATCTTTTATTATTCATGGGATTGAAGCTCTAAATAGAGAATAAAGTTTAATAAACGTGTTTCTTTTTCTAAAGCCACCTATAGTTTATCATCAGTTTTTCACAAACTTATATAATATCTAGGTCATGAATATGAAAGTGGAGGAAAAAGAGAGTTCCTCTCACTGGAGGTCTAGTTTTTCTCATATTACTAAAAGTTTTGGTCGAACTTGCTAAAATAAATCCAGGTGTTATCTATTCACATATGATCTTATCGAACAGAATGTTGTCTCAGGTAGCATTCAATCTCAGTACTCAAGCTGCATCAAAGGATTTCTAGTTGACAAGAATATATCTTTTAGCAGCATTAAGAATAAGATTAACTAATTCAATAACCTACTTGTCGAAAAGTTGAAAGGATGCCATAATAGGAAAGCTCATGGAAGAAAGTGTATTTATGCATTCGGGTGCAACTAAAGTGCGTGAGTAAATATACTTAATTTAGTACTGCACTTAATCCTGTGCTGAATTTTGAGAAGGAACTCTGTTCCTAATCAAAATGGTATGACAAAACCTGTCCAAAAGTTTATGTTGAATCTTTTAATGAGTTGCAAATTGAAATCTTATGTAGAAATATCAAGATATTATTGCGGAGTTGATCGGACCTCCCAAATTCTTTCCCCAGATGTATTTGATAGAATTACAGTTTCTATATGCATTTCTAAAATTAAACTATGTACACAAGAAACCAATTTAGTCGTACATTCATTTTATCGTAAACATGCATAATGAAGAAGGGGGTTTATTGAAGCACTCAAGTTTGCCTTGAAATATGAAACAGTGAATTTGCAAATACAGTGGAATCTTGTTACATTTAATAGTTTAGGGCAAGACAAAATGTTGCACATAACCAAGTACATATATGGCAGGGCAGTCTAATGTTGAAATGGGTGGTTATTTAAGTAAATTCGATCACTGAGAATTAAACATGGCATTGCTCAATTAAGGAGTATGAAGAGTTAAAGTCTTAAGTAATGAAATGGGAATGGCGATTGAAACAGAATATCTATGAGCAATTGGTTGGAGACATCATGTCTAGGGGAGGTGTGAAGTTGTGTTAAGAACCCTATTCTAAGACTTTATTATTGTACTAAAGAGAGGCCTATGCACATCAAAAGATTGATGAAAGTTGCTATAGGTTTAAAATACATCTCGTTGATGTGAACAAAGTATATAGACAAAAACAACTATGGAATCCTTTTTCATAGCCAAGATCTGAATTGTCTCCAAATTAATGTTTTAAATCAGAGGTCACAAAAATGCTGTGAATCACAATGTTTAGATTTATATTGGTTGATATCTTTAATTAAAGTTTTGAATTTTCAAATAATTAAATATACAATATTCAAGGTGTCATTGCACTACGATCTTAAGATTTGTATGGAGCTACAGTAGACTTGCAGTCTAATTCTGCAATTGGAAACCAACCTGATTCTAATGTAAAACAGTGAAACTTTGATGACGGCAGACAAATTCCATTTTACTCCAGTTTAGGATTGGAATTATAATGTCCAAACCCAGACAATTTTTTTGTTCTCTAAATGTATTATTTACATTTTATAAGTAAAATGTTTCCTGTCATCCCACGTTCAGTGCCACATTTTGGCATTAAAAACTTCCCTGGATGCAAATTTCAAGGCTGCCTGCTGGTTTATATCTCATATTTTAAAACGACAGGCAAACAGCATCCTACAACCAGAACCAACAAAATCTATCAATTAAAAAATAGAAACTAAAAAATACAATCCCTCACAAACTGATTTCAAAATTATTTTAAGTGCAATAAATCAGAGTGTCATAATTAGGTGAAGTGAAACGGGCTCCCAAATGGGGAAAAGCTGAATTGGTAAACACAGAATTCTAACATAATTAAGAACAAAAAAAAAATCATTAAATGTCACTCTAAAATTACTCTTGTGTCTTTATTATGAATTTTATCCAGAGGCATCAGTTTCTCTCAAAATCCTGCAGATGGACTTAATATAGGAAAGCAATCATACTGACAACCGGATGCAGTTACGAGTAACATCTTTGCCCACAATTCCCATTAATTCTTAAAAAAAATACATTTTTGTTTGGAAGAATAATAAGAGACGTGTTGGGTCTGATCGAAATAGGAGAGAAGATCAAATGTAGTCTAACTGAACGAATAGGGCTGAATGATTTGTTGTTATTCCTAACATGCTAAAGCTCAACTGGTTCCCCATTGTCTTTTAATATATTATTTCTTCAATTTTTTTTCCTATCTACTCACAGAGAGCACTGAAAACATAAAATTGGCTACACAAATCTGAACGGTTCTCTTACCGAAAATGAACCTGAGAATTCAATATACTAATATAGACTTTAACTGCAAAATATAGAGAGGTTCTGGAATGGCCTCAGATGAATTTTCTTGTTTAATATATTTTCATCCTTCATGGGATGTGGGTGTCCCTGGTTTGGCCAGTACTTATTGTCCATCCCTACTTGTTCTGGTGAAAGTGCTGGTGAGCTGTGTTCTTGAACCTCCGCAGTCTTTGGGGTGTCAGTACACCAATGATGCTGTTACGAAGGTGCAACAACACTCAAGAAGCTCAACACCATACAGGGCAAAGCAGGTAATTTGATTGACACCCCATCCAACACTTTCTTTCATTCTTGCAAACCTGTTTTGCAATCTTACCGATTTATTCACAGTCTTCCTATACGGTTATTCTCAGAACTGTGCACAATACCTTTGCTGAGGTCTAACACTTGCCTTGCGCAAGTTCAGCAAAACATCTTTCCTTTTCTACTCCATACCCCTATTGCTAAAGCCAAGGATATGGTATGATAGGTGAGCAGTACAATTAACCAGACATCTTCAGTGAAGTATGCACAAAAACACCCAAGTCTCTTTCTCTTGCATTTCTTGAGAATTGTACTTTTTATTTTATATCGTCTATCTACATTCTTTCTACCAAAATGCATCACTTCGCATTTTTCATCTTGAATATCATCTTCCACCTATCTGTCCACTTTATCAATGGTCTATCTCCTTTTAGAGTTCTGTACCTCCCTCCTTTCACATTTACAATGCTCTCAAATTTCATATCATCCACAAAATTTGAAGTTGCCTCCTGCACACCAAGATCTGGACCATTAGCATATATCAGGAAAAGCAAGAGTCCCAATACCTTGCTCTGAGAATATCATTACAAACCTTCCTTCAGCCCAAAAAGTATCCATTCACCATTATTTTGTTTCCTATTATTCAGCAAATTTTGTAACCATGTTATTCCTATCCCTTTAATACATGAACTACAATTTTTCTCAAGTCTGTTATATAGCACTGTACCAAATGCCTTGTGAAAGTCCATGCATACCACATCAACGGTATTACTTGTATTGACCCTATCACTTCTACAAAAAACTCTAGCAAATTAGTTACAGAGATAGTAGGAACTGCTGATGCTGGAGAATCTGAGATAACAAGGTGTAGAGCTGGATGAACGCAGCAGGCCAAGCAGCATCAGAGGAGCAGGAAAGCTGACGTTTCGGGTTGAGACTCTTCAGAAGGGTCTCCACCACTGACGTTAAACTGGCTGATCAGTAATTGTTGGGCTTATCCTCACAACATTTTTTTGAACAAAGGTGTAATATCACAATTCTACAGCTCTCCGGCAGCTCTCAGATCTAGGGAAGACTAAAAGATTATTGCTAGGGCTCCTGCAATTTCCATTAGCACTTTCTTCAATACCTGATTTGGAACTATGGCAGAACCTTACAGGGTTCTGAGCGACATGGACTATGGCGAAATGTGTTACAAGAATTCGGTGACAAATATGGCAAGGCCCACCTCCATATTGAGAGCAATTCGCGCCATCTTTATACTTTTCACTAGCCACATTTAATTTAAACAAACAAACAAACAAACAAACAAACAAACATTCTCAGGATGTGGGCATTGCTGGCTAGGCCAGCATTCATTGCCCAGACCACAGCTGAGAGTCAACCAGATTGCTGTGGGCCTGGAGTCACATGTAGGCCAGATCAGGTAAAGATCGCAGTTTCCTTCCCGAAAAAACATTTGTGAACCAGGAAGGGTTTTTCCTAACAATCAACAATGAACTATAGTCATCGTTAGACTTTTAATTCCAGATTTTTACTGAATTTAAATTCCAACCATGGCATGATTCAAACCCAGGGCCCCAAGAACATTAGCCGGGCCTCTGGATCAATAGACTAGTGATAATACCACTAGGCGATCGCTTCCCCTCACTCGCAAGTGGCAAATTGCCAATTGAGGTGTATAGTGATTGGAATGAGCACAAGTGGATCTCATTGATTACAGGATCCATGATTGGGGTTGTTAATTTGGGCCAATAGGGGAGCCCTGGCTGACAGATATAAACAGGAGATTCAGGGAGCCTCCTGATTTTAGGGACGGGCTCTGAGCTCACTGGTCAAAACCCATGTACTCTGCACATATTTTAAAAAAAGATGACTTGGTAATGGGATACCAGCCTCTGTGCAGTTATTACCAGGTGATTATTGATCGTTAATACTTTGTTAACAACCCAAGTAATTTCATTAGCATTCAGCTTCTCATCTTATAAAACTTGCTAAACAAGCTCAATGTAGGGGAAACTTGGAAAAAAGAGCTTCAGTTGTTGGATTCAGCTTGCCATTTACTCCAAACAATTCTATATTGGACTACAGCACTAACAGTCCAGGGCATGCTCCATGGGTTCCAGCAACACAAGTCACACGTCCACAGACACTGGCATCCAACATGTGTCTACTAAGAAACCTCACAGCACACCTCAAATCCACATTCATAATACTCCAGCACCTTAAGGCTGTAGCTCAGGCTACATCAGCAACTATCAATGTAATTCTGCAGCAAGGACACTTTGCACTCAGGCACACACTAACGCGTGGATTGGACCAGACTATATCTCCAGGCTCTTTACTTGCTGTTATAATGCACACTCATTCTGAGACTACCTGGATACTCACAGTATCCCCTCCTTCCCTTGCCTTTTCATAGTTTTCTCCCTCAGTCAGATACCATACACATACTACTGCTGTCTTCCTTTGCTGCTTAAGGAAGACACAAAGCGAGGATGTTTGTTGTGATTATCAGAAAGCCTCAGCCAAGTCAAGGGGTCCTGGCAAAGTTAGTCGACAACAACTTCCAATACTAGTCCTAGGCCTGAGTGATCAGAGTAAAGATCTTTTCCAGATGAGACGCAGCCAAATTTCCAGTAGCCCACCACCCATTTTGACTCTTTCTGCCCTACTGAGGGTTTAGTGGTTAGCAATGCTGCCACACAGTGCTGGGGATCCGGGTTCGATTCTAGCCTCGGTCGACTGTGTGGAGTTTGCACATTGTCCCTGTGTCTGAGTGGGTTTCTTCCCGGTGCTCCATTTTCCTCCCACAGTCCAAAGACGTGGAGGTTAGGTGGATTGGCCATGTTAAATTGCCTATAGTGTCCAGGGATGTGTAGGTCAGGGGCATTAGCCATGGGAAATGCAGGGATAGGGTAGAGGTGTGAGTCTGAGTGGGATGCTGTTCGGACAGTCAGTGTGGGCTTGTTGGGCCAAATGGCCTTATTTCCACACTGTAGGGATTCTATGATGAAGAGAGAGAGGAAGAGAGGCTGGTATTATGGAAGATGAAAGTAGGTGTCCCTTGCTTGGTGTCGGTCAGGTGGTGTCCAGAGCAAGTGAGCTGGTAGTGCAGAAGGCATGCTGGACTAATGGTGTCAGGGTTTAGGTTTTGTAACAGTGGGTGAGGGAAGATGTTTAACCACAGAGTTGGGCCAGTTTGTAGAAACTGTAATCTTGAATAAAGGTAGCAGTTACTTAGTTTGGAGGAAGGTAAATAGAGGAATTCCCCAGGATTTGATACAATGAACACATAGCTGATCTCAATGTTCAATAATGCATGATATTTGCACATTACCAAACACTAAAAATGGCAGTGATTACATTGTTTCCATTGCTCAAATATTGATTGAGACAGTTTTTGATATCAAAGTGCAACAGAAAATTTACAGTATTATTAGTTTTCTTATCAAAATCAAATTAAAGTTACCTTTAAATTTATTAAATAAATATGAACAAATTAACAAGACACTGATAAACTGCTCAAATATAAGTTTAAGGAATTTTAACATATCAGTAACTGTAAATTTTCAGGCCTTCTACAATTTTAAAAGTTGACACAGGAAATGTCATGCTAATGAAACAGTTACAAATTCAACAGAGATAATAGGAACTGCCGATGCTGGAGAATCTGAGATAAAACGTTGTGGAGTTGGATGAACACAGCAGGCCGAGCAGCATCAAAGGAGCAGGAAAGTTGACGTTTCGGGTCGAGACCCTTCTTCAGATTCATTTCTGAAGAAGGGTCTTGACCAGAGACATCAACTTTCCTGCTCCTCTGATGCTGCTCGGCCTGCTGTGTTCATTCAGCTCCACAACGTTTTATCTCAGTTACAAATTAAAGTTTTCTGTAAATACCCAAGGATGTAACAATAGTGTCCCTGTGATCTGGACTAGATTCGAATGTCTTTCTTCAATTACTTTGAAAGGGGCCCACTTTAACATGTGGATATTGGGTTCAAGCTATTAAATTGCTTTATTCCATAGTACAGTGAACATACACGGTAATAGTTAATGTCAGATTTTCTTAGTTACATTAATAAAACTTATCAAAATAAGTACAAATCTATGCTAATCCACCTTGAAATCCCATTCTTTGTGTTCAAAGATTTTGAGACTTTCTGTGAACTTCCTGCCTCAGTAGCTGCTCAATTGCAACAGATAAGCTGTTTTAATGATTCTATAACCTTAACATTCACAGAGTTAGAAAATTATCAAAAATCTTCCTAAACAATGAATGGCAAGTGTTCTGTTCTGAAGACAAGGAGCAAATCTTACTAGGACCTGAACAAGGTGAACCATGGTGAGCAAAGTGGCAGAGTCATGTGCGAAATCTGAGGAAGCCTATCTTGATGTCAGGACAAACTCAAGGCAAAATTGCCACTATTCAGCAGAAAGTTGCCCATTAAGGGGAATTATTGCTTGTTAACAACTCAGACTTTATTAACTGCACATCTCACCTCGTTAATATGCAGGTTCTTTTCTACCATCCAGTCAAGTATTATAATATGGCAGTCAAGACTGGATACCTGACAATTTCAACTCACTGCTGGCTGTAAACAGCCTCTGCGCTGCCCACCACATAATAGCAACTCAAGGCACCATCCAAGGGGACCAGCTGCTTTTAGCATGTGCAAACTGCATATGCAGCCCAACATACACCACGTTTATTCAACCAAATGGCCTTGTTGGAAAGTAGAATAGAATCCCTACAGTGTGGAAATACGCCCTTCGGCCCAACAAGTCCACACCGAATCTCAGAGCATCCCACCCAGACACATCCCCCTACAACCCACCTAATCTACTCCTCCCTGAACACTATGGGCAATTTAGCACAGCCAATCAACCTAACCTGCACATCTTTGGACTGTGGGGGAAACCGGAGCACCCGGAGGAAATCCACACAGATACGGGGAGAGTGTGCAAACTCCACACAGACAGTCGCCCGAGGCCGGAATCAAACCCGGGTCCCTGGTGCTGTGAGGCAGCAGTGCTAACCACTGTGCCACCGTGCCAAGTAGGTAAGGGGTTAGACTGTAGTCCAGTCAAGGGGGAGAGGGTAATGCAATGAGTCAGGGAATCTGATACCATCAGTCATGGACATTGTCTAGGGACTTGGCCATGATTGGTTGTCTGCTCAGGACGGTCACAGTCAGACCACAGATCTGACTACTCCGAGGAGTGGATTGCCAATGCTTGACCAGATGCACAGAAATCTTTTAAAGGTGTCTGGGGTGCAACGGTTTTTTGGCAGATATCTGCTGAGTGGTGGGTTCCTCTAGGAAAGACGTTATTATTCTTTTCAGTTCTCAAGTGAGAGCTAAATCTCTCTCTATCTCTCACTTTATCCTGTTTCTCTTTTCCCAGCTTCCCCTCACCCTGTTTCTCACCTTCTCTTGAGCAAGAGGAGTTCAATGATATGGTATGCTTGCTGAGAGTGTGGAACAGTAAAAGAAGATGCAGTGAATGGCTGCTGCCAGTAAGTTACACATTATCTGACCTCCAAACATTATCAGACAAATACAACTCCTAACAGCCATAAGATCAGACATGCGACTTCCAGTAGTGAAGTCCAAGCAGTTAGCTTAAAACATATGACTTCCAGTGTCTTTAAAATAAATACAAAGTGTCCTTACAGAGACACTTTAAAAGTCCACATCTCCACACTCTTTCAAATGAATAATTGTTCACAAATCTTTAAACACAAGTCCACTTAAAAAAAAAAATCAATAAAAGAAGCACCTTCATAACAGTAGTTACCATTACTGGCAAATAAATCAGACAGCAACATCTGACATCCTCACAGACGGTGCACAGATTAGAAAACAAAATTCTGGTATGATCTGTCCTTCTTCGTTAGCTTTACTATACCAGTACCTCATTGACAGATTTGGCATTCAAACACACAAACATTGTAAAACTGCAACACTTCCCCATGAGATACCCACAGACCCACTAGAAAAGTCGAGTGGCTATACAGTGGACAGCTGTATAATTTACACCATGTACAATTTATTTGCTGTACCATAGCATCTGGACTTAGCAGACACTTTGTTGGCCCTCTATACTACCATTTCAATGGAACAGATGGTTTGGGTGATTTAGGACTAGGGAATTCCCTTGCTGCCAATCTTCTTCATTTACATACTCATCAATTGAATCATTTTGTTGACAGACCCGTGTAAGGTTACCTTTTTGTTTTATATCTCTGTTCAGTCTGTCAAGATTCAATGATCTGGTCTCTAACCAGTCCAGTCCCATTGATATAGGTGTTGTAAATCTTAGGATAGATTCCATTTCCTTTAGCCAGTTCAGTCTGTCAGCAGCAACAAAATAGATAAGTGCAGAACTCCAAAAATGGTTATTTATGATATCTTTCTAACCAGTACTTAATTGCGATTGGTTTTGAAATGAGTTCATTGGCAGCCTTAAGCAGCTTAAGAAATGAAATTTTACATTTGCTAGGTGGTCGATCTGACCTCTTAGAAAGTTTGCTTTGTTTTGCTGCTATACAACAGCTGGTGCAAATGGTGTTTTGAAATGGTGTGAAATTACCTCCTTGAAGTGGTCTCATATCACTTACTTTGAGTCCAATCTAGCTGACTTCACTCCCCAAGTTACACTATGTAGTTTGCATTGATGGGAAGTTGAAACTGCTTTGTGATGACATAAACTATGCAATATAACTCCATCAAAATAGCAATTACTTCTGAGAAAATCAAATTGTCTAGATTTTTCTATGAATAATACACGTTTCCCATAGGTATAGGCTCGAAATTGCCATCAGTGTTCAGATTTACACCACCAAAAACAGTGTGTTATAGCAGCAAGATAAGACTGTTGTATTGAAAATTTGAAATACAAGTACCATTATCCTAAATTTATGTGTTAGAATGGTTAAACCAATGCTATACAATCCCAAAAGTTTTTTTTAGAATTTTAAGACCGATATAGTGCACACAAGGCTGCGTGTGTTTCTAGTTTCTCAGAAACTCTTGCCATACTTTCATTTTTGGATAATCATGCATCATCTTCTGTGAAATGGAACACAGAGTGGAAGGATTGCTTCAGGAAGACCCAAGGCTAACCAGGAACCAACAGCTGATTAAGTAGATTAGAGCTTTCCTCATTTCATTTATTTGACAGCTATGTGGAATATATTGTCCAAACCTTGGCCAACAGGTTTAAAATAGAAAAAAGCTACAAGCAAACAAGCAGGCTTTGCTGCTCCAAAGACTTTTAGGAATCCACAATTATTGTCCAAAACCACATGCATAGCAATTTCATAGCTTATACCACTTCTTGTGCGTGTTGCCCTATGATTAGATATGGATATGGTGGTTAGATTATTATGTTACTGGATTAATAAACATGGGTTTAAATTCCACCCTCACAATTTCACATGTTGGGATTTGTACTCAGAAATGACTATGAAGTCATCCCTTCATCAGACACTCTCCACCCACATGGGGAACTACCTAGACTTGTAAATACCTAAGCCATCTCTAGCCACAAACCTTAGTGCTGTCAGTATCAGAATTTATCAGGGCATTTAAAGAGTGACACATTTCAAAACCATTAAGTCAAAAACAAATACAATAGGGATTTTCTTAACTTTTGCAACTACATGTAAAAAGAGTTATTTCATCCAGCACATTTCCCAAAATGGCTCAAGAAAATAGTTTCCTACCACAAATTTAACTTTTATTATGAAAATAATGCAATGACTACTGAATTTTATATCAAGCATATTTAGGTAATGTGATGGTTTGTTAATTTTTATAATCTCACAGGGCTTGGAGCAATGCAACATTAGCAACTTTCGAATAGAGAATCTTAAAAATATCCCGTTGTATCAGTAATTCGAGATCTAAAAAGAGTTATTCCATTGAATCAATGAGATCAAAAACCAGTTAATGTTGCTGCATATCTTGCTTACACAAAAGAAATGATCTTTTAATTAAATTTAATTCAGACTATAATGTATTTTCTTAGATAATTCAGAGCTGAATAAGCATATTTTAGATTAACATCCTGGGATGATCTCTGGTATGGAGGGACTGTCTTATAAGCAAGAATTAAACAGGTGGAGTTTAGAAGAATGAGAGGTGATCTCATTGAGGCATATAGGATTCTTGAGGGGCTTGACAGGGTAAAGTTTGAGTCATGTTTCTCCTCAAGGGAGAGTCTAGGACTCAAGGACACAGTCTCAGAATGAAGGAGTGTCACTTTAAGGCTCAGATGAAGAGGAATTTCTTCTCACAAAGGGTGCTGAGTCATTAGAACTTCTTGCCACAAAGGTCTCTGGGATAACAATCATTGCGCATCCTTCAGGCTGAGATACATAGATTCCTAATCGGGGGAATCAGGGAAAATGGGGAAAATGCAAGAAAATGGGCATGAGGAATGTCAGTTTGGCTGTGATTCTATTGAAGAGTGGAGCAGGCTCGGGGGCGTTGAATGGCCTACTCCTGATCCTGTCAGGATTATAGGCTTACAAACCATATGACAAAGAAAGAGGTAGTTGAAGCTGTAAGAGCAGAAAGAACTGAAAAGCTCCAGAGGTCTCTTCTAGAAGGCAAAGTAAAGGGCAGCAGAAAGAAAGGTTCACCTAGGCATGGTTGAATGACTGATTTCATAGATTGGTTGCAGATGAGCTACAATGGTTACGTGAGAATTGTGCAGAAAAGTTGAGTGTGGCATACCGTTACAACTGATTTTCTGGCAGGAGTAGTTGTGAGGAGCAGAAGATTTTTGCTTAGGAATGGATAAAACAGACGTAGGTACAGTTGTTAAGGGCAGTAATACTCTGCTCTTCAACCTCATTGATCAAGCTGAACTACACATTACATTACGTGATTATAAATCTATGATTTAATATCAGCTGGAGCCTATATTGGGAATTCAGTGATTTCCTGAACATTATTTTAATGAATAGATACCATGGTTAACTGAAGCAACCACTTTGCTCACTGCAATGATAAAGCATTACCTTTAATAAGATGAAATAAATAATCAATTAACTCTTTGTGGTATTAGTAGGCTGTTAGTCAAGACATAAGAAGAACAAACCCCCACTCAGCTTTAAATACTTCTATGGAATTTTTAACATTCAGATGAACTACAGAAACAAGCAAGACAAGTTTTCATTCAATATTTCTTTGGATGAACATCATCTCAGATAATACAACATTTCCCAGTAGTACAAAGATATTTTACCCTGGATCATATGCTTAAATCATGGAGTGGGATTTGAACTTACAGCCTTTTGATTCAAATGGAAAAGGCCTAACAACTAAGGCAAGTTGACACACAGAAATAAATAACTGTATAAAACTTGTAGAGTGTAACCTAATCTAGAGGAGGTCAGATCTTTTAATAAACCACAACAATAAAACTTGAGTGGTTTATGTTCATTGTAAGAAGCTCTGATATTGGATTATTGTCATTAAATTCACTCATAGGTATCTGTTATCATAGATAATATGTACCAGATAGAGAATTTTAATTTCAAATACTTTTTCCTTGCTACTATGGTGGCCAGTTTATTTGATGTGGAGCATTTCTGATGTTGTTTAAGTTTGAAAGTGCCATTTGATGTAAGACAAAGGATATCATTTTACAACAGAAGACTTGAAGCTATATTCGATTACATGACCTGACCTGCAGTAGTGCCACTTTTACCACAGTAAATTGCACAAAAATTTATGATCTGGTATTTATTATATGCCCTTAACATTTTAATAAGTTGTGATAATCTAGTTGCAAAACAGAGCTAGATGAAGATATATGCATTCAAACAGCTGGAAAAAAAATTTAAAAAAGACCCTGCACAGCTTATAAACAGCAGGTAGGCTATATTGCTGCCTTGGCCAATCACAATGCCAGTCTTGACTATATTACCGCATTTTTAGGTTTGTAAATTAACATTTGAATAATGGAATTAAATACTAAAAAATTATTAAAAAATGAAAACACATTTAAAAAATAACCATACTTTCCTGTAGCAAAAGCTTTGCCTCCAGCTCCAAGCATGGACTGTCCATCATGTTAATAGATGAAAAAATAGTGAGGGTAGATTTTAACAGTCAGGTGTCAGGCCAGGAGACCATATGGATCCTTTACCCAATCCTACCAGTGGGAGGCCCAGTCCATTTTGAGCTAAGCAGCCGATGAGTTGCA
Organism: Ginglymostoma cirratum; assembly: GCA_024137785.1. NCBI lineage: Eukaryota > Metazoa > Chordata > Chondrichthyes > Orectolobiformes > Ginglymostomatidae > Ginglymostoma > Ginglymostoma cirratum. The sequence goes on along the minus strand of JAHRHZ010000019.1, from coordinate 26,274,841 downwards.
CAACCTGAACAAATGTTCTGCTGCAGCTCACCAGTTCCATCCTGTGCAACATTTGATGGCCACGGAATTTCCTGGACAGCAGGAAGGCAGATAGAGAAAACCAGCTGACAAGAACACATATAAAACTCTTGTAATTGAACGCCTGAGATGTATGAGACCGTAAATGCCACAGAATGAATTGGAAATCATACAGTTTACAATGTACTTACATTATACGATATTGTGCTGGAATTTTTCCATTACTTCACAATTATCTGTACCAAAAAGGATTACACAATAGTTACTATAGCTCCTCTACCACCAACATAAAATTTACTGATTTTACCAGAATTAATACCAGTCTGCATGCCACTGCCACTTTAATTTAATGGCACTGGTGATCTAGTAACATTGATATATTGAATTTAATAATATTTTGTGATTGAGCAAAGCCTAGTGGTATTATCGCTGGACTGTTAATCCAGAGATCTAGATAATGTTCTGGGGACCCAGGTTCAAATCCCGCCACAGGAGATGGTGGAATTTGAATCCAATAAATATCTAGAATTAAGAGTCTAATGATGACCAGGAATTGATTGTTGATTGTTGATTGTTGGAAAAAACCCATCTGGTTCACTAATATCCTTTAGGGAAGGAAACTGCCATCCTTACCTGGTCTGGCCTACATGTGACTCCAGACCCACAACAATGTGGTTGACTCTTGACTGCACTCTGGACAATTAGGGATGGGCAATAAATGCTGACTAGCCAGCGATGTCCTCATTCCGTGAATGAATCAAAAAAAATACTAATGGTACCCATTGTCTCAGCCTTGGAGGCAAGGTGGGAAGCAAAAAAAAAACCCACACTATGAAAGGAAGGATTGTCAGATGTCCCCCTGACACATTCCTTCCTTGAAAGACTCTCCCAGAGAGAGGGTAGGAACAGGATGGGCTACCTACTTCATGGAGCTGTGCTTAGGGCTCCAGTTTGGGTCCATTTTCCACAGAGCAATATTTTACCACCATTGGGACAGCCCCATTCATGTGTAAAGGCTGCCACCTCAGTTGAGGCGTTCACCTACCAGAGATTCCATTCCTCAAAGACGGGAACCAAGAGATGAAGAGTCAAAGCCATGTTTGCATATGTGTACAGAGGATTTATCGCTCAGCCCAAGTGGTCCTACAAGCTTCAGTCCGTTCCATACAGTCTGCTCAAGGAGCCTTCATGATTCCTTGCCTGTCTCAGCCATACCTACTTCTCGAAGTGGGACACATCACTGTGGTTCCTCTGATAGGGTCTGCAGCATTGGGAACCCAGTCAATTCAGAGGCTGACCACCAGAATGTTGCACAGAAGGTGCTCTAAAGACATGGGTGGTCTCAGTATCCCCAGGACTGGGTCACAACAGTCATCAAAAAATCCAACCCCATGTGTTGCTGATTGGAAATTACTGAAAATTAGTATTTAAAAATAATACAATACATACAAACATCAATAAAATATGTTTTTATTCTACTTCCAAGATTTTAATAATGCTCTTTTTATTCATTTATGTTGCAATGAAGGCTATATTCACCTTGAAACTGCACTAGAATCACTGAATTCCCCCAACTATCAAATATGCTGGGGGTTACCATTCACCAGAAACTCAGCTGGACTTGCCATATAAATAAATATACTGCAAGAGGAGGTCAGAGGCTAGGAATGACATGGCGAATAACTTGTTTCCTGACTCCCCAAAGCCTGTCCATAATCTACAAGGCACAAGTCAGGAGTGTGATGAAATACTCCCCACTTACCTATATGAGTGCAGCCCCAACATTCAAGAAGCTTCACACCATCCAGGACAAAGCAACTCACTTAATTGGCACCACCACCATAAGCATCCACTCCCTCCACCACCAATGCTCAATAGCAGCAACATGTACTCCAGAAATTCACCCAAGATCCTTCGACAGCACCTTCCAAATCCACAACCACTTCCATCTAGAAGAACAAGGGCAACAGATACATGGGAACACCACTGCCTGCAAGTTCCCCTCCAAGCTGCTCATCATTTGGACTTGGAAATATATCATTATGCCTTCATGGTCGCTGGATCGAAATCCTGGAATTCCCTCCCTGATAGTTTTGTGGGTTTACCTACAGCAACTGAACTGCAGCAGTTCACGAAGGCAGTTCACCACCACCTTCTCAAAGGCAACTAGGGACGGGCAATAAACGTAGCCCAGTCAACAACACCCACATCTCAAATATGAATTAAAAAAAGAAACAGTTGTGCAAATAAAGTGAAGTGAATTGGATAGTCCTGCATATAATGTTGTGAAGAATATCATTCACTAAAATCAGGATGTTTATCACACTTCATTTGTGTTTACATTAAAACATTCGACATCATTATGAAATGTCAGTTGAGAGGAAAGTCAGTCTGATGAAATTCGCTTCACCTTTACTGAAAATGTGACAAATGTGAGGTTTATAGGATTAGCTTGCTTTGGGACTCTTCTTAAAGTTAGGATAATTGAGGGAGGTCATGTGACCTGTTCAGCAGTCTGTCAGGATGGAAGCCTGGATGATTTGAATGTTAGAGATCAAAGGATGGCTCAGATTGTTTTACTGAAGAGGAGATGCACATTACATATAACTGGAGACAGTGACAACAGTTTCTGACTTTACAATGAGGAGGCTCTTGAGTCTTCCAAGTCACAGAAAGGTATTGTTGGTATCGGGTTCTAAACAGATGTTCTGTAAACTTTCTACTTACTATGAGAAAGGGGTGTGGGGACCATAAATGGCTAACCAGCATTTCTATCTGGATCAAGGCTAACGTGTCTCACATTGAGACAGAGAAGACGGCAGAGAAAACAAACCATCTTTGAGATTAGTATGTTACTTCAGAAATCAATGAATATCACCGTCAAAGGGCAGAGGTTCTGTGTGGTCACAAGCTAAATGTGGGAGAGAGAGAGATTCTGGTCAAAAAACTGCATCCTCAACCCATCTAATAATTCTGGAAGATTCATCCTGGCAGGGCCAGGGAGTAGAAAAATCATCAGAACAGAACAATTTTTACTAATATTTTAAGAAATTCTCCACAAACTGAGGAAAGTGTCTGGCAAGAGTCACTTGAAGTTACCACTTGGTGAAAGAGGTATGCGAGAGCCCATTTGAAAAGGCGGAAGCACATAGGGACAGCTCACTACAAGGAATGTAATTCCGAAGATAGTGTAATATGTGATGAGCACAAAAGGGGAATGTTGTTCTTTATTGTTTAACACTGTCTTTAAAAAGAAAATAATGTTCATGTAATAATGCTTTTAGTCATTTGTCAAAAAAAGTTTTAAAATATGAATATCTCATCTTCTCAGCTATTAACAGGAAGTTCAAATTTCCTTCAAAAAATTTTTGCACCCTACAAGGATTATAACAAAGATTTAAAAAAAAGACCTGTAATTAATTGGAATTCCAAACTGCTTTAATTTCAAGACTTTTGTTTGTCACTCATTAATTTTGAATCTAAAGATGCTCCAAGAGGTTCATACCACTATTTGAGCAGCATGCCCCTGCCACCTCTGCAATATCTGAAATATTTTGCATAGCAAAAATACAAGAAATAGGAATGTACCATCAGACTCTACCGTTTAATATGATTATGGATGATTTTGGTCCTAAACTCCTCCTTCCTAAACATTTCCCACATCTCCTGATTCAGTGAAACAGTAAAAATCTCCTGATCCCAGCATTAAATGTATCCAAGAATACAGCATCTATACTTTTGTGTTGGTACCATACATTCGCAGTCTTTAGAGTGAAGTAATTTCTCCTTACCTGTATCTCAGTCTTATGTGATTAATTCATAATCCTGAGACCGTGTCCCCATATTTTAGATTCTCCAGCTAGTGGCAACAATCTCTTATATACTCATTTAAAGTTATTCAGAATCTGATGCATCTTGATGAGATTACCTTTCATTCTTCAAAATGCCAGAGAATACAAGCTCGATTTGGGAGATCATCACAGAAGAACCCTCTTACCCTGGATCCAAATTAGTAACCTTTATTGTACCACTTCCAATTCAAGCTTGGTACAAGGTTGCCACCTGGATCAGTGATATCTCCACAACCCACACTGCAGGAAGAAGGTGAATGAGCTTCTTTGCTCCACCACAGAAGGAGCCACACTCTTCTCTCTATTTGGCACTATCTCTGTTACTACTCACACCTTCCACCAAAACTAATGCTTTACCACTGTCACAGTTGAATGAAACATCTTCCCTCACTGATTCTCACCTGCCCCAAAACCCAGATTACCAACACTGCAGGTCCTTCTGTGTTGCCTACTCACTGACTCAGGACACATCAACACCTCTTTCCCCAAGGTGCACCAGCACTAACAGCTATCCCACTCCCTTTCACCTCACTCAATCCCTCCATTTCTCACATTCCAGGTACAAAAAAGGCTTGAATAGATGATGGGGTGTCCCACTTTAGGCTCCTCACTGCCCATGACAGGGGAGCCCTGGCCCCTGCAGGGGAACACCAAGACTATGCCAGTGGGGATGCCTAGACGTCCATATCCCATCAACTGTGTAAGTACATTCTGCATTCCAGTGCAACTATCACAGTAACACCTCTGTCAGTGTTGTTTATTGCTCACCACTTCTAACCCTGGCCATGTCACCTATCCTCTCAGGATCTAGCAGGATGTCCACTGTTTTGGCGGTCAAGTGCACGCCAAAACTCTTCCCTTGTCCCTCACACAAGAGAGCCTTTCCACCACCTCTGAGGAACAGAATTCTGAAACCTCAGAGGAGAAATTGCCAGGGCTGTCTCCTTTAGTCCCTCCCCACTAGCTCAGATACCGGTAGCTTGGTGAATCATCAGCTGATTACAGTTGGGAGCACAGGGTGGTGAGCACCTCACTGCCACATCCCTGAAGCTGGCTAGAAAGAAAAGTCCCAGGCCACTGGCACTAAGAACTGCTGTGATAAGGCAGCTGCTTAACCACAAGCAGGAGAGAGCCCCCATGGTTTCGGTAATCAGGGACTTGGTACGCATATACAAGGATACAGGAGCATCAGGCCGGTGTATGAGAGGCAATCAACCTCAAGACCCAGAGGCTGCAGTACTGCAACGCTATGGGGACCCAGCTGCCATGCAATCATTTGTCTGCTTCCATGGACAGGTTAGCAGCTGCCATGGAATTCCAGCAGCCTCAGGCTCTGTTGAATATGCATACAGACCAGCACTCTATCCACTAACCACAGGTCCTCATCAGCAATGGCAAGACAACACCCGGCACTTCTTCCTCACAAAAGGTGACAGGACTGTGTCAGTACCCCGACAAATGTGGAATATAAACAGGCCCCTCAAATGTCTCCTCTTAGGAGGTTGCCGAGGTGGCAAGGCCTTCCACCTCCAGCTTGCCTATAACACTCACATCTATGGGAGTTCAAGCAAAGGAAGGTGGCAAGGACACACTCAGCATGTCTGGACTCGCCTGACACAAACAACCTTGGTTTTACCCAGGCTAACCTCTAAGGCCAATGATTTCTGGTGTATGGCTAGATTTGTACACTCAGTTGCAGACCTTGGAACTGCACTGAAATAAAAAATGGGAGGAAAAGAACAAAACACACAAAGGCACATTGGTTACACAGATGGCATTTTACTGTAAATAAAGTCTGACATTTGTTTAAACATGCTCACAATGCCACTAAACCCATTTGCTCATATCTCAGTACAACCTTACTGTAATTGTCACATGGCGGTCAGACATCAGTTCACATGCATGATGTTCCAGCGAGCAATGGTTGACTCAAGAAGCTGCTGCGCCACAATCAGGAAATGTATTCATTGGATTTAGAAGGGACTCCTGTAATGAGACACATTGCTCAAGCTGCACAGATACTGGTACAGAATCACTTGCAAAGATGTTGATCTTATATGCAATGTTCACCATTATTTGGGACCTGGGAGGTGTCTAGCAAACAAAGAGGCAATGCATAAGGGTCACTAGGGATTGGGAGCCCGTGATTGTGCATCCTATGCAGTGAATGGGTCTATGTAGTGTTGTTGGCCTTTGAACGGCCTAACATTGCAGGGTTTTGCAGTCAGCTCCCCGACAGGCCAAGACATTTAATCAGTCCACTCTCAGTGTGGTCACAGCCATTTTCTTTCCCATTGCCCAACTGTAATTTCCATGATAATGGATGACTAGAGTGAACACTCCTCAGAAAGTAATTTCCAAGCTCCACCTTTACATGTCAGTGAGGCCCTAAACCCCCTCTTGGCAGGGGTCCCCATCAACCCTATCCAATCCATCTATATATGTCTGCATTGGCAAACAATTAACCCCCACAGCCTCTGGTATACGAAGCAACAATGGCAAGCGTGTCATACCCTGTGTTCCCTTGGAAGGCAGAGTGCGCCTTAGCATGGATGAACACCACTCCCACATGATCCCATTTACCACATCTACTCCTTAAAAATACTGTTGCCCCCTTCATTAGTGTCAGTCAACCTGTTGTATCCATCCCACTGCAGCTGTTCCCAACCTCTATCTTTATTGGACAGACCCAATGGACTGACCATGGCTCACCTCTTTGGTTGGCCTAACTTTGCCAGCCTCAGGCAAAAAGTGTCTACACCCATGACTTATACGTGAAGATCTCAGAGGGTGTGTTAGTGCTAACCTCCAGATTGGTTGCTAAGAAGCCACGGGGTTGACCATGACCAACTCCTTGGACTGCATAGACATGAATCCCTAATCAAGACCTCCTCAACTGGATGCATGACCGCAGCCAAGCCCATGAACTAATCTCAGAGAGTGCCCTTGACTTACAGTGCTTAAAACCCTGATTGGTCTGCAGACCACTCATTTTAGACTCTGAAACATGGCCATTAGCTGGCAGCACATGCAGTGTGCTTGCTGCATAAGCTGCTGGCACATGGTGCAAGTGTTAGATTGACATAGCGATGATGTGTACAGAAAGATGTCCACACTCGCTTGACTGAGGAGCATTGATCAGCACAACTAGGTGCCCAGCTTTGGAATGGAAGGATGCAGTGAGGATCCAGGTTGGCATTAGGTGAGTGAGCAAGCAACCCTAGATACAGCTTAGTCCACTTCTCTGCTGTGTTCATGCCCCTCCTTGACAATATCGTTCCAGCAGTATTATCAAAGTGGGACAGCAGTAGGACCCATGCATCCAAAAGTGCAGTTTTAAAGTGCAGAGGATTTCTGCAAGTGGACTGGAGTGGAGCCATGAGGGTTATGAGATGCTGGAAATTGTTGAATGGCAAGGTCCGTAGACATGGGATGCATGCAGCTGGTAGCCTGGAGTGTGTTCTGATACACTAATACCAGGTGATTAAGATGGCAATCTGGAGGAGCAAGTGGTGAGTTGTAGTCACCAGGCACCCATTCTGACTTTCATGTTCAGAATGGACAACATCTATATCCTTGCACAGCAGGTAGAATAGGAAGCTGCATATTAAGGAGGTGAGTTTCACTGTTAATCAGGCTGGTGACATGTAATAATCCCCTTTAAATAGGTACCTCACTGCTACACAGTGAGAATCTTGTCTCGACACCCAAACTCTATTTGACAATGCAATGAGCTGTTCCCAATGTCGAAAAAGGCCTCACCCAACTTCTCAAGCAATTTTCCCAGAATTCTCACCAAACCCACACTGTTCAGGCTCCAATACAATTCTACCCTGAGAATTACTGGAATAAAATCAGCATTCTGAGTTGTTACCACTATCAGTTATGGCTCATGTGATAACACTATGGCTTTAAGAGGTGTATTTTCTCCTGGGGTTTTATGAGGGAAGGCTGAGACAGAAGTACCAAGTGTTCTAAGCCAATAAAGTAAACAACTTAAGAGGCACTGGGTTTTCTTTTCAAAAATTGGAACAAAAACAAACAGTATGAATCCACAGAATCCCTACAGTGTGGAAACAGGCCGTATGACCCAAAAAGTCCACAACGACTCTCTGAAGAGTCTCACCTAGACTTGTAACTCTGCATTTCCTATGGCTAACGCACCTAACCTACATATCCCTGGACACTAGGGGCAATTTAGCACGGCCAATCCAACTAACCTACACATCTTTGGACTGCAGGAGGAAACTGGAGCACCCAGAGTAAACCCAAGCAGACACAGGGAGAATGTGCAAACTCCACACAGGCAGTTGCCCGAGACTGGAATTGAAACCAAATCCCTGGCACTGTGAGGCAGCAGTGCTAACCGCTGAGCTGTTGCGCTTGCCCCAGTGGGTGAAGCTCCCACAGACACAGCATTTTTAGTTTTAACTTTCTGCTGTTGCAGGGTTGTGGAAGCTGGATGTGGAAGCTCTTAACCTTCTCTCTGCTACATCTAAAAGTTGGGGTTCCCTTCCTGCTGCTAGAAATGCACGTGAGACAATATATTTTACTGAATTTGCCATTACCAAGTATGGGTTTATGGGATGTCACTCCCATGGAATGGTTATTTGGTTGTAGTTAATATATATATTATTTTGTTAAGCATTTCAATAGAGTTAAAGTTAAGCCAGTTCTTTTATTTTATTTTGTCTGTATTTTAACTGCGGTGTAAAAATAAAGTATTTTGCTTAAAGTCGAGTAGTTTGACAAATTGAACTGCTTCTGAAATGTAACGCCTTACACTTACCTTTAAAATAAGAAAAAGTCAAGGTCTATGCTATCTTCTTTGTGCATTTTGAATGGGCTTGATCTGGTCCATAAAACTCAGCTGGTAACTTTCACTCAAGTCACAAGATTGGGAGTTCAGAATCCCATCCCAAGAGTTCTGTGCAAAGAACTAGGCTGAGCAACAAGTGCTGTACTGAGAGTGTGTCGCATTGAGATATTGAACCAAGGCCCTGTCTGTCTATCTCCTCAGGTGAATGCAAAAGATCCCATGACATGCAGAATCTTTGCTGCTGTCAGACATTTCCTCAGCAGACTGTCAAAGACATTTGGCAGAATGCCTCATCACCAGAACTTTGAAACAAGCATCAAGATGAACAGGATAAAAGGGACCCTCCCAATCAGATCTTTCCTGTGTTTTTAAAACGTGCACACATTGCCCTTTAGGCAGCCACTGAAGGTCATAATCCACTTTGTCTACAATGTGTATTTATAAAGTAGATCTGGAAAAAGATGCAGTGGTTTTATTGAACTTAATTTGGAGCAACTCTGTAGTGCAGGAGTCAGAACTGTACAGGCTGTTCCCAGAGATGCATTCTGAAATAAACATCAACAACCCTGCGGTGACCGTGAGCCTGGAAAATAATGGTCCTTAGCCTCCCCAAAATTTACCCGTCCAGCACAAAGAGCTGTCAAAAACCAACTGTTGCAGAAGAGTACATTTTAGCACCCAGGATTGCTTACCAAAGGATGCACTATGCTTGTGGTAGCTTCTGAAATGGCAGAATGAGAAAATACCACTAAGGCTATCCAGCTTTACCATACTGAGGGGTTTAAAAAGATGTAAAATCCCCAGAGCCGTATGTTTGATATTGAATGAATATTGTCAAGATAATCACTGATTATCTTTATAAGTGAGGCACCTCAGTACTATACACTGGGCAGAATTTAATGAACATTCCCCCTCACCAACCCAAAGATGAGCTCAGGGGATTCAATGCAAGGGAAGGTGTGGCTGTGTATTCGGGCAGAAGACGTGGGTGTACATCCCGCAGAGCTCCCACCAAGTCTCCAAACAGTGGCCAGGATCAACACTGTCAGCATTAGATTCCACCCATTGTACTGAAAGAAACAGATCTCATTTGAACATTATATAAAGTCAGCTTTGAACTACATAGAATGTGCTTTTATTAAATTTTATGAACAAGGTCTATTTTTGGTACAAAAGATGTATTTTGAAGAAGAGCAGAAAAGTTATACCTGGTACCTAGGCCAACATTGGTCTCTTAAATCAACATCACTTGAACAGTTTACTGGCCATTGTCAGACAATGCTTAAGGGTATGCGCTCTGCATAAATTGGTCACTGTATCTCCAATGTTTCCCTGAGGACCTACACTTCAAGATTACTTCGTTGGCTGTAAAGTACCTTAGGTTGCTCTGTGATCATGAAGGCACTACATAATGTGGAACATTCCTTTTGTTTTAGTTATAAATGCAAGAAAGAACAGAGAAAGTTACCAATCAGTGGCAAGATTGCACACAAAAAAGCAAAATTCACAGACATCACTAACCTCATCACTGCCAGAAAATCTGCACATTTGTGGTTCTACAATTCTTTATTTTATCTTTCCTGCATATGTTGTAGTTTACATCATTCCACAGGATGATAATCTGAGAAATTGAAAATTGCCACGGAATGGAAAGCATCTGCCCAAAAGCAGGAACTTTTGTGTAGAAGCATTACCATTATCCAGCCGCTAAATAACACATTGGAAACACTATCCAAAGGCACTGCATGAGTTATCACATGTATATTGATGACACCCAGTTCTACGTCACTACCACCTCTCTCAACTCCTCCATTATCATCAAATTATCAAACTGCTTATCCAATATCTAGTACTGGATGAGCAAAAGTCTCTTTCAACCAAATATCAGGAAGACTGAAGCCATTGTTTTCAGTCCCTGCTCCAAATTCTGATTCCTGCTTATGACCTCCAAATTCTCCTTGGCAACAGTCAGAGATTCAGACAGTCTATCTACGATATTGTGTCACATTTGATTTCAAGACGAACTTTCAAGCTCACACTCATGCCAGTTCTAAGATCACTCATTTTGATCGTTGCAAACTTGAGCTTTTCATCTCTTATCTTCTATGCTGTGAAAACCAACATTCATGCCATTCTTATCTCTAAAATATTACAATATGTTACCAGATGCCTGCACATTCTATAATCCATGGATTATAGGTTATTCAAATCTCTGTGATTTGTGTCTTAATGTAAACCAGTCCTTTCCGATCACTGATCTATATTGGCTCCCAGTCAAGCAAAATTTTGATTTTAAAATTCTCACCGCATTTTCCAAACCCTTATCTGCCCTCATTCTTTACGGTCTCCATAATCTCATCCATCAATAAACTGTAATGAATTTGATGATATCGTACGGGCTTGAGTGGACTATGGCAGATTATCTTAGTATCTCATGGATTGCAGACCCATATCCACATGTGGCCAAATAGTATATATAACAATGTTTGCCTTACTGACATAACTTGTACCTGATTGCTATCATGCAAAAAATCTAGATCTTGTTAAGAGAAGTGGCTCTTCTTATTAAAATAAGTAGTGATTGCTCCTCTATCACTACAGGCTAAATAAGTCCATAGGGTCAGTCAAGGAAAAAGTTAAGGTTACAACTTCCTTGTATACACAAATATCACTAGTCCCTTGCCATCTTTTCTGTATATTTTATTTTCTGAATATTACACTTCCGCTTCAAAGTGGATTTTACTTCAATTGGTATTTCTGGTAGGGCATTACGTGTTATAAATTCTCTGTAATATAATTCTTCTGACTTACTTTCATTCTTTAATAACAATCTTAAGTTTATGTCTATTTGTTACTGAATCACCAGAACTTAAAATTAACTATAAGTTAATATTTACTTAATCAAGAACCCTTCAGGATTTTGCATTCTTGTATCAGATCACTTTTTAACATTCTTCTTTGTAAAATCAAGTAAATATCTCCAATCCCTCTTCTCATAGTTGAAGGCTTAGTTCCTCATATTATCATCTGGAAATATCATGAACAAGACCTTTAATTGCTAATAGATTTAGCAATTCAAACTGTGTTTATACAGTACTGGTATTCAGCCACATTGGTACAATTTAAAAGTAGTGTCACTTTTAGTTGGAAATACATACATAGCTACCAAAATAAAATAAGTGAGGTTAACTTCAAAGGTTGAAATTCTGTTGTAGGAACTGTTACAGTTTACACTGGCATTGCAGCATTGTATTTGGAATGTAACATGCAGATGACACTGTGGCTTTGAGCTGTTGGAACTCCAACAATCCTGTTCATTTTTTGTTTAAAAACGTTAAGACATTTTAACAACATTTCTTTTGAACTCTACAGGTAGTCCTGAGTTGAATCACTGAGTCTCACGCACATCTAGTCTCACTTATTGATCTCAGTATGTTGAAATTTGTTCCAGTGTATTCCTGGTTTTTTTTCCCTGTTAAAATCTGGGTCACATAATAACTTGGTTCCATAGGCTGCCAACAACATAAATTAATACTATATGACAAATGATAGCAATTTGTACACTCAAGGAGCAAAAAAAAACTTAATAGGAACAGTCTTCACCTAAACATTCTGATTTACTTAAAATTTCCTTCGGTTTTAATAACTTTACAACCCTGTTTCATCATAAGAATATGAGAAAAAGTTTGCTACTCATTACACCTGCTGCAAAAAAGTCTTTCCCTGGAACTCTGCAAAATAAATCTCAGGAATTGCTCAGATTGTGTAGAATTTAGACTGTCATGATCAGAACTTCTGGGTTGGCATGAGTCAGCAGCGATTAGAACTTTGCTGGCATTGCCAGATATCTCACTTTAATCTTATGTAGAACAATGTTGTCCACAACAAGTCACAGTTTATATACTGGTCCATCAGTACTGAAACTGATTGGTATGACAAAAACAAACCACGGAACTGAACCAGGGTTTGGAATTAGTGTTTAGAGCTGTATGTTTGAAACACTTTCATTAAAGGTGCACAATCCGGTAAACTGAACACCCAGGAATTAATAAAGCAAAGCTTTTTAAAGTAAACTTTAATTAAGCAATAATATGGCTTAAATATTAATTTGGATACACCTTCTGCTAAATTAAGCTAAGAAAGTATTTAGGATTTTGTCTGAGACAGGACGGCAATATCCTTACAGGGGCTGTACGTTTGATCTCCCTGTACATTCAATATCTGCACGATTAATAATATTACTTATGTGAGTCTGGTAGCAACCGGCGCACAATTCAGGTCTGCAATAAGAAAATCTAAAACCGAACCCTGCTGTTTTATGACTAGTTTTAATAAAATGAAACAAAGGTGAAATTTGATTTAATGTCTTATTGAATATGTAGTCGACAGGCATAGGAGTCCAAACGCACAGTGACACGCCGTAGGTAATAGTTTGCATTTCAAACTGTTTACTTGGATTGCCATGTCATGAATTTTTGGTTCTCATGTTTCAACTAAAGTGCTGTAGCTCGTTGTTATTGGAAGCGATTTTAATAGAAACAAACTTGAAAATTAGGTCACTTTTATTTTGTTCCCAGGATATGAGCCAGCCGACTAGGGCTAGCATTTATTGCCCACTCTTAATTGCCTTTCAGAAGGGTAATGTAATATTAGATAGCAAATTTAGCATGCTAAGTGTTCTCATTATTTTAAGTATATTTTGATGGGAAAATAATTTGTGTGTCCAAGAAAGAATATAATACTACGGTAAAGCAGTTGACAAGTAGCTTGAAGATTCTCACTTAAAGATTATTTTTAAAGAAACTATTTTCATTTTGTACTATTAGTGAGAAATCTTACCCCTGCTCCTACCAGAGTACATTGGAAATTTCAGCAAACACTGCCTACTGATTATCAATAAAATGTTTGAAAATTCATAAGCAGCGTACATTGTCATTTCAAATAAACTATTGCTGGCAAGACTCCTTGACATGAAGTCAAGGAGTTTTTTTGAAGTTATCTTTTGAAGTTATCTTTTTATTGTCAAATAATTTTTAACTAAGATATCTGCTCATTACAACATAATCAAAAATACTTTCAACATGCAAGAAAAAAGCGTTATTCCCAATGGTATTATAAGAAAGGAAGAATAAACACAACCGTCTATACATTCTAAAATGCATTACAAATATATTAGTGCTTTATTAAAATTATGATGGTCCTTTCCTGCTTTAAATTTAGCACCAACATCTTTATATTACTTAAGATAATGCTCCAGTTAAAGCAGTGAACAAAGTCATTTTATAAACAGAGATAACAAGCATGGGGCTGGATGAACACAGCAGGTCAAGCAGCATCATAGGAGCAGGAAAACCTGACGTTTCGGGCCTAAACCCTTCATCAGAAATGGGGGAGGGGAAGAGGGTTCTGAAATAAATAGGGAGAGAGGGGGAGGCGGATAGAGGATGGATAGAGGAGAGGATAGGTGGAGAGCGGGCAGACAAGTCAAAGAGGCGGGGATGGAGCCAGTAAAGGTGAGTGTAGGTAGGGGGGTAGGGAGGAGATAGGTCAGTCCAGGGAGGATGGACAGGTCAAGGGGGCGGGATGATGTTAGTAGATAGGAGATGGGGGTGTGGCTTGAGGTGACTTTTCCCTTTTAAATAAAGGTGATACATTTGTTATTTTCCAACTATATTATAATGCTGAAAGAAATATAGAATTTATTATATATGAACATATGTACCTATTGATGTTTTGTCTGCATCTCTGGAAATTTAAATAGAGTACAATCACCAATTTGCTTTATCTACAGCATATGTTACTTCCTCAAAGATCTACAATAAATTGATTAAACAAATTTCCCCTTCAGAAAACCCATGTTGAGTCTGCTGATTACCTGGAATGTTTCGAACTGCTCTGTTGTAATAATTTTAATCATAGCTTCTAACATCTTCCCTACAAAAGATGTTAAGCCAACTGCCTGAAGTTTCCTGCTTTCCTTCTCTTTTCCCTTTTTAAATAAAGGTGATACATTTGTTATTTTCCAACATAATTGATTGAGGGGGGACCTGATTGAGGTCTTCAAAATCATGAAGGGTATAGACAGGGTTGATAGAGATAAGCTTTTTCCCAGGGTGAGGGATTCAATAACGAGGGGTCACGCGTTCAAGGTGAGAGGAGAAAAGTTTAAGGGGGATACACGCGGAAAGTACTTTACACGGAGGGTGATAGGTGCCTGGAACGCGTTGCCAGCAGAGGTAGGAGAAGCAGGCACGGTAGATTCATTTAAGGTGCGTCTGGACAGATGCATGAGTAGGTGGGGAGCAGAGGGATACAGATCCTTAGGAATTGGGCGATAGGTTTAGACAGTGGATGTGGATCGGCACAGGCTTGGAGGGCCGAAGGGCCTGTTCCTGGGCTGTAAGTTTTCTTTGTTCTTTGTAATGGAACATCCCTAAATCTTGGAAAATTAAAACCAATGCATCAACTCTCCACTATCTTTAAGGTCCTGGGATGAATTTCATCAGGATTCAGGAATTGTCAGCTGCAGCTCCAACAATTTGCTCACTGCCACTTCTCTGCCAATTGTATTTCTCTCAGATTCCTCCCTCGTTTTCACTTCCTGATTACAGACAAATTCAATCCATGCACTCAAAACCTGTTAATAGACATTTTCTAATCGTCCTGTTCAGAGATGTAACGACACATCTCTGGAGCAGGTGGGACTTGAACCTGGGTATCCTGGCTCAGAAGTAGGGGCACTACCACTGTGATAGAAGAGTCCTAAGAGCTGCTAATATTCTTTGTGGTATAACTTTGAATTCCTGGCACAACCAGATTTTACAATTGGTAATTCATATGTTTAGCGTATAAAGTGTGTACTAATGACTGACAAGTTGGATGCACATTAGATGCAGATCCAACTTACAAAGTTTCTGTCCATTTTTTGTCATGTACAATTTTTCCAATTGCAATGGCTTCAGTTAGCACTCACCAGTTAGTCAACCAAAATATGAAAATGAGGCCAAAATAATATCATTGAAACTATTTTTGATAAATTCTGTCAGTCTATTGAATGCCTGAAGCAGCAAATAAATTGACTGGTCAAGGTTGATTTGGGCTGAACTATTTGAAGAACCAAGTTAGTAGCTTGTTGTCAAATTGTCAGTAATGAAAAAGACAACAAAATTGATAGCGAAGCAAAGAAGAAAAATGAAAAGCCCAAAGGTTTTGTCAATAGATGATCTTTAAAGAAGGAAGGATCTTAAAGAAGGAAGAGGAGAATAGGGGAAATAATATCTGAGATTGGGGTCTTAGCAGCTGAAAGTCAAAAAGAATGCAGAATAGATCTAGGATAACAGGAACTGCAGATACTGGAGAATCCGAGATAACGAGGTGTAGAGCTGGATGAACACAGCAGGCCAAGCAGCATCATAGGAGCAGGGAGGCTGATGTTTCGGGCCTAGACTCTTCATCAGATGAAGGGTCTAGGCCTGAAACATCAG
>JAHRHZ010000019.1:26245158-26258269 GCA_024137785.1 Ginglymostoma cirratum | reverse complement strand
CACTTAGCTCTGTGTATCACTTGTTGTTTGGTAGCTTCACCAGGTTGACATCTCATTTTTAGGTATGCCTGGTGCTGCTCCTGGCACACCCACCTGCACACTCCATTGAACCAGCATCGATCAGCTGGCTTGATAATAATGGTTGAGCGGGTGATATGACAGATTATGTTGGAGTACAATTCTGCTGCTGTGCTGGCCCACAGCTCCTGATGGATGCCCAGTCTTGAGTTGCTGGATTTCTTCAAAGTCTGTCCCATTTAGCACCGTAATAGTGCCACACAAAACATTAGTGGGTATTCTCAATGTGTCCTCCACAAGGGCTGTGCAGTGGTCACTCTTACTGATATTGTCAAGGACAGATGCATCTACAGCCTGCAGATTGCCAAGGCTGAGGTCAAGTATGTTGGTTCACCTACCGCCTGCCGTGGACACAATCTAGTAGCAATGTCCTTTTGGACGCAAAGAGTTTGATCAGAAATGCTGCTGCCGCCGAGCCACATTTGATGGTGGATATTGAAATCCCCCACCGAGAGTATGTTTTGTGCCCTTGCCACCCTCAGTTCTTTATCCAAACAGTGTTCAACATGGGGGAGTACTGATTCATCAGTAGAAGTTGGTATTCAGCAAGAGATTTCCTTGTCTATGTTTAACCTGCCGTCATGAGATTTCATGGGGTCCAGCGTCAGTGTTGAGGGCTCCCAGGGCAACTCCCTCCTGACCATATACCACAATTCTGCCACTTCTGCTGGATCTGTCCTGTTGGTGAGATGGGACATATAGACCGATGGAGACAGTGGTGTCCGGGACATTCTCTGTGAGGTATGATTCCATGATCATGGCTATGTCAGCCTGTTACTTGTCTAGTTCGAGAGACAGTTCTCCCAGTTTTGGCATTGGCCCTCAGATGTTAGTAAGGAGGACTTTGCGGGGTTAAGCATTTTTTTTGCTGTTGTCTTTTCTGATGCCTAGGTCAATGCAAGGCAGTCTGTCCAGTTTCATTTCTTTGTTAATACTTTGTAGTGATTGATACAACGGAGTGGTTTGCTAGTCCATTTCAGAGGGCAGGTTGAGAGTCAACCATATTGCTGTGGGTCTGGAGTCATAAAAAGGCCAGATTAGGCGAGGTACATACCTTTGATCCCGTCATCAAAATGAATTGTAAGAATTGTGAAGGATTGAGGCTCCACCACCAAAGCACACTATTGTCACATCCTACCAGCCTAAAAAGGACTCACTTAATCCTATTCTCTGCTTCCTGTTAGCCAGCCAATCTTCTACCCATGCAAATATGTTACCCCCTATACTACAAGGTTTATTTTCCGCAATAGCCCTTGCTCTGGCAGTTTATCAAATGCCTTCTGGAAATCTAAATTCAATACATTCAATGTATTTCCCTTTATAGGAAATAGGAGCATAATTAGGCCATTGAGCCCATTGAATCTGGTTTCTCAACCCCACTCTCCTGCCTTCTACCCATAATCCTTCATCCCCTTCCCAATCAAGGACCTATCAATTCCTGTCTTAAATGCACTCAATGACTTGGCTTCCACAGCCATCTGCAGCAATGAGCTCCTCAGATTCATTACCCTCTGGCTGAAGAAATTCCTCCTCTTTTCAGTCCTAAAGAATCATCCCTTCACTCTGATGCTGTGATCTTGTGTCCTAGTCTCTCCAACGAATGGTAATACTTTCTCTACATCCACTCTACCAATATCTCTCAGTGTTCTGTAAGTTTCCATCAGATCCCCCCCTCATTCTTCAGAGGGTGACACAGTAGGCAGTGTTCTGAGCCTGGGGCTCATCCACTTCTCTTTTATTTCCTTCTTTACTGTATCTTTTTCTTTTTAGTATTTGCTTCTACTTAGCTTCTGGGGAGACCTCAACTGTGGCAGCATCAGTGGTGACAGCATTGATGAGGAAGGCAGAAGCAGTAGGAAGGCAGTTTCATTGGAATCTGGAGCACGGCAGCGGCTAGTGAGCACAGAGCAGGACTCTGGTGGACAGCAGTGAGAAGGTTGCTGGTGGCGGGGCAAGCTTGGGATTCGGCATCAGAGGAGATGATATCAGCAAGTCGCCTAAGGACTGGCAACTTCAACGTTGGTTGGGTCTGGCGCTGGAGGCAGAGACGTGGTGGCAAAAGAGCTTTATTCCTATTATTCTTAAACTATTCAAAATCATGCTGGATCATGGTGACAGTGGAATCTTTTCACTGTATTTTTCACTGTAAAGTACACGTGCCAGTAAAATCATTCATTCATTGAACTCCATCAGGTACAGACCCGGAGTCCTCAACCACTTCTCATATGACAAGTCTTTCAATCTGGGGTCATTCTTGTAAACCTCCTCTGGAGCACCACCAACTCCTACCCACTCACCTACCCAGTGCCAGCACATTCTTCCTTAGTTACAGGGCCAAATTACACACAATTTTCCAAATGTGATTTGATCAGAGCCTTATACAGCCTCAGCAGTTGATCCCCGATCTTGTATTCCAGTCCTCTCGAAATGAATGCTAACATTGCATTGGCCTTCCTAACTGTCAACTGAAGCTGCATGTTAATTTTAAGAGAATCCTGAACTAGGACGCCTAAGTCTCTTTATGGTTCAGATTTCCGAAGTCTTTTCCCATTTACAAAAGTCTACGCCTATATTATTCCCACCAAAGTGCATAACCTCATACGTTTCCATACTGTATTCCATTTTCTCCTTCTTTGCCTAGTCTGCTAGCCTGTCCAAGTCTTTCTGCAGTATTCCCACCTCCTCATCACTACCTGTCCCTCCACCTATCTTTGTGCCATCTGCAAACTTAGGAACAATGTCCTCAGTTCCTTTGTCTAGATCATTAATGTACAATGTGAATATTTGTGGTCCCAATACTGACTCCTATAAACTCCACTAGTCAACAGCTGCCATCCTGAAAAAGATTCCTTTGATCCAGTTCTCTGCTTTCTGTCAATCAGCCAGCCAATCACTATCAATGTCAGTCCCTTGGCTCTAACACAATGGGTTCTTATCTTATTTAACAGCTTCCTATGCAGCACCTTATCAAAGGCATTCTGGAAACCCAATCAGATATATCCACTGGCTGACCTTTGCCTAACTTCCTTGCTACCTCCCCAAAGAACTACAACCTTCCTTTGATCACACCATGCTGACCCAGCTCTATTTTACCAGGCACCTCCAAGTAATCCGCAATTTCCTCCTTCACAACGGACTCTAAGATCTTACCAAAGACCAAGGTCAGGCTAACCGGCCTATAATTTCCCATCTGTGCCTTATTGAAGGTGCTCAGCTCCTAAAATTATTGAACTTGATATTGAGTCTAGAAGGTTGCCGAGTTCCCATGTAGAAAATCAGGTGGTTCTTTTCCCAATTGCACTGAGCTTCACTGGAGCACTGCAGCAAGCCCCAGACAGAGATATTGGACAGGGAACATGGTGAGGTGTTGAAATGGCAGGCAACCAGACGCTCGGTCATTTTCCGGATAGAATGTAGGTGTTAGGCAAAGCAGTCACCCAGTCTGCATTTCATCTCCCCAATGTGGAGCAAATGACATTATGAGCAGTGAAATGACATTGTGAGCAGTGAATAGACTAGATTGAAGGGAAGTACAGGTAATCATTGATTCACCATAATAACGTGGTTTACCATCATTTTCTCAGGGGCAACAAATGCTGACCTTGCTTACAAAATAACATCCTACGAAAAAACACTGGGGCACATGTGCACCGTAATTACATTTAGGGTTCTTAAGCTTTAGAAAATGTATCTGGCAAAACCCCAAACTTCAAAACAAAATAATTTCATCTTCACTTTATGCAATTGGCATCTTTGTAAGCATTTTTATTACATCATGCGTGAACAATGTAGAGAAGAGCAGAAGAACAGACAAGAGAAGTGACCTTGAAACAGAGAATAAGAGACACCAACAAGATGAGGCCAACATGAAACAAACTGTATCAGCATGAAGCTATTGACAGAGATTTAAAGGTCATTGTGTGACAAATATGATGGGATGAATATGTTGCAAGCCTTACTATTCTACAAGTCGTACCATAGCATAATTGTTCCAATTCAATCAAAATGGCCAATTGTTCCCCAGCTATCCAAATAAAAGAGACTTCCACCAGGCCTCATCAATAAACTCAAAATAATCCATTTCTTATATTACAGAGGTTATTCTTGAAACAAGTGACAAAGCTGATTGACCTCTAAGGTAAAATTCTGTGTTGAAACCACATCACCATTTAAACACAAACATACACTCACGACAGAACAAGGGTGCTGCAGAGATTATATGTTTCCAAAAAAAAGGGAAAAATACCCTATTGCCCAATGATGTCCAAAATAGAGGTTGCTGAATTCTCATGGTCCACTGAACTTCTTGCTGACAAATCAAATCTTTTAAACAAACCTTCAGCTTTGGGTTTGTAAGGTAGTCAAAATACTGAGGGGTGGGCTTTATCAACTTCCCAAATTTCAACCGAGAGCAAGGGATGGAAACAGACATTTTTGGAACCTTACTGTTCCTTACTGCTGCTTCTTGGTATACACTCTTTCTGAATCCAATGTTTGAAGAAGCAGAAGTCAAATCCAGCCAGGGTTGCTAGGCAACCATTTGCACAGAGGCCTTATAGTCTTTCCAAAGACAGGTGATCCAGAAATTAAGGACAATAAACTCTTTTTATTCCAGATATATGTCCAAACAGTTCAGTATCTTACAGTGTTTTTCTTCAAATAGTCCACAATTATACTTACATATTCACACCATAGTCACACTTGCTAATTATGTATGACCAGTAAAAATCTAGCAAGTCACAAAACCCAGGGGCCATCATAATAATTATAAGGTAGTTGTCCTATAACACGATAGTTGCATCTTGTGACCTCGTTCTAAGAAAATCGCGATTGAAAATCGCGTTATAGAAACATCACTCTAGAAAATCACCATACCTGTACAGCAGAAAGTTTGCATTATCCAAACAACATCTACTATTCATTGATCGCGTTACAGCCAATTCGCGTTAACGAAAACACGCGTTATAGCAGAACTACCTGTACATCAAATTTTAAAGTGGTCAATCATTTTCTGGTTACATTTGGACAAGTGAATTGTTAAGTCATTACAAGCAGTTAGGCAACAAACATGGAACAACTGAGCCCTGATGTCACAAAGCGGAAAGACACTCATAACTAACAGAATGGAAAACAGTACTGTTAATTCAAGAATTTTGTTACTAGATCAGGACTATAGAAGTTGAGTGGATAGGCAAGCATGTTTATCATTATGTGATGTCACAAAACCAGGTAAATTGTTAAGAGCATGGAACTTTAAAGGGCAGAATTTCAAAATGCAGGCAGGAATTGGGAGTCAAGAATTTTTCCAATGTCACAGCCCAGCCTCTGGCAAACTGAAGCAACATCTCCTAGACAGCAGGATGGCCCAGAGTTGGGCCTGCAGTCAGAGGTGCATTTATGCCAAGACTCCAAGGTTTAAAAATAAATTCCATTCATTTTTCCAAGTGAATTTTTCCAAACGTTTGTCCAGTTCTTCAGCTTAGTGAAAGGACGACTCAACCTCAACCTTTTAATTGACAGCTTGGCAGTTGTCAAACCTAAACAACCTAGCAAGCACATTTTGTAATGGTCATTTGCACTTTCACTCACTTTAATACACACAAATATAAATTTATGTTAATTTCAATCCAAACCAGTCAGTGAAGCAGGAACCAAGACACCTTGCTTTGCGGAGTTTATGAGTTACCAGTCTTACATCTCTAAGACAGACACACACACAGTCCAACTTTATAAATTCATCAAACTCTCACCATGCCACATATGCATTTAACAAGTTATCTTTCTTATACGTTTTGTCCATAAGTATTAATTGATTATCCGAACCTTCCTCGGCATCCAATTCTTGAGTCTCTAGATCTGACATGCTTGATACCTGATGATGTTGCGATGAGAAAGTGACAGTGCCAAGGTCATATCTGTTTCTCCTTTGGTAAGGGCGTAACACATATTTACTTCATTTTTCCATTGATCACAAGGTTCAGCTTCACCGAATATTAGTGGGAAATCATATCCCAACACTTAATACTTGGTTTCAGCCAATCTTCAAAAGTAACTTAAATTACAACCTTCTGGCTGTAAAGTACTCTTAGTTCCTAAACTTCACCTTTAAGGAAACATCCACTGCAATCAATTTCAATTCAGGTACAAGCCAGATGATTAAATAGGAGCCAAGGCACATTTCTTTCTGGATAGAGTTTATTAACCTCTTCATCTCACAGTTCCTTCCACACTCCATTGCAACTACTCCCCCGTTACCTCTACCTAATTAATTAATCAATTAATCCTAATCATCTGCTTAACGACTTGCTATATTCAGAAGTCAGACAACAGCATTTTATAATCAACTACTCACCTTCTATACTCTTCCAGCCTCCAATCCATGGCTCATACCTTCACACTGACAGCATGATTTAAAAAAATTTATCCACCATAATGAAAATTCAAGCAGATCTGAAATGACTACTTCCACAATGGTGCCAGCAACGTTTTTAAGTTGCACGTGCAATATCCTCTTTCCAAGCTCACTGAAAATAGCAGGAGACAGAAATGGAAGTGAGACTTGCACTTTTGCTATTCAGTTGTTGTGTTTTCCACTGGCTCCCTGTAGTATCAAAACAGGACTGCAACATCTGGTCCTTGATGTCTATGTCATCCATGGATGAACCATTTAATAATAAAGCTGCTCAGTCCACCCCAGCCTTTGGACACGTTGCTCAGATGGTCTGGTACAAAGCCTCCTTTCATGTTTTCAAATACAAAGAAATACAAAGACAGAGAAGTCAATTTTGTCTTCCTGGGGAATGTTGTGAACAGAAGATGAGGATGTCATGTGTGAATCCCTAATGTTTGATTATTCCCAACATTTCAATTGAATTCAGAATAAAGCAAAAAAGTTTCTTGCAAGTGCAGACCTAGTTGAAAATATTTTCGAGTGATGGCGTAATCTGCAGTGTAATGTCATTTCTATTAATTGATTTTGTGCCCAGACTGAAACCCCTTAACTACACAGGCATGGGTGGGGTCACTGAAATGGACAGAAGAGTAACGGTCAATCATTTAATTTTACCTTTCAGTGGCATCCCAGTGGGCCAGGATATGCAGGAATATTCTGTTCAGATCCTTCTGGACTCCTAAACCATTCCTTTCTTCTCCCTTTCAGTGCCAGAGTCAGCTTCCAAGTACTTTCCCAGTGCTAACTTCATGTCGGGGACTACTGCCTTAGCTTCCTAGCCTCTCTGAGATCTGACCCAATTTCTGTTCTGTCACCTGCCAATGCTAACATTATTCCCATTGGTTTTGGGTGAAGTACTGCTTTTTAAAAAATGAGCTGTGCTAGTAAATTTGGCTTGGGCCCCATGGTGAACTGTCATTGGGATTTTCCTTGAGGCTGCAGGGAACATAGTTCTGAGTCAAAATAAATGCATGAGACAAGAGCAGTCAGGTTCAATAATGGTTGTGAAGACCGTTAGGCCTTTAGACAAAATAATCTATCTTGAGTTTCCACAAGTTTGAGAAGGATAATGCATGAGAGTAGATGGCAATAGTTTTCGTCATTCCAAGTAAGAGGGATCATTGATGTAAGGAGTTTGGTGCATTTATTATTTTTATTACACGAAGACAAGTTTCAGTGATTGAATGAAGTAAGTGTAATTACAAATAATTACCTTTTGCACTTACTTGTGAAATAAAATTACAGTGATTTATATCTGACCACATCAGCAAACATTTACTCACACACTGGCAAAAATATTGGAACACCACATAGACATATATGTGAAAGACATAGTATCGAGTTCAGTGCACAAGGAACTGCTATTACAAATACAGGAACACGGGAATTAGAAGCAGGAGTAGACCACAATTCTCCTTGAACTTTCTCTTAGTCTCAGTTTGATCTTGGCTGATCTTTGGCACCAACCGCACTTTTCCACTGAGTCCCCATATCCCTCGATTCTGAGAAACCTAGAATCTTCCTTAACTTTAAGCATATTCAATGAAGGAGAATCCATAATGTTCTGGGACAGAGAATTCCAAGGATTCAAAACTCTTTGATTGAAGGAATTTCTTTTAATCCCAGTCTTAAATGCTCAACACCTTAACCTAAGATTGTGCCCGTATTCCTAATTCCCTAGCAAGTGGAAACAAGCTCTCAATGTTTACCCTGGTAAGCCAATTCAGAATCTTGTATATTTCTATGTAATTGCTTCTCATTCTTCTGCACTCCAGAGAATGCAATCCCACTTCTTTATAGGAACAGCAAGTCACCCTGGAATCAATCCAGTGGGCCTTTGTTCTACTATCCATAATGTAAGCATGTTGTACTCCAGACATGGATTCACCAAAGCCTTATATACATATGTAGCAGAACTGTCTTGCTCTTGAGCTGCAATCCCCTTTCATTAAAACCAACTTGCCATTTGCATTCCTAATCAGGCACCACTGAAAATGGGAGACAGTGACAAATTAATCTTGCAGCTAAACTCACCACCATCCAAACTCTCAAAAAACTCCAAGTCATTAATCCTGACTGTAAATAGTTGAAGTTCCGACACTGGTCCTTATGGTGTTGTACTAATCCCAATCATTTTTGTTACGCCATTGTACATTGACCCATTCAGGAACATTCCCAATTTAAGATGATCAGCCAGTTTATGAGAATACTTACAACAGGGTATTACATTCCTGAAACCTTCTATCCACAAGCTGTTAAGAGTTAATGACATTTAATGACTCCCCTAACTGCACATAATGAGGAAGAAGAAATTTATTTTATGACAATATTGATTTAAGTGAAGTAGACTGTTCCTAAGAACACAAAAAGGGTAAAAAACAGGAGCAAGGATTTGTGGTTTAGCCCGTTTATCTGTGATGACAGAGTAAAATCTTACGAACATATGAAATACGAGCAGTAGCAGGATATTTGATCCCTCAAGCCCACTCTACCGCTCAATAAAATCATAGCTGATCTGTCTGGAATTTGAATTCTATATTCTCATCTTCCCCTGATAACCTTTCATTCTGCTACCTAACAACAATTTATCCATCTCTGTGTTAAAAATATTCAAACTCTGCCTCCACTGCCTTCTGAGGGAGACAGTTCCAAAGTTGCACAACCTTCTGACAGAAAATAATTCTCCTTCCTATCACAACTCACCACGGTTAACGTTCTATAAATCAAATCTTACTAGGCCCTGAGTTATCACAAATACAAAATTCGATTAAACTGCTGAATTTCCCCAATTATAGCAAACTGTCTAATTCAGGTTAAAAGAATATACATACCAGATATTTTTCGTTAGCAAGTAAATAACTATTTGTTGCAAATATTTTTGTTAAATCAATGTAAAAAAAAAGTAGCGAATTGCTAACTTACATTTTAAAATGTCCCAACCACATAAAAACAAACAGACACAACAAAGCACAAATATTTTTGGTTAAGAAGGCACAAAAACAAAAATGGCTGGCAGCCATATTTCTGGCACCAGGCTGGTTCATGGATGTCAAAGAGTTATTTCCTTTTGGTTCAATTCCTTCTGATACTTTGCTGATGACACAAGGTTGTAGGTACACCTATTAATTTCATTCACTGGTTGGGGATTTGCCCTTTCAGTGCTTCTAAAGTTTTTTCTTAAAACTCTTTTCCTTGCAACAGAAGATTTGCAGAAAGAGTAGCTCAAAGGAGAAGTGAGGGAGAGTAACTAGCTACTCAGAATTTTCTTTACAGAAGGGGATGAAAGACAGGATGCTTTCTTTTCATAGGATAGATGTATCCGCTGTATTGTACATGCACAAGGCTACAGTCATCTGTCCAGAAATCAGTCAGGAGGTTGGTTACAATGCTCGTGATCCCACATGACTTGCATGGATTTATCTGAAATTCTCGGTCACTGCTTGGCTAGGGCAACATTGCATATACAACGCAACCTGCTCCAGTAATAACACAGTGTGGAGCTGGAGGAACACAGCAGGCCAGGCAGCATTCGAGGAACAGGAAAGCTGATGTTTTGGATTGGGACCCTTCTTGAGTCCCGGCCTGAAACGTCAGCTTTCCTGCTCCTCTGATGCTGCTTGGCCTGCTGCGTTCCTTCAGCTCCACACTGTGTTATCTCTGACTCCAGCATTGGCAGTTCTTACTATTTCTACCTGTTCCAGTAACTTGTCTTTAGAACTGCAATGCCTTCTTACATAGCTTCCTTGTTTAAAACAG
Organism: Ginglymostoma cirratum; assembly: GCA_024137785.1. Taxonomy (NCBI): domain Eukaryota; kingdom Metazoa; phylum Chordata; class Chondrichthyes; order Orectolobiformes; family Ginglymostomatidae; genus Ginglymostoma; species Ginglymostoma cirratum. The sequence continues at coordinate 26,247,984 of JAHRHZ010000019.1, read as the reverse complement.
TACCCTCTTTTCCCACAGTCCAAATTTAAAAGTGGTCTTAACATCATATCTGTCCTGAAAGGGTGACATCTAACTTTAGAACTGTGCCTATCAGTTTTGGACTGACCCAGTCCAAATATGCTTTCCACATCAACTTTCTCAAGACCATTCAGGATCTTATACATTTCAATCAAGTCAACTCTCATTCTTCTAAACTCCGGTGTAAAGAAATTAGCCTGTCCAACATATCGTCATAAATCAACCTGCTTATTCCAGGTACCAATCCAGTAAACCTCGTTTGCACTGCCTCCAATGCACTAACATCCTTCCTTAAATAAGAAGACCCAAACAGAACACAGTATTCAAGATATAGTCTCATCTACACTCTACATAACTGAAGCACAATATCCTTACTTTTAAGTTAAATTCCCTTCATACTAAAGAATAGCATCCCATTAGCTTTCTTGATTATGTGCTTTACCTGCATGCTAACCTTTTGTGACATATGCAGTGGAACAGCTAAATCCCCTTGTCTTCAGAATTTTACAGTTCTTCTCCTTTTAAGTAATACCCTGCTGTTTAGTCCTCCCACCTGAACCTGACAGGGCCTTCTGGACTTTCTTTGTTGCAGAGAAGGGTGTCAATTCCCCTCCCTATACAACCATCCACTATTACTACATTCCTTATTGTTTCCTCCACTTATATGGCTTCCTTTACCACAGTGCCATGGTCAGTTTGCACATCTACCTTGCAGCCCCTGCTGTCACCAAAGAGGCTGACAGAACCTGAAGCCTATTGGAAAGTTTCAAAGACAGACACTACTGCACCTGCCTCACTCTTAGTCCTGTACGTGACCACTGACTAAATCAGAAGACCCTATCATAATGGTGTGACTGCCTTCTGGTACAAAAAAATCTAGGCAACTTTCCCCCTTCCTGATGTGTTGCAGTGTCTGTAATTGAGCCTCCAGTTCAGAGTCTCTGAGCTGAAGCTGCTTGAACTTCAAATATTTTTGAAGGTGTGTTTGCCCTGGATCACAATGGCACTCAAGACCTCCCATATGCCATCCTTAATGAGTTTTAATTATATTATTCATTATTTATTTAGCCTGTTGTATGACTCAAATTTTAGAACAAATTTGTTTCCCATGCTAAAAATTTAAAATGGAAAAGACCTAAATCACTTACCAGAGATTTATTGAATAAATAACTTTGTTGTCTGCAGCAGACCAAGAAACAAACTCATTTAGTTCCAATGAATCTAGCTCTGCCTGAAACTGCCTGTCATATGGTCCTCACCTCTGCCATTCTTAGTGATATTGACTGCCTGTCTTGGGATCCTCACGTTACCCATTCCTCTCATAGCTTATTTTCGACTACAACTTCATCTTCCAGCACAGCACCTTATCCTTAATTCCCTGAGGGCGTACAAATCTATCAGACCTTGTCTTGAATTTTAAATCACACATTGCATGTATGGAACAAGCTGCTAGAGGAGGTGGTGGAGGCTGGTACAATTACAACATTTTAAAGGCATCTGGATGGGTATATGAATAGGAAGGATTTAGAGAGATATGGGCCAAATATTGGCAAATGGGAGTAGGTCAGATTAGGATGTCCAGTGGATGCAGACGAGTTGGCCCTAAAGGTCTGTTTCCATGCTGTACAACTCTCTGACTCTATAAATGGTGCAATATTACAGCAATATCATTAATAATGATAACATAACAGCATATTTTCTTGCAACAGTGCAAATAAATAAGGGTTTTACTACTCATATTTCCTCAAATAGAAGGAAAAGAGTTCAATGCATGTATATTTAACTGAAGGCATTAAAATCTGCTCACTATTCTATGGCAATCAATACATATTTTTATGGTCTTTACAGAAAGCTCACAGAATAATCTACGATTAAAATTTATAGATAGCTCAGCAGAGGTTTGTTTTGTAAAATGTTGATTTTGTCAGTATTGGCATTTTGTCAGTTAAGATATGCTGAAGATTCTGCACATCATAAGCTATCTGTTCCCAGTGGCAAAATTTGGCAGTTAGCAGATCATCTTGTACTAACACAAGGTGCGCATTTCCCAAGAGAAATTCAAGCTCTTCCAACTTATAAGGCTTCTGATAGGAATAGTCTTTTATGTTTTTCTATAAAACACGTGACCCGTGACTGACCCCAGTCCACCTAAGGTTGTGTAATTAGATCCTTCTGTCTTGCATATTCCCTGTGACATTAAGAGATGCTGTAATCAGTTATTTTGAAAAAAAGTAAAGTTCTTTGTAGTGCCTCTTTCTTCAACAAAGATTGCAAACTTTAAAAAGATCTTGCAATTTTGATTAAAAAAATGAATCTTAATGAAATTATACACACCAACCTCCGGATCCAACGCATCATCCTCCGACACTTCCGCCATCTACAGTCAGACCCCACCACCAAAGACATCTTTCCCTCCCCACCCTTATCTGCCTTCCGGAGGGACCACTCCCTCCGCGACTCCCTTGTCCGCGCCACACTCCCCTCCAGCCCCACCACACCCGGCACTTTTCCTTGTAACCGCAGGAAGTGCTACACCTGCCCCCACACCTCCTCCCTCACCCCAATCCCAGGCCCCAAGAAGACATTCCACATCAGGCAGAGGTTCACCTGCACATCTGCCAATGTGGTATACTGCATCCGCTGCACCCGTTGTGGCTTCCTCTACATCGGGGAAACCAAGCGGAGGCTTGGGGACCGCTTTGCAGAACACCTGCGCTCAGTTCGCAACAAACAACTGCACCTCCCAGTCGCGAACCATTTCAACTCCCCCTCCCATTCCTCAGATGACATGTCCATCCTTGGCCTCCT
>JAHRHZ010000019.1:26206022-26240158 GCA_024137785.1 Ginglymostoma cirratum | reverse complement strand
TGTGGATTTCACAAGCTTCAAAATCTCCCCTCCCCCAACCGCATCCCAAAACCAGCCCAGCTCATCTCCACCTCCCTAACCTGTTTTTCCTCTCACCTCAAGCCACACCCCTATCTCCTATCTACTAACATCATCCCGCCCCCTTGACCTGTCCGTCCTGCCTGGACTGACCTATCTCCTCCCTACCCCCCTACCTACACTCACCTTTACTGGCTCCATCCCCGCCTCTTCGACTTGTCTGCCTCCTCTCCACCTATCCTCTCCTCTATCCATCCTCTATCCGCCTCCCCCTCTCTCCCCATTTATTTCAGAACCCTCTTCCCCTCCCCCATTTCTGATGAAGGGTTTAGGCCCGAAACATCAAGTTTTCCTGCTCCTGTGATGCTGCTTGGCCTGCTGTGTTCATCCAGCCCCATGCTTGTTATCTCGGATTCTCCAGCATCTGCAGTACCTTTTATCTCTTATACACACACTACCTGAGTTTAGCAAGGAGAAAGGCATTGATCATTACCCTATGGATTTACAGGTTTTTGAAAAAAAATTGAGTCACTATTAAAAAGTCATTCAAATATAAGAGATCAGATCAGAGATAAATGCTGATTATGTTCATTAATTGGGCTTTAGACACATTTTGTCATGTGAAGCAAAACTACAACAATAGTTTCTGTGAGGAGACTTACTACATTTGGATGGAAAATGCCTTCCGTTTGCAATGGTTAAATGGTTTCCAATTTAGGGTGGAGGGAGGGGCAGGAAGAGTTGGACATGGAAATTACAACTCTTGGTAGTGGATATGCATTAGTCATACTAGTGAGCTATTTGAAAGCAAGTATTCCTAAACCAACTGGGATTTAATGGTAGCTCAGGGAATAACAGAATACCCAGACCTCCCATAGCAGCCCACCAAACCTTTTTGGATTATCCAGCAATTTATCTGCACGGGGTGTCACTCGTTCATGCACTTAATAAAGTACCTTGGCTTTAGGAAGAATGGGATTGCCGACTGGGATTTTACCTTTTTTATACATGCAGTATATTCAAGTCCCATATTCCCATGTCCACCGTTCACATCAATGCTTATCTGTACAATATTTAGTACACCTTTCTGCACACTGAGTTTAATCTTCATTTATTCACTGTTTTATTGAATGACAATAAAGAGAAGTTACTTTCTGGGATAGAAAGTATGCACTATGTATCCACTTCATATTACGCATGCACAGTCTGCCATGCTCACCATCCATAAAGATTATCATTGACAACGTGTTCAAAGAGCATAACTCCAACAAATGGTGGGGCTTTTCTGCATGCAGTATAAGTAAATTTCCTAGCATTTTGGTTTTGCCAAATATCATGTTCTTCCATTTGAGTCGAAATCAACACAGTGGAATGCTTCACATCTTCAGGATACACAAGGCACACCCTCCTCCAACATACTCCTTCATTTAACATGCCCTAACAAGGCAATGATGAGCACGGACTGTTATTGTATTGATTAATGATTATATTTGGCAGAACAGTGCAGCAGTTAGTCATTGTTGTCTGCATTATGGCTGACAATGAAATTCATACCTCTGCCATCAGGTGTATTGGAAAGATTGACAGGTCTGTTCAGCTTCATTACGAATCCTTCCAGCAAAGCAGGTCACAGTCAACAACATTATTTTTGTGCTGCCGTCAATGTGATTTTGTAGGCAAATGCAGTAGCCAATTTATACACAGTGAAATATCAAATAGGATGAGAATATGGGACCCAATGAATCTGTATTTGAATGTGTTGATTGGCAGACCTTTGTTGATGAAGACAGAAGGAGAACTTTCCTTCTCTCTCAATCTAACCAAATGATCTTTTACATCCACCTGAACAAGACAGGATCTTAGTTTAACATTTCTTACTGAAAACAGCCTTATCTCAATTAAATCTGCCCTCAGCAATCACTTGAGAGAACATTTTAAAGAACCCTTCAACTGAGACTTAATCCTTAAATTGAACATCCCCAATCCATTCTTCAAGCTCAGACTCAGGACTACCTTGGTCCACAGCAATGTTGAAAAAGCCATTCAACAGCTGAAAATCCACAGAGCCTCTGGAGCAGATGGAATCCTTGCTGAAATTCTGAAACACTACACACAACTACTCCTGCATTGCTCCACATCCTCATGCCCGAGGAACTCAGGAATGCTGTGATCATGACCATATTCAAGAAGGGATCACAATCTAACTGTAGAAAGTGCAGAGGAGTCTCTCTGCTGACCATCACTGGTAGAAACATTGGAGTGATTATGCAATATCCTTGCAAACTCAGTCATTGAGTTTCAGTATGCTCGTGTCACTGTGTCCGTTTACCCAGTTCCAGATCATTGTCAATTCTTTCTGCAAAATATGTGAGAAAATGAGATTTTCATTAAACACCTGGGAAACCAAGATCTCCTTTTCATAGTACACCACCTCCACCATCCATTAGAATCAATGGGGAGATTCCAGAAAAATGTGACCCACTTTCCATATCTTGGGAGCCTATGTTAATAACAACAAACAAAGACAACAAAATACATCACCTACAGTAGCCAAGTCAGCCGTCTGCCAAATCAAGAAAAGAAAAATTTGCAGACCATGATCTCAAACCGGAAGCTAAGGTTATAATTAACTGTCCATTAGTAATACCACGCTCCAATATGTTCTGGAGACTTAGAAAAACCTATAATAGAAATCTCAAAGCAAATGCAAAGTACCAACAATGGTAACTTCACAGGATTCTCCAAAACCAAAGTGGACAAAGGCAGTCCACAGCAATGTCCCTTCCCTACGAACATGCCCATATCGAGGCACTAATCACTCAAAAGCAACTCCACTGAGTTGGACATGATGCATGCATCACTGACACCAGACTTCCGCAGCAACTATTTTACTCAGGTCTTAGTCATGGTAGAGGACTCCCAGGAGAAAAATGAAAACACTTCAGGATGTCCCCAAAGCAAACTGGAGAGGTCAATTATATGAACCAACTAATGGGGGTATGTTGTTTGTAACCAACCAACTGAGTAGTAGACTTGCCAACTTTAAGGGCATTTAAAGGGTCGTTGGATAAACATATGGATGATAATGGAATACTGTAGGTTAGATGGGCTTCAGATTGGTTTCACAGGTCGGCGCAACATGGAGGGCTGAAGGCCCTGTACTGCACTGTAATGTTCTATGTTCTATGTTCTATGTTCTATGAAAGACACTAAACACATGGTGAGACTTAAGAATTTGATTTGAGGTCAAAGCAAGAAAGAACCCATAAACCTGCCAACTCATGTACCTGCATCACCTGCCCAGTATATGGCACAGTCTGCACATCACGTTTTAGGCTTATTGAACATTCAGGAATTGACTAAGCTGCAATGGAAGCAAGACATCTCGATTCCAATGGACTGACTAAGAAGGTTGATAATGCAACTAAGCCAGTAACTGGAGCCCGAAACAAATATTACATCGAAACTGAGGTCATATCCCATTGTAGCAGTTTTGAAACAGTCTGAAAATAAAGAACGGATACCAGAAGAAAAATGATGAATATTAGATTATTAAGGAAATAAAACTTGATCTCCTTATCTGGTCTGCTGTTTGTAACCTCAGTTTCAAACCAACATTGTTGACTCTTATGGTTGGACAAACAGTGAAAGAAAGCCTGCCAAAGGTCAATAAATGTTGGTAATATCAGGGATTAATATATTTGAATACTTAAAATAAACATAGATATAACTGTTTTGATGTGATAATTTGAGCTAGAATTTCACTGAAATCAGTTTTTGGACTTGAAAACCTTCTAATGTGATTGTTATTCCATGTTAATTAAGAGTCTGTAGTGAGAATATTTCATTTACTTTGGGTTTATGTTTGCCCTTTCAACATAAACATAAACTTCAAAGCTCCACACTAGCACTATTATCCCTTCAGCAGGAATACTTGTGAACTTCAGCTTGGACATCATGTAGGAGGATCATTTGAATCTTGGAGGATGATTGTTCCTGTCCTTTCAAAAGTCACCCCATGCCCAAGTATAGATTCCAATGCCTAGGGTTACAATGCCAGAATCCTTAAATATTTGATGGTGATTACAATTTGGCAAAAAATTAAGGGACAATGACTGTTTATGGACAGCGATTCCTTCAGGAAGAGGGCAGTGTTTCATTTAAGCATACAAGGAAGCCAAAGAGAAACCACCTTGCATATTCTTTTCCTTAGTCATATTGCAGATTGCATATTGAAATTTTAAATGGTAGGCTCTTACAAGCAACTGAAGAGGAATGATCAAGACTGTGAGATATGCAAAAATAAGCAACAGGGCCTGTCCTTAGCAGATCATCACAACATTATGTATTGCTATACATTCCTTGGAGCATTTTACAACATTAAAAGGAACGCAATGAATGTAAGCTGGTTGTCATTCATTCACAAAAACAATGTATTGTATCTAAACTAATCTTTGAATTTGCTAAAATTTGAAGCATTTCATTTTCTTGTCCTTGATACTCTCTCCCAACCTGGAGTTTTAAAAAATTTTCTTTGTCCTTAAAAACAATCAAATCTTGAGAACACTGCAGACAGCCTGTTACAGGTGACACAGTGCAGCAACAGAATCTGAGAAACCTTAGGAGAATCATGGTGAATATTTTCCCCTATGTTTTTCTCCAACCAAAGCTGTCAAAAAATGGTGATATAGTTTCTGCCTCAACCACTAACTTTTGAAGTGAATGCTATAGCCTTTTCTAAATCCCTTGTGCTAATTCTGTATCTAAAATCCCCCATTCTGCATCTCTCAACATCTTTTTTAAAAAAAACTCTACTTCTGTTTAACTGTTCCAATACTTTACAATAAAAACAGCTAATATCCTATGAAGTGTGTTGTTCTAATGAAGAAAGACTCACCTTTTCAACTCTTTTTTCATCTTTGTATTTCTGAATAGCAAGCAGCTGCCCAGTCAACATGTTGGGCACTCTCGATTAAGATTCTTTAACCTTTGTCTGACAACAACCTTCTACTCACACCAAACATAAATAATTTAAAAATATTCCAAAAATGAAGATTACAATAGCTAATAGTACAACAAACATTTCGCAAACTGTTATTAGGACAATAAAGCAGCTGTACATGGACAGAACGTTGTAAAATTGTAATCAAGATGGAGAGTTTCTAAGAGATTAACAAGGCAAGTGTGTAGTCGACCATGACAGAATAGCAGAGATTCTAAGTCAGCAATTTGCCTTAGTCTTCTTAAAAGGCATATATTGGGAGCATAGAACCACCAAAGGCGAACGTTAAACTATTAATGAACATTATTAGTGACACAGTACTGATAAATCCATTTGTACTTAAGGCAGATGGATCACATCTGACAGATTATATCTGAGGATCACAACAGAGAAACCAGCAGAGGAAATACAGAAACAGAAATTGCTAGCAACACCACAGGTCTGGCAACATCTGTAGAGAGAAAGCAGAGTTAACATTTCGAGTCCAGTGACTCTTCATCAGGTAATACAGTCAGTCTGACCATAAATGTGTATTTTACCAGACGACAGGGGATTGGCAAATGGAACTCCCTTCTTCAAAAATAAACGAAACCAGGGATAAGCCAGAAAATTAGAAGCCAGTTAACCTTACAATCAATGGTAATTAAACTACTAAAGTTTATATTATGGGATGAAATTACCAAACATTCGAAGATACGTAGTTTAATCAGGGCCAGCCATCATGAATTGCTAAAGAGCAGGTCATGCTTGACTAACTTTGTAGAATTATTTAAAGACAAACAGAAAGGATGGATAAAGGAAATTTAATAGATGTGGTTTATATTTTGTTTTCAAAAATATCATTTGATTAGATTATACAAAAGAGATTTGTGGAACATGGAATTGAGGGCAATGTGGTGCAAATTCTGCTATAACTTACACTTAAAAGTGGAGTGACCAGAAAGCATGCATGCTGAAGTAAATTAGCTCTTTACCAGCTTAAACAGCCTCCACTCATCATGAGAACTGTAAAGGGTTACTGAAATAATTATTCACTTGAACAATTTTAAGTCTCTTCAAAGCATCTCTTTTTGCTTTTTGATAATTTTGGCAATACTGTGAGAATGCCAACTCTCTTGCTGAGCCCCATGACAAGATACTACAGTTAAAAAAAAATGAGGTCAACATGTAAGCAATCTTTAAAAAGCCAGAAACCAGGAAACATTATTGTGTCTGAGCACTAGCAAGGCAACTAGAAGTTTACAAATTTGTAGCACAACAGAGTAACAGCATCAGTGGGTGCATCCTCACATCTAATTTCCCACAAGAAGGTGGCCATTGACCTCCTGGAAGTCCAACTGTGTTGGGTGGAGTGAGTGTGCTATAGTGAAGGATGTGGAAGGTGGAAGTCTCAGTAAGCATGTTACAATCAATGCCTTGAAGAAACATCCTCTGAAGCCAGCAAAAAAGAAAGTTTTGCAACTGCAAAATGGTTGAGCCCCTTATACTCTCAGAAGCACTGGTCTGTTTTGTACAGATGCAAGGGCTTTATCTTGTCTTTTAAACCAATACTACCACCAGCACACTGAAACCAGTTTGGAGTACCTTACCTTGTGTATTTTTGGGAACACACCATCTCTGATACTACTTGCTCTTCATCATTAAGTTAAGTTCTTCAAGTAAGAATTTTATTTCATCTCACCCTAAGACCATAAGCAATAGGAATAGAATAAACCATTCAGCTCCTTGAGCCTCCTCCACCATTCAACAGGATCATCGCTGATCCTCATTCCTCACGTCCACTTTCCTGTGTTTTCCCCATAACAATCCCCAATTAATCAAGAATCCATTTATCTCAACCTTAAATATACAGAAGGACTCTGCCCCCCACAGTTCTCTGTAGCAAGGAGTTCCAAAGATTCACAACCCTCACAGAAGAAATTCTTCCTCATCTCAGTCTTAAGTTGGCAACCCTTTTATTCTTCCATAAAGGTAAAGTCACCGTAGACCACAGGACTGCTTTCTAATTAAAGAAATGATTGCTGGTGGTTTGGCCTGATAGTCACTAGTCTTCCGGTGAGAGGAGAGGTTTGGAAGGAAAAATCATTCACAGTAACCTCAACTGGTAGGGGAATTGAACCCACATGGCATTAGTATCAGCCTGTATCTCAAACCACTTATCCAGTCTACTGAGCTAAATGCCCTGCACATCCATGTATAGTACGTCATCAAATTTAGCTCTTCAGCGCAGTGTCTAAGGCCTCTCCCTTTGCATGCACATTCTAGATTGGCATCTTCTCTTTTACTGATGTCACACTCATACTTAGCTTTATCATCATGATGTACATTCCTCTCATAATACCATAGTAAGTTACCCAGACTGCAAAAGTAGTTTAAAAGCAGAAAGCCTAGGCCACTCCAGCTTGCAAGAATTCTGCAAGCAGACAGAGGAAATCAATTAAAAAACACAAGTTCTGTGATTTTTAAGACCAATACTGACAGTTTAAGTTCAAGAATTGACTCAAAGTATCCGTATTTTTCTTAACAGATTTTTGTTTTATTTAGATGTTTGAACTTAGACCATACTCTGGGAAGTGCCCTTCCAAAATTTCACTGCCTGTCTACCTATTACTCCTCCTTCGAGACATTCCTTAAAAAACTTACCTCTTTCTGTTATCTATTCTTAAATCTCCTTATGTGGTTCGATGCCAACGTTTATTTGATCGTTCTCCTATGAAGCATGTCAGGGTGTTTTACTACATTAAAAGCGCTATTTAAGTGAAAACGGTTGTTGTTAAAGCAACATGCAAGTACAGCTTAGGGGTATGTAAGTTTTCTTGGAGGTATCAAACCCAGCCAGTCTCGCAGAAAGAAATAATTATCCGCTAATAGCAATATAAATTCTCTGTAGTCTTTGAAATGTTGTTTCTGTGTGAAACTGGCAGACTAAAAGTTATTCTCAGAGCCAAGTTATCTTCCATGGAAGTTAGGCAATAGAAAATTATTAAACCAATCTGAACAACTGAAGCTAATTGTCTGAAAATCAGAATTAATTCAAAACATGCTTGTATGTCTAGTGTGAAAGTACTGCTTTGATCTGGTACATCAAAGCTGGCCTAGAATACAGCACAAAATGCTGACTTCCCCTATTCTGCACTTCTCTGGCTGCAACTGCTTGTTTCCACATCAATAGAGTTACACATATCTCTGGGCAGATGCACATCATGTCATGCCTATCAAAGACTCAGTTAAGAGATTCGGGAAAGAACAGCAAGTGGTTCACATTCCTAAATTTGGAGGAGACATATATATCAAGAGAAAGAAAGAAAGATACACATTTATGCAGTACTTCAGAGTGGCCTAAAACCCTTTAGAGCTAATGAAGCACATTTTGAAATGTAGTCATTTTTGTAATGTAGTAAGCATGGGAGCCAATTTACATACAACAAGCTTGCAAAATAGCAATGTCATAATCAGCAGGTTATGTGTTTTGTACTGAGGCTGATCATGCGATAAATCAGGGAAACCTTTTTTATATAGAAACCTTCTTTTCTATGAAATGGATATCTAGGATATTTTACATTTACTTTTGAGGGCAGACAAAACCTTGTTTTAACATTCTCATCCAAGAGATACTCACTTCTACCAGAACAGTAAGCATTCAATACACTGGAATATCAGTCTAGAGTGGGACTTGACTCCATAACTCATCATGTAAGCAGCAGGAATGCCATCAACTAAGCCACTTCGGTGTTTACAGAGTTAACAGTAGTTAGGGATGGTGAGGTGGCATAGGTGACAGTAGACCAGCCAGGAATATGGATGTGACTCTGTCAGTCTTCCTTGCTTTTTGACCAGTTTTATATATTCCAGCTGCAATGAGGTGGTGGCATGAGGATGGAGGAGGGGAATGCAATATTTCAGACAGTGCCTTACACTGCTCAAATATTGGTGATTACTAATTATCACAAAAAGGTCCAAACAGTCAGAGCTATACACCTATAAATGTATGCCCTTCAGCCCAAAATTCTCCTCTAGAAGCCTAACAATTAGTCAAGTGTTACTTACCCTTCCATCTCTTAGGCATATTCATAAGGTCTTACTGTTCCTCAGGATTAAGAATTTTTTTCATAAAAACATGTGTGCATATACATGCATACAACTTCATGGTAAATTTACATTACCAGAACCTTCCAGACCAGGTTTCCCCTGGCATGCATTGCTGTGATGCACTCTGGATTTTTTTTTAAACAGAACTTCAGTGAAAACTACAACTCCTATGAGGTACCGTCATTCTAGGTAGCCACATTTATTTTGCATTAAAGTGGCAATTTCCAAAATCAGGTGAAATGTGCAACTCAAGTGCCAGGCTCTATATAGAAGGGTAGATATCAACAGTAACTTAATGAGATTAAGGCATAAGGGGGCAGCACAGGAAAATGGCATTGAGCTAGATGATCAGCCATTATCTCAAAGGGCACAGCAAACCTGAGGGATCAAATTGTGTACTCTTGCTCATACATTTCTATGTTTCTAAACCCATATGTGACCCATATTTAACATTAACAAATAATTGTATTAATACTATTAGTGGTTCCGTTCAGAGCACGTTTATATATTTTTCAAGCTTCTGCAAAGATACAAAAAAAAATTTTTACTTGGTCAATACAATTGGTGGGTTGAGGGGTATTGTTGATATTTCTGCAGATGGGTTTCTCCTTGTTGGTGATTTGTGCTGTAATTTTGGTCATTTGAAATTAGTTGAATATTTGATTGTTGACAACAGATAAATAGTTATTTGGCCAATCAAGATTTGTTCTTGACAGGTAACACTTTGGAAAATTGGGGTGTGGATGACACAAATGATTGAAGTCCACACTCTGCGATATCTCCCCACGAAAGTACGTTGGGTAGGATAGTTGTAATCGTCTAGATACATGGCTCTCCCGGCTCCCCACCTCCGAAAGAAAAACACACTTAACAGTCACATTGTCATGGAGTTTCGATTTAATATGCGGCAGCACCTACTGAACAAAATAACCAGAACTAGAAAAGACACATGTGAGGACAAGAACACTTACTGGAAGTAAAAAAAATCTACACTTCTGATGTAAACAACAACCAACAAAAAAAAGTGTCAATCATACTTACAGGTGCTGGAAGCAGTCGTGGTTGTACTGAACACCACTATTTTTTCTTGCAAGGACGCTGCCGCCAGGAGTTTGCAGACCGCCTGCAATGAACGCGCATCCCCCGGTGGCCAATAGGCCGCGCGCCCTGCTCGCGCCACCACTACCACCATCATCGCCGCCGCGCGCAGACCCCGGGGCTGAGGACAGTGGCTGGACAGCTGGGGACAACTGTAAGGCCTGTTAAGGTAAACGGGGCTTTTTTACAAACTAACGTGCAAGTAAATCTTTCTTGCGGGATTAACCCCTCTCCAACAATCGGCTTGGGGTTTAGCCCGCCGGTTTAAAACATTAATTTTGGTTGATGCTGACCAATTGCACTGAGTTGTGATATCCGTCCCATTTTACTGCTCAGACGAACCGCAAATGAACAGACGAAGGAACACGTGAAAACATCTTTAGGACATTCTAATTGCAGCCTAACTTTCACTTAAAAACTGGTGAGCAATCAGAGTCAATGCCGTTAGAGGAACAGTTTTTTAATGAAAAAAAAGACTGGTGTAATTCTCTCAAACGCGGGATGAAATTTGACATTTCCGAATTGTACCGAGGAGAAGTGTCCGTGGTGTATACGCTTGAGTCAGTTTACCGTAATGCAATGGTTTAATACTTTAGCGCGGGTTCGATGTCGGTACAGTACAGTTTCTGTCTGTGATTCGCTGTAAGCATCACATTGGCTGGAATACGTAAACGGGATCATGATAAACCAAGAAAATAAAGATTATGGAAAAGCTGCTAAACAAGTTGTCAGACCGATCTAAGCAGCGCCACTATCCCAACTATTTGATTACTGAGGAATCAAACGTGCCCAAAGAAATCACTCTGCAGCCCATAAGTCATTAAAAGTTAGTTATCTTGATATACAGATAGATGTTTGTCAGTGTTAAAATAGTTACATGACGGTGAATAGATCTATATAAATCTCGTGATTCTGTTGGACTCGCGTTGGACCAAATTCTCTATGTGTACGTTCTTGGATTTGGTGTGTGTGTGTGTGCGCGCGCGCTAATTGCAAGTGTCAAGAGTGATAATATAAATACAATTTCAGGCGATGATGGAGCTATATATTTATTATTTTGCTAAATGGAGACCAGGCTAGGCTATTGCATGGCACGTTGAATTAAGCAAAATCGTGTGCACAGATGGTGCTATTCAATCTTACACAGTTATAACTGTTAATTTCTTATTTTCATTTCTCAGTATTTGACTGCTTAAATGGCATTTAGTTATCTTTGATTCAAACCATTTGGACAACATATCACCAATAAAGCATTCAATTATTTGTAACATGGTGAATTGCAGTTGCTTCTCATTATTATAGTTGGTTGTCAAATAAACAATAACCCATTTACAAGCATTGAAAATTATGTAACTGAATTACTTACAGTATCATTCAATATATTGAGTATATGATAGCAATTTAATTTGAATATGTAGCACCATATATGCAGCTGGTGTTGAAAAATGTTTTGCCAAACCTTATGTATTTTGCCTAAGAGAGGGTAAAAGCGACTGTCCTGAATTTATTTAGGGTGATGAGATCAGTTCTTCCTATTTCAATTATACAACAAATATTAGAAGTCTTATTAAAGCATCCTTACAGGAAACTTATTAGCAATATACTAAACCATACAACTAGATCCATATAATAAATGCAAAATTAATGTATGCATAATATACAAAAAACAAAATTAAATGTGCAGAAAATCAGCAGCACTTCAGGCTATGCATTAAATTAAAGCACAAATCACCCTACGTGCTTAAAATTAGGAAAATTTCAAATGTAAACTACTTACAAAATACTATTTAAGTTCTTACAAAACAATATTAAATATACAATTTTAAACAAAAGTGAATGATATTTTAAGCAAGATTAGATTTAGTCATTTTCAGCAAATACATTTCAAACTGCAACCCAATTCTTGTTCTATTGAATTAAAATACTATACTTCAAATAACTTCTGCATGGGTTATAATATCATTTCATATAACATCTCCAGTTACGAATCTGAATGCCCTTGCATTATGAAATTTAGGTTATTGCAGCATTGGAATAAAATACAATATTGATAATCTCATCTACTTTATGAGGTAATTTGTAATTATTAGCATTTTGAGCAACAATAATTACACACATACCATCAGTATAAAGTACTTACTTTCTGCTTCAGATAAATTTTCACTGATTGCTTGAGGACTTAAGATCTACTACTATCATGAGATAGATTTTAAGAGCATTATTCAAGTAACACAATGCCTAGGTTTTAGAATTAAGTTTAGAAGTTATGGTTTTGACATGTTACAGTTTTTATTGATCTCATTTTGTAAAATAATTTTGTTTTATTTTGATTGTTAGTCACAGTTTTTCTTTTATGTCCAACTGTTCCTTCATTCTTCTGATCCAACTAGCTGTGTTTCCCTCGAAATTAGCTGAATTTCTGTCATTGTAACAGAGGCTGCCTGTGGAGTTGGATCAGGCTACACATTGGCAGGAACATCTCAGTGTAACCCATCTAATTTAAAATAACTTTGGCAGGTTAGCATAGGTATAATTTCACTTATTGTTCTTATTTAGATATTTCTCTGTGGTAGATTGTTAGTAGTAACATCACTCAATCCACTGTCAATATGTGAAGTTAAAACATGAGGTTTTTTTCACAATACACACACATATCTATATTCATTAATTAAGTATACTGTGCATTAGATTGTACCCAAACTAGTTTATTGCTTTTTAAAAATGGGGGCTATGGATTAGGATGTCTTTTTGATTATGCTAAAGTATGATGTCATTTAGTGCTGCATACCTCATGTCTAGGCCCAACCTGGCAGTTTATTTCATTTTGGCACTACCTTTAACCATTATCATATCACATGTTATGAATAGCTGGATCCCAATAATTTCTCTGTCCAATATTTCTTTCTTTATACCAATTTTCTTTTCAAAAGTTCATTTTGGGTTTCTCTTCAAAACTGTCTTTATCGATCTATTTACATTATTTTTGAATAGAAAGAAGTCATTCCCATATCACAATTCCTACAATGAAGTTTTAAAGGTTTTGTGATTGGTCTGTATTTTCAAAATGTATTTCACAAATGCTTTTCCATTACCTCCTTAAGAATTCAGTGTCATGAATTGTGCTTCCACCATTGCCTCTCGTAGAGTTTGTCCTCATAATCTACCAGCTTAAAAAAAAGTTCTAGCCTCTTCCCGCCCATGTTCTTCTGATGAACAGGTTTTGTTTTCATAGAGATATACAGCATGGAAACAGACCCTTCAGTCCAACTCGTCCATGCCAACCGGATATCCTAAATAAATCTAGTCCTATTTTTGAACATTTGACCTGTAACCTCCTAAACCCTTCCTATTCGTATACCCATCCAGGTGCCTTTGGAACGTTGTAATTGTACCAGCCTCTGGCAGCTAAATCCATACACACACCACCCTCTGTTTGAAAAGGTTGCCTTCAAGGTCCCTTTTAAATCTGAACCTTCTCATCTTAAATCTATGCCCTCTAGTTTTGGACCCCCCCCCCCCCAACCCCGGGGAAAACACCTTGTCTATTTACCCTATCCATGCCCCTCATGATTTTATAAGCCTGTATAAGTTCACCCCTCACTCGCCAACACTCCAGGGAAAACAGCTCCAGTCTATTCAGCCTCTCCCTATAGTTCAAACCCTCCAACCCTGGCAACATCCTTGTTAATTTTTTCATTTGAAGCAACAACTAAATGAACAATTACATTATTGTCCTATTTAGCAAAAATTAAAAATAAGGAAATCTGTCTTTCTCAGATTTCATTTTTGTAATCATATAACATACGGACCACTCTCCTGGTTCTCAGATACTCTCACATATTTCTTAAATGGCCTCCCTGTTACTCTCTACTTCTTTATTTTTCTATCTTGATTGCAGATTTTTGATATTTCCTGAGAGCTTAAAGCAAAGAAAAGGCTTTGTCAGCTAAATCAAGGAGTGTATCTCCAATGTGAACAGGACAGGAATGTTTTTAACGTAAATTAAATCCCTGATATTCCATACATCATTGAAATGCATTATGGAATTGTACTGGTATATAACAATGCAGCAGCTACTTGTTCACCACAGATCATAGTGTCAGAAATCTTCAAATGAACATCATTAAAATTTTGTGATACACATCTGAAAAAAGTAAAAACTTAAGTGAGTCAACCAGCATAGCCCATCTCATAAGTTCGTATGCTTTATCCTACTTAATGATTTCTTTACTCATTGTAAACCATTAAGTCCCAGTGTGTATGTTGTAGACTCTGAGTCAAAACCTGCAAAAGAGGCAGCAACAATTATGATAAGGGTATATGTTCAATTAAATTAAATCCATAAAATGATTGTATACTATTTTTGGACAATTTCATGTTGTTTGTTCAATGACACTTTATTTGAATGCTGGAAGCTGATTTGTTCAGGTTGTCCCTATTTACTAAGTGAGGAAAATTGAGTCACCTGATGATAATGTAATAATGATTTGATAGTAGTGTGATATACATATGCATTCAGATTTATCTGATAGGAACATATTACATAACAAAATGATATTTGGTATTTTGAAATAGATTGGAGAATCAGATGTAGATATTTCTGTTAATGGATTTTGGATTCCAAGACAAAGATTTAACTGACATGTTTAAAAGTCAAAAGCATCATTTAATGATTGACCCATAAGGTGAAATCACTGCCCCAAAATAAAATTATTATTATTTTACCTACATTCTACTCTGATGTTAGTGGAAGTAATGGGTCTTTTTTGTTATTTATGCTTTTTTCAATAAACTTGTGACAATGTTATGATTAATGTCAACATGCAAGATATCTGTGTGGTTCATATAGTAATGTCTTTTCCTTAATTCAGATGTAACCACTGCAGCTTCAGTTCTGTCATTGATTACCAACAGGTAATGCAGTCAGTATACATTATATAACAATGAATGCACATGTACATATTATATTTCCAGATAGAAGTTAGAAAGCAAAGCTAGTTGACTTGCACTCAAGCTGATCCTTCAGTCATCAAAGTCTGCTCTCCATTTCCCCCAACAGTAAACATGCTATTGCTTAAGGCTACTCAGTCTCTTAATGTGATGTCCTTAATTGTCAAACCTAGGTGGCCCTTTACTTTTGGACATTTTTGCATAATTATCTTCTTGCCATACTTAAAACTCACTAGGATGGGAAAAGATTATATTTCATAAATATGGAATTGCTAAAATCAGTTGCATTTTTTCTGTCATGAATATTTCAATATGTCTGCTCATAGTTTGACTATTTGCTTTGTTTTGCGAAGTGTCCCTTGTTCCTTTTTGCTGTTATGTAATTGAAAAATATTGTGTGAGAATGATACAAAACTCAATTAAATGTAAACTGATCATTCTAAACTAATAAAATTTAATGTGATTAATAAAAAGATCTTGAATTTGTACATCAAGTTCCATTACATTACGTGCACACCTACATATTAGATTGATTCAATGTAACAGCAAAACCAATACATAATAATCATAGCAACAACAACAAATGAAACTGGTAGTTATTCACTATTACAGAATTTATCATGTAAAGATTTTACGTTCCTATTGATGTGTATATATGAGATTGCAAATGCTGTGAAAACCATGTTAACTCATGACTTTAGAGAAAATAACAAATCATAAATCATAATTTATAAATATAGTCAGGAACAAAGCAAGATGCAGTTGGGTTTACTATTGAGTAATTTGTTTGCATTGTGTTTTAAATTGTGCAATAGGAAGAGGAAAATCCATTAATGAACAAAGGTATGCCCCTAAGAAAATATTTTCTTCAAATAGAAAAGATATTCCAGCACTTAGAAAGCCGATCTTCTAAGCAAATGTAAGCATGGAGAAAAATAACTTGTATTTGAAAATAACACCCATTCATGCAAACATGTACAAGCTTAACGTGATATCGAAACAAATTGCAAGAATAATTGCATTTTTAATATCAATTCTTGAAAAATATACAAATTGTAATCCACTAGCAAATCTCACTTATTAGTCATGTTACTTTTATGCAAATGTAATATGAATTAGAGATTATATTTCTGTTATTTTTCATATTTTACACAACAGCAATATATTCAGTTATAAAATTATCTATTTTGTTATGCATGAGTAGTTAGCCACTTAAAAAGATGTTCATGTTTATAATGACAAAAAATGGTGATAAAACAAAATAAAGTAGTATTACATCTTAATAAGTTGACTAAGTACTGAATATTTGCTTCATTTTACATTATAGCGGTTGATTGCTTAACGTTAGTGAGATTGATAAAGATTGTGGCAAAGTCAGTTTGGCTAATGAAAACAAACCTTGGTGCTGTCAAATGGGGTGGAATACGATGGGAAGTAGAGGAGAGCTGCACTGTACGTTTGGAATCAAATTAAAAATAACTGACTTGTACACTATCACAAACAAAATTTCTGAAAATACTGCAAGAATTGACGGATTTGCCATTGTAGATCGTATTTTATATAGACAATAAAACATAAGAAAAGTTTTGGAGAAACTCAACAGATCAGGCAGCATCTGTGTAGAGAGAAACAGAGTTAACAGGTCCAGTTAATGACCTTTCATTGAAAAGGATGCAATAGTCTATACATCATCCACTAACGATGGACGAGCGTGGGGTTTGAATTTTTTAGTGTCTCACTCTTCAAAATTGTACAAAACTACTGTTAATTTTCACTACTATATTGGATTTTAGTTAGCTTTATGGTTTTATTGTATCAGGATTAAAAAGAAAATGATCAGGAGTCTCACGTATTTGGATCGTTGTAGCGACGTTACACAAATCAGAGGTCACATTCGGCCAGATCTGTAATATTAAAAATTAAACTTGAGTTGGCCCGAGCTCGGATGGTATGTGTGTGCTTCCCAAAAACGGCCCAGTGGCGATTAGATTAATTAAAGAATGCATTTTATTTTACAAAGGCAGCAAGCAAGTGGATACAAACACTCTCAATTACAATCACTTTGTTCGTGGAGGGCTGTGCATCAAATAGCAGCCTAATGTTCAGAAGAAAGTTAGGCAGCTTTTTTTAAAAACCAAAATCATCTTTTATATAAGTCAATTGTGACAGAAACATTGGACGAGCAAATTTTCACATGTAGAATTTTGAATTCTCTATTTGCACGTCAGGTTGCATTATTCTACCTAGTCTTTAATCCTGCCGAACAGACGGACAGTTTCTGAAAATGGAACATGATGGTCAGGGTAAAAGTTATATGATACTTTGAAAATATTTGACAAAATACGATCTACTGAGAAGACAGTTCAGCGAAAAATTCTAAGAAATCGCAGACCTTGCCTTTAGCAATATGAAGGAACACTTGCAGTTACATTAATCGCGTATGTTAATTAAATTTTAAAATGTAAAAATATTCAGAATGTTAGTAGTTACATTCATTGGAAAAAATAAGCTTATCGTTTTGAAGACGTTTTTTAATATTATTTCGGTGAAATTGTGAAATATCATGAAATAAAAATATTATGCGACATAATAGGTCTGTCATTTTCCAATAGCCATGGGAAGGCGCTTCCATCACTTCAGCTTTCTGCGACATCTTGGAGCAATCAAGCAAATTAAGGCCGGTCGACCTACCAGCTTCTCGGGTTAGTAGTGGGAGGTTGTCAAAATACGGGGCAGCCATTAGTAGAAACGTGATATCCATTCATCAGCAAGTCTAATCACTGGTCAGACTCCGCCGAACCCTCAAGCTTTCCATTCTCAGATATGCAACCCTGGCACAAAGGAGTTTACAAATATTGTCAAATTGATTCTTGTACCGTCATTGAGTCTGTCATTCGCTGCTTGGCCACTGAAGCTTTTCGTTCCCTTGGATGGTTGTTCGTTGGCGACAATATTGTTTTCCGCTCAAATACGAGGATTAACTTTGAATCACAATTAAATAGTAACTGTTAGACGCCGATGCAGTTTTCCACCTTTTAAAATACCTATCACGTTTTTCCAAAATAGTGTTCGCTAATCAATAATGTTGAATCATGGGCAATAATTTAAAATATATTTTGATTTATTTTTGTTTCCAGATTTCATTTGTTTTCAGTGCCTAATAATTTAGACATCCGAGTTCTTTCTATTGTGTCAGCCTTATTATAGTTATATTATTTGAATTTTTCGCTTTTCTTATTGCAGTGGAAAAGAGTGAAACAAACCGCCCCACGTATGGACTGAATTAAGGTGAATATGCCTTAATGTTGTTTTAAGATCTAAACTCACGATAAGCAAACCTAATTGGTGTAAGTGACAGAGCTAATGCGGAAATAACCGTATCGTTCTTCTCTCTCGCTCCTTCCTTTTCTCCCTCTCTTCCGGAAAAAGAAAGAGGTTGATTTCCATTATGTTACAATGAGTCTCGCCATTAATAAAAACTAGCACTTTAGATAAGGAAATTCATTGAATAACGTATGTGCAATGTTGGAATACATAAACGCAAAGTATCCTCAAATATTCTCCAACTGCACTTGTCATGAAAGGCTGCGTAATTTGATTCAGCCGTCGGGTTTCCGGGAGTATTATCAATGGAATTAATCTGCATTGTTCATACAAAGGGGGCGATCCACTTCGACAGAATCTTAATTCACCACAGACCCGAAAAGATTCTCCCATGTAACAAAATTGCGCACAAGTTGTAGCTTGTGTTGACTAAGGAAGTGTGGTATTAATGAAACGCATACTTCTTGAGATTAATAGTAAGTTATCTTATATCACGTCAAATTAAGACGTACAACCGCTTATTACTGGTAAATATAGTGGAGAGTTTCTGTAAAGCCTAAAGAAAAACAGTGCCTTTAAAAACAAACAAAAATGAATAATTTGGGATGAAAAGAAAAGAGTTTCCGAATTTAGTTAAGATAAATGAACAGGATGTGGTGGATCAGTTGAGAACGAGGGAAGCGGAGCGGAAACTTAAATCAGGTACATTTTACACTCTAGCCAGAAGTTAAATAAATATGGATAATTAAGCTGTAACCACAGGATAAAATTTATTTGTTGCGCACTCAGAACGCAACATAAATATTATGTTATCGGTAACGGTTTACTGTTTTACACTGTTAAAATGCTGGCTCGAATGATTAGGAACAGCTTTAACCTCGTTGTATTAAAACTTTGAAGTTTCTATTACAACAGTTCCCCAAGGTGAGGGTGTGGATTAAATTGACAACTCGCTAACAGCTGTTTAAGGCCTTGTTTTCTAATAAACTCTTCTAAGCAGCTCAGTCTGTTAATTGAGGTGCGGGAAATGGAACGTTTTCAAACTCCTACTAAATAGTTGAGAATATAGCGAACTTTACGTAGCAAAACACAGTCCCGAGTGAAAGATGTACTGAAAGTATAAGCAAGATTTAGACTTGGCTTTGAAAGTAAAGCCCGTCAGGTTGGGGATGCACGCTTTGTTTTGTTAATTCGATAGGTACATTCTGACTTGTTTTGATCCAAAGTGTTGCTGACGCACAAGTTGTTGGAAGAGTCGTATAATGAAGCAATGGGCCGATTCAACGTTCTGGGATTTGCTGAAGTTGTGACTGGTTACCTCACATTTGTGACATTGCTCGCGGCAAAGAGAAGCATCTGTTTGATTATTCCGACCCCCGCCCCGAAAAATAAACACGCAAAGCACACACCGTCATTACTGCGATCCCTTCTTCACCTTTGTTAATACCTCACCTTTGTTATTTAAACTACGAAATCAGGATTTGCAAATTCGAAAATTAGACACAACAAACACTTAAGATTGCATTGGATTACTTGAATCAGTTCTGCTTTCTTATCTCCTTTCGCACCAAGATCAATCACATGTTGCAAATTTCGGTTCTGAAATTAGCTTTCATTATTTGACATTGTGGTGCAAAAATTACGTTGTGATTAAGTATTTTCAAAATCACAGTTAATTCTGTCCGACTGATTAATGCAGGTATTCGTAAACAAAATAATGCGTCTATGTAAAAGCATCCTCTCAACAGTCCTCCAACGAGTGATAAGTATGTGAGTTCGCATCCTGTTGAGATTGTGCGTTATCAAAATCCCATCTATTTGCTTAAAGTTGGATGATGATAAAAGCATATTTCATTATAAGGTCGTGAGGCGACAACCGCATTATTAATACAGTACTTTCTGTTCAATCTCAATCAGATGGAAACCAAATCATACTTTCACCCTCTCCACTGTTCCCCCAACCCCCACCAAGCTCCCCTCCCACGCAACCGCAACACTGGGCAGAAAAGCATTGTGGGAGCTGTAGTTCAATAACCATGGTCAAAGTTTCGCGAAGTGTTAGAAATGTGACTACAGGTACCAGAGCCCAACGCGATCAAGGCCACGCGTTATTTCCAGATCACTGGCGCCACCCTTGTGTTCTTTTATATCGTTGCTGCAAATAAGAAAAAAAAAGCTCTCCTGTGCGGCTTACTGCGATGTCAATCATTGAAGAGATTCCACGAGGTTCTTGTCAAGGCAGCTGAAACAAATAAATATATAGGCAGACAACAACAGAACAAGAAGCGAAAAAAGTGCACTAGAATCATTAAAGCGCGGCTTGTCCTTCTTTTCGTCGATTCTATTGTCAAACTAGAATCATATAACGTAGTGCAGTGTTACAAGGTAGGTCTGGAGCTGGAAGCTGTTCGCTCAGCGAGGGAGACACCTCAAAGGGGATCGGGTTACTTTGAGTGACAGCGTCTCCATGGTAAATAATTTGACTAACTATTGTCTTATCCTCACCATCCGTAGGTCAGATAACCAACCAATCAAATTCTACATAATGACTATTCATGCCAACTTAGAATAATATTATTAAAAACGAAGGGAAAGCACTCTGGACGTCTTCAAGTGCAGTATGTTGGGTCTCCTGTGAGAGAAAGATTATTTTTTATGCGTCTACAAGTACAAAGCACTAGTAGAGACTGTAACCTTCAAGCGAAGGAGCGGCACAGAACACTTTTTTCCATTAGGATCTGGATGTGTTTTTAGACTATCTCAAGGCGGGGGAGATATGTCGATGCTTCCAACTTTTGGGTTTACTCAAGAGCAAGTGGCGTGTGTGTGCGAAGTCCTCCAGCAAGGAGGTAACATCGAGCGGCTCGGCCGCTTCCTGTGGTCACTACCTGCCTGTGAACATCTGCATAAAAACGAGAGCGTCCTCAAAGCCAAGGCCGTGGTATCTTTCCACCGAGGCAACTTCCGCGAACTTTACAAGATTCTGGAGAGCCACCAGTTCTCTCCGCACAACCACCCGAAGCTGCAGCAGCTGTGGCTAAAGGCTCACTACATCGAAGCCGAAAAGCTGCGGGGGCGGCCGCTAGGGGCCGTGGGCAAGTACCGCGTCCGGCGCAAGTTCCCGCTGCCGCGCTCTATTTGGGACGGCGAGGAAACCAGCTACTGCTTCAAGGAGAAGTCGCGCAGCGTCCTGCGGGAATGGTATGCTCACAACCCATACCCTTCGCCCCGGGAGAAGAGGGAGTTGGCCGAAGCCACCGGCCTCACCACCACCCAGGTCAGCAACTGGTTCAAGAACAGGCGTCAGAGGGACCGAGCCGCCGAAGCCAAAGAAAGGTACGAGTAAGTAAAACAAATACATCATTCTCCTATTATTAAATAGAGCTGTTTAACTCACCTCACCGAGTACAAACCGCGGCATCTTTAGTTTGCAGCAATCGTATCGATGTGTGAGTCTCCACTATCATCGATTCGAGGCCCGTTCACCAGCTGGAAGTGCGTTTGTTTTAAATTGTGACTTTTTTTTGGGACAAGTACGCTTGAACTGACAATAACCTCAGACATCGAAATGCAGCGCAGGCTGCGCCTGGGTGGCGAGAAGCGAAAGCTGCGGCTGCGGGAAAAAAAAGTTTTAATTTAACTTCTCATTTGGCTTCGAAATGCCTCGAACCGTTAAGTAGAGGATGAAAAGATTCCGAACATAACCTGTCCGTGGATACATTCGCTCCTCGGTGATTGATTTTAAAGTGTGTTTTCTGCAGCCGGTCGCTGCGGAGCGCCGTTGATTTTGTTTATGGAAAAGTGAAATTTTGCAAAAGAGTCTGGTTTATTCTTTGGCGCCAGTTCCTTGAGGATACTTTAAAAATAAAGCAACGGTTTAGAAATCGGAATGGTGTTAACTATAACTTGTTCAGTGCCTTCAGGACTTACTCCGTCAGTCAGCCCCCAGCTGCAGTGTTGTCAGAAAAGTTGAGAAGACTGACTTGAAATTGAAGTTTTTATAAGCCTTTTTTTGGCATTGAAGATATTCTAACCTGATTTTTCGAATGGCTCCCACGTTTAAATAGAGTTGCTCCTTGATTCTTATTCGATTATTCTTTCACATGTTTTTGATTTCTTTTCTCTCTCTTTGCCTCTGCAGAGAAAACAGCGAGAACTCGAATTCCAACGTTACGGCCGGCGGCCACAACCAAATGAATCATTCGATGAATGGGAACAAAAATATGTTAGCGAGCTCAGACGAGGAAAAGACTCCGTCTCAAACCCCCGATCACACATCGGGCAGCCCAGCGCTACTCTTAGGATCCCTGGGCCAGAGCTCCAACACCAGCCTGCAGCCTCTACACACTCTGGCCGCGCCTCCGGGTCCTAGCGCCGTTGCGGTACCCAACTCAGATGTTATACATCATCATGCATTACAGGACTCCATGCTCAACCCCATGTCATCCAATTTAGTTGACCTTGGCTCGTAAAAAAAGAACAATTTCCTTTTACCTGCGAATAATTAAAGACACTCTCAAGATTATCCTTTATATATTTTACTTGACAATTAAGCGATGTACATAAAAAAAGCGTTAGTGGATATTTTGTCAACCATGGGAAGGAAAGAAGGATATAGCTATTCGAGTTATAAGGTACTGTATTAGATCACATAAGAGATTGATGTAGCAAAGTCTTAAGGTTTTATATAACGGAGGATGTCTTTGTTTAGACAGAAAAGTTAATATTTTACTGGTCACAAAATCACAATCTCGACGTATTGCTCTCAATTAAAATTACACGACAGCACATACAGTCACATGCACACAAATACATAACTATATACAGGTTACAAGAGTGAGTAGATTTGTAATTGCGTGCATAATGAGCATTTTAAGTTTTGATAAAATATGCTAAAAAATTAAAAACACGCTATAGGAAGATCATTTACATGTAGATGAAAACTGTACAGAAAGCTGGCTTTCCTGTAGTAGAATGCGTGGAACGTGTAATCGCAGCTATATTGAACTGAAAACAATCCGTAAACATATAATGTCATTTCATCAAGCATTAAAAATTATCTCCGCCTACAAGAAGGAATGCTCTCACGCTGCATAAAAATTGTTTTATTACTCTTTATATTACGTGACTACAATCTTTGGAGGCGAAATCCTGCTTATTTTATAATAAAATCAGAGCACAGCTATTATCTGATACGTTTGCTTTCTTCCCTCCCGTCCCTTCAAATATTTAGCAACAATTTAATTTAATATTTTTTAACATTTACTTCGGCACGGTTTTGTCTTACACGATTATTCATTAACCGCTAGAATGTGCTCGTTACACAAAGGATGGCGCAGCTTCCATCTATCGCGCTTACCATAGGTACATGTTTAATATGACGCCGTTGAGATATATGTTAAATTTGCCACTGGGTTTATGTACAGGTTCCAGGTAATTATTGTTGGTCTAACCATGAAGCCAGTGTAATACAGATAAAGAAAAGTGGCTGGAGAAAACAGTGCACAATGGGCCTTTAAAAATCTTGATGGGGGCTGCTTGTTTAAAAAAATCACTGTCCAAAATGAGAAAACGATCCACACAAATCCGTTTACTAGTTATGCCAGTGAAATTTAAAACGTTTTGAGGCTCCCTTCCTTTCTCAATCTCATGCAGCTACAGATTTACGTCAGTACAAAAATACAGACGGCTATTTAACCCCAATGTAGCCCGTTTCATAGTTTTTGTTTAACATAACAGTATAGCCCACACCGTTGTCCCCGTTTTTAACTATATAAAACGGAAAGAAGAATATGCTTAAAGGTTAAGTGTGGATATGTTGGGTATGGGGCGTTATTCCAAAATTGTCAATGTCTGCTCAGCTAAATATATTGTGCTCACATGTCAGTCTGACTGGTGTAGAGTCAGACTGCTTTTAATGTAATTTGAATGCTCCAGAAACGTAATCCTTTTCGCTGTAACGTTATTCGCAAAGCCTCTTACGATAACTGATGAACGTGATAATATAATATAACACAATCATCCAACATGATTATATGTCCATGGGCCAAAATAACTGCGATATCTGGCTTCTCTTATTTTCCTTATACTGAAATAAATTACATTGAGCAATGTACAGTCTGTGATATAGAAGTCTCGGTCAATTGCGCTATGCGCATCTTGCAAGTGAAGTGCTCTTAATTAAAATTTAAAATATTATAGTCAATAGTCTTCGCTGCAGTAAAATACAATGGCGAAGTAAATTAATTATATGTTTATATCTGCACTGGGCAAATAAAGTCTATAACAAATGTGACTCCTGGGATAAAAAACGAAAAAGCATTAGTAACAGCAACCATTTGTTCTCTTAGACTCTTGCAATACATCATTTGAGGCTTGAGAGCTTTTTTTTATTTTGGTATCTGGTGGCGATTGTAAATCTATCTGCCTATTTATTTATCTGTTTGTCGGCCTGTCTATTAGAATACCGACTTGAAAAGCCTCTTTTGACATAGCGTAATCTCAGGAAGTCATTGCATTGATAATCTTTGCGTTGTTTTAAAAAATCTTGGGTGTCTGATTATAAAGCCACGTTATGATGCAATATTTACGAGGCATCCTCCATGGCCACGTTTTTATTTTTTTCAGGATATCGTGATTGTCTTTAATGAAATGATGTATCATGTTAAGGCTCACATAGTTGCCAATGATGATAGTAACCCAATTGTTTCCACGGCGATTTTATCCGTTAATCGACTACTGCAATAAAAGAGAACTGCATTACAGAAAAGAAATAGTTGCAGTGACGTAGTCACAGATAACGATGGAGGGGAGTTACAAGCAGGTTTGGAAAGGGTGACACAACTTGAAAATGAGCGCTCTATGTATCACATAACTGTAACCTAATATTCGGGATAGGTTTATAAAAGTTAACTCAAAATAGCAGACACGAGTGTTGCCGTTTATTAGACTAACCGTCGCCTTGCATGGTAGCCTAAAGCCTATGTTACTTTACTGCTTCATTCATACTATGATTCAGTTGAAGGTACTGCGGTTTTAATATTTATATACGCGTTAAGTGGACTCCAGTGCCATATTGCAACGTTAGCAACGAAACAACAAGCTCATAATCATGCAATTGTTCTGCAGTTAACTAAACAGGTTACATGACCTTATCCTTTGCCTTCAGTGCTGCTTGTTACTGCCGGAACTGTGAAACGTTTCTTTTAATTAAAAGTACGTATTTACTTGAGAGAAAGGGAAGTAAAGAGTGGAGGAATTGTTGCCTTGACACAGAAGCGTGAGCCATGTTTAATTGTGCGTGCTCATTCGGAAGTAATTAGCTTTAAAGTTGCATTAGTGCACTGGCGTTCGCCATCTTTGACAGGCTTTGCGAAGTATATTTAAGCATTTACTCACACGCTAATACCTGGAGTAATTTGGAATAATACTTTAAACTCAGGACGTTTAGCGCCACAATGCCTTTTGCTGTGCCACAACTTATTGTAGTTTGTACTTTTGTATGAGCAATTCCGAGTTGTTCCTTTTCTAAAAAGTAAATATGCATAAATGGGTGAATATTACATATATTTCTCTTAACAGTCCCGTACGTTTAACTCTTTCATTAATCCTGCTATGATATAAATACATATATAGAATAGAAGCAAAATGCAAGATAATCAGGTTGTATTTTGTTCAGAGGTTTGTCTTTAAATGTCTTGGGGCACCTTTCTTTGTTACAGTTGTTTATTTGTCCAAAGTCTGTAACTGTATTTAAAATCACTTATACCTGATCTGAATTTTATTTATTGTTACGTTTGCGGTGAAATAATTTGATAGAATGCAAGAGGCCAAGAGAGTTAATGCCTTTTCAATGAGCCAACATTTCGATTGAGACTGTCAGGAAAGACGTCTTACCACAGAGGTGAAACTGCTAATCAAAGTCACCAGTTAGGTGTAGTGAGCAATTAAACGAAATGGTTGCACACGACAAATAATAACTGTTTTTCATATTTTGGATAAACAGAATTTATTATTTCTTCATGCGTTGATTAACAATGATAATCTTCTGTAATTTCAAATTAAGTATTGTCGATCTACAGTCGAAACAAACGAGGGTGTTCTATGTGGTCCAAAAAGTGCGGTTATTTACTATTATTTACTATTTACTATTTAAATTAGTAAATTATTTACTAATCCAAAAAGGTGCCAATCAAACTTGAGAAAGCGACCTTAATTTTGTTGCATGGGTCAAATTAAAAGAACTGGAGGGGTAAGCAGGCATTATTTAATAATGAGTTGGTTTCAAATTGTTTTGCCTTTTATTTCTTACCCACACGGACAAATAGAGAAGTGCACGCATTGACAGGCTGGCATCTGACCCACAAGTTCAAATAACAGCAATGTGTTGTGCTGGGAGTGGGGTGGGGGGTGGGATGGGGGTCAGTGATTTAGTAAAACAAAATCACGATTCGCAACACCCTGCGTAACTTGGGGCTGAACATAAGATTATGTAAAATCGAAGGGAGAACCGCATTAAGAAGAAAGACTTGCTCTGCTGGAACCGGACGTCTAGCTGTTTGTCAGCCGTTTACAGCATAGGGAGGAAGCAGATCGTTTATTTGGAGATACAAAATTTCTGCCCAAATTGACTCTCAGTCACTTCAGAAAGTGAACATTGACTGCCAGAGCCCTCTATAGGCTTGCACTGTCACTTGTTCGCACAGTTCTTTGGCGATTCGTCCTTTACTTGAATTTTACTTAATTTATGGGATTTTCTCAATTTCCACTGTGAAGTTGATTCGCAGCCCAGGGTGCGTGACCGCGCAGCATGAAATATTCGCTTCTTTAAACATGCAGTACTCATTTTATCAATGTTGGAAAGCTCAATCAACCAAAAATCTCTTTAGACTGTATCGCATGTATCCCCTTGAAAATAGCCCACTGTTTGGTTATTCTTTATAAATGAAAAATCAGTTTGCGAAGGACCACATAAAGTCGTGTCGCTACAACAGTTAAAAAAAGAGAAATCTCCTTATTGCGCTGCTTGGTTTCCCCAAGGAGAAGCAGTACATTTACAGGTGGACCATTAGGTTACCCTAATGGTATTCCCTTGCCTTTCCTAAATTGCACCAGGGGATGTCGCTCCACTCGAGCCCATCGAGTGATTTTAATAATCTTTTAATTTTGATTTGTTTTAATTGTAAGAGATTTAGAGAACGGCTGGATCAGCAGTAGAAAAAAAACAGCCCCCAGATATAACACAGTTCAATCGGTATAATTCAAGTGTTCACAGATAAACTTAGTTTATTCCATTGTTCCCGACTGGGATTTATTTAAACAAGCATAGGTTAAGATCACGCATGTGATGTTTTAAACAATTAATATAACCTCACAAATCAAATGTTATAACACGTAGTCGGATTTGTGTGGTTGATGAACATGTTGACGCTTGAATTCGGCCAGCTTTATTAGTAAGCTTGAGACCTGTTTGGATTTTGTATTCTCATGCAACACAATACATAGTAAACGTCTTTGTCATATTAAAGAAATGTCGTTTATTCAGTTGCATTTATGACTCTATTTTAGACTAGACTTCTAAGCTGTCTCTCACGTTGTTCGGATGGTAAAACTGTTTTAACATAAATCCAAATGCTATGCTGTCGACGGTATGCCATTGAATTGATTATGTTTGTAAACTAAAATAACTAATGCAAAAGCACACATTTTCAATAAAGTTAAGATACTGGATCAAGGCATAGAAGTCACTTTAGTGGAAATTAAACTGATTTTTGCACTTGTTAATTTAAACCGGTAAAAACAATTCTAAACTCTGACTTATCCACGTTAAGCTAAACTTGACGTTTTGGCCTTGTCGTTCAGATTTCAGTTTACAAAGCGTCTCGCTACGCCGTTTCCTCCGTCTCTAGCGGTTTTCTCCGTTAATCTAGCAGTAAACTTACAGGCTTAGCGGTGTTGGATATTTTAAATAACACTGAATTTACATTCTCTTCTTGTAAGAAAATATCTTATAATGCTGTTAACCTATCCCTTTACCATCTATCTGCTTAAATATTACAAGTCAATTTCATAAATTAAAAGTCATTGACGACAAACGAATTGCCGTGAGAGCATCGAAGGGCAATGCAGCCACCAATATTTAAAACTATATATGTGCTTTATCGATTTCAATGTAGGTCTATAAAATGGCTCAAGAAGATGAAACTGGCTTCCGAGTGCAATTATATCTTAAAAGTTAGGAAACGCGATGTTTCCATTTTAAATTTGACCATATTTTCGAAGGGGTTACCTTTAAATCTGTCAGTAAGAATCCTTTATATCTAATACAAGGCTTGTTTTGACGTGTGAGATGATCCATTTAAAAATCTTCCTCGTCGCAGCAAATGTCAGAGCAAAATTTGCCAGTGTTCTCCAGACTCCGAGTCTGGCATTGGAACCGACTGTAGTAACTTTCAGAAGTGTTGTTAACGCATGGACTAGCATCACCCGGTGAAGGGGAAGTAAACAGGACTCGTTGAATTGACTTCAGCAGGCAAAAACAAATTAAGAAAATTGAGTAACATGTCAGGATTTTTTCTCTCTATTCGGAGGACTGACTACAATACCCAGCACATTTGCGATCAAATATGAAAGCTAAGATCTAGCAGAGCTTTACAGCTGTGCTTAGAAGCCTTTGAAAGTTAGAACAGAACTAAAGTGACTGAGCTGAGATGCCGACCTAGGGGTCAGACAGCAGGTAACCTGTCAGTCGAGAGTCACAATAGGAATTTAAAAGTGTAATTAATACGTAAGCTACTAAACCCTATTCGAGGCAAGAACACAGGCCAAGCATCTCTTTAAAATCAGGAATTACTGAATACACAAATAACGATCAATGTAATAAGTAGTACAACTGATAACAGTTTTATATAGAGTAATTATATTCTCTGTACTTCGTAAACAGGAAAGGTCCAATGCGCCATTCAAATCAACAAGCCTCATTTAATTTGCGTGCTCCGGAGTTTTATACCACTGATAATAAAAACCTGATATATTCCCTTTTATATACTTCTAGCTCTCCCAGATGTCTTGCCGAAAAGATTAGTTGATTTGTCCAATAATCTATTGGCATTATACAGCGCAGAATCCATTTGTACCATTTGGAGTTTAGTGCGAAAGTAGCTAAACTCGAGAGGAATGTAAATCACTAGGTCCGGCGGGAAAGATTATTCCAAATGCTAGGAATCTGTAGCTAAAACTCGAAAATGTTGAGCAAATGTCAGCTGCTATTTATTTTCTACATTTTTTAGAAATTCTAGGTTACTAAGGGGAAACTGAGAGACAGAAATTCGAATCCATACTGACACTTCTTCAAAACTTTGTTAATTCTTTTAAAGACTTAAACCATTTCTCCTTCCGCATGGATGCTTCCAGGCCTGCTAAGCAATCCCAGTATTTTCTCTTTTTTTGATCCAATATTTCCAGCATTCGCAATATTCTACCTTACTTCTTGCCTCCTTTATTAACGGTAGCTTGTTTATTGAGGCGTTGACGCCTGTAAAATGGAATGCCTCGAGTGTCAGTGTAACGCGGCTAATAGCTTCAGGTAAATGCTTTTACCCTAAATATGCGGTATATGTTTAGACAATTCTGCTAACCGATGGAAAACCGCACTTAAACAAATTATTATAAGAATATTTATTTTCAGTTGATTAACTCTGAAGAACAAATATTGAATTCAGATTTATGCATATTTATAGCGCTGATATTACGCACATAATGCATGTAGGAGAGATACGTCTCATTGTTGCAATATCTCCACCGCCTTAGTAGATGACAAAAACACTATGCACCGGCATATTTAACAATGAAGGAAGACATCTAGATTTATGCGCATATTTGCATTTCAAATCCCAGGATACGTTCATTGCTCAAATTTACTGTTATAGGGAACGATTTGTCTTCATTTGCCTTTTTAGGCAATATATGACAATATGCAACAATAATAATATAACTAAAAACCTATTCAGATATTCATAAATCATGAAACAGAAGAGTGAAAATGAAATCGTATAAAGGCAATGTAAATCAGGAGTCAGGGCAGACCTGAATACTGTGGTAAGCGGACTGAGAATCTCGAGAAAGGAGAAATGGGGAACAAACGATGTTAGAGAGTAATTTCACAGATTATAGTTTTTCAGGGGGCAAGTGCAAATCTCTTGCGGTCCAAACCTGATTGCTACGGCGTGGAAGTTTCATAAACGTACCTGAAATTAATTTAAATGCTTAGAAAACAAAGATTCTCTTCTCTCTTTCTAGGAATGCAAAGTTTCTAAATTCTGAGTGAATGATACATGACCAGACATCCTGAATTATCTCTTTTGCCTCAATAATAATGTACTCTGACAAATAAGTAGAGGTCAGAACTATAGGCTAGGTTCTCTAATATCGAAAAAAACCCAATAAAAGTGTTAGTGTATGCATTTATAAGTTATTTTATCCACCCACCACCCATAACACTGACTCGACCTCCCAAGCCCCACAGCCCTCCTCACAAATACAATTGCATAATTGGCTAACCCTTGAATTGCATTATTTTTAGAATTAGCCGTCAAGCTCACTGTGAATTTACTTGGCTAAAATTTAAAAGGCTTGTCGCTACTGTGCTATATAATATCCAGGAGTAAAGCAAAGAAAGAATCAATGGTTTGATTTATCATCCAAGCTTTGTTGAAATCATCTGTTTTTATTTTGTTCCGTTTATACTGTAGTGTATGTAGTTTTGCAGCGTTTCGGGCATACCTCTTCTCTAACACAGGTCTATTTAAATAATTCGTGCAGAAACGGTAGGATGAAATGGAGTAAGATGTTGTGATATGGAGCATAAACACCAGCGCACAATAGTTGGGCCAAATGATCTGTTTGGGTGCTGTAATTTCTATATAATTCCATATAAGAGTGCAAGAGGTTCTTCAGCTGGGTCTCAGTTCAGTCTACCCAAACCCCAATTACATGAATATATTTCTAACTAATCTTTAAATCCTGTAGCGTGTATGAGTTTTCACTTACTTGCTGTTTAATTGTTGCTAGGCATTGAAGTAGGATACCTTATTAATTATTATCGTTATGAGTACAACCTGCAGGAAAGGCTTTGTAATTAACCTGTTGCATTTACATCGGGTCTCCAGTGGCGTCAATTACTTGTCTTTCATTTGTTTTTCAAACCGTTTTCGAATTAAGGTCACATTGACACTGGTGCTTGTAAGGCAGCGAGATGAAATAAGGGATACACAGCCCGACCATTCAATAACGGAGTTGGATGCACAGCACAAACCAGTCTACTTTGGCAATATCCTTTTTATGTTCGGAACAACACTACATGATTACGTTTATAATCCTACAGTTGGGCAATTTTTCTTGGATGGAAATTAAAGCTGAATATGCATCTGGTCCGCGACAGACAGATGCAGTTGGGGTACTAACCAAGTAGAACCCGCTACGTTCCTTGGCTCCTGTTTGGCTGGAACCTTTGCTTGTCTGTTTTGAGGAAGTTCTGTCCCAATAGCTAGCATTTCAACTAGAGACTGGTGTGGTGAATCCCTCCTCTGTACTTGCCTGTATGACATCTTACGGATATCAAAAGTGCCCAAATGACTGTCTGAACTGGTCTTGACAATGTGCTTGCTTTGCACTGAAAGCAGTGCCAAAACTAAGAATAGTGATTGATAGTCTGTTTCTCCTGGGATTCGGTGCAAGACCTGATACCGAATTTGCACAACAAGTTTAGCAAGGTCCTGGCAGATATCGGTTTTTAATTAGATGTTAAAATTACAGTATAAATGCGGATCTGATCCTGAATACATAACTAGGCCTTGGCAATATTGACTTTTGCTGAGTGAGTTAATCCATTAAAGTATAAAAATAAGGTACTATCGTGGATTTTTAAAATCACGTTTACCGGCTAAAATCAGTCATTTGATTGAATCTAATTGTGCAGTGTAAGAGACTAAGTGGATCGCTGAAAGAACTGTCCTCCCTGGTCCATCATTTTGGCCTTTTAAAGGTTTTCTCATCCTGTGTGTAGATGCGAACTTTCAGGCAATACGTCTGTGAAGTCAATATTTAGTTTTTTTTTGCTGTGTGTCCTTGAATGTTATGCAGAGAAGCAGACCATTCGGCCCAATTAGACTATCCAAGTAGTTACTCAATACATGCCCACATATTTTATCTGATCGTATCAACATGTCCTTCTATTACATTCTCCCTCGTGAACTTCTCTAGTTTCCCATAAAAGGTATCCATACTATTTGTCTCGGCTACTCCACGTGGTAGGATGCTCCCATTGGAAATGTCATTTTTGTCATGCTTTCCTGAAGACGTTCCTTTGAAATTGTCTGTTGGAGTGATGAGCCATTGTTTCATTTTAAAGTTATTGTGCCGTTTAGTGAGAAAACGCAAACGCTGCAGACAGCTTCATAAGTGTACCGAGTACTTCTGCATTACTCGTGATACACTTTCGACTGACTGCTGGTTGATACATTTTATCAAAGCAGCCGATGTTTCTAATAAAAAAAACTGATCAAAAATGCTTGAAACAAAATAACACATAATTCATGGAGGATGAATATTTCAATATTTCAGCTGACCAACTGGCATTGTGCTCACCAACAGTGTTGATTTATCAACATATGACATATAGGTTGGGTGTTAAATGAAAGCAGACAGAATGGATGGCTCTGGATTGAAAACAGGTTTAAGTAAGTTTGTGTAAGCTTGTTCACGCATCAAAAAAAAATGTATAAGTAACTGGAACAACAGCAACAGTAACAATGTGGTTGAATGCATTTCTAGAGCACTTTTTATGTAAACTTAATTTTATAGCTATGTAAACAGAAATGCATTTCAGTCGGTATGGGTTTATTCCGGGGTTATTTAATATAAGAAGAGTCAATTAGGAGCAGAGTCACAAGGGTTCAATTTCACAACTAAACGCCATGATGCATGATCCATTAACAACATGACTGTTCCACGTGGATATAATTAAATTGTTCTTTGCAGTAAATCACATATGTAACAATTACATTCTTATAAACCTCTTACAGGTAATTCTTACAAACTCACTATGGCAATTAACCACATATTAAAACACAAAAGTCTGTCAGTTCAAAATCTTATATCCATATCTTTATTTTAATATCAAAAATGGACATTCTCCTTTGCTATAAACCATTCCAGAGTATCATGATGTATGTTAAAAGATGATCTAAAATCTACACCTGGAATCCCACCTATGAAGTCATAGGTGAAACACTTTATTAAATATGGAGGAAAGAAGTAAAAGTTTGGCAATACAACTGAAGGATTGTTGGAGGTAGCGTAGGAAAAATGATTTTTTTTTACAAGAGTAGAAGTTGGGGTGACTAGCAGGGTGTCCATGCAATTAGTGCTTGTGTCTCAATAATTTGGATGAAAGAGTCAAATGAAATGTTTTTAAGTTTACTGATGACAAAAAAACCACGTGAAAATGTGAGTAGTGAGGAGGGAATGAAAACTTTTCAAGGCAATTTTGACAAGTTCATCGAGTGGGAAAATATATGGCAAATGCAAGGCAACATGGATACATGATAACAAGCATGGGGCTGGATGAACACAGCAGGTCAAGCAGCATCACAGGAGC
>JAHRHZ010000019.1:26026043-26205622 GCA_024137785.1 Ginglymostoma cirratum | reverse complement strand
CGTCAAGTTTTCCTGCTCCTGTGATGCTGCTTGACCTGCTGTGTTCATCCAGCCCCATGCTTGTTATATTGGATTCTCCAGCATCTGCAGTACCTTTTATTTCTGCAACATGGATACATGTTAAGTTGTCCACTTTGGGAGTATAAACAGAATAGCAGGATACTTTTTAAATGGTGACAGATTGGGAAATGTTGATGTACAAAAGGACTCATGTGTCCTCGTATACTAGTTACTGGAAGTAAGCATGCAATGCAGTAAGTGGTTAAGAAGTGGTTTATTGGCTTTCACTACAAAAGGGTTAGAGGACAGGAGCAAAGATGTCTTGTTGCAGCTGTACAGAGCTTTGTTGAGATCACACCTGGCGTATTGCATGCACTTGTTTTCTTGCATAACAAAATATATCCTTGCTGCAGTAAAGGTTCACCAAACTGGTTCCTAGGGTGGCATGCTTGTTGCACAATGAGAGAATGAGTCAACTAGGCCTGTACTGACTGGAGTTTAGAAGAGAAAGCGGAGATCTCATTGAAATGTCTGCAACTTTGTAAGGGCTGGACAGACTAGATGCAGGAATTATGTTCCCTCTAGTATCAGGACTCTGAGTAGGCTATTTAGGACAGACAGCATGGTGGCTCAGTGCTTAGCACTGCTAGCTCACAGTTCTTCTGAGTGCCCTGGTTTCCTCCCATCGTCCAAAACTGTGCAGATTAGGTGGGTTGGCTATGCTAAATTGCGCATTCGGTGCAGACTGAGTGGCTTAGTCATGGGAAATGCAGGGTTGTAGGGTAGTGGGGATGCAGGTCTGGATGAGATTCTCTTTGGAGGGTTGGTGTGGTCTCAATGGGCCAAATGGCCTGCTTTCACACTGTAGGGCTCCTATGATTTTGTGGAATTCTTTTTTGAGTTCCACTGTTGCTGACAATCCTTAGGACTCAAAATTGAGTTTGACTATTTTGGAGCATGAACACCTCACTTCATGTTTGTGACTCACCCTCTGACCCCCAGATCCTCTTCTGTGTGTGTTGTTCCCAGCACAGCCAACCCATTTTTGACTTCACAATTCCCATTAGCACCCACTCAGCATTTACCTTTCTCCCAACTTATCATCAGCAATCCCCTTGTCTATTTCTTGTTACTCTCTCTCTCTCTGTCTCTGCACACAAACTCCACCTCTCCATATATTTGACTTACTCTTTGCAATGCTTCCCCCTCCACACACACAACCCCACCATTGTCAGCACAAATATCACCATTTCCCAGCTGCTTTCAGTTATCAGGAAGGCCCACTGGACTGAATATTAACTCTGTTTTTATCACTCCACAGATGCCAGACCTGTTTCTGTTTTCATTTCAGATCTCCAGCATTCACAGCTCTTTGTTTTATTATAATGGTGTTGGCCAAATCATTGTATGTACTTAAGTAACAAAAATGTAGATTTCAGGACACCAAAGAGTAAAGATATGGAGAGAGAGTGGGACCATGGAGAAAAATGGAACATAGGAACAGAAGAAGACCATTCAGCCCCTCGAACCCGTTCCACCATTTAATGGGATGGTGGGCTGATCTGTGATCTAAGTCCGTTTACCTGCATTTAGCCCATATCCCTCAATACCTTTGCTTAACAAATAAAAAACTCAGATTTAAAGACAGAGGATCATTCTGAATGTTGGGACAGATTTGACGGGTCGAATGGTTTACTCCTGCTCCAATTTTCAATGTTTCAATTTCTTTTTCACTCTTGAAGTCTCATTAATATATATACTGGAGTTCGTTGATCAGTTTATTTGTCAAAAAATCGTTTAGGTTCAAAGAAATCAATTCTTCATGACGCGGTGCAATTTTATCTAAAGGCGCGCTGTTTCACTTTCAGTGAAGAAAAATGTTGAGCCTCTGCCGTCTGTACGTCACAATTAACCAACAGAATCGGCAAGCATAGTAACCACAAATGTTCTCTTCTGGCTTATTCTGTTCGCCTGCCGCCATGCACAATGTTATCTGCAAAATATCTATATTACGTTTGGATCATTATTGTTCACTCGGTAGAAATGCCATCTGTACCAACGTAGACACGCCATGCCACCTGACTTCGCCATATATCAGTAACTACATGGGATCTTGCCTCCTAGTCATATCTGTAGCGCAACAACAATTGTATGAGAAATGTATCCATGCCTTTTTGGAAAGCTTGTGAAAAGACATGGACGCAATTCAGGCATAAGATCAAAATGCGTGCATTTATTGCATCTGTATTTTCAAGCTAGTTGGTAAAACAGACTGTCTTAGAACTTGTAAAAGATCACCAATATTTTTAAGTTTGATACAAGAAATTAGATTTTTGAGTTTCTAATCATACAAGTAACGTGATATCGGACGAGAGACACAGCAGTACTGGATTTTCATCGAATTTATCGACTTTTTTACTAACCCAAGGTCGCGCCCAGAATTGTTTGGACTCCAATTTTTAGGTTTTAGGCACGATAAATACTCCAAAATAAATGAAATGTCGACCAAGTCAGGCTAGGGTGCTGTTGTTTTAATGCAGTTGTTGTCGTGGTTTAGACAAAGAACTACGGAGGCGCTTAATGTAACGCTGACATGAGGTCGTATATAGCAAAGACTTCCAATGTCTTGGCCTGTGTTAGTAAGGTAGTAAATCAAATTACTGAATGTTCTCCATGTCCAGTAATGAACTGGTATTTTCAGTAATCATATCCAACCGCACCCCCCCCCCCCCCCGGGTCTTACCTGGGCTGCACTGCATCGGATACATGGTGCATTGATGCAAGAGGTCAATCAGCTCTACATTGACGGATCTATCTCGTCTGTAAAAGTAGACCACATCGGTGCCTGAAGGAGTAACGGCGCATTGTTAAAACGATAGTTACGGGAGTATCTTTCTCAACTCAAAAGTGAGTAGAATGTCTTCTGGTTAGTTAGGGCGAATTAACTATACTATTAAGCCTCTTCTAACTTCCTCATAGTATTATCGCAGTCAGGGATATCTAGGGAGAGTCAAAACCGAAAACAAGAATTCTTGTCTGACCAGTATGGCATATTTTAATGTTGCTTGTTTCTTGTTAAAAGATCATGCAATTTCGAAATATTGTTGCGATTGTGCAGTTTTGTACTCAAACAGTTTTTATATCTTGAACCACGTGATTTCGCTAATTGCGATTTCCCAACGTTGCATTTGATTTCTCTATTGATATGATTCATGCGTCTTTCATATTTCTATTAATTATTAGCTTATTTCATTACATTGAAGCATAATCAGTATCGGTTTATTGACCAGAAGAAAAATAAGCACCCATTCCCGATTTTTTTTGGATTTAAATATCACTCCTTATTTTACGGGCACATTGCTATTAAACATTTACACGACACCCTTAAGACCCTTCCCTCCCGACATCCCCCCCCCCACCACAACCCCCTTACCCAAATTTAGCAAGGAACGCTACACGTTGCCATCTGCTGGCACTGCAGTAGTCTCACACCCCTAAAGGCGAGAAAGACTGAACCTTACGCTGTGACATGTTGATCCATGGCAACACGTTGTTTGTCATCGTTTGTCATATTCTTCTTCGCTTAATGAGCAACAGAAGAATATTTATTGATTAATATTTATATTTATTTATTACTGTTTATTGAGTATGCAAATAATTTTCAGTAAAATAATTAGTCAGGGTTTCACAATTGGTTTCACGCTAGCGATAACTTTTTTGTTTAAAATGTGGCTAATTTAAAATAGGGATAACGAAACAATTCCTTTCATTGTTCCTGTGGATAATCAACGAAAAATAAACATTAAAATCTACATAAAAATACGAGTAAAAATACGATCATGACAGAAATGAAGCTCAGAGGAAATCTAGTGAGAAAAACTTCATTATTTTGGTCATAGCTTTTTTGAGTTAGAGAGACCCAAAATGGCTTTTGTGTGAAGCGATCCAAATGAAAAGACATTGATTAATTCTCTGTCTTCAGACTGAACTAATGGCCCTTCTCTGTGCTGAAGCGTAATGGAAATGACCATATAACCAGTGGAAATGTACTGTACGTTTTTGGCTGCAAGTTCATTCCCAAAAGGAGTCCGACCACTTTAAAAATACCCCAGGTACACACTTGGCAGGTTAGTAATCTTTCATGTCCGTGAATACAGTAGTGC
This sequence comes from Ginglymostoma cirratum, assembly GCA_024137785.1. Lineage (NCBI taxonomy): Eukaryota > Metazoa > Chordata > Chondrichthyes > Orectolobiformes > Ginglymostomatidae > Ginglymostoma > Ginglymostoma cirratum. The sequence continues at coordinate 26,201,459 of JAHRHZ010000019.1, read as the reverse complement.
GCTTCCTGTCCTGAACCAGCAGTAACTTCATAGTGCCATGGTAATTGAGTCTGAAATGTCTTAGAATCTAGGCTGAAAGCCAATATATCTCCCTGGAAGTCTCCAACATTTGTTGTCGTCGCATTGCCACAAGCCAGTGAGGCGCGTTATTACAGAGAGCTTGAGGACCTCAAGCATACACATCCAACGAGCAAAAGTGACGAAGTGATCAGCAGAAGATAATAGTTCTCATGCCAAAGGTTAAACGTTCTTTCCGAATATTATTGAGTTGACTATAACCTGAAAGAAAATCAGAAAAAAAATCGTATTCATATGTCGTATTCAATGGTATCTGAAAGCATTTAATCGACTTAGGTAGAATTACATGGAAGCAGGGCATTAGACCCAATCAGGGAACGCCAACAAGTTCGCTGGAATTCTAGTCCTTCCTAATCTAACCATCAACATAACTCGATGTTTCCTATTCCCTCATAATCTTATGTAGGCCACCCCCGTTCTTTTGTTAATAAAAGCAGAAAGAACTGCGGACGCTGGAAATTAGAGACCAAATTGAGGGTTACTGGACCCAAAACGTTAACTCCGATTTCCCTCCACAGACGTTGGCAGACGTGCTGAACTTTTCTAGTAATTTCTGATTTTGCCCCTTCCTTTTGTGCACCTACACTACTTCCTTCACCAACTCCCTGTGACAACCGGTTTTAAGTTCTCATCACTCTCTGAAAATGAAGTTGTCTTCCAAATACATATAATTGATTTATCGATGACTATTGCGTATTGATGATGTTTAGATATGCTGTTTTCCACAAATGCACTTTCTGGGTCTATTCAAGGGGCCTTTTGGTGAGGTGGCAGTGTCCCTACTCTGTGCCGGAAGGCCTAGGTTTAAGTCACATTGTGTCATATCTAGACAGTTTATTTATTCAGTGCCTATTCAGACGTTTAAATAAACATGTTAGGTCATATTCGCCTCCCCCTCTCTCCCTATTTATTTCAGAACCCTCTTCCCCTCCCCCACTTCTGATGAAGGGTCTAGGCCCGAAACTTCAAGCTTTCCTGCTCCTGTGATGCTGCTTGGCCTGCTGTGTTCATCCAGCTTCACACCTTGTTATCTCAGATTCTCCAGCATCTGCAGTACCTATTATCTCAGGTCATCTCTCCTTCTGTTTTCAAGTGTAGAGATCTAGCCCGTGTTGACAGGCATAACCACTTTTCTGGTACCAGCCTTATCAATCTTTCTGGCACCTTTTCCAGTGCCTCAATGTCCCTTTCTTATATGGAGACCAGAATTGCACATGTTAATCCAAATATGTTGGGATTAGTAAATGCAAATTGTTGTTGTCGAATTTTCTGTGAAATATTTCTATTTTCTTTCCCTGTTTTAACATGTTTACAGATGATTGTTGCCCAATCTCCTACTGTTGCTTTGCACAATAGTGCAAATTAGTGGAAGGGTTTCATAGGATAACAAACAGTTCTGCAGACCAAAACCTCAACCTTAGTTAATATGGGAGGACAAAGCAGGCACCCACATCCAGAAAAGAAGAACATTTCCCTGGGTTTCAAAGCAGAATTCAGGAGCAGAGTTCTGATCTCTGATCAACCCTTTTGTTTGAATAGAGAAAGAAGACTGCAGATGCTGGAATCCAAGGTAGACAAACAGGAGGCTGGAAGAACACAGCAGGCCAGGCAGCATCAGGAGGAAAGGAGAAGAGAAACACTACCTTCTCCTTTCCTCCAGATGCTGCCTGGTTTGCTATGTTCTTCCAGCCTCCTGTTCATCTCCATTGTTTGGAGTAGGGCTTGAATCCATTATTTTCTGATTGGGAGTCAGAAGCTCTATTAATTCTTCATAAATGGTCAAATAAACAGACTATGGAAACTATTGTGCACTATCCTTCACCCAATTGAAAAAGATGTTTTAATATTGCACGCAAATTTAGAATATAAGTATAAATGTAGTGTCAAAAACTAGTGGGACTTTGAAGGCTTGACTCAGCTTGCCCCAGTCAATAATCTTCAGTTATCATTGTCAGCAACCAAAATACACTTCCCTAAGAGGTACAAACTGCTTCTAAATAGTGTCAGAAATGTACTGAGACACCTTCCCCCCCACCCAAACCCTAAGGCTTTCAATATATTGAAATGTACACTGGGGACCAATTGGGAACCATGGTTATGTTTTGGAGCTGTGCTATGAGTGGCATCAACTCTGTGCCTGAAGAAAATATTAAACTAATTTCTAACACATATTGTTTCTAAATTTGGAGAGGTGATAAAAGGGTGGGAATATTAGCATTTCTTTCCATATGAGCCACCTATTCTTAACTTAATCTTTGGCTTGTTGCCATTTGGTTCAGTTTACAGGGGGGGGCTGTGGTGCTTGTACCAGACCATAGAAACATTTAGAACAATCTAATTTCACTGGCCTGCTCTATAGCGTTGCCTTGGATATTCTTCTGGTCTAAAAGGTTATCCACTTTCCTTTTGAAAGGTTCATACTAACACTTTTTCCTAATTATTTTCATTTCATAGACAAGGGTAAAGTAATAGAAATCAAATTTTGGACTTTCAAGTGGTCTTTGATAAGATACCACATAGTCAGCTGAAAAAAAAATTGCCAGAGTATCTGAAGTGAGGGAACAAATAGTTGAACAGATAGCAAATTGGCTAAAACATAGAAAACAGATAATAGGGATAAAAGGTAGTTATTCAGATTGAAGGAAAATAGGAAACAATTTTCCACAAGGATCAATGGCAGAGCTACTGCTATTCATAATTTTATCTAATGGTAAACACTTAGGAAAAATTAATTCGGTTTCAAATTTTGTAGATGATTCCAGACTTGGAGTACGGCTAACCCTAATGAAAAATACATACAAAATGCAAGAACATTGAAAAATTTGCAGATTTGGAACTTAATTGGCGGATGAGCTTTAACTTTGATAAATGTGAGGTGATGCATTTTGGACATAGAAGTAGAAGCAACAGGTGCTTCTTAAACAATTTAAAAAGAAAATCTGAATGGTATATAACAGGAAAGAAATCTAGGGATTCAGAAGGATAAATTGTGTAAAGCAGCATCCTGAGTGAGCAAAATAGTTTCAATGCCAAACCAAGCATGAGGATATAATTCTGGAGCAGAGAACTCAAAATCAGAGAAATTGCATTAAACTTGCAAACCTGCTCATGCTCCACTTGAAATATTATGCACCATTGCTATTAAAAGGACATCAGTACATAGGGGGAAAGTGCATTAATTATTTACCAATATGATACAAGATAGATCTCTAGAAAGTATTGAAGAGTTTGGGGCATTTGTAGAAAGAGATCACTTATAGGTGATGATGGAGGTATTCGAAATTATGAATTGGTTGGACAGGAGAGAATGTTTTAGTTCTAGGAAAATCCAAAACAAAAAACTAAACAACCTAAACTAGCTATAAATATGCAATCATTATTAATGAAATTAATTGGGAAATTATTCTCCAGTCTCCAGTTCATTGGATGTTTGAACTTCTGATGGGCAATTTCCCAATTCTCCAAGATCCTGCAAAGCAGTCTCCGTCACTGAGTTAGGGTCAGAAACTTCACACTTTTTTTAATTACTTAACTTGGTAGTTACCCAGGAAATGTTGAACAGAAATATCCTAGTGTAACTCGTGGGAACCTATTCAATTAACTCCACCCAAAACTCACACTGACATTCCCTGACTCCCCACTCCACTCCTAACTGACCTGCCCCCCACTCAGTTAGTCCCCCAGTACCCTGATTTCTAAGTCATCCAGCCCAATCTGAGCTAACAACACTTTTGACTTGAACCAATAGCTGCTGGTCCAACCTGACTACCCTGCACCACTCAACTACCCTCCTGATTTAACCTACTAACTCCCATCAGACAGCCAAACCACTCTATGATCCAACCTGATTAGACCCAGATTTGACAACCCCACCTGACCCAACCCGGCTAACCCCTACCTACCTACTCACTCATGCACCTAGTCACCTAATCCACCTACCATCCTATCTACCTGTCTTCCTACCCACCTGTCAGCCTACCATCCCAAGCATTTTTCACTCTACTAACCTTCCATCCTAACCACCCTACTCACTTACTACTTAACCCACCTACCACACCACTCACTTACCCACTTGCCTCACCCCCACATCCCCTCGATCACTCTCCATTTTGCATCCACTCACCCATTTACCATTCACCAACAGCGCTTACTATCTTACTGCAGCAAATGCTGTTAAGCAGAGATGTGCTTTGTTTTCCCCTTGATGCTTTGCTTCTATGATGGAGCATTTCATGAGATTGTACACCCAATATTCTGAAGCAGCCCAGAATGGAAGACCCAGCCAGAAGTGTGGAGCAGGATCGGGGCACAGAAAAGGTGGAGCAGACCAACAATCTGGCAGCTGTTTCAAGGCGTACCAGATCAAGGAGAAATTTCTTTACTCAGAGATTAGTTAGAACATGAAACTTACCAGCACAGGAAGTGGTTGTGGCAAATAACTTGGATACTTTCAGAAATAAACTAGATGAGTACAAGAGAGAAAAGGACTGGAAAGATATGCTGAATACCTAAGATGGGGCAAATGGAATGGGATGAGAGACATTTGGAAACTAAACACCAGAAAAGTCACATTGATTCAATTGACGTATTTCTGTCATGCATGTTTGTTATACTGGTTTTCCAAATTCTTTGTTAGTCTCAAAAAATTAAATCAATTCCATCTTTCTTCATCCTCAGTTCTGCCTATTTTTAAATTATTCTTGCCATTGTTCTAAAATTCTGTCTCATTGAAATCTTACAGCCTCAGAGGTATAATCTATTCTTATATATCTTACAGCCTTCAACAACTTGAAAATGCTTGTCAGGTCTCCCTTAACCATTTCAGTGATATAAACCCTAATATCTCCAATTTTACTTAATTATGGTATCTCCATAGCCGTAGTGACTACCTCTTCAATAGATGTACCTTTCAATTCTTGGCATATCCCGCTTGTAATTGGGTCACTAAAACTATTCAGGATAGAGATGTTCATGCATTTTCTTACGCTGGTGGAGTGAAAACAGCGCTGAGGCATTTCCTAATTTGTTTATTTTATGTTGCTGAATTTTAGAACCAATATTTTCATAAATAAAATGGTCCACTCAGAGTTTGAGCCAAAACAAATTTTATTGGTGATCAGAAACAACATTTACAGGTTTGTGCAAAAACATCAATTGGAAATTTGTTAAAATAAATCTGGGAAAGACATCAGAAGGAAGAACTACTAGCAATATAGAAGATAATTTGTCTAAAATCCTATATTATTGTGCTATGCTGAGTAGAGTGCTTGTGAACAAAATAATAAAAAGAATAATAGAAAAGCTGTCCCTCTAATTATATCAAAAGTTCTATGCAGCCAATGGACTACAGTACTTTAGCTGTATAATTAATTCTGTAATGTGAGATATTCAGCAGGCAATTTGCACGAAGCAAAGTTTCTCAAACAGCAATGTGATAATTAACAGCTAATCTGTTTATGCAAAGTGCTTGGATACCAAAGTACAGCTAAATTAGAACATCTCTCCCAAGCCGCTTCCTGCTCACTGCCCTGTCCAACCCCGACTCCCACGCACATGGACAAAAAGAATGAGGCCTGAGAATAGACAACAGACTACAGAAAACCATTAAAAAGATGGTCTTCATTTGGAGAAAGAGGTGTAACAATGATTGTTGGTTAAAAGCAGAGCAATTAAAAATCGGATTTTTTTTCTCTGTTGTGAACTAATCTCAGATTGTATTAAGATTGAAGCTGTTTTATGACCCGTGTATGTGCAGAAATATTAATACATTTCTGATACAAAGGTATGTTTAAGATATAAGGATGTTACCGGGACTGGAGGGATTGAGTTATAAGGAGAGGGTGGATAAGCTGGGGCATTTTTCACTGGAGCGCAGGAGGTTTATAAAACCATGAGGGGCATATTAAGGTGAACAGTAAAGGTCTTTTCCCTAGATGGCATCATTTTAAGGTGAGAGGAGAAAGCTTTAAAAGGGACCCGAAGGGCAACTTTTTCACACAGAGGGTAGTTCATATATGGAACGAACTGCCAGAGGAAGTGGTAGCTACAGGTATAGTTACAACATTTAAAAGACATTTGGACATGTATATGAATAGGAAATGTTTAAAGAGATATGGGCCAAAAGCAGGCAAATGGGACTAACTTAGTTTCAGAAACTTGGTCGCATGGATGCGTTGGACTGAAGTGTCTGTTTCCATGCTGTATGACCCTATATAAATCAAAGGATCAAGAGACAGGGTGGGCCAGTATGTTAACACATTGTTTTCCTAACATAGGCTTTGAGTACAATCAGCACTATATAAAGTCTGCTGTCTCGGTCACTTTCCCTCAACCCTGTAAAAATTACCCATTCCCAATTATAATTAAAACATATAAGATTCTGAAGGAACTTGACCAGTTAGAATCTAGAACATGGGTCACAAAAAAAATTCTGGATTGTTGGAATTTTCATTGCCAAGGAGTTTTGGATATCCTATGGTCAAATACATTTGAACCTGAGATAGACAGATGTTTGGAACCTAAAAATAATTCGGGGACATGAGAAGCAGTTAAGATGGTGATGTTCTGGCAGACTAGAAACCATAATTGTATTGAACGTTGAAACAAGTTTGAGGGGACACTGTTATTTTGTATGTTCTTGTGTTCACAGGTAATAAACCTGCATCTTAATTTAGTACAAGCATTATTAACCATTATCAAACAAGGTGCCATAACATAAAATTATTCATGTATTGGCAGTCACTAAGGGCAAAAGTCACAAGAATGGCTGATGTAGTAAATAGCAATAGTATGCTAGCAAAATACAAGTAGCACTTTAAGATTGGGCCAAATACGATTGTAGGTGATACATAACAGCCTTTGCTGTATATTTCCTAGAAATACCTGATGCTAACTATTGACAGCTGAGATTCAAGAAGTGTTCCCTTCGCCAGAGTTATTCATCTTTATCTTCAAGAGCACAAAATAATTAACAAAATTACATTGAATTTTAAATCCTTATGACAATTTTCATATGCTGCCACTACCTTACCATACCCATGTTTCTGTAACGTCCTTCATCCTGACATCACTTTTGCTCTAGCCCTTGATTCTCTTTGCTGCACCACTAATGGGTGAACTTTCAGCCTCTCAGTCTATTCTCTGGAATTCTCATCTAAAATGCCTTCATCCCTTTGTTTTTGCCACAACATTTGAAAACCTTCTGAAATCTATTTTTTTAATTGTGTGTGTGTGTGTTCCCAGTTGGAAAAGTAGGCCAAAAGTGCTCAATGGTTAAAAACGCTTTCACAGGTAAACAGAAGTGATTTCACACTTTTTTGTAACCATCATTTAAAGTAAAAGTCAAATAACTCCTCCAATATTTTGTTTGCTAGACTGATTATCTTTTATCATATCCGTGCAGAAAAACAAGTTTACAGAGATCATTATCAAATCCCTTGTCGCCGGAAGTAATATCATGATGTTGCTGCTTTCAAAAGTGCATAAGGAAACAATAAATGTCAATGCAGTTTTCTTCCTTAATTTAGGAGGCTTCATTAAAAACATGTGTTTAACTTATGTTTAAACACAAAATGTGTTAATGTGTGTGTCTTGGGGGTGCATACCCCAATGATATGAAAAGCATGATCATGCAGAGCTCCAAAGGTTTCAAGTAATTAGAACTAGCAGGAAGCAGCTAGAGCATCAATGTATGGCAACAAAGCTGTTAAAGCCTTTTTTTTGTCAACAAGTGATGATAGCAGGAGGCTGCCCGCTGCTGACTAAAATGGAAAGGAAGCAAGAAATATCAATATATGATGTTTCTCATTAAGACATTTTGTTAACAAATCAAGGTTTGCTTTTGGCAGAACAACTGGGGAGTTTATTTGTGTGTTAATAGCTAACTGCCATAAAATGAATGAATTAAATTAGGATATGTTAAAAGGCAATCAGCTTACAGACTTCTTTTTCAGCAGGTAGCTTCTTGATATTATTACCTGACAAGGAAACGCAATTCATATGTCACTCCAATTTCACCCCTTCTGTTGAAATGATGTTTAACACAGCTCAGTGAGGTAATTACACAAAAGGACCAAAGAATTGTTAAATATATATCGACATAAATATATCATAATTGATTGTTTCTATTGAGGTTCTACAGGGCTGAGAGCTCAATTCCTAGCTGTTGAAGTTATGTACATAGATCAATGATTTAGACTTAAATGTAACACGTATGATTAATAATTTTCTGGATAATACAAAACTTGGCCATTTTAATAGCACAAGATATCAATGGACTGGTCTGCTGGGCAGAAAAGTAGCAACTAGAATTCAATTCGGAGATGAGTGAGGGAATACAATTTGGGGAGCATAAACAGATAAGGAATGCACATTGAAATTTTAGGAAACATAAAACGGTAAAGAACCTAAAGTACATGTCCATAGAGTTCTGAAAGTAGCAGGATAGGTGGATGAGGTGGTTCACAAGGCCTTCGGGTTTCTTCGCTTAATTTGTTGAGGGACAGAACATAAATGGAGGATCAGTTAGCTCAGCTGGTTAAATGGCTAGCATCCAGGTCAGACTAATCCCATCAACATGGGGCTCATAGCCATTTCAGCTGAGTTAGACCTGCTTCCTTGCCCCGCTCCATATTAAAAGTAAACATGACGCATATCTATAGTTTTGTGAATAATTTGTGGGGGCAGAGAACGACAAAAGAATTTCATACCTCTGTAAGGTTATCTTAGAATGGTATAAAACACGGTATGTTAAAGTACAGACATCTGCTTACTGGAATCCATGAAAGGATGTGATCATGCTATAAAAGGATAAGAAGAGATTTGAAAGTATCTTGCCAGGAAAGGAGAAGTTAGCAATGTGGAAGGCTTAAATGGCATTTCTTTGGGAACAGCAGAATCTGAGGAGGGACTTAACAAGGGGTTGATTTTACTTACTGAGTATGTTTTCACTTGGTGGAGTGGATAAATCAGGTAGATGCTGGGCCCTGAGCTGACCCCCATGGTACAGAAAAAGTGCCAAATTGGCACCCACATATTGAAATAAATAATTAAGCTCAAATTCCCCCCACTCAATGTCTCTGACTTACCTGAATACTGATCTCATTGAAGCCTTCTTCCTGTTTGCAGGCCAGCAGTGTGCACTCACAGGCTGTTGACGCTTCTGGGATTGTAGCTCCAGAAAGTGTGACACCCCACTATTCTGCAATAACTTAGCCTGTGCAGGTAGGTTATAGTCGCAAGGCAGGCTTCTTACTTGTCTGATGATTGGCCACTAACCTTCCTCTGAAGTGGGTGGCAGTGAGCAGTTCTCTCCTTTCCTACTTCCATTAAATTCTGTGCTAGATGTGAGGGATTTATAAAAAGGGGATAGAAAGAATCTATTTCCTCAGCAGAAACATTAAAAAAACACCGAGGGTTTTAAAATAATTGGAAGAGAATTAGGGTAGAGCTGAGGGGATTATTTTTGAGGAGGGTGGGTTCTGGAACTCACTGCCTCAAAAAGTCGCTGAGACAAAAACCTGCATTGCTTTTAAAAAGTACTTTGATACATGCTTCGGGTACCCTAACCTACAAAGTGATGGACCAAAAACTGGAAAGTGGAAAAAGGCTGAACTGCTGTGTCTCAGCTGGAATAGAGATAACAGGCTCACTAACATCCTCCTGAGCCACAGATTTCTATGACTCTAAGATCTCTCTAGTTTCCTTATGATCCTTTCTGAACAGAACACAAAAATACTCCACATCATAGACAGTACAACTTTATAATTAGTCAACACAGCTGTTCTCAAAAATTCAGCATTCATTTTTTTCTTTTCTTCCAAGTGACTGTACCATAAGTAATGAAGCAAAGCACTTAGCAAACTTATTCCAAGATTGGCAGAAGTGTTTGTGTAACAAACAACTCTTCCACTATCCTTTCAAAAAGTGGTTCATGGAAGGCAAAGAACACTGATACTAATTACATCTAATAGGGCAGAAAATATCTATGTTCCCATCACCTATTATAAATGTGATGTTTTCGTTACAATGAAATCATTGCTTGTGTATAGGGACAAGTGTGGAATAATCAATCCAGATTCTTTATGTGACAATTTTATTACCTTTACAACATTGCAGATGACTGAGATTCCATCATAGCTGAGATTTTGTCTGTGATCCGGGAGAAGAAGGCATAACTGCAAATCAGGAAGATATGCCAACTTGACATGCTGTGATGGAGGGATCTCAGCTTTGATCTTATCCTGCAGGTTTGGGGAAATTACTACTTGAATGGATGACAGCAAAGAATGAATGGAGGTTTTCAAATGTGAGGAAGGCAGTATAGTGCAGGTGGCCCTGCACTAGTCAAAAAGAAAGCAATAGAGGAAGCAAATAGATACTATTCTCTATAGCTGCAATCTTCAATCTTAAAGGATGTGTTACCTGCCCATGATTAATGATAACGTATCATGAAACTTGGAGTGGGAAGAGAAGGATCAAATTGTTATGGATATTGGAATAACTAATGTTTTCAGTAGAATTACAAGATTCTGCTGAGAGAGCTTGAGAAAATAAGATAGCAATTAATAAGCAGAGCCTGGATTAAACTTTGAATTACTAACAAAGTCATTCACAAATTGGTGAAATCTCTAACAGATCAGAAAGTTTAACACCATAGCTCAAAGAGTGATGTGGGCTTAGAAGAAACTTTCTTGGGGTGCAGACATCAATACTTGGAAAAGTCACAGCTCTTTCATGGGGATAGGCACCAGTTAAACTGGGCTATGATCTGTGTGCTAGTGGAATGAACAACTAGAGCTGTGAATAGTACTCCAAACTAAAAATGGAGAGAAGATTCATGTGAGTGAAAATTTATAAATCCAAAGATAAAAGGCAAGGTCAAAGATGAGTGTACTGATTTGAGTGAACATATGTAGATTATGACAGGAATGAATAAAGAGTATGACAGTAAAAGTACATTAGTGAATATGAGGAAATGGGAAAAAGCTAAAAAAAGGTACTGCATTTAAATGCACAAATATTTGTAAAAGGTAAATGAATTAATGGCACAAATCAAGATAAATGGGCTTAATCTATTAACCACTATAGAAGTATGGTGACAAATTGATAAAATACACAAGTGCATTGGCACTTTGAAAACACAGACAAGGTTGAAAAGGCTAGGCAGGAGTGTGGAGTGTGGGAATTGCCCTGATAATAAAGATGTCATAAAGACAGCAGGGAGGCAAGGTTTTAACAGAAAGAGCAAGAAGCAAAATCAGTTCGGTGGAGGTAAAAAGTATTCAGAGCTTGAAGATATTGGTAGAAGTAGATTTTAGAGCTATAAAGTAACTATAAAGTTTGATAGATTAGAAATAAGAAACGTTTGTAACAAAGGTGACAGTAATCATGGAAGATTTTAATAGTCACATAGACTGCATAACTCAAATTGCCAAAAATAGTTTGAAGAATCCAAGCACAAGACTGTGAAACTAACCAGTGAGTAGACTGTTTTAGATCATATGACCGGTCAGTAGACAGGACTAATAAGTAATCTTTTAGTAAGGGATCCTTTGGGGAGGAATAATCACAATACAATATAATTTCACTTTGAGTTTGGAAATAATGTGGTCTGATGTGCACCATGAGTCTGAAACCAATGCCTCAGTCTTGAATAAATCCAATTACTTAAAGGTGAAAAAGAAGTTGACTAAGATAAAGTGGAAAATTAAATGAAAAGGTATGAAAGTAGATAAACATTGGAAAACATTTTGAGGAAAATATCATGAATCTCAATGAGTATACATTTTGTTGAGAAGTAAGAACTATAAACAAAAAGTTACCTATTCGTTACTAATTGAATTGATTAAGGATTGAATTGACCTAAGGGGCAACTTTTTCATGCACAGGGTGGCATGTGTATGGAATGAGCTGCCAGAGGAAGTGGTGGAAGCTGGTGCAATTACACCATTTAAAAGGCATCTGGATGGGTATATCAACAGGAAGGGTTCAGAGGAATGTGGTCCAAATGCTGACCAGTGGGACTAGATTAATTTAGGATATCTGGTTGGCATGGACGTGTTGGACTGAAGGTTCTGTTTCCACGCTGTACATCTCTATGACTCTATATCGCGTCACTTGAGAGCTAGAGAGCCTAATTCATTTCCTTCTCACATCCCTCTTGGCATATTCAACAAACAACTCGGAGTCCAGCTTCAATATTTATAATTCCGAGTTTGGCGTTGATGCTGCTGCGTGAGTGATAAATATGGTAGTTGTATGACCTCGTCTTCTCCGCTATTCCTACCTCGTATCTGTAATGTTCCCCTGCTCTTCCACTATTGGAAAATGCTAAAATATCAATCAACTCTAACTTGTTGATAGGGCCCTACAGTAACATGGTGCGATTATATTACCAAAATGGCCAGTAACATTATACCATGCGAATGTGGGTTTATAAAACAACTACAGTAGTGTAAACCAGCACTGGTCGTTTAGGCAAACAGCATGTCATTACCTTTGTTATCCAATATTGTGTCCGTCAACACATTAGGAAGTAGATTGTTCTTTTCGAACAATTTAACGTCTGTTCAGTACCCGACGGTTTTTTGCATCCTAGATATAGCCGACGGCAGCCGCTAAACTATTAAAGTACATTTCCAATGTCGAGTCAAATGAAGGGAAAAGATGTAGATGTTGTCATTCGATTGTGTAAGGGAGCTGTTGCTGTCTGGTCTCTGGTGAATTGCTACACTGGGCTGATGGCCATGCAATGTGAATAAATTTCTGAGGACGAGAGCAGTTCTGAGGACGAACAACGTTACCTTAACGGACTGCTGGGGTGTTGAAGCAAGGCTGCGCAAGATTGCACACGAATATTTAGTTGTGTCCCAGAGCTACAGCTCTCTGTTAAATATTTGGCGTGGCACCGTGACGATTTGCGATTGACAAGTGTCGCTCATTAAAGGTAAACATTTGAATAATGTTCTCCCTACAGACTCAGCAGGTCAGGAGCAATTCGGGGGATGAAGATCATAAATTTCCTAGCAAACTGTAAGGGAGTTGCAACAGTCAGGAGGCTAAACTTGGAACATAATGATTTAACTAAGGTAGCCCTTGTCAGAATTTTAAAAGTATCTAAAATTACTCATTGGCTACGGTAAACTTTGCAAACTTGAACTTACACATAACAACAACTGGGATTTAGAGTGTACATCTACATTGCGAGCGTATTGTTAGATTGTGAATTCCGTGTGCTCTATATTTGAATGTTTATGTTGATTGTATGATTTCTATGAAATCAACTCTGCTCTCTTCCAAATGACCGAATGTGGAATATGTGCACTTCTGCCACTATCACTTACATGGAACAAATACCATTTTTAAAAATGACCAACTAGTTATCCACATTTTATTTCTGATTGGTACGTCGTTCGTGCTGTTGCTGTTGCTGTAACAGAGGATAGCACATACAAAAAACAGAAATTGCTGGAAAAGCTCAGCAGGTCTGGCAGCATCTGTAGAGAGAAATCATAACTAATATTTCGGGTCTGGTGGCCCTTCCTCACAACTAGGGGATAGAATTTAATGGTTGGGGAAGACAAAGTTTAACAAGTTCTTCAACCTGATCGATAGGTAGAGCAAAACAACAAGTTAGCAAAACAAAAAGGAGCAAAAACAGGGTGTACTGGAGAAACTCAACAGTTAATATTTTACGTCCAGTGAACCTTAGAACTGAAAGTAGCGGGGAAAGGGGGATATTGATTCTGTAAGTAGAGTGCATGGATATGGAGGGCAAAGAGAGAGAAAAAAAGGCAAACAAAGAGAAAACTGGTGATAAGCCTAGGGAGACATTAATGCTGGGTCGGGTGCTAATGAGAAATACGAACATTTGAAAATGGGTTTGCTGAGCAGGGGAATCTCATATAATACAGGGAATGAGGGGTGGGGGACAGTAACCACCGTGGAGGAGCGTGTTCATGTTCTGAAACTGTTAAACTCAATGTTGAGCCCAGAAGACTATAAGATACGAAGGCAGAATATCAAGTCTTGATTCTCCAGCTTGTACTGAACATCACTGGAGTTTTGCAGCGGGCCCGAGACAGAATTTGTCGGCATGAGAACGTGGTGCGGTGTTGCAGTGGTGGGCAACTGGAAACTTGGGGTCATTCTTACTGACTAAGTGTAGGTGTTCGGAAAAATGGTTACCCGTTCTGTGATTGGTCTCTCCAATGTATAGGACACCAAGTTGTGAGCAGTGAATATAGCAGACTAGATTGAATGAGGTGCAGCTAGTCACTGAATCACTTGGAAGGTCAGTCAGGAACCTTGGATAGTGAGGAGGCAGGAGGTTAAGGGGAGTGTTGCACCTTCTGTAATTGCATGGAAAGGTGTCATGGGTGTGTGGGAGGTGTTGGGAGTGGAGGAGGAATAGTGGACCAGGCTGTTCAGGAGGGAATGGTCCCTGTAGAATGCTGACAAGGGAGGGGGAGGGGAATATGTATCTGGAAATGACAGAAATGGTGCTTATGATCCTTTGGACGCAAAGGCTGATGGGGTGGACAGTGAGGACCAGGGGAACTGTATTGTTTAAGGGGAGAGAACAGGTGAGTCAAAACTGCAGGAAATGGATCAGAGGTGGCTGAAGGCCCTGTCAACCACAGAGGCAGGAATCTTCCGTGAGGAAAAAGGTGGACATTTGTGACCACCTACACCCACACCCACCACTTGTCATCTCCCCCCACCCCCGTCCCAGCCCTCCCATGGAAGGTGGAATCATCAGAACAGTTAGGACAGAGATATAGAAACTGGGAAAATGGAATGGAGTCTTTGCAGAAGCAAGGTGTGAAATGCATTGTCAAAGTTAACTGTGGGAGTTGGTGAGTTTGTAGTGAGTAAAATGGATAAAAAAGAGGGCAGTTTCATGAGGATAGGTAACATCTACTATCTTGCAGGATTTCATAGAACTACTCAACATATACTAATATATCCCATTTACACAGACATACATGAGCAAATGCTATTTCATACACATTTATACACTATTCTTCTTATTACCACATGACAATATATAACTCATGCATATACATGAAGAACTAGTCATAGAGTCATAGACTCCTAGAATCATATAGCATGGAAACAGATTCTTTGGTCCAATTCATCTGCGCTGACCAGACATCCCAATCTGACCAAGTCCCATTTGCCAGCATTTGGCCCATATCCCTCTAAACCCTTCTTATTCATTTATCCCTCCAGATGCCTTTTAAATGTTGTACCTGTCTCCACCATTTCCTTTGGCAGCTTGTTCCGTACACACACCACCCTCTGTGTAAAAGGGTTACCCCTCAGGTCCTTTTTAAACTTTTCCCTTCTCACCTTAAAAATATGCTTCCTAGTTTTGGACTCCCCCACCCTAGGGAAGAAAAAACCTTGGTTATTCACCTCATCCATGCTCATCATGATTTTATAAACCTCTACAAGGTCACCCTTCAGCTTAAACCCTCCAAAACTGGCAACATCCTTGTAAATGTTGTCTGCACCCTCTCAAGTTTAACAACATCCTTCCTATAGAAGACCACCACACAAATGCCAGGCAATGTCAATCTCCGATAAGAGATGATTTAATCACTGCCCCTTGACAATCAATGGTGCTGCTATCACTGGATCCCTCTCTATTAACATTTTTGAGGTTATCACGGACCAGAAACTCAACATTACTTGCTACATAGTTACAGCATCTACAAAAGTGGGACAGTGGCTAGGAATACTGTGGCAAAAAACTCACCTCCTGACTCCCCAAAGTCTGTCCATCATCTAGAAGGCACAAGCCAGGAGAGTGATGAATAGATGCAGCTCCAGTGACACTGAAGAAGCTTGACACCATCCAAGACAAAGCAGCCCACTTGATTGACACCTCACCCACAAGCATCCACCTCCTCCCCACTCCCGCCAACAAACACGGTCACTAGTAGCTGTGTGTATTATGTACAAGATGTACTGCAAAAATTTAATAAAGGTCCTGAGACAGCATCTTCCAAACCCGCAACCCTTTCCATCTCGAAGGTCAGGGCAGCAGATACCTGGGAACACAACCGCCTGCAAATTCTCCTTTGAGCCAATCATCTTCCTGACTTAGAAATATATTGCTATTCCTTCACTGTCACTGGGTCAAAACCCTGGATTTCCCTCCCCAAGGACATTTTGTGTCAACCTACAGCATGTGGACTGCAGCTGCTGAATAAAGCACCATCACCACCAGTTGTCAAGTGCCACGAGGAATGGGCAATAAATACTGGCCAATAAGCAACATACGTGTCCCATGAGTGAATTAAAAATAAATACCTCCCCCTATTTATTGCAGAGCTCCCTTCCCCCTCCCCTATTTCTGAAGAAGGGTCCTGACCCGAAGCATCAACTTTGTTGCTCCTCTGATGCTGCCTAGCCTGCTGTGCTCCTCCAGCTCCACACTGGAAATTCTTATTACCACTTAAAAATAAGTCATCTTTCTCTAATGAAACAGCAGCCTGATAGTCTGGTAAGTCTATGGCTATTTTACTTCAACAGTAAGTACAATTCAAACCTTAATTAATTGTCAGTGAAATTGAATATAAACAGTGCTATATAACGACTTGATCAGATGGGCCAATGGACTGAGAAGTGGCAGATGGAGTCTAATTTAGATAAATATAAGGTGTTTCATTTTGGTAAGGCAATTAAGGTCAGGATTTATACAGTTATTGGCAGGGCCCTGGGGAGTCATATAATTACATATAATAGAAACAGACCCTTCGGTCCAACTCGTCCATGCTGATCAGCTTTCCCAAACTAATTTAGTCCCATTTGCCTGCATTTGGCCAATATTCCTCTAGGTTTGCAAGATATTTGTACTTCTGCAGTGCTGACCTCTTTCACATTTTAAGTGTTCCACCATTGGCTTTTCTGCCTTCAGATGCTGAGGCCCTAATGTCTGGAATTCCTTCCCAAAGGAATTGCCAAAAGTTATTTCCTTTTCCTGCAATATTCCTCTTTAACATCTCATCAAATATTTTGTCATCTGCCCTACTATGTCCTAATTTAGTTTAGCGATAATTTTTGTTCTATAACCCACCTGAGAAGAAACTTGAGATATTTTACAGAAAAGTGCTATACACATGCACATTTCTGTTGTTAACTATGTCACCAGCATTTGCAATTTCAATAAAAGTTCAAATAGCTGCTTCCAGTCTCTGAATTTAAAGGATGAAATGGGTAGGAATTTAAGGTATAATTTATCTTTTGAAGACTAACCTACTGTAGGTCTGGGACACAGATGGGCCTCAACCTCTTGGAATTGGCAATGGTCTTCTGGACGTATTTGTATTGCCCACATTCGAAATGTCTCTGCATCTGCTCTCCCACCTCCCCATTCCAACCATTTTTTGTTATAAGGACAGAAAGCTAGCTGGGATAGACTATCACAGCTGTAACTGAAACCACTCAGTGTGCAGCCAGCACTCTCAAGTTTGAGACACCAGAAGTCATCATCCACAAACATCTAAAGAGCTCCAGTAGAAGAAAGCACAGTATTTCAAATCTGATACTTGTGATACTTGTGATATTGCTATGATTTCCTGAGCAGTTTAGGTGTATGAACATAAGAACAGAAATAAGTCATTCAAGCCATTAACTCATTTTCAGTATTTTGTGGTGGTCTTGCATCTTAACTCAATTCAAATACTATGATAACCCTACCTATAAACAAAAAAATGCTATCTGAGTCCTGAATATTTGAATTATCCTAGAAAGCACTTTTTTTTTAGCATGAATCCAGATTTTTACAATCTTTTGTATGGAAAATGCTTCCTGATTAAATCCATAACTGGCTCAGCTCTAATTTTGAGATTCATGTCTTTTTGTTGAGTTTCCTCGCCAAAGAAAAATGTTCTGTCTCTACGTAACTAAGATAAGGAAATTACAAAAATGAATGAACTTTTTTTTAAAAGAAGTAATATTCACAGAAGGAATTGGGACAAACTGCTGTAGGTTGGGGTACATTTTAAAAGTGGGAGAAGACTGAGGAAACCAATTATTTGTGGTCAACATGTTGGTAGGTGGTTGAAACTCAAGGTTCGCAAGACTCTTTGAACCCATAACTTTAATTCTGAAGGTTCTGAAGGAACCATCTTAAATGATTGTGAATCTTTTCACATCTTTTAGAATAGCCAAGAATCAAATCATATCGCAGGGAATTGGAAAATAGTAAATGTGACCCCAATTTCGATCAGTGATGAACCATTAGATTATATACTTCCAACTGCTTGAAAAATGATTCAAGGAATCATGAATGGTAATATAAGAGGCCTGAGCTAAGCCTAGACAGCCCAAATGGCTGTGGGAGTGCAAAATCATGCTTAAATAATTTGCTGGATTTCTTTGAGGACATTGTGGTCATATAAACATTTTCAATATGGAAACTTCAGTCCTGACTTGTGTCACAGAATGGGATTGATGACAGATTGGCTGCACAGTAATGTCAGATCAGATACTGACATGCCTGTGTTTACCATGAGCGGAATAACACAGCAGGTTAAAGACTTTGATGTAAAAGTGACTTGCTTCTTCAGTTACAATATTAGTCTCTTGTGGGCAAATGATGTCGATGAAGTGTTGAGTGGCAAAACATTCAATGAGATTTTGCTTGATAACTGATAGGCCCTCAATATTAAGTTGTAAGATTTGGAGATGCTGCCCTATTGCATATAACGCAAGATTTGCTTAGTGTTGAAGGTGGTAATTCTGTGGTGGCTGAAATTCTGCAGGGGATTCTTTTGGAATCCTTACATATTTTCTCTGAATTTCCTGCTGATAGGATCATTTGCTTCCACAGAACCCCTAGGTACTGACTAGGATTGTGTACATGAACGCTGACAGCCATTGTTCCCCATAACTCCAGTGAAAATGGAGAATGTAATTGCATTGGACATTAGGGAGGGCTTTGACGCTGTCTCACATAATCAGGTCCCAAAAAAGCAGACACAGATGAAAATATATTAAATTGGATTGGCAAAGATTTATTTATAATAGGTAGTGGAATATATGGGGAATTCTGCAGTTAGCGACTCATCTCTTGACGCCCATAACTTGTCGACCTATTTACAAAGCAGAAGGCAGAATTATGATGGAATAGTTCTCACTTCCCTGGATGGGTGCAGCTCCAATAAGACTCAAGAAACTTAACAAAGCAATCTACATGACTGGCAATTCATACTCCAACCTTAACACCACTAACACATGGCACAGCAGAGTATATCATCTACAATGTGCACTGCAAAAACTCAGCTAGGCTCCTTCAACTATACCTTCCAAATCCTTGACATCTACTCTCACAAGAACTGCAGATATATAAGAATACCACAACCTGCAAGTTCCCGTCCAAACCACAAACCATTCTGACCAGGCACCCACTCCCTCATGCCACTAGAGGTATACCCACACTGTGGACTGTAGTGAATCAAGGTGATTTCTCACTCGCAGCTTCTCAATGACAATTAGAGATGAGCAGTGCATGCTGGCATAGTTAGTTACAGGGCCCATATCCTGTAAAATAAATTTTAACATGTAACAAAATATGGACAGATAGTTGTTTCTCAGCCAGTTACCAGATGCATGCTGCAATGATCAGTTGGAGTTATGATAGTTTCTAGTGTCAGAAATGATCTACCTGAACAAATTTGCTGAAAGTACAAGTTGGGAGGAGGGTCAAATGAAAATCAATACGCATACATTCAGAAGAACTTTACCAAGCCTGATTAGTGGATGGAAAGATTGAAGAGTCAGCTTAATGCAAGGAAATATCAGGTTATGAGATGTAACAGAGGGAAGATTGAGAAATCTTTTTTGTTTCAGTGGACAGCTCATTAAAACTATTACCGGTAGGTTCCTATACAACTAAAAAATGAAAGCTAGAAACTGGTAAAATACATAGCAGGGGATTGACATATAGATTCAGAATGTTCATTTTAAAGCTGTTGGCCTAGTGAGATCACATCTGGAATGCTGCATATAGTTTTGATCTTCCTATTTCAGAAAGATTGTTCAGTTTTTTTGGATGTGGTACAGAGGGACCTACACAGTTGATCTCAAAACATCAGGGAATTATGCATAAGAAAGATTGATCACTGTTTTTCTTCTCTTTCTTGAAATAAGAATATTTAAAGGAAAGGTAGCAGATGTGTTTAAAATTGGAAGGTACAGACAAATTGGATCTACATCTTCGTACGCAAAACTTAAATGCTGGCAGTTGTGCAAGCACATGTTTAGGACATTGCAGGGAATGAGGACATGCTGGAGGACCTTTTTTTACACAGTAGAACAAACTGCCAACATGGTTGGTGGATCAGGAAACTGTGATCTATTTCAAAACTGTCACACTTCGATGAACTGACAGTATGTTATTATCATATTATTTCTGCCTGATAGAACTGGGACTACACCTCACACATGTGCAAACATCAAACATGTTCCCCTAAACACCTACTGCTTGAAATAGTATATGTTCTATGCGTTCTATCATATTCTCTAAAGCATACATTTTCACTTCTTACACCCATTTTTTCTCATGCAGACACATTTCTTTCCGTCTCTCCCTCCGTCATCCTCACACACAGCTCTCTCTCATATATATATATTCTTTCTCATACACAAACACACGCATTAATCTCTCAGACACATACTTATTCTGTCTCATGCACACACTTGGGCGAATGTATTTTATTTTCTCTCGTGCGCGCACACAGCCTTAAGGCAAAATCATATTTTGAGTCCAGACAGTGATTTCATTGCGAAGGTATGACAAATATATAACAGCAATTGAACAGAATGAAAGACTTGTTCTTCTAATAAAGAAAGCGGAGACTAGTCGAAAACAACAGGCAAAGGAACTACTATTGAAACTCGCCATGAGCATAAGGAATATCATATGAACAGCATCTAGCGAGTTTTTTTTTAAGCTTTTAACAGATTAACAAACCAGATGTAAAAGGTTTATTCTGTAACATCACAGTCCATTCATTTCCGGAGTCTGCTCTGTGACATGTTTGACACTTTTCACCTGCTAAAGTTCTTTCAGCCGTAACCTTAAACTGCTGCTGGCAACTCTTTAAAATACTTTTGGATATTTTAACAGAACAGACCACGGTGAGCGACGAGAATCACCAGTAATTGATAAAACTCTTTGACTGCTAATAGTAGAGTGTAGAGCTGGATGAACACAGCAGGCCAAGCAGAATCAGGGGAGCAAGAAGGCTAACGTTTCAGGCGGGTCTAGGCCCGAAACGTCAGCCTTCCTGCTCCTCTGATG
Source organism: Ginglymostoma cirratum (assembly GCA_024137785.1). Lineage (NCBI taxonomy): Eukaryota > Metazoa > Chordata > Chondrichthyes > Orectolobiformes > Ginglymostomatidae > Ginglymostoma > Ginglymostoma cirratum. Next base: position 26,180,065 of record JAHRHZ010000019.1, on the reverse strand, counting down.
CTGCTTGGCCTGCTGTGTTCATCCAGCTCTGCGCCTTGTTATCTCAGATTATCCAGCATCTGCAGTTCCTACTATCTCTGACTGCTAATAGTGTCGGAAATCAAAGTGCCAATGATCTCCACATATGTCACTATTTGTCGAGAACGCGAACCAAACGTGCAGATGTTCTGTGTTCAGTACATGGTGCTCAAGTATGATTCTGAAGAAACTTAATTCTCCACTACACACTCATTCCACCGAAGAGCTGTTTATTCAGGAACAATGGTGCCTTTTTTGTTCTTGGTCGCTCGTCGGAAGAGTCGCATTCTCTGGTCGGGTTAGGATTTGCCACTTCCAAAGGGTTTTCACTAAATATTGCAGCAGACGCTCCTGAAAGTGATACCAGAAGTCTTTTCAGCCCCGTGCCGCCTGATACCGTGTACTTTCTCTTCAAAATGTTTTCCAAGCTCACGCACACCTGCGTGTTTTCCCCAGAAACTTTAAACCTCAAATCAAAAACGTTTTTATTTTGACCAAAGTGATGATTTTAAAAGGGGTCTACAAAGGCAGCCTTTATGAAGTTGGGACTAAAGTGTGCATTAAAGTGGAAGAAGCGGGACTCTTAATATTTTGGATCACTTTGAGCTTCTTTGTTTACATCGATGTGGCTGACTGAAGTTTTGTGGAGCCTTTTGTCTGGAATTTGCACTTTCGAGTGCCCACCGTCAAGGCGTTTTGAAGCTCTCCTTTTCCCAGAAAGATCAGGTCACGTCTCGAGTCACGCTTGGGAAAGGCCGTCACTTCTACTGTAACACTACTTCGGGCGAGAACAAAGAATTTTGCCTGTTCCCCCGAGGGGTGAGGGAGGAACTTTCATTTGTATCAATTCAAGCTAAACAGGTAGAACGAGCTATGTAAGTGCTGCCTGATCTCCAGGAATTCAGCTGGTTCAGTGGCAAATATCCATTACAGAAAACTCTTGTAACTCTAGCCCTCCGCATTGTACACCCGCCTGAAAGTGGACAAAGGAGAAGCAGCTTTTGGGGTTGCTCTGAAAGGCGCCCGTGGGAAAAGGTGTCACAAACGAGGAGGAGCAGCACAATCGGCTCCATTGTGAGCAATCGAGACGATTGTTTGTGCCCCAGATACGCCTCTGCTGTCGACATTTTGAACTTAAAAGTAGAAATCATACCGTGCTATCATCCTGAAACTAGGAAATCGTGCGTCCTTATCTGGAAACCAATGTAGTGAGCCGCCTGAGTGAATGTAGCGAAAGGCATGGCTTTAACCTGTGGATCGTGAACAACTTCAGTTAAAGTTTGGGGTGGAATGTGCCGTTACATGTCACAACATTCTGAAAGCTAAAATTCTGGTTTCCAGCATCCGCAGTTTTTTTTTATTCTGATAGCTACGAGACATTCAGATGCAAAACACTTTCTTTTGAGATCTGTACGCTGTTTACAGAAAATTAGCTATTTCCAGAAAGCCGTTGTCGCAATTTTTGCTGGGGATAAAGACAACCGAGCGCGCGTTAAAAGCTGAAAAGGAAAAGTTGACGGCGGAATTGAACGTGTTAGAGAACAGTGAAGCAATTCGCCTTGACTGGGAATCTCAAGATAAATTGCAGTGAATTCATCATTTTCATTTGTTGATCGTTTTGTTGGCAAACATTTAAAGTATGCTTAATAGAATTCTGGTATGAAGTTTTTATTCGGTTGTCACTGGTTTGTGTATGTATCGCTGTTGTACTCCCCCCCCCACCCCCCGCCTCCGCCACATCTGTGCCCCCACCCACTCCATGTCCCCATATACTCTGCGAGAACAGACGTGATTCCAGTATAAAAAAGCTTCGCTGCGGTGTTCACTGGAATAAATCCCACGTAACCTTGGACGTGTCTAAATTGGGGATGAGATTTGATATATAAATGTAGTTATGTGCCAGCGTAATTAGTGTCACCTTTGTGAAGAGCTCCAAGTGCCAGTTAAAACATTACCTTTAGAATTTAGGTAAACGTCAAAACGGTATGCATTCAAGTCCTTCTTGGAAATTGTCTGGAACTAATACTGGTTTTCATATTGTTGTCAAGGTAGAGAGACGGAAAACAAACAGCAGTCTTTTAGGACAACCGAACCGCTCGAAGGGCTTTAGCGCCGATGAAGTACGTTAGGAGTGTAGTGGTGGTGGGTGGGCGATATGGGATAGTGGAGGTGACAGCCAACTTGTATACAGCAAGCTCCCACAAACAGCAAGGTGATAATGACTCGAACATCTGTTTTGGTGATGTTTATTGAACGATAAATTTGGTTATGACGTCTGGGATAACTCCAGGGCCTGTAATGGAATTGTGTCATAGGATCCTTAATGTTCAGACCTCTTGGTTAAACTTCCTAACTGGCAGACAGTTTGTCCAATGAACATATCTAACGACTAAGTATTAGAAGCAGAAATAAGCCATTCAGCTCCTTGACCCCGGTCCTCCATTCAATAAACTCACGGCTGATCTGATTGTAACTTTAACTTCCCTATCCTGCCTAGCCCTTTACCCTCTGACCAGACCGCGGGCCCCCCCTCCCCTCACGTAAGTCAAAAACGTACTTCCTATTTCCTTGAAAATATTTAATGGTCCCGCCTCCACCGTTCTCCATTCTTTCCGGAAGAGAGTTCCGAATATTGAAGAACAACTCGGAAAGAAAACAAAATCCTCAAATCTTTCTTAATGGAAGATCCCTTATGCTTAAACTGTTTCCTCCAGTTCTCGTCTCTCCCACAAGGGGAAACATCTCTTCAGCTTCGACCCTGTCAAATTTCCTCAGGGTAGTTTCTAATAGAACACCTCTCATTTGTCTAAACTCTAATGAATACAGGCCTAACCTGTCCAATTCTTCTCTAATGGATAACATCCTCAGCCCGGAGTCGGTGGAGTGAATCTTCTCTAAAATTCTTCCAACACAATTATGTCTTTTTTTTAAATAAGGAGACCAAAACTGTAGTGAAAACAACAAATGCTGGAAATCACGGTACAGACAGCGTCCATTGAGACAGAGCAAGACCGTGGTCCAGATATGATCTCAGCCCATACAACAGCAGCAAACCTTGCTTTTTTTTTTAATATTCCAGTACCCTTGCAGTGAATAGTAACATTCAATGTACCACTTTTTGTAGCTGCAAACTAACGTTTTGGAATTAGTGTACCAGGCCACCCAGATCCCTTTGTGCTTCACAGTTCTGTGATCTCTTTCCATTTAAACAGTACATTTTAAAAAAAGCTTGCTGCTAAAGTGAACAAGTTCACTTTTTTCTGCATTATACTCCATCTGCCGCTTTGCGACTCATTCACTTAACCTATCCACATGCTCTTGATATTTTTTCGGAACTTCGTGATATTCTTCTTGCCGCATGCTCCTTGCTGCACTGGAGTACCAGCTTTGATTTTTGGATTCAAATCCTGGAGTGGTACTTGAACTCAGGACCTTGTGGCTCAGAAACAATAGAGGTCCCATCACAAAGTAAGACTACCATAGATTTGTAAAACTAAAACTAGATATAGGGTTCGAGATAGAATCATTGATGATTATTTGTGGAATCTGTGCACATCTGAAAGACAGGACATGTCTATGGCACAGTGGCTAGTACTTCCTCTGAGGCAGAAGCGCGAGGAATGAGTCCCATCCCAGGACTTGGAGCCCAGGGAAGGTGGCCAATCAAAAGTCAGAACAGCCATATATGACAGACATAAGCACAACCCTCCACCTGGTTCAGATTGCATACATGCGAAAAGTGCATGTTGGTATGGCACCTGAGCTCCGTGAGTGAATTCTGATACACGTGCAAAAGAAATGATATGCTTAGAAATAACCTGACTGACCATGATGGCGGATTTTACTTCTCGATCCTTCGTGCCATATCCCCGCGTTGAAGACCGCTCGATTGTAACACCAAAGTACATATGGAAACAACTTTTAACGTTGTCAAATTAAGAGCGGGTGGAATTGTTTAGCTTTAATCTCATTGGGACCTCGATGGTCTTTAAATGAGAAAACATTTCATTGTGCGAGGGTTAAAATTGTGCTTGGCCTGCTGTGATCATCTAGCTCCACACCTTGTTATCTCATTGTGCGAGGGTGTTGTTTTTCATTAGTGGCTGGGGTTCTGGAAAGTTATCTGGCTTTAGAAATCAGGAACACGCCTGGCGGCACCATTCATACACATATTTATTACCTTTTCGCATCATAAGAATTAACAGTTTTGTACGGTGTCTTTCTATTCCGGCCATATTTTAAAATAGCTGCTCCGGAACATATTCACACTCTAATTTTTACTTGTTGCATTATTAATAAATCATAATAGAAAGACAGCATTGTATTTCGATCATTGGCCCCAGATTAATCAGCATTTATTCTCACACTTTTTCTCGCAAACCCCTGGTGTGGACCGTCTCAAAGCTGCACTGCAAAATCAGTCACACGTTTCAGTTTATATTTATCTTTTCCAGTGTATAATGAAACTGCTGTGATTTAATGTTGGTTGTCTTCAAAACAGCAACTCGTAGAAAAAAATCGCCGCTGTATTGCCAATCTCCAGTCGCCAAACACAACGGCAAAAGTTAACCCAATGTCGCTGTCCCAGAGAAATTTCAGCTGTGCCTTTAGTGTCCTTGACTGGATGCAGTTTTCATTGGGGTTGGGTCTGGAGGAGTCTCACAGCTCCTGGCTGGTATGGAGATAAACGGTGATTGTATTCGATATCACTTTTGGGTCCTCTCTCTGAAATGCTGTCAACTGGACAAACGAAATAGTGGCGGGTGCTTCGAAGCCACTATCCGGCAGGTAGCAAGATTTTCAGATCTCGGAATGAAGCCTTCCGCAAATACATAAACGGACATACATTTAAATGCCTTTTGATGTTTTATATGTGCATTGTGTGGCTTGGAGTGTTATTCTCTACTTCGTAAAATCGAAAACGCAGATTTCTTTTTAAGAAGCGGGTGGTCATGTATTTTGTACTTTACTGCATCATTAATTACTACAGGGAGCTGGGAGTTAGTCTAAACATACAACCAAAGCAGAAAACACAGCGTGTTTCTGAAAACGGGGCTGTTGGGCTGGTTGGGGTCTTTTGGCCAGATTCACTGATGGTACAGTCGACTTGCTTTTGTAAAGTAACTCACGTGTTGTATATGCTGCCTAGTTAATGGGACACCGCGTTCCTAATTTTCAATTGATGTTCTCAGAGCCGCTCAGTGGCAAATCCAACAATGTGATTCACCTTAATCCAAACAGAACATACTTTTCGGATGACACTTTACGTACCAGTGTGAACAGAAAAGATTCAGATCATCCCCTTATCTACTGCTTGTCTGGTTTGATCAGACATGTGTATATTCCACAGGCGGGACACTCATACTTGCTGCCGCTAGTGGCGTTCATCTAATTGCTTGCTGATGGAACATTCAAGCGACCAGACTTAACGCTAACAATACAGCAAACTATGAGGAAAAGTTGCGCCGGGGTTTTTCGCTTAAGATTGTGTTGTTAGTCATTACTTTCATTACACCAGAAGTAGTTGCTTGTTTTACAAGGACTTGAAGACTTGCAACAACCCACTGCTCGCCGATTCAAGCTATCCAGCTTCTGCAGGGTCACTTGATGTTTGAAGATAGAAGTATACTGTCCGCTGACACACGAAGCCCTTCTCAGGACAGCTCCCTTCACTTCACATTCCTCAACTTGTTTCCTTAAATTTCACGCTGCCTAGGACTATCGGTCGGTGTTACAAAAAGCGGCTTTTTTTTACTGATTTATTTCAACGTCTACACTACCCCTTTCGATGGGTGTTTTAGGATATGTGATTTGCCCCTTCTCCCGGTTTCCCAATGTTAAAATTTACACATTTTTTCAGAGGTTTCTGAAAATGTGATCTTGTACCCTACACAGCATCTGTAAGTGCTCAACATCCCAAAACAATTGCAATTCTGCATCAAACAAGCTCTGCCGACGACAACTCTTCAAAAAATCCTAAGGCAGCAAGTTTAAGGCATGTTTTCAACCGCTTGCTTTATAAAACTGTCTTCCTAGCTGGAAGGACATTTAAGTATGCAGCAAGTAACAAACTATTTCCAATTAATTATTTTTCAATACAAATTATTTCACACGATGATTAATTTGCTATATAGGCAGGTATGCTTAGTTCAATGATTATCAATATTGATAATCGCATGGCTCTGGTATATTCAAGATGACGATTGAGAGGTGGGACATAATGAGGTATCAGATGTATCTGTAAATCTATCAAAGAATTCCTAGAGTAGGGAGCAGGCCATTCGGCCCATCATGTCCACACAGTCCCTCCGAAGAGCATCGCGCCCAGACCCACCCTATCCCTGTAACCCTGCATTTCCCATAGCTAATCCACCTATCCCGCATACCCCTGAACAGAATAGGCAATTTAGCATGGCCAATCCACCTAACTTGCACACCTTTGGGCTGTGGGAGGAAACCGGAGCACTTGGCGGAAACCCACGCACACACGGGGAGAACATACAAACTCCACACACAAGGGTGGAATCGAACCTGGGTCCTTAGCGCTGTGAGCCAAGTGCTAACCGCTGAGTTACTCTGCCGCCGCAAAGGCACGTTTTTCCCTCCCGGAGATGTAGAAGGAGATGGAGAGATTCCTCGAATATATGGCTCCAGCTACTACCTAGGATCAAAAGTGGAAAGATATGCAATCTATATGCCCGCACGTTTTTCAGTTTGTAAATGTTGGTCTTCGCCTAACTGTACGGATAAAAATAAAACGGCAACAAGTTTGCAATTCAATGGAGCTGGCTGTGTTTATTAAAACTTTTTTGTAAAAAGGTCTGTGCGTATTTAGAGATAAAAGGTACTGCAGATGCTGTATTTAGAGTTGGGTTGTTTCCTCGTAGGAAACAGGATACATCAAATGTTTAAGTTGTCCGTACAGTGCGTTGCCCTTTCAATTTTTGAGGTAAAACAACCGCGTGTAGGCAAAAGGTCGAAAAATTGGGTGAATGTGATGGGAGTTAATTAAACTGTATCGGCAGGAGTATGTTGCACTAAAAGCTAACCCGTTAGTTCTTCCAAACTGTGATTTCATTAACCACATTCTGTTCTCACCTTCCGCTCTTGAAAACCTACCCTTTTTGACCAGGCCTTTGATCCCCTGTCCCGAAGTGTCATTAGGTTCAGTGACATTATTTGAACGAATTTATGTTCTTTCGGAAGTTCTATGTTTCAGACGCGAAAAAAGGAAGTTATTATTGGGACGACTGGTCAATTGGGTTAAACATTGAAGAAAAAGAGAAGGGTATATTTAACACGCAGAAGGCTCTACCCAGCTTTCGTACAGTTTTAGATCATGTCTGATTAATGAACAGAATAGATGATAGGATCCTTGGGTGGGGACAGGTTTTTCGGCCCAACAAGTCCACACCTACCCTCAGAGCATCCCACCCAGGCCCATCCCCCTAGAACCCCCCTAATCTACACATCCCTGAACACTATGTACAACTTAACACATCCAACCCACCGAGCCTGCACATCTTTGGGAGAGAACGTGCAAACTCCACAGACAGTCGCCCGAGAGTGGGATCAAACCCGGTTTCTTAGCACTCTGACGGAGCAGTGCTAACCACCGAGCCACTGTACTGCCCCAAAAGAAACAAGACTGAAGAGATCTTATTCTGCGTTTAGTAAGGGAGACAAGTCATGACAGAGGTTACAGAGGTGAGCTATTCAGGAAAGTATTTATCAATAAAAAGTCACAGAAAAATAAGCGACGATGTCTTAGGCCAGTCTGAACGAGGAGTCATTTCATCGAAGCTGTTCGAAGTTCCCAATGGAAAATAGATGCGTGACAATACAGTCAGCGAAAGTTAAACACGGCTGGTTTAGTTAAAGTGGATAATTGCGAATTGCGATTACCGTTTACAAGAATTGCAGAAGTTCCCTAGCAAATTCGAACTATAACACTGAGAAATAAAAGAATTGCCTTTTGATAAGAAATATACCGTAATGTAAAGCCTCAACAGATAGATCATAGCCTGGAGCTAATCAGGCCATTTTACACTTTTATTCGGGGACATTAGAAAACCAAACGCTTTCAAAATAAGCATACCCGACGCTGTCAGGAAAGGTGAATACAAACATTTACTCAAAGCAAGGGGCAATTATAAAAAAAGACACAATATGAGTCAACTAACTTTATTCGGGGCGGCACGGTGGCTCACAGCGCCAGGAGCCCAGGTTCGATTCCAGCCTCGGGTGACTGTGTGGAATTTACACATTCTCCCCGTGTCTGCGTGGGTTTCCTCCCACAGGCCAAAAAATTGCAGGTTAGGTGGATTGGCCGTGCTAAATTGCTCACAGTGTCTCGAGTGGGAAATGCAGGGATAGGACAGGGGATGGGTATGGGTGGCATGCTGTTCGGAGGGTCGGTGTGGACTCGATGGGACGAACAGCCTGCTTCCACACTGTAGGGATTCTATGATTCTATGAATCAAAATAAGACTTTTTTGTGCTAAGTCACCTCGGGAATCTGCACTAGAAAAATAATATTGAGAGCAAATTAAACTTCGTAGAAGTACAAAGTGCACTGAATATTACAATATATCCTCTAAACTTAAAAATACGCATAACACGCATTGCAAACACGTTCCAAAGAGCCAACAAATTAAAACGCTGCTTCTGATTGGTGGATTATCTTTATTTGAGGTTTTCAAAATTCTAATTTATATAATGTCCCGGCGCATAGACTGTAGGGATATTTCCAACGTTAAAGCATACATATCAATTTACTTACATTTCTACTGTAATGGAGAAATCACGAAATGGTTACAAAACAGAAATAAGTCACTCGACCCATTGTAATTGTGCTGGCTTTTTGTCGGAGCAAGTTCTCTGCCCTATGACGCTTAAATATCTTTTCTCTTCATATATTTATCCAATTCTCATCTGAAAGTCACTAGTAAATCCAACTCCCAACATTCTTAAAAAATGCACTGGATATCCCAACCAACGCATGTTCCTCATGCAGCCTCTCCAGTTTACTCTATCCAGACCCTCTCGTGATTCTCTATCTTCCAACCCTCTCAACCTTCTCTTTAATGACAATAGACTCGATTCTCCAAAACATTAACTTTGGATGTAACAACAGGAAATGCTCAGAAAGTTCAGCATCTGTGGAAAGGAAGGATTTCACATACGCCCAGCCATCAGGCTTTGAAGGTGGGGGAGTGGAGGCGAGGGCGGAATCCAGCAGGTGTCCTTCTCCCTACCCCCAACATGTTTTAGGCTGAGGTATTTAGGTGCAGCCTCCCAGTCTTGGGCCTATTGAGGCCCTTATTTAGGGTCTCATCCTTCCACGACGGTAACTGAAGTACATCGTCAATCCCTCTCCATTGATTTAAATTGAAATAATCTTTCCACTTTTGGTCCTAGGTAGTAGCTGGAGCCATATATTCGATTAATCTCTCCATTCCTTCTACATCCACAGGGGTAAAAAAAAATGTGTTTTTGAGGCCGCAGGGTGACTCAGTAGTGAGCACTGCTGCCTCACAGTGCCAGGGATCTGGGTTCGATCCCACCCTCGGGCGACTTGTTTGTGTGGAATTTGCGCGTTTTCCTGTGTCTGCGTGGGTTTCTTCCAGAGCTCCGGTTTCCTCCCACAGCCCGAAAATGTGCAGGTTAGGTCGATTGGCCATACTAAATTGCCTATAGTGTTTAAGGATCTGTCGACTAAACGTGTTGGCCATGGGAAATGCAGGTTTACAGGGAAAGGGTAGGGAGACGGGTCTGGGTGGGATGCTCTTCGGAGGGTCAATGTGGACTTGTTGGGCCGAAGGGCCTGTTTCCACACTGTAGGAATTCTATACATCATCAATCCCTCTCCATCGGTTTAAATAAGCTTCCTTTGAGATCTTGACTTTTTGTTACAGTGCCCCTTTAAGGAGTTGTCGCATCAAACATTGATTTTATTTGGTATGAGAAGTCTCATCTATCGATGTCACCCCCTCCCATATTTTATCTGACGGGGTCAGCTCCCGTATTTAATTTGATGAGTGCACTCCATCTCATGGGGGAAAGTTGGTAACGTGGACTGGTATCAGTCAAGTTTGAGGGGAGCTCTTTATTCAGCATACTTTGACCCATCGGACGCACTCCTACACAAGGTCATTCCCTCCCAACCCCACTGCCCTCTGACTCTCCCAGCAGCCTCTTGGACCCAACCGCCCTCACCTCTCTTGATGAAACCCTCGACCCTGACTTACCTGGGTTCTCCATGCGGCACTGCTGCCTGTAGTTCCAGCAGTGACCGCCAGCCCAGGTTGGCGCTGCTGGGACTACAGAGCTGCCGGCCATCCAATTGGCCGAAAGCTCTCAAAGACTGGAGTTCATCCCGAGGTAGGGGGCTGAAATCTCACCTTAGAGCGATCAAAGCTGCTCTCAACGTTAAATTGCTGTTGGCAGGACCCTACCTCCCATGTTTCAACTGGGGCAGGGACACAGACCGTGCTCTTCTAAAAACCCAGCACAGGAACTGAGTTTCTCTCCACAGACGCTGCCAGATCTGCTGAGTATTTCCACCGCTTTCAGTTTTGTTCAGACTTGCAGCGTCTGCAGTGTTTCGCTTGTGTAGACGCATAGCCGAGAGGTAGAGGATTTTCAGATATTTATTTTAATTGGATTTGGTATTTCCGGCGTTACCTTTCCTGGTGTAAGCTTTCCTTAAACACTGATAACGGTGATCAGTCAGAAATCAATCAGAAAATGATTTGAGGACATGGCAAGTACCGGCGATGCCGCGCGTTCGGAAACAAGATCCGGCTCTGAGTTCGGAACTCAGCTTTAAAGTGGACGAAAACCGCTTAAAGATATTTGTTTGGGCCTCACACAGGCCAGGAATTTATTCTGAACTGTACATGAACACCATTTTTTTTCCTTAACACAGCAACGGAGAAAAGGTTTTGGTTGTGCAACCCGCAAAATTAATTGCATATATTTAAACTGTAAGTATACTGAATGTCTATTGAATTACTAACTGGATGGAAGAAAAAAACAAAGACAGTCCCTGCTAACGATTTTGTAATCCGAGTAAACACATATGCATTGTAATCATGTTTTTCGATAACTTTGCGTTCAATGACAAAACTGCAAATCTACATTAACAAACAAGTTGCAATGTTTTAGACAATATTACACAAAATACAACGTTACACGGTATTAACTACAACATAACACGGTATAAACACAGTGCAGCGCATAAGTGGTGACTACTGCAGCCAGTTAACTAGAACCTGGGTAATTTACATAATACGTGGTTACTCACATCTATAAGGAAATATGACTTAATCACTTCATGCACTTAGACCATCTTTTTGCTTGTTCCAAGTCATTGCCGATTTATGTAATTTCCTCAGTAATGGTGTGACTTAATAGTATACACGAAACACAGGGAGGTCCTTTCTCCATGTCCGTCTCCTTTGGCGTCTTTGTCCTTGCTGCCGTTTTTATTAATTCTCCTCTCGCATCTTCTCACCTGAAATCAACACAACGGACACGAAAAAAGCAGCAGCTCCACCTGCTGTTTGGCAGAAAGATACCAAGATAAACAGCAGATTCCAGTACTTGGTTGGGCAAGTTCATTTTGTTCATTATTACTGACAGGCAAACGTTTAGCAAAAGACCAGTGCGGAATGAAAAAAAATGTTGTTTTTCACCCACCCACACATTAAGAAAGACATTCAGGAATCAGAAGCGTGACAACTTATCAGAAACTCCCAGAAGAATCAATAAACTATGTTTTTGCACAATTGTTTTTATACTGTGTGATATAACGTTTAAATGTGTTGTGGATATCGCACGTGTAGACAATACTTCAGTTATTCTCAGTATATGATAAGAAAAGCCTTTTGTTTCAAAATCTTGTATGTAATAGGCTTTAACTTTCACTAAAGTTTAAAGATGAGCACGTACGCCATGTCAGATGAAGCCTTTCCAGGCCTAGACACAAAGACGCTCCATGTTTGAGAAAATGATCATCGTTTTTCAATACATTTTGGGTAAGACTACGAGTTTTATTTTATAAACCTACATTTTCTGTTTAACTGGGGTAGTATGACTAGAATCTTTACCCTTGAGCATGCGTAAACTTTCAACACGCAGAGGAAACGTATTCATTCCCATCGTAAGAGGTCAAAGACATCAGAACTTACTGTTAGAGATAATAGGTACTGCGGATGCTGGAGAATCCGAGATAACAAGGTGTGGAGCTGGATGGACACAGCAGGCCAAGTAGCATCATAGAAGCCTGTCATTCTGTCTATGGCTGGACTAGCAGCAAATACTGGTTGAATACAAGTGTAGGCAGTTCAGACCAAAAATGGCAATGGAGTTTTCAATTTCCACTTTTAAACCTATCCACTGCATGACTCCAGCAAGGCCCCACTAAATGTTACCCTAGTCACAGCGAAGATGACTCGGAGATAGCAGGTCTTCGTTCGCTGTTCAAGGTGAGTTACTGCCCCCTATCCATTTTCCAACAGGTCCTGGAAATTCAGTACAATATTTACTGCAGCCTCTCTTGGTTAGCTCTGGAAAGGACATTTGCCTGAAAGTTAGAATACATGGTTAGGGGAGTGGAGTAGTTGTAATGTAAGAAAAAACTGATTAATGGTAAGAAAGCTAAGTGCGGAAGTATGTCGTGAGGAAGATGTAAAGTGAGTCCAGCAGGGTTTGGACAGGCATAATGAGTGGGCAAGAACAAGGCAGATTGAATATAATGTGGAAAATCTGATGTTATCTACTTTGTTAGGAGAATTAGATGTGCAGAGTATTTCTTAAACCATAAGAGTTTGGAAAGTGTAGCTTTAAGAGAGGACATACTTGTCCTGATCAATAAGTTATAGAGATAGGCCATTCAGCCCATCAAACCCACACCAACCCTCTGAAGAGCAGCCCACCCAGACCTGCCCCTCTACCCGATAACCTTGCATTTCCCATGGCTAAACCACCTAGCCTACACATCCCTGGACACTATAGGGAATTTAGCAGGCCAATCTACCTAACCTGCATGTGTTTATGGGAGGAAACTGGAGGAAACCTACATTGACGCAGAGACAATGTGCAAATGCCGCACAGGCAGTCACCTGAGGCTGGAATCAAATCTGGGTTCCTGGTATTGTGAGGCAGCAGTCTAACCGATGAGCCAGCGTGTCGCCCAAGTCACTGAAGGCTAAGATGCTGATTCAGCAAGCTATTTGGAAAGCTAATGGAATGAGTACAGAAGTAATGAATTCTTGCTTCAATTGTATAAGCACTTGGTTAGACTGCATCTGGAGTACCGTGTGCAGTTTTGGTCTCCTGCTCTCAGGAAAGACATTATTATCATGTCTTGATGGAGTGCAATGAAGGTTCACCAGACTTCTTCCTTTGATGATAGGACTGTTCTATGAAGAGAAAAGGGGCAAATTGGGTCTATCATCTCTAGTGTTTTGAAGAATGAGAGGTGATCTTATTGAAACTTACAAAGTACCTCAAGGGATAAGTAGAGTTTATGCAGGAAAGATGTTTCTTTTAGTTGGGAACCAGTCTAGAACGAGGGGCACAGTTCAAAAATAAGGGGGATGTTACTTAGGTTCAAAATGAGGAGAATTTAGTTTACTCAGAGGATTGTGAACCATACCATAGAAGGCTGTGGAAGTTCAGTCTTTGAGTATGTTTGAGATTGATAAATTTTTAATTACCAGTGGCATACAGGGTATGGGGATGAGGTGGATAAAAAGCATTGAAATAATATTAGATCAGCTAGTATTGAATGGTGGTTTCAATGTGCTGAATGATCTACTCTTGCTCTCATGTTTCCACACAACTAAATGAAACATTTTCAAATTAGTATGCCTTCTGTGGTATAACTAGTGAATCGCTGCAAGAAACCTCATGGTTTTCCTATGACTTAGATTAAATAACACATAAAGTAATGGTGATAACAAGCATGGGGCTGGATGAACACAGCAGGTCAAGCAGCATCATAGGAGCAGGAAAACTTAAAGTAATGGTATCCAGTTTGCTGATCACGCAAAGCTGTGTGGGATAGGAGAACACCGTTAACCTGTAAAATGGCATATACAGTTTAAGTGAGTGGCAGAAAGGTAGCTCTTCGTGGATAACATAGTTAAACGTGAGTTAATTCACTTTAGTAGCAAGAATAGAAAGACAGACTTTTTTTTAAAGAGATGAGAAATTATAGATGTTGCTTTTCAGTAGCATTTAGTGTCCTCTTCAAAGAAGCACAGACATTTGGCAGGAAGATACAGCAAGCAAATACTTCAGCAAGTAGCATGCTGAGGTTTATGGCACAAGAATAATGAAATGTTGGTGAGACCAGACCTGAAATACAGTGCACACTTTTGGTCTCTGTTCCAAAGGAAGGACTTACTTACCTTTGAAATATATAACATACGGGTTTGACAGGATAGATACTGAAAGATTGTTTCCCTTAACTGCAAAGTTTAGAACTGGGGACATAGTAACAGGGTAAGGAGTTGATCATTTAATACTTAGATGTGAAGGAAATTCTTCATTCAGAGACTTATGAATGTCTAGAATTCTCTGTCACAAAAGTCTGTGCAAGCTGAATAAAAACCGAAAGAACTGCAGATGCTGTAAATCAGGAACAAAAACAAAGTTGCTGGAAAAGCTCAGCAGGTCTGGCAGCATCTGTGAAGGAAAAATCAGAGTTAATGTCTTGGGTCCAGTGACCCTTCCTCAGAACTGATGGTGGCTGGGAAAACATCATTTTATATGCAGAAAAAAGGGGAGGGGGATGGGGTAGGGAGTAAACGATAGGATGGAGCCTAAAGGGTTGATGACGATCAGGCTGGGAGGGTGAATAGGTGTTAATGGGGACTATTAGTGACTAATTATAGGTAGTATGTAATGGCTGGCTATGTGGTAACAAGGCCTGGTGTGTGGGGTACGGTCTGGGCCATGGTCGAGTTTAGGCCCTAAAATTATTGAACTTGATATTGAGTTCAGAGGGCTGCAGGGTCCCCAAGTGGAAGATGAGGTGTTGTTCTTCCAGCTTGCGTTGAGCTTCGCTAGAACACTACAACAACCCAGAGACAGAGATGTTGGCCAGGGAACAGGGTGGTGCGTTAACGTGGCAGGCAATGGGTAGTTCAGCATCTTTTTTGTGAGCAGAACACAGATGTTCTGCGAAGCAGTCATCCACTTTACGCTTCGTTTCCCCAATGTAGAGGATACCACATTGTGAGCAGTGAATGCAATAGACTAGAGGGAGGAGGTAAATGGGCAGGTGTTGCACCTTCACCGGTTACAGGGAAGGTGCAGTAGGGCTGTGGGGAAGTGCTGGGGATGAAGGAAGAGTGGACCAGGGTGTCCTGGAGGGAACGGTCCCTGTGGAAGGCGGACAAAGGAGGGGAGGGGAATATGTGTCTGGTAGTGGCATCTTGCTGGAGGTGGTGGAAATGGCACCTGATGATCTTCTGGATGTGGATGCTGGTGGGATGGTAGGTAAGGACAAGGGGAACCCCATCACTGTTGAGGGAGGGAAGAGAAGGGGTGAGGGCGGAAGAGCAGGAGACGGGTCCGACCTTGTTGAGGGCCCTGTCTACAAAGGAGCTGGGGAATCCTTGGTTGAGGAAGAAGGTGGACATTTCGGAGGCTCCCTTGTCAAAGTTGGCCTCCTCTGAACATATGCAATTGAGATGGAGGAGCTAAGAGAATGGGATGGAGTCTTTACAGGAGTTGGGGTGTAAGAATGTATAGTCCAGGTAGCTGTGGGAGTCAATGGGTTTGTAGTGGATATTAGTGGCCAGTCTATCTCCAGAAATGGAAACAGAAATGCGCAAGCTCAGTTGTTGAATATGTTCAAGGCTTGGAATTTTGGCCTCTAGTGGAATAAAGGAATATGGGATCAAATGGAAAAGTGGAGGTCAGGGCAAAGATCAGTTCTGATATTTAATCTTGAAGCAGTCTCGGGAAATTGTATGGTTTACTCTTGTTCCTATGTTTTATGTTCTTATCCGGCTATTTGGTGGTCGTGCAATGAGACAGATCATTTGCCTCCCGATATGACTCCCTATTAGTCTGGCTGGGTTCCTGGGTTGAGGATCATTTTAATTTGTTTGTTATCTCACAACTATAATACCACTTGCTGGCTACAAGGTGCCAGGAAATCCAAAGCTGTTTGTAGTTAAACTACTGAATATTTTAAGTATACAGATGACAATATTTCAATAGTTGAATCCTACTTGAAAGTTTCTCTAAAAATGTTTATAAGTAGAGCTATAGCACCTTGATCCTTCAAACGATTACCAGAGGGATTACTTGTCCAAAATAAACAGGATTTGGAAGAAATATTTGGCATTGAATACAAGCACTTATCAACAAGGAATATCCAGGCGCAGTGGAAATTATTAGCGATGGAGCAATTCATGCCGTCTTCAATACCCCTGCACTGCAATTAAAGTTAAGGTAACAACCTACCTAAGGCAGCCAAAGTAAGAGGAGACAGTGGTACCTTGTAATGACAATAATCATTTACAGTTAAAATTATTTTTCACTACATTTAAGTGCTCCTAAATTTACCACTATCATGGGAGAAGAGGTTATGTACAACTTATCACCTCCTCTTCTTTCATCCCCAGCTGCACTTTCCCCCAATATCTAACATGAAAGGATACACTAAATCCTCACACAATAACTTGTTCCATAAGCACGATTGCTCTCTCCCATCCCAATGCTTCTTGCCAGCTATGTGAGATCACGCAACATGGCAACCAGATGAGGTCATACTGTTCATTTCCTTCTTCAAGGAGAAAAAATCTGATAATTTGGATCAGAGAACTGAAATAGATGTTGGCCTCCCTCAGTTTCTGGTTTCTAGTTACTTATGACGAGGATGCTGGCAAACCACTGTACAAGTCAAAAGTGGAGGTCTTAGAAGATGAAAATAAGAAGGCAAATGCCAAATATGTAATGTCCATACCATTCCTGCTCTCATACTCCATTATTTATAAGCTTTGCAAATAAATTCTCATCCTAATACATAAATAAACCAGCATGTAATTCATTCTGCAGATGATTCAATTGCAGTTGTCTTATCACAGATCATTTGAGCCAAGAAACAATGACAGAAGCTTGGAGCTGTTTTCTCCTTACTTTGGCACTTCTTCTTAGGTTATGAATATGACCTTTAGGTTCATATTCTCTATCCCCCACTATCATAATCTGTTTATTATTTCCCATTTTAATATCTTTCTCTTTGGCCTTAACTCCATTATTCGATTTACATTATCTTCCCAATTTTGATTCCTTGCTCCCACTGTTAAGTTTAAAATCCATTCTACTTCCAGCATTATGTTGGAAAGAATACTGGCCCGGCATGGTTCTAATGGTCACCATCCCACCATTACAGATCCCACTTTACTCAGTACTGGTGCTGGTGCCCCAGGAACTGGAACTCACTTCTCCCAATTCAGCCTTTGAACCACACATTCCTGTCTCTAATCTGACTTGCCCAATAGCAGTTTGTATGTGAATCAGAGAATAATGCAGAGAATATGAGCATGGAGGTTCTGTTTCTTGATTTGATTGACATGAAGAACCTCCTTCTTTATCCTGCCTAAGTTATTGGTATCTACATGGACCCTAATGACTGGATCCCTCTACTCCCACCCTGACACCCCAGTGCAAGTTCCTCCCCAGCCCGGAGCAGATGTTCTGAATCCTGGCACTGGCAAGAAACATAGCCATCTGAAATATTATTTATTGCTATGGTGTCAATCTTCCTCACTATACTGTTCCTACTACTTTTATATTCCTTCTTACTCCCCCTCTTAAATGACTTTGTGCTACATGGTGCAATGGATCAGTTGGCTTATTCACCCTGCAACCCTCCCTCCCATCCAAACAATCTGAAAGAATCTCAAACATGTTGAACAATTGCAAAGGCCAAGGGTCCTGTGCTTCTGCTGTCTGGGTCCTCTTAGCTGGGTTACTTGCAGTTAGTGTCTCTGATCACTGAACACTGGCCAAATCAGATGTCTCAACCCTAAACGTGTGACTGCCTCCTGGTCCAAATAATCTAGATAACTTTTCCCTTTCCTGATGCATTGTAAAACTGCTCAAACTTCAAACTCTTGTGCTGCATATTGGTATGCTGTGGAACAAATTGGCGTCCAGGAACTCCCACATGCTGCAGTTGTGATCCATCACCTGTCTTGCCATCCTTAATGTGTTTTAATTGATTAATTGGTTTTATTATTCACTTATTTCTGTTGCCTTTTATGCATTTTGTTACATTGACCACCAATTTGTGTACTAAGTTAAAGTATAAAAACACTAAGACCTTCACCAGTTACCAAAGACTCATCAAATAGCTAGCTCCTTTTTCTGCAGTAGAACAAGGATAAATTCCAATTAGCTTCCATGAGTCTCGATTAGCCAAAAGTACACATGCTGGTAGAGGTAAAGCCATCACAAGATCACTAGAATCTTGGCATATATTAATCAGCTCTAGAGTAACAGGGTTATGATAAATGTATATAAAAGATTGGAACTAATCTTTTATTTTACCTTAACAGTCAGCAGGCAAAGTTATCCTGCTGCCTGCCCCTTGTTACCACAGTGAGGCCTGAGCTGTATTGAAGCCTGAATCTGAGTTACTTTCTGTTGATAAACTGTGAGTTCAAAATCAGTGTTCCTTAGCAACTCATCAATGGGAAGGTTGGCCGTTGCATTCCTTAAAATGTATGCCTATCAGCAAGATTCTGTTACAGTGCAAACTGTTGGCAAGCAGGGTAACACCAGCACAGCAATTTCCTTTCTGGTCCATTTAACTGCTTAGGCTTGTACTAGGAAGTTGCTGTCTTCTCTATTCCATGTTAAAAATGAGCATTGATAGTTTAGAAAGCAGCCCTGGCATCAAATCTCTATTCCACACTGGCTGATGTCACAATCTGTCAACTGTGCATACATCTGGTAGCTGCTAACTGTGTCTACAATAACACCCTTACTGAATCTACTGACGCTGTGAATTGCAGGTAGTGGTGTAGTGGAAATGTCATTGAATTAGTAACCCGGAGACCCAACTTAAAGCTGTTTGGATGTAGGTTCATATTTTACCATGAAGATGAGTGGAGTTTAAAATTAATCAATAAATCTGTAATATAAAGCTAGCCTGAATAATGACAATGATTTAACACAAATGCATCTGTTTTACTAATGCCCATGAAGAAACTGAATTTGCTATCCTTACCCAGTCTGGTCTACATATGACCACAGGCCCCACAGCAATGTCTAACAAGCTGCTCAGTTCAAGGGCAATTCAGGATGGGCCATGAATGTTTGCCTTGCTAGTGATGCCCAAGAAATAAATTTGAAAATTACTGTCCAAAATCTGCATCATAAAAAAGACAGGTGAGTGACCTATTGATAAGTATAGCGATTTTCAGCTGGAAGAGCACAATAGATATTTGGGAGTAATCATAAACAATGATCAAATTGACAGGTTCAAATAGTTCAGATATAGAATAATGAAAATAATCAAATGGTACGGTAAGGCCAACATGCAAGATCTCCAGAGCTAGAATGTTGAAAAATTCTATTGATTCGCGACCATCACTGTTTTCGTCTGCTCATGGATAACCCAAAAGTCCTGCTGTACAGAATAAGACTGAGTCTCTGCTCAGAAACTTTGTGAATAACTAACAGAAAGTTGCTATTTCTTTAACACTGACTACAAAATTCTGATCAATGTGTTACATTTTCATGCCATAAGATTTGATATATGCTGTTAACTGATACAAAGGTTCAATCCATTTTGGGCACCACAAGTGCAGTTAGAGATCCAAAATGGCATCTGCAGTTTACACACACGTATCTGCTGTGATTTGCCTCATAAGCAAATAGGTTGAGGGAGTTATTGTGCTTACGGTGAATCAGTTGTATGCAGTGTATACAACTCATGAAGTCAATCATTGCCTAAGACTGATGTGACATAAGTCTTGTCAGTTTGAAGCTTAAGGCAGCGGCAAATGTCACCTCTCAGTTACATAAGGCTGAACATGGGTCCAACAGCAGGAAGGAACCGGAACCAAAGTTATTTAAAGGGATCATCAGCAACATTATTTGTTAGTTACTGATTGATTTATACTGACTGCTGCTGGAATTATACACATGTTTTGTGCTCGCTGAAGTTCTTTAGAGATGCTGCAGTCTACAATGAGAGGTGTGGCAAATAATGAAGGACTTTTGCCTGACTTCAAAGTACACAACCTACTTTCTTCCAGACATGGATGCAGCAGCATGCATCATTCTTGGCTACAGCATTACAAGGAGAATGAGCAGAGGTGACATACAGCAGGTCCAACTGCTGGAAGTGGAAGTGGAAGAGGGAGACGAGTTCTCAGCAAGAAGCCACATTTGCCTAGGATGTTCAGGGATAAATTCTTCAACTGAATCATAGCGAGGATTGATATGAGAGGTGTAATACAAACAGAAAGTGCTGGAGATAGTCAACAGATCTCATTTGCCCAACACTTTCTGTTTGTATTTCTTATCACCAGTATCTATAGTACTTTACGTTAATTTTAGTGTGTAAGCTGTCTCTGCTTCATTAAGGATTTCTTCACTGATATCTGCCACCAATTGCAGCCATAGCTGCAATCACATATCAAAGCAAGGATAACTTTGTCAATGACTGTAGCCATGAACTTCTATATGTTGAGTCCCTTCCAGGTTGGAAACGGAATATTTGCAACATTTCACTGTTCAGTATCATCCAATGTGTTAGAGAGATCACTGAAGCTCCCCATTCAAAGAAAGCTAACTAATATTCATTCTCTCTTGCCAGAGAACAGCACATAGAGTGGGCAGTCAAGTTTCTCCATCTGCAGGCTACCATTGCCTATGCACACGTCAGTTGGCAGGTGCTACGTGTCAACTCTGAGATCAACCAAACCTGAAAGGGATTCCAGTCGCTCAATATCCAGCTGATATGTGACCATTTGTGAAGAATCCTACTCGATATTATGTCAGCAGTCATGATGCTTTCATCTACAGCAGTTGAATCATCTACATTCGAGCCAGCGCACAAAATCAAATGGTGGATGCTCAGTAAGAAAGGTTATCCAATTTCAAAAATAGACAATGACCCCAGTCAATAATTTTTGCACATGTAGACTCTATACACACAATGACAACCATGATGTCGCACAAAATATGTTCAAGAAGACCATTGATAGTGCTGACACAATACTTCCATTGCCTGGCTGGGTATGCAAGAGAGACAAAAACTGAAAGGATTGCAGATGCTGTAAATCAGGAATAAAAACAAAGTTGCTGGAAAAGGTCAGCAGGTCTGGCAGCATCTGTGAAGGAAAAAACAGAGATAATGTTTCGGGTCCAGGCACCGTTCCTCAGAACGGCAACAAAACGTTAACTCTGTTTTTTCCTTCACAGATGAACTTTTCCAGCAACTTTGTTTTTGTTGTTGGTATGCAAGAGGCCCATAGTACTTGTTTAAATGAATGTCAAGATTTGTGTTGGTCTGCTGCATGCTACGCAAAATTGTCAGCATGTAGCTATGACAGGTGTGCAGCAAGAGTATCTAAGGAGCAGGAAGAGGAAAAGATGAAGGGGAAGGGAAATGCAATTTGGATGACAATTTTGTGGGGCTGTGGTGTCTTTGACTGGATGATTTGTCTGTGACACCAGTAACTGGAACTAACCATTTGCCATTCATCAATAGTCCAAAGTTTTACTTCCCGTCTGTGACAGACATTCACAGTGTCTGCTTGAACATCATGCTAAAATAAGGAAGAATATAAACATTTCAAAGCAAAGTTATCGCATAGGCCATATTGCACACAACACAGCAGATTTGCCCTTGTGCATTCTGGTAGTGCGTGTCTCTTAAGTCCTTTTGCCTGCCATAATTATCCTATAGAGAACTACATCAGAGTTACATCCATGCTAATGGAAGGCTGCTTTCAATGGAAGAGAATGCGTATCGCCTTCAAGGGTAAACTTGAGGAGCTCTAGCCTAGAAGACCAGCCTACAGGTGTACCATCTCAGTCTGGGCTGAAGTCTGGACTGTTTGACTGAGAGGCAGCTACTCAATAGGATGGTTAGGGTGGGCTGAACACTACAGCCATGGTCTTAGGCAGGCAGTTTAAATATTGAATGTGAGAAGGTAATCGCACATCATAAGCCTCACACCCATTTTCAGGGGGTTGTCAATTTAGTCTTTATCTTTCTGTCAGAGATGAGTAAATTTCAGATATGTATCAGTAAAAGTACATTTCAATAAAATGTTTCATTTATTCATTCAAATTAAAGCAGGTAATCTAGTAAAGCAGATATTCAACAAAATATCACATCAGCCTAGTCTCTTCTTCACCGAAAGATTCTTTTCTGAAGAGATTACAAGCAAAGTTCATTTTTCTCCAAAGATTCAATCCTGAGTGTAATTTTGTTACATGTCATTGGCTTTGACAGTAATACTATTTTTGCCTTGAGCGATGTCAAAGTAGTCGTGGATATCAGTTCCGCTCATATTTCAAAAGTCATTACACAACCTTTCTCACATTACCGGAACTAAAGAGTGACCTCCATTTGACACCTTGAGTTCATCTTGCAAACTTTCCTTTCCATCCGCGCTGTATCACACACCATTCTACACTGAGGGGATAGGCATTTAGCCCTCTGCCAATCATGTACTTACATCAGTCAAAAGGAGTTCACACAAGTGCAACATGGATTGGTTTACCCTCTCATTTTCCTCCTATCTCACCAGAAAAGCTGTTTGTATCTACTGTCTTCAGATGTCCTCTCTGGCTGAGGTTGAAATCTCTTTAGAAGGGTAAAACAGAAAGAAAGGACCCCAGAGCTATCATACTGCAGTGCAGCAGTCAAACATTCTAATACACTGTACAACTAGAATGCTTACTTGTCAAATTCTCTACACAAAATGGAGGATTGCCAGTTAAACAAGGCAAGGTCATTGAAATATCAATGATGCAGCAATTTGATTTCTGTAAAGTAGGTAGGTCTACAAGTAATATCACCGTAAATTGAAAGGGGTTCAAGCTGCAGCCAGGGCCACTCAGTGTCTGACTTCATTACAGCTTTAGCTTGAACACACGGCTGAATTCCAGGGGTGAGGTGCAAGTGATTTCCTTTGATACCAAGGCCACATTTGACCAGGTATAGCATCAAGGAGCCTGAGCAAAACTGGAGTCAATGAGAATCAGTAGGAAAACAGTCCACTGATTGGAATCATACCTGGCACAAACTGTGGTTGTTGAAGTCATCTGAGCCCTAGAATACCTCTGCAGGAGTCCCTCAGGGTAGTGTCTTAACTCTAACCACTTAGCTACTTCATCAATGACCTTCCCTTCATCATAAGGACAGAAGCAGGGATGTTTGCTTATGATTGCATAATGTTCAGCACCATTTGTGGCTCCCCAGTTACTGAAGTGGTCCATGTCCAAATGCAACAAGACCGTCGATGTGACAGTCAAGAAGGCACAACAGCGCCTCTTCCTCCTCAGGTAGCTCAGGAAATTTGGCATGGCCACAAGGTCCCTCACAAACATCTCCAGATGCATCGCTGAAAGCATACTGTCCGGGTGTATGACAACTGCTCTGCCCAGGACCATAAGAAACTACAGAAAGTGGTGTGCGCAGCCCAAAAAATCACGGAAGCCACCATTCCATCCATGGGTTCCATGTACATGGTTTGCTGCTGCAGAAGGGCTGCCGATATCATCAAAGACCCATTGCACCCCAGTAATGATCTCCTACAACTTCTTCTGTCAGAAGATACAGAAGTCTGAACACATGCATCAGCAGGTTCAGGAACAGCTTCTCCCTGGCCATCATCTGATTGATCATCTAGTCTCAAATAACACTGGTCTTGCTAACATTGATCTTGTCTAGCTCACACTCTGTGCAGTATAACCTGTATACCTCTAAGTCTCTTTGATCTATACTTCCTTTGCTTACTATGATCTGCCTGTAATGCTCATACCACCTGTACATGCAACAATAAATCAAATCAAATCAAAGACCTGGACAGTACTTGGGCTTGGGCTGACAAGTGGTAAGCAACATTCACGTTACACAATAGAAGCCAATGATAATCTTCAATAAAACAGAGTCTAACTGTTGCTCCGTTATATTCAATGGCATTACCATCTCTGAATTCCCACACAATCAACATCACAATGGCTTCTTTCCATACTTGACTAACCTATGATTCTGTAGTGACACTGGGTTGGATTTAATGCTCTCCCACTGTTGGGTTCCAGGTGGACAGGTGGGGCATTGGCATGCTTGATGTGACTGGTAGCCTGCCTGCTGCATCACAATTTCACCAGCAGTGGAGATGGTGTCGGACAGCTGCCCACCAGTGGGGTAGTTGGGATTCAACTGGCAGTGAGAGTACTCCATGCCAACAACAAGACTAGCAGGGTTTTCCTGCAGGGGCTGTTGATGGAGAGGGGTAACTTGCGTAACTGATCCTCTAGCCGAAGTGATGACCTGATCCCCAAAATATGACATCACCTTCCACTGTTCCTCCACTCTCTGGACCTCTCAAATCCTAGTCCCCACCTGCTCCTCTGACCCTGAAACTCTTCCAAAGATCTAATCCATGGCTGAACATTGTCTCAATGTCAGACTGCAGCACTAGGTACTTGATAGCTGCTGGCCTCTGACTAGCAACATTTTGAGGTGGGACTTCCTATCCCTGAAGGATGTAAATCCTGTCTCTAGCTTAAGTTTAGTGATTGCAGGGTAGCTATTCTTCCTCCAGTAAGCTTCTCCGCATTGTGTGATTTTCAGCCATAGAGAAGGGATCACAGAGCCTTGTATAATTTAGTCACATGTAACTATCAGATTGTTGTAAAAACCTGCCTTATTTACTCATGATCTTTAGGGAAGGAAATCTGTCTTCCTTCCCTCATCTGATCTGTAGTGGGTGGTTGACTCCTAACTGGCCTCAGTTCTATTCAAGTAGGAAACTTAAAGTCAGTTAGAGCTAGGCAATAAATGGTGCATAAATTATGGTGATTTTAATAATTACTGTGAATGAATAAAATTGCTTAATGAATAATAGAAATGTCTAATGACTGAAATATAATTTATTTTGAAATTTTGCACATCAGATTGCAAAGGTTTTACCTGAAAAACTACAGATC
Source organism: Ginglymostoma cirratum (assembly GCA_024137785.1). NCBI lineage: Eukaryota > Metazoa > Chordata > Chondrichthyes > Orectolobiformes > Ginglymostomatidae > Ginglymostoma > Ginglymostoma cirratum. The sequence goes on along the minus strand of JAHRHZ010000019.1, from coordinate 26,154,838 downwards.
CCATTAGTCTGTGCCGCCTTTAGTCATCTGTGCATTCTGAGTGTTCCACCTGTGCATGTTAAATATAAGGTGGTGGGTAATGATGTGACCTATGTCACCTTGCATGGGGATAAAGTTTCATTTGCCCTGATAATATCCTTGACAGCTGGACATTATTTTCATTTTATCTAGCAGCCAGGCAAGATGAACTGACAGTTGGCTGCTGTGTTGATGCCCTGAGAGTTACAGAGGTGATTGAGAGTATGCTTTGGGCCTAAAGCCAAAAGGCTGAGGTTGTTATTGCACACTCAAGGTTACTTTTCTAATCCTTCACTAAAATTAGAGAATTATGGCCAGACAAATTCAGTCAATATTTCATTATGCCTTACCCTTTGGCTACATTCACTAACCGGTATTTCAATAGCTTGGCCTTAGCTCAGTAAGTACCTCAGAAGCAGTCTTTATTTCTGACACCCAAGGTCAAGGGTCATTCATTCTGGCAGCACTCAACAAAGTGATAACTCACAAGTCGTCAGACTCCATATTATCGTACTCCTGAAATGTTTACTTCAGGAATATACCAGTCCACTCTATTAAATTGTCAATGAACAGTGAAAAATGTATGTCTTCTGTCACTACAACCAAAATAATTAAGGTTATTAGGCAATGGTAGTCACAACTTGAATCATTGCATCATTAAAGTATTGTAAAAATGACCACCCATCTGCCTTTTATCTATCTCTAATATAACCAGCCTATCTGTAGTCAATCTATTTACCTACCTTTCTAGAGCTAATATGCCAGGGGGCTTTGTGGCAGCGTTTCCAGCACATTACTGTGCCAACTGAGCCTAGCTAACTTGAAATTAGACCTGGGAAAGTCATTTGTTCCAAAGCACTGTGGTCTTTTAAATGGCGGTTCCAAAATGATGACATAATTGTGACAAGCATTTCATCTTAATACTGAATACTTTTATTTTGTTTCACAAAGGGTCATGCCATCAGCACATCGATGGCCTCAGAACTGTATCATGTAAAAAATGCCTTACATAGAACACTTTCAGAATAAGATTACAACAAAAATCATTGCTATTTTTCATTGGATTTGTCCTGATTCGTGTTCTTGCAAGTCTTTAGACAAGAGATGTCATTTGGTAAAACTGATCAATACTTGCACTGGGAGACAATTGTCTACATGCCCCAGTAATTTCATCAGACCAATGAGACGCCTTCAACTATCTCCATCCCTTAAGCTACTTAACCATGGTTTTTAGGATCTTGCCATTTTCACCGTAGCATCACTAATTCTAATCCTTCAGTGTCAACAGCTTTCAATATTATGGACATTGATATTCTCAACACAAGAATTTCAATCAGAAATCCACTCAGAAATGTAAATATTTCTTTAAAGGAAGTGATATGAAATTTTGTATTATAATGACTAGATTCTGCATGTGGTTATAATCTCATCAATTATGGTATTCACAGTTTTGACATTGCTATTAGCGCTAGCCATTTTAGTGATGTCATATGGACTTCTCAGCAGAACAGCTTAGGATCTCAGAGAAGTTAGACTGAACCTCCAGGTTATCCACATAGGCTCTGTAACAATGTCTGTCATACCCATGGAACCTGTAATTTGTTGCTTCTTCCTGCACAGTGCAAGCACTTCTTTTAATTAGATCAGTATGTGTTCTTCCTCTACCACATTGTAGATCCCTACACTTCAAGAGGATAGTGGCAGCGAAGCTACAACATGGTGGTATGCAGACTTGGCTTAGCTGTAGATACAATACTCAACTATTTTAGTAGAGGCCTCAGCTAGTTTAAGATAAACAGGCGAATTTAGTTTAAAAGTTTTAAGTTTCTACATGATGGTATTGCTATTGGTGTTTCCCAAGCTTATGTAAGACGCTCCTCAGATTAAGTGATCAAAAAAAAGTTATCTGTAATTAATGAAAAATTAAATTAAAGCATAATGCCTCATTGAAGGAAATTTTAACTTAAAGAAGCTTATGGTCAGGCAGAGGTTAAAATCTGAGATCTTCAATTTCCAAATGATACAAACCCATCGCTGGCATTAAAGTTAACCAGGAAGTGAGTGGTGATTGAGAAATTAAGAGGATTGATGATGGCAGAGTGGCAGATGTGATCTATATGGACTTCAGTAAGGTGTTCGACAAGGTTCCTCATGGTAGACTGGTTAGCAAGGTTAGAGCACCTGGAATACAGGGAGAGCTAGCCATTTGGATACAGAACTGGTTCAAAGGTAGAAGACAGAGGACGGTGGTGGAGGGTTGCTTAGAGGCCTGTGACCAGTGGTGTGCCACAAGGATTGGTGCTTGGTTCACTGTTTTTCACCATTTATATACATGATTTGGATGTGATCATGGCAGGCATGGTTAGTAAGTTTGTAGATGACACCAAAATTGGAGGTGTAGTTGACAGTGAAGAAGGTTACCTCAGAGTATAACAGATCTTGGTTAGATGGGCTAATGGGCCGAGGAGTGACAGATGAAGTTTAATATAGATTAATGTGAGGTTCTGCATTTTGGGAAAGGCACATCAGGACAGGACTTACATACTTTATGGTGAGGTTCTGGAGAGTATTGCTGAACAAAGAGACCTTGGAGTGCAGGATCATAGTTCCTAGAAAGTGGAGTTGCAGGTCGATAGGATAGCGAAGAAGACATTTGGTATGTTTGACTTTATTGATCAGCGCATTGAGTATCGGAGTTAGAAGGTCAAGTTGTGGATGTACAGGACATTGGTTAGGCCACTGTTGGAATACTGCATGCAGTTCTGGCCTCCTGCTGTAGGAAGGATGTTGTGAAACTTGAAAGGGTTCAGAAAAGATTTACGAGTCTGTTTCCAGGGTTGGAGGGTTTGAGCTATAGGGAGAGGCTGAATAGGCTGGGGCTATTTTCTCTGGAATGCCAGAGGCTGAGGGGTGATCCTATAGGGGTTTATAAAATCACGAGGGGCATAGATAGGGTATATAGACAAGGTCTTTTCCCCAGGGTAGGGGAATCCAAAACTAGAGAGCTTAGGTTTAAGGTTAGAAATCACATGACACCCGGTTATTGTCCAACAGGTTTATCTGAAAACATGAGCTTTTGGACCCTCAGTCACTGAGGCTTCAAAGCTTGTGTTTTCAAATAAATCTGTTGGACTATAACCTGGTGTTGTGTGATTTCTGACTTTGTTCGCCCTAGTCCCAACATTGTCACCTCCACACCATAGATTTAAGGTGAGAGGGAAAAGATTTAAAAGGGACCTAAGGGGCAATGTTTTCACGCAGAGGGTGCTGTGTGAATGGAATGAGCTGCTGGAGGAAGTTGTGGAGACTCGTACAATTACAACATTTAAAAGGCATCCAAATGGGTATATGAATAGGAAGGGGTTAGATGGATATGGGCCAAATGCTGGCAAATGGGACTAGGTTTATTTAGGATATCTGGTTGGCATGGACGAGTTGGCCCGAAGGATCTGTTTCCATGCTGTCCATCTTTATGACTCTATAACTCTATGACTGACCCACTCCTGGGAAGTGGATTGGAACATTATATAATTATGAGACAATGAGCTTATTGCTTTTTCGATTTTTAAGCTTTAATTGCCAACTAGATTTCCTAAACTTCAGGGAGTCTAGTAGTTTCATTAAGGTGACGGCTTGGTCAATTCAGGATATTAAGTACATTCACATGTAATTGATCTCGGTGCACGGTGGAAGAGCTTAAATTATTGATCAGCCCCACCAAACCTTGTCCCAAGGGCTCCAATCCCATAACTAGACATCCAATCTTCCACCCTAAGGTGCTTGGCTCTCTTTTAAGTCCTCTGATCTACTGGTCACCATGAATGTTTGATGAGCAGCATGGACGCATTGGACCAAAGGGCCTCTTTCCATACAGTAAACAGTCGGTATGACTCTGATACCAAGGCTGTCTAGCCGTCCCTCCCCCACCAAGGACTTTGGCCATCTACCCCTTCAATCAATCCCACTCTAATTGATCTTTCCCTTCCCAACTCCAATCTTCAGCGTCCCCCTTTCCTAATTGTCACTTCAATCAGGCCTGCTCTGCTTGGACCACTTTTAGTGGGAAACCGATCAGTGATCATCAAGAGAGTCAAGAATTACAGTGATGATCTTAATGAATAGGGGCACAAACTCAAGGGATTGAATGACCTACTCTCGCTCTTAATTCCTGTGTTCTTGTGTGTTCTTTTGCTGTCCCTGACGCATTATGGAGTTAAAATATCCCAGTCTGCTGGAGAATCCAAATTGGCAACTTCCTTCATGCTTCCTGAAATTAAGGTCAAGTAAAACCTCCCCCTATCAATGTTCATAAATAATAAATATGTTCACCGCACACATTTACTACCATCTTGTGGCGAAATAGCTTTATTACATAGAGACCTTCTTTTCCTGGAGAACTGTGGTTTCCATTGTCCTATGATGAATAATACTTCTTAAACAATTTATTACACACATATTATCTGAGAGTGCTGTCTAACTGCACTCCATACCTGTTTTAAAATTAAAATCCATAGGAATTTAGTAAGGTCACAACTGTAATTAATCCCAAAGCTTGTTTACATGTACAGAAAATGCAGACTTTTTTTCCATGCATGTGCCTGCTAGCATCCATTAATATATGATCTATGTGGGCACCATTAAGTCATGCTGATAAATAACCTTGAGCACATTGTAAGAATGCACTTTCTTATGCATTATAATGGAACGTCTCAAGTTTCTTTTCAAAACACTGTAAAATTGTTACGCATTTTAACTTAAGACCAATTGAACTGACATTATGTTGGCATCTGAATCTAAGATTTACACTGGATCTAGAACATTTGATGTAAGCACTAAGTACTGTCAGTTCATACTGTTATTTAACAGATAATATTTCTTTAAGATACTAATAATACTTAATAATCACACAGATGTTCAATATAACTGTGGATATACTATCAGATAACACTGATAGCTGATAAAACCATGACTGCAATCTAAAATCAGTGCTATCTCATTGGAGCATTTGCTTAGCTCAGTGGGCTAGATAATTAGTATGTCATACAGAATAATGCTAATAGTGTGCTTTAAATCTTTGTACTGGCTGAGCTTGTTCACCTGAATAATTCGTCATTGTGTAATTTCAGCTAAGGAGACCATTCAGCCTTTGTATCCATGCCCCCTCTCTGTAGAAATCCAGTCTGTCTCATTACCCTGCCTTCTTCCCACAGCTCTGCAAGTTTATTTCCCTCAGGTGACTATCCAATTTCTTTTTGAAATCATTCATCACCTTAGCTTCCACTACAATCAGGCAGAAATTCTAGATTTTTACCACTCTCAACGAAAAAGAACATCCACACATCCACACTGATCCTCTGAAGAGCATCCTACCCAGACCCATCCCGCTACTCTATCCTGTAACCTTGCATTTCCCATGGCTAATCCACCTAGCCTGCATATCCCTAGATACTATGGGCAGTTTAGCATGGCCAATCCACATAACCTGCACATCTTTGGACTGTGGGAGGAAACCAGAGCATTTAGAGGAAACCCACGCGGACACAGGAAGAATGTGCACACACTACACAGACAGTTGCCCAAGGCTGGAATTGAACTGAGGCCCCTGGCATTGTGACGCAGCAGTAAAAACCACTGAGACACTATGCCACCCCCACACATTATTTAAATCTATGTCATTGGACAGAATTTAATGAGTCCGCAGGAGACCCGTCCATTGGTTACAGGAACACTGTGATGTTTCTCTCCAAGAGGCACAATGCAATTACCAGGTAACCATGCATTAATTTGGATAGAACTGGGCTCCCACTCAATTAAGTCCCCTGTGGACACTGCTGAAACTACATTCAGACCAATGGGACGTGTCAGCCATAGATCTCAAGCCAAAGGTAAGAGTGGTCATGATAGGAGTTAGGGATGGGGTCACTGGTGAGAGGTGGAAGGGTTAAATGCAACAGCAGTGATATGTCTGCTGATATGACTGTGGACTTACCTTCCCAACTCTGGATCTGGGAATAGAATGGTTGTCAATAGGGAACCCCTAATAGGCCGCAGGAATATCTAATAATATTTGCTCAACAGCCTTCCCAAATGGTGAGTCTTCCACCCACACATTGTAGAAGTGTAGTGGCCACCTTTGGCCTCCAGGCAGGAAGTCCACCCTTTAATGGCATCATTTGTAAACTTGAAAAAGCAATGGACCTAACACCAGCCCTTGAGGAACTCTACTATCCACCATTCCTCCATCTGAATAATGACACTTTACCACAATTCATCATTTTCTTAATATTTTATCCAAACTGACACTGACCCTCATATTGTCTGAGCTTCAATTTCTTAAATAGACTTTTAGGCAGTACTCCTATCAAAGGTTTGCATAAAATTCATATGGATAACATCAACTGCATTACCTTCATCTATCACCTGTTATTTTAGCAAAACATTTAACTAGATTGCTCAAGTAAGAGCTGTCTTTTACAAATCAATACTGTCTCTCCTTAATTAACTCGAGCTTCTCCAAGTGCCAGTTAATTCTTTTTCCTATATTACTGTTCTAAAAACTTATCCACTATTGATGTTAAACTGACCAGTTACGAGGAATATCCTTACATGCTTTCTTGATGAAGAAATATCTGGCACCTTCCCAGTGTCTGGGGCAGATTAGACAATTATGGAAAACCCTTCCACTAGCTCCACCTCCATGTCCTTTAGCAAAATCTGAAGCAGCCCGGATGGAGTAGGGGATCTATCCACTCTAAACATAGCCAGCCTTTCCAGAACATTCTGTATATCAGTTTTATCCCATCCATTTTCTCACCCATTTCCGTCTCAAACAATATTTTGTCAGCTCTCACTTCCTTAGTACTCATTAAATGTTTTAGCCTTGCATTTCACCTCGAAGATTATATCACTGTCTTTGTCTCTATTATGACTTATCCTGTCTCTTCTAACCCAATTATTATTTAGATGACGGTAGAAGATTCTTCGGGCCCCTTTATCTTAACTACTATTCTATTTTCACATGGTCTCTTTGCTAGCCTTATTTTCTACCTCATTTTTTTCTCATTCTCTTGTAATTGGTCTGGGTCTCTTTTGAAGAACTTAGCCGGGATGCATCGTAAACTTGCTTTTGTGATTCATTCTCAACCGAAAGATTACTCTAGGAGGTGATATAACTGCCTGTGGGTATAGTGTAATACCACACTGATAATTCATATGATTGGATGTGTGATGTAAGATCACATTGATATCTGATGAATAAATGCACTGAAAGCTCACGTTAAGTCCTACTCACAGCTGATTAGTAAAGATCAATCTAAACTTGTTTGATCTTCCTCTAAAAACTTGCAAACCTGTCCCGTTATCATCCCTACCTCTTTGCTCCAACAATTATGGTTGTAGTGTACCCTACTGTTCATTAGGCCATAAGATACAGGAGCAGAATTAAGCCATTCAGTCCATCAAGTCTTCTGCGCTATTTGATCATAGGTGATCTGTTTCTCAACCCCATTCTCCTACCTTCTCCCTGCAGCTCTTGATCCTCTTATTAATCAAGAACCTACCTATCTCTGTCTTAAATAAATTCAATGACTTGACTTTCACAGCCTCCTGTGGCAATGAGTTCCACAGATTCACCACCCACTGGCTGAAGAAATTTCTCCTCATCTCAGTTCTAAAGGGTCATCCCTTCACTCTGAGGCTGTGCCCTTGGGTCCTAGACTGCCCTGCTGGTGGAAACATTTTCTCCCCATCCACTCTGTTCAGGCCTCTCAGTATTCTGTAAATTTCAATCAGAACACCCCTCTCATTGTAACATTTCAGATGTTTTCCTTGTGCTACGTCTTAGGTTTCCTTAATCTCTTCTATTAACTTTTTATTTTCAGTGATGTTTTCATTATTGTTCTTATGAGCATGTCCATATGCTACGTATTTCTACATATGCCCAATTCTTCAATTTTAAATGATTTGTTGCCTATTTATCTATCACAAACTAAAATAACATGTTGTTTCCTTTTTTTAAATGATATATACTTATCCTGAACCTTTGTAATATTTAGCAATAATACATCCCACATTACTCTCTCCATGTCAACTTTTCCTGCCACCTCTCCTCAGTCAGTTTGCTTCTCACCTTTTCAGAATACACCCTAATGTAATCCCTATCCTGAAATTTTTCCTCTCTCCACTTGGATCATGAATTGTATATTATTGCCACCACTCCCAAGCTATTCACTCACATTTAGCACAAATCTATTTTGTTGCTCATAACAAGATTATGTATAAACCTACTAGCATGGTACATGATGAAGGAATCATCTACACATTTGAGAAATTAAATTCCCTTATCTCCATTTGCTTGCATCTTTCCCAACTTATAAGTGGATAACTAAAATCTCTCAGAACAATAATTTAGTTGCTCCTATTCAATGACCTACTAAGACTGCAGATTTCTTCTTTGATTTCTTTCCACTATTTGGTGGTCTGATTAACTCTCCTGTATATATAGCCAGCCCTTTATTTTATCTTTGAATATCAAGCATATGGTCTCTCTCTGTACCCTTTTCAAGTTATACCACTGGCTGCTGGCTGGTTCACAAAAAACATCAAAGACTGGTTTCAGTCCTCCCATTGCTGTGAAGGTAACTCTGGTGTTAAGCATCAATGCAACAGGATCCTGATGGCTCCCAGGAGGGAATCTTGGCCAGATGAACCAATCAGCCCCTCGTTCTTCTTTTGAGCAAACACTTGACATCATGTTTGCTATGAGAAGCACCTCTATTATGGGTGAATGGAAAGGAGCATTAATGAAGGAGAACACAGAAATGCTGCCTGGCAGAAATCCCAATAGTCCTGGTGCACTACAGATGGAGCCCTTTGTCTGGGCTCCACACGTCAACAGATACATGAAAAGAAAAGGCATGTCACTTCGTATTTATGCAGTTAGTTTCAAATCACAGAACTCTGAACATTTATTCTCTCTTCTTTCTTAATTTTAGCGCTGGAATGTTTCTGCTGGGACCTCTATCACTGAACCAGCCAGATTAACACTTGTGCCTCTGATCAAAATTGTAGGTTAAAAACCCACTCCAGAAACTTGAGAATACAATTTACATTACTTCTTATGTAATATTGAAGGAGTGCCACACTGTTGGATTTGAATTAAACTTTAAGCAGAGATCCTGACCTCTCTGGTGAATATAAAAATTCTATGGCAGTATTTGAAGAAGTGAAGGGTTCTGTCTGGAAATATTTGATAGTTATCCCTTAAAAAACAGCATTGCCTAGTTATTATTCTATTGTTTGTGCAATGTTGCTCAGTACAAATGGGCTGCTTTCCTTCCCTGTATTATTGGTTATAAAATATTTTTGAGTGACATCAAGAATTTTAAGGCAAGTTCTGTTTATAAGCTGTTAAAAAGTATGTTTTTAAGCGTATACTTCTCTGAGTGACCCTCTGAGATGTAAAGTATCTGCTTAGCTTTGAATCAGAAGGTTATGAGTATAAAATTTAGGCTGACATTTCAGTGGAATAAAAGTGTAGTAATGAAAGTTGCTGCATTATCAGAATGTTGTCTTGCAGATAGGAAGATAAGTAATGTTCCTATCTTTTTGTTCAGGTAGATATAAAAAATTCAAAAAAGGCATTGACACATTAAGGATTTGTTGGCATGCATTCTGCTCAGCAATCTGAATGGATAGATCTTTCCACATGTACCGAATGTGTCAGCAGAATCATACTTATGTCAATTTTGTTTCACAAAACAGAAGGTGCCAGAATGGCCCATCTTCCACACAATGTTTTACAGTTGATATTACCACAGTCTGAATATCCTATGTTATCTGAGCTCCGCAAACACCTGCAGGGACATTTGCCACATTGAGCAATCAGCAGTTTTGTATACTTATGTTTCTAAGAGGCAAATCTTTAATTACTTTACCTACAGGAAGTATCCATCAGCTGAACAGGGAATACTGTGTGAAGTCACAGAATCATAGAATCTCTATAGTGTGGAAGCAGGCCATTTGACCCATCAAGTCACACTGACCCTCCAAAGAACATCCCTCCCAGACCCACCTCCTACCCTATCCCTGCAATCCTGCATTCCCTATGGCTAATCTACTTAACCTACATATTCCTGGACATTATGGCCAATTTAGCATGGCCAGTCTACCTAAACTGCATATCTTTGGATAATATCATTCCTCCAAAAGCAATCAAAATATGTACCATCAGATCTTTTCATGTAAGTCCAATGAACTAAGTGAGTGTAAAGGACTTGTAATCAATTAATGTGCAGGTGTTATGTGTATGGCAATGCCAAATTGATATAATGACTAAAAGGGCTCTTGTGGTGCGGTGATAGTGTCCCTACCTTGCTACTGAAAGGCCCACATTCAAGTCCCAGCTGCTCCAGCGTTGTGTGATAACATCTCTGAACAGGGTGATTAGAAAAATAGATTAAATTTTTAAAAATGAGTCAACAACTAAAAAAGCTGTGGCTGTGTCCCTACCTCTGGATTAGGAGACCTGGGTTCAAGTCCCACCTGTTTCAAAGGTGTGCAGGAAATCGCCGAACAGTTTGTGTGGAAAATAGATATGATTCAGTGACGACCATCCAAGAAGTTATTGAAGTACCTTCCTAGTGTAATTGTCCATAATGCCACCTTTTTTTGAAAAAGGTGAAATGCTAGGAGGATGGTTTTGAGGAGACTATGACTAATCTCAGAATCCATGCCTGCCAAGCCAGTAAGAAAACTGCTAACTGCAGAGGAGCACCTTGAGTGGCAAACCTTGGCATTTGTTTAATGTCCCTCAGCAACCTCCTACTAATTCAAAAATGATCATCTAACTTTCAGACAATGACAGAGTTTATGCTGAATTGATTAGAATTGCATAGAATTTAGAGCACAGGGACAAACTATTTAACCCAGTTTGCCTGTCTCTAATGCTCCAGACAGGCTTTGTCCCACTATTTCAGTTAAACTGAGCAGCATATCTTATTGCACAGATCTTTCAGTCTCTGAATGGTCAGAGACCCGATGTATGACCAATGATGCATATTGACCTCAGACATCTGGTGAACTGCCTCTGTGGGAATTGCCCAGAAAGATTGAATAGCCTATTCTACTGTTCCACTGTGAAAAGATGTCTCTGAGTAAAAGCCAGAGACTTTAGACAGGCCAGATCTGCCAACCTGGTAGATACTCAGGAAATATTAGATAGACATATCCTAGACTAACTCTTGGGTAACTGTACAACTGACTGCATGTACCCTTACACCTCTTGATTCTCTTTGACCCAATCTGAACCTTGACTACTCAATTCACCCACTTGGGCCAGTTGCCACCTTATCCACCTATCACATTGCTATCCTTCTCACCTTTCAACCTAGACTGTTGTCATCCATACATATGCCATCCTACCTCCATCCCCACTTCCCACACCAACCTTACCTCTTTTCTTCACTCATCTTACCCTCCAATGCACTTATCCCATCTATTCTACTGTCAAACACATGTAGCTCACCCATCGCACTGACCTCCTCATCCACCCTATCCACTCACACACCTACCTATTCACCCATTTACCCATTTACTCATAAGGTAATTCACTCAGCCACATTCATTCATTAACACACTTTAAAATTGTTTTAATGTTGAATATCTTTTCAGTGTGCGTATGAACACTTACCAGAATCTGGCAGCTAGTGCTGTAAAAAGTGACATGGCTTCTGCATGGATTTCCTTACCTGATGGCCAATGTTTTCATTGCTGCATTGCTGACTGACTTCAACAGGACGCTCCATCTGAAGATTGGCCAGAAAAATTGGATAAGGTAAGTGTGCAATGTTTTTGTGTGATCAATGTCAGAAAGAGGATTTCTGACACGAATTAGAAAATTTGAGTTATTTTCTCGTTCTTCATCATTTGACCATTCCTCTGGAATATCTCTATGCTATTTGCCTCAATTCTTCAATATGGTAGCAAATTCCACATTCTTAACTATTCTCTTGACAAAGAAGTTTCTCCTGAGTTCTTTATTGGCTTCAGTCGTATTTATTTAACATGTTTGAATTCTTGTTTTGGACTTCTCCAGAATATAATGCTCTAGTTGAACTCCAACCTGTGTTACATGGTAGATTTACATTTTTGACCATAATTTGGATACAACAAGTCCTGGTGCTCGATCCGAAGAAATTCAACAGCTGCAGAGCAAAAAGGAAAGGAGGTGGTTGAACAGGAACAAATCTTGATTCATCTTGTCATCAGTGTGATAAGGAGCCTGATTGTCATTCAAATGACCCTGCTATAGTTTGTGTTTATTACAAACAAGAAACTTTATTTAGAGACATTGTATAAATACAGTCAGAGTTCCAAACAAGCTCAGAATGCTTCCTCTTTGAGGTCACTTTTGACATGCTCCCTATCTAGTTGTGTGACCTTACATCATTGTTATTATCATGATCTCTTAGACATATGCTGTTAAGTCATTACTCCACAACTGTTGCACATTTCATAGCTTCTGGTTAGAGCTGTTTGGTGAAATCACATAAAACCCAAAAAGATGCTGGACCACCAATATTCATGCTAATTGTTGCAGTACCCCGAATCCTCATGAGAATTGATTAACTCTGGTCATGAAGGAATGCCTTCAGGAGTTTATAGCTATTCATATAAATTATTACTGAGAAAGATGAAATAATAAAAGGCTTGTAATTCACCTTGTAAAATTCATCACAATTAATCAGAATCAGACCATCAAGGTTTCATGAAACCACAGGAAATAAAGGCATGGACAGTTAACAATGCATGACATTATAAAGCAAACATTGTTTTCAAATGGAAATCTTTGAACTGTATTAATGTAGCAGATGAATAGGACATACAACGTTCTGCAGGTAGTATGTGCTGGTTTTAGTAGGGTATCTCAAAGCATGCAAGTTACGGTTACTGGGGTCCTTGAGAATATGTGAAAAACTGAGGAGTAGGCTTACCATTCACCGTGATTCAGATACTCACAAATTAGTACCTCATTTGCAGACATAGAAGACCTTGTTCTGATGAATAAGATGCTTGTTGACATCCCTCTATACGATTTGTCTTTACCAGAGTATGAGTTTCAGTACCTTCCTCTGATACAGTCCTGCAGAATTGTTTAGTGTACAAGAAATCAGTTGTTGCCCATCTTTGGACAAAAGGAATTTACCTTTGTACTACAATTGAAACCTCCCCTTTAAAGACTAGGAATATCAGAATTGTACTCCAATACAATCTGCACCTCATGAATTAGCATGTACCTGACTCAGTCATTAGCCAGGGGATCAACCCTGGTTCAATGAAGAGTGCAGGGGGGCATGTCTGGAGCAGCACCAGGCAGATCTTAAAATGTCGTGTCAATCTGGTGAAGCTAACAAATAGGCCTAGTTACATGACAAACAGCATAAACAGCAAGTGATAGACAGGTCTAGGTATACTTTTGATCATCGATAAAATGATGGAAAGTGTCAACGAAGTGCTATCAAGCAGCGCCTGCTCAGCAATAACCTGCTCAGTGATGCCCTGTTGGGTTCCGCCAGGGCCACTCAGCTCCTGACCTCATTACAGCCTTGGTTCAAACATGGACAAAAGAACTGAATTCCAGAGGCAAGGTGAGAGTAACAGCCCTTATATCAAGGTCACATTCAACCAAATGTGGCACCAAGGAGCCCCAGCAAAACTAGAATCAATGGGTATCAAGTGGCAAACTGTCCACTGGTTGGATTCGTACTTGACAGATAGGAAAATGGTAGTGTTTGTTGGAGGTCGGTCATCTCAACTCCAGGACATCTATGTAACAGTTTCTCAGGATATTGTCCTAATCCCAAACATTTTCAGCTACTTCATCAATGACCTTCCCTCCATAATAATGTCAGAAGTGGGGAGGTTTGCCAACGATGGCACCTTTCACAATTCCTCAGAAACTGAAGCAGTCTTTGTACAAATGCAACAACATCTGGACAATATCTAGGCTTGGGCTAACAAGTGGATGTGATATTTGCGTGACAAAAATGTTAAGCAATGACCATTTCCAATAAGAGACATTCTAACCACTGGTCCTTGATATTTAATGGTGTTAGCATCACTGAATCCTCTACTATTAACATCCTTGGGGTTACTATTGACTGACCACATAAATACAATGTGTATAAGAGCAGGTCATAGGCTAGGAATACTGCAGTGAATAACTCAACTGCTGACTTCCCAAAGCCTGTCCACCATCTATAAGGCACATGTCAGGAGTGTGATGGAATGCTCCCCACTTGCCTGGATGAGTGTAGCTCCAACAACACTCAAGAAGCTTGACACCTTCTAGGACAAAGCAGCCTGCTTGATTGGCACTACATCCACACACATTCACTTCCTCCATCAAAAATGTTCAGCAGCAGCGCTATATGCTATCTGCAAGATGCACTGAAGAAATTCTTCAAGGCTGCTTCGGCAACATCTTCCAAACCCATGACAACTTCCATTTAGAAGGACAAGGGCAGGAGATTCCTGGGAACAGGAACCACAACCTGCAAGCTCCCCTCCAAGCCACTCACCATCCTGACATGGAAATATATTGCCTTTCTTTCAGTGTCAGTGGGTTAAAATCCTGGATTTCCCTACCTAAGGACATTGTAGATCAATCTACAGCATGTGGACTGCAGTGGTTCAAGAAGGCAGCTCACCACTACCTTCTGAAGGGCAACGAGAGCTAGGCAACAAATGCTGGCCAGCCAACAATGCCTATACCCCACGAATAAATGAAAAAAAAGCTTGAGAAAAATTTCTGGATTTATTAATCTTCTTGCATGCTTTTTATATCAGATAATCAGGAATTTGTTATGAATTTATGACTAGTTGGAAAGTCTTATTGACTCTTTAATCCTCTCTGTGACTGAGTGTTGATTAAGACTGCCACCTACTGCAGGCCCATAGACAGTGCAATGTTGCCTATGCACTATGAATATTCAGCTTCTTTCCTATATCAGCAGTAACAATAATGGATTAGTCCCCCTTTTTCATCCTTTAATGGAAAGCTTCTAAAAGCTACTAACTATACGTTTCATACTCACCAAATTTACTGCAAACAAAATTGGACAAATTTCTATGCACCAGTAACCTAATAAATTTAGGGGTAGGGCCTTCCATAAGCTAATTCAACTTTATTATTGCTATTTCTGCAAAAAAATTAGAGCCTAATAACATAACATCAGGGCCAAATAATATTGTGATTTCCAATGGATAAAATATTTATGTACATTAACTCTCTTGTATTATACAGTGAAACCAATAGCCATGTAAGTGGCTATGAAAGCAGGTGGAAATTGTGAGAAGGAGAGAAGTAGGAATAGCTTCTTTACCCATACCTCTAATCTGGATTCTGCCAGCAAAACTTGCACTTTCTGCAACAGTTAATGTGTGTTAATTGTTATTTTAGTCTAATAACGTTTTTAATGAATTTTCCCACTGATGAGTATTGATTTCTGTTCAGAAACTGGTCAATTATATTTTCACAAAGGATGTCTTTCAGTGTGGAACTGACTGAAATGGATTTCAGGAGAATATGAGGCAAACAAAAGGTAATTTTGCTGACCTGACTCATCTTGGTTCATAATCGGTTAGTGGTTCTCAAACTGGAATCCACGTTTTCTTAGGGGTCTGTAGTGATTTTCCATAAAGTCTGTGAAATAATGTGAAATGAAAGCTAGGTGACATGAATGGAGCATGACCCGCATGTGTACTGCAGAGTGGATTAGCTGTCTCAACAAGGAAGGGAGTAGATAGGCATAGACAAACTCTCCATTGAGGACCAGACATGCCCCTATCACTGGTATCTGTGACTAAATACCTGTTTCCTGAAAAGCATCATTAAAATACACTGCATCATTTTCACATTATGAGTATTACGTATTATTAGAACTGAGATGGGGGGTATTAAGTGAAAGGGGTCTTTCAACAAAAAATAGCTTGAGGATAACTGCAATAATTTACTGCACTGCATATGGCCCTCCAGAGTAGCAAAATATAATACTTGCTGCATATACAGTCAAAGAGTTCAGGCAAATATTATCCTTTTCTGAAATATGTCCATCTAATTTCAATAGATCATAAAAATTGTGATGAATCTCCTAAGTGGTTGAGCTGTAACCTTTTCATCCACTCTCGTCCATAACAGCTTGTTCATTTCTGAATGCAAAATGCTGAAATTACAAGCTAATCTATTACACATAACTCATCATGCTGCTTAAGGAAAATCGCAATGATGTGATTGTTATGAAATAATCAACGGTGAATAAAGTAATAACTATTATTTCAAGTCTTCATAATGTCAAATATTAATATGCAGGGCATCATTTATTTTACAGTGATAATGCTTTGTAGTTTATTTGAGGCATATATATGTCACAATAATATGTCAGCCTGGTACAATTGTGATGCGGGAACCATTACCCATCTAACGACGTTTCCTGAATTACAATAGTAACTACACTTCAGAGAAGTACATGACTGGCTGTAGGGTGCTTAAGGACACCCTGAGATTGTGAGAAGTGTTTTATAAATGCATGCATTGCTTTCTTCTTCAACAAATGGCCTTTTCTTATTACGGCGGACAGACAAGAGAATTACTGCGAAAATTGTCCTCCATCGCATGTTTATGGTACTATTACGTGATATGTAGTTTATCTTAAAACAATGATATCCATTTGTTATTTCACACTAATCAGTGGCCTGTGAAAATATGGTAATTCCATATTATCTATATGTGATCAATAATGTTGTCAGGCTGATTTTCTTGTCCCTAATCCATTGAAGACCTTTAATAAATGTTTCCTGCTCCTTTACCACATGCAGAGAGCATTTGCACATTTTTGGTCAATGCATACAATCTGATAGGCAATATTGATGTAAAGACATCATAAATGGCTTTTTTTATTACTTTGATCTGTTTCATGTTCTTGCCCAATAAAAATATCATTAGAATCCCTACAGTGTGGAAACAGGCCCTTCAGCCGAACAAGTCCACACTGACCCTTGGAGCATCCCACCCAGACCCGTCCCCCCTATAACCCACACACCCCTGAACACTATGGGCAATTTAGCGTGGCCAATCCACCTAGCCTGCACATCTTTGGACTGTGGGAGGAAACTGGAGCACCCAGAGGAATCCCATGCAGACATGTGGAGAATGTGCAAACTCCACACAGACAGTCACCTGAGGCTGCGAATTGAACCCAGGTCCCTGGCACTGTGAGGCAGCAGTGCTAACCACTGAGCCACTGTGCCGCCCCAATATGAGGGCATTTTTAGAGAAACTGGTAATGTTAGTGGTTGAAATTACAGTTTATAGATTAAAAACTACTGGTACAATCTTGTGACATGCATAATAAATGCTTGATGAATTCAGACAACTGCAAGTCCATTCTTTGGGATGTGTTTGACATCATTCGGGCATCCCAGCTTCTCTGATTCACTGAGAGCTTAATGACAATTTCACCTTACCACAGTTAAAAACCATGCTCCATGAGCTCAGTTTCATTATTCCCTAGTCCATTGTCATTTTCTATAATTTTATTTTGTTGTTCTCTACATCATCAGTCACGTAAACGTGAATCACAGCTATTAACACCATTGGATCTCTTGTTTGCATTGACATGTTTCCATGTCTCCACTACTCTCTGTGGTAGTGGGTGTGATTATAAACAAATTCTGTGATTTATTGTAGAGATCAGTATAAATTTGAACTAATACTGTTCTATTAACTTTTTCCACTTATTCACAAAAATGTTTTGTATTAGTTTTTTTCCACAAAAGGTGGCCTGATGTAATTCTCCACTATAAGAAACTCATTTCTATTTAGACTTTATCCATAGATATAGCTAAGATGGTTAACAAATCTCCCCACAGCCACTTCATTAACACACCTAACACTTACTCACCACTGCCAACTTCAAGCAGTTGAATGCCTGAGGTGTTCGGTCTGGTGATAGTCTGATTGACAAAAGTTGCTGCAATCAGTATGATATGAAATAAACATGAATAAATATGTCCTAAGGTTGCAGGTATGACTTTTCTATATCCACTTTATATGAACCTGACCATATAAGTTTCAGCCTAAATTGTTCCTGTCATCTAATCTTTCATTTTTAAAGTATGGCAAGTATCCATGCACTGTTAGTCTGAGTGCAAATGCTTCCCAATTTCTGAAGTTGTTTGTTTAAGCAACAGTACAACAACATGTAAACTATGCAAATGAAAGAATTCTAAAACTGAAGGCCTTGCAAGTAAATTATCCAATGACTAAAATATTGCTATTCTTATCGTTCATCTCTCTGTAAACCTGTGTGACACTGAGTATTACAGAAGTTAGAGATCTAATATATTCATCTAACTTAAAATGTTGTGATAAATTTCCTACAAGTACATCCAGAAAAAGAAGAGCACTCAAAGATATCCAAATGAGTATATGTACGGTAAAAGAATGGAATGGTGTGGATTACACAATATGCTTTGCTGCCTGATAACTGGATGAATTCCAGATTCCAATCCCATGTCTGGGGTTGTGCACCTCTTGCAAAACAACATTTGATTGTAAATTGCCCAAAGGGAGGAGTGTTTGATGCCATAATACAGTGGTTCGCTGTCTCCAAGAGGCAGGAGATGCCTAGCTGGCATCAGTGGCAAAGGCACAGAATAGTCATGTTAGGAGTCTCTGTTTTGCTGATAAGAGCAGACAGCTCCCGTGGTGGCCATTGAGGTGGAGTGCAGTGGATAGTGACCTTTTATGACAAGGCCATCAGATGTGCCATCAGATGTTGGCTCCACCGAATTATTTCCAAGATAGCTGAGAAGAAATTTATTTGGGTCCCACAATGAATTGGACAGTTTTAGACACCGGACACTGATGTGCACAGGTAACTTTGAGTTCATTGGGAAAAGCGATGAAAGTTAAGAGAGACTGTGGTGTCATAATCCAGAGGCCTGGGCGAACGTTCTTGGGATATGGGCTCAAATGCAGTGGAATTTCAATTCAATTAATGAATATGGAAAAGAAGCTTGTCTCAGTAGTGGTAACAATGACAACCTGTTGTGAAAAAATTCAGATTCACTAATATCCTTACTAAATCTGCTACCTTCACCCAACCTGTCCTTTCTGTGGTTTACACTTAAATGTCTTCTGAAGCAGCCTAGCTAATCTTACCAATTCAAGGGCAATTAATGATGGACAACAAATATTTATCTACTAGCAGTACCCACATCCCGTGAAAGAATGCAATAAATGCATTGGACAATTAGTTGACATATTAACGAGTACTTTAAGGAGCCATTATGTGGCAACTAAAGTCTTCCCTATTTCCTGTCCCATTACCAACAACAATCCCCACCCACCCCCTCCACCTCCACCCCCCACCAGGTCATTCTCCACTGGTCCTTTGTAAATTCAAATCTCTCCTAGAGGCATCAGGCAACATCTGGAATTGTGATTTTTAAATCCTGCCTGCACTATGTCCTGACCCTGTAGTCCTTTGAAAATTTTGGCTCTGTCAGTTCAGTTCAGTAGGTTGTATTCTTGTGTATGATCAAGAAGGTTGTGTGTTCAAGCATCACTCAAAAGCTTGAGCATACAGTCTAGGTGAATACATTAGCCTGGTACTGGTTAGAATTGCTGTCTTAATTTGTGATATGAAACTGAACTCTTCTGTTTGCTAAGGTAAATCTCAAAGGTCAATGGCAGTCATTGAAAATGATTAGATGGTCTCTAGATAATTATAAATTAAGAAGCTTGGCCTATTTTCATGCATTTAGCCAATACATAATAATGCATCCAATTCAGCGCTCTTTTTTCTCATTAGACCGCAGAGTTTTGGACCTTGGTTTTTGACTGACCCTGGGAAAACCCAACCTTCACATTTTTGCATCATGTGCTCCCAATCTTTATGTGATTTTATGCAGGTGATTTATCTTCTAACAGTGTGTTTTATAAACTGCAATGGACTGCATGAGAAGTGTGGAGGCAAACACATTAGAAGGCCCGTCCTGGTTCTCCTACACAGCAGGCAATTCCAAACATTATTTAAAGGTCATTGAACCTCACCCCCTAACCATCAAGCATGCCACCCCATATCTTGAGATGGCCGCTGCAAGCCCATGCTCCCCTCAGAATGTTCATATCACCTCCATGACCCCTCACCCCATGCACCCTCATACCACTCATTCCCCCTCAGATTTCTTATGCGACCCTTTATCATCTGTGTTACCTCCATTTCCTCTCAGCCTGAACTTACCACCTAACCACCCCCATGCCCCAACATGCCTCTTCAGGTGTCCCACTTTGTAGTGATTGTAATGAGGTCAGCCAGGTAGACCTCATAGAGTACGAGTTCCCTGATTGGGGCTGTTAATATCATCCAAACATAGAGCCCTTGCTGACAGATATAAACAAAAGTGTCAGAGATTCTGGTCACTCTGAGAGCTGGCTCTGAGGGAGCTGGATCAGTGTCAAGGACTCTCCATGTGTAAATAAAGGATGACTTGCTGACGGAATACTGGCCTCAATGGAGTTATTTCATGTGTCACATGAGCACCCACAGATTTCCAATGCCATTCCATGCCCTCTTATCCCTACCAAATCCATATTCCATTTAATGTCCCATATGACGGATGCCACACTACACTGCCATACGGCAACAATTCCCATGTATTCTCCACAGCTGTTGCTGTAATTCCAGGCTAGACCCCTAAATTTGGTTATGATCTGGTTAGAGACCAATAACATTTTGTTTACAAGCAGACAAAATTTCTCACCCTAAGAAAATAGAACCACAAGATCCTGTGGTTTCAAAACATACAACAGAAATGTGATTACACAAAGTCAGGAAGATAAACAATGTGCAATGTCTATTTTATACAGTAATATCCAGAATTAACATTAGGTGAATCTGAAATAACTGAAATCGGTAGTCAGAAATGCCTAATTGGACATCAAATGTCAGATGTAATAAAGAAAGATCTTCTGGATTTTTCAGAGTCACCCAGCAACTGGAATCACTGTGAGTTACAAAGTAAGTTTGTTAACACTCTGTCTTCCACTTGATGGATTGCAATTCTTTATGGACAAGTATTCAGCCTCAAATTTCTCTCAGACGCCACTCCAGTCCACTTGTTCACCTCCCAGTGGCTCAATCTGTTCATCTGAGATTGTGTCACCCGATATTCCCGATCACTGATTCTTGGGCATAATCCCAGTTCATTAGACATACTGAGGAGAACATCATTGCATGGAGCCAGCAACGTTCAATTCCCTTCCCAGCTTTTGATAGCTTCTTTTGAGTCCCAATTACATTGAATAGCTTTCTGGCTCCTCCTAAGCCTTGTTCCCAAATTTTATCTGTACCTAACAGCTCCCAGGACTTCTCTGAGCCCCACCGGCCTCCAAAGAGAATTCTGATGAAGGGTCTAGGCCCGAAACGTCAAGCTTTCCTGCTCCTATGATGCTGTTTGGCCTGCTGTGTTCATCCAGCTCCACACCTTGTTATCTAGCACCATTTTTGTAATTGGACCGCTTCCTCTGCTCTACTTCCAGAGTTCCTTTTCTGGAATATTTTCTTGGAGGTCACTTCTGCCAGCGGTGTTTCTCCTCGGTGTCATGGCACTCCCCTTTTATGATGCCATACCAGGTACTAATGTTTATTGTGCCACTCAATCATGCAGGTGCATTGTTTCTTTTAAATGTGCATTTCCTTCATCGATAAAAACAGAAGTTTGAATGACACTGATACAGCCTGTGATATTATTCCACTCCACACATGTACTGGAATACTTGGGCCTTCAGGAATTGGAATCCTCAGCCTCCAATCAGAACCAAGCAATTTGAAGTTGTATAACACTACTTACCCAAAACCTTGATATTAAATCCTCAGGAGCAACACAATGGTGATGGGAAAGATATTTAAATGATTAGAAAAAAGAAACTAAATCTTCAATAATTCAATAAATCCCTGAAGGCAAACACATCAATATTGGGGGAAAAATACACCAGTGCAAAAAACTTTACAAACCTTTAAGTGCTTATTAGATTTGGAAACAAACAAAAAGCCACATCAAATGCATACCCTTTGATTAGAGCCTCTTAAAGTTTTCAGCCATTCTTGGATAAATAGATCAGCTGCTGGGCTAAAATCATTGATAATATTTGGAATCCAGACAAACATTCATCCCGAAACGTCAAGCTTTCCTGCTCCTATGATGCTGCTTGGCCTGCTGTGTTCATCCAGCTCCACACCTTGTTATCTCAGATTCTCCAGCATCTGCATTTCCTATTATCTCTGATATAAAAATAACAGCTGTTGTAGCAAAGTTTCCAGTATTGCCTGAAATTCATGCTCACTGCCTTCTGGTTTCCAACTTCCAGTTGTTGTATTTAAAAGGCACTTGAAAGGTTCTTCACTCTCTTAAAGCTAGGAACATGAGCAAACTTGAGTTCATCACCCCACCAACCCTAAATATAGAGTCATAATCATAAAGTCATAGAATCATACAGCATGGAAACAGATCCTTCAGTACAACCAGTCCACGCTAATCATGTTCACAAACTAAACTCAACCCATCTACCTGTGCTTGGTCCATATCCCTTCAAAACTTTCCTATTCATGAATTTATTCAAATTTCTTTTAAACGTTATAACTATACATGCATCTACCACTTTCTCTGGCAGTTCATTCCACACACAAACCATAAGTGTCACAAGACATAGGAGCAGAAATTAGGCCTTTTAGCCCATTGAGTCTGCTCTGCCATTCAATCATGGCTGATAAGTTTCTCAACCCAATTCTCCCGCCTTCCCCCATAACCTTTGATCCTCTCAATAATCAAGAACCTATCAATCTCTGTCTTAAATGTACTCAATGACTTGACCTCCACAGCCTTCTGTAGCAATGAATTCCATACATTCACCACTCTCTGGCTGAAGAAGGTTCTCCTCACCTCTATTCTAAAGGGTCTTCCTTTTACTCTAAGGCTGTGCCCTCAGGCCCTAGTCTTTCCTGCTGATGGAAACATCTTCCCAACTGTATCCAGGCCTTTTAGTATTCTGCATCCTTCTAAACTCCATCAGTTATAGATATAGAGTCCTCAAACCTTCCTCATATGTTAAGCCTTTCATTCCTAGAATCCTTCTCATGAATCTCATGGACCCACTCCAGGGCCAGTACATCCACCCTGAAGAATGGGGCCCAAAATTGCTCACAATGTTCTAAATATGGTCTGACCAGAGCCTTATAGAGCCTCAGAATTACATACCTGTTTTTACATTCTAGTCCTCTTGAAATAAATGCCAGCACTGCATTTACCTTCCTAACTACTGACTCAATCTGCAAGTAAACTTTAAGAGAATCCTGGACTAGGACTCCCAAGTCCTTCTGCACTTCAGATTTCTGAATTTTCTCCCCATTTAGAAAATAGTTTTTGCCTTTATTCTTCTTACCAAAGTGCATGACGTCACACTTTCTCACGTTGTATTCCATCTGCCACTTCCTTGCCCACTCTCCTAACCTGTCTAAGTCCTTCTGCAGCTTTCCCACCTCCTCAATACTACCTGTCCCTCCACCTACCTTTGCATCATCTGCAAACTTAGCCAGAATACCCTCAGTTCCTTTATCTAGATCTTCAATGTATAAAGTGAAAAGTTGTGGTCCCAACACTGACCCTTATGGAACTACTCTTTGTGTAAAAATGTTGCCCCTCACATCCTTTCTAAATCTTTCTCCTCTCATCTTAAAAATATGCCCCCTAGTTTTGAATTCCCCCACCTTAGGGAAAAGATTGTTGTCATTCACCTTATTTAGGCTCCTCATGATTTGAGAAACCTCAAGAAGATCACACCCTAAACTCCTAAGGTCCAGTGAGAAAAGTACCACCATTTCCCAGATAACAAGCGTGGGGCTGGATGAACACAGCAGGTCAAGCAGCATCTTTCCTGCTCCTATGACGCTGCTTGACCTGTTGTGTTCATCTAGCCCCACGCTTGTTATCTCGGATTCTCCAGCATCTGCAGTACCTT
Source organism: Ginglymostoma cirratum (assembly GCA_024137785.1). Classification (NCBI taxonomy): domain Eukaryota; kingdom Metazoa; phylum Chordata; class Chondrichthyes; order Orectolobiformes; family Ginglymostomatidae; genus Ginglymostoma; species Ginglymostoma cirratum. The sequence goes on along the minus strand of JAHRHZ010000019.1, from coordinate 26,130,741 downwards.
TTATCTCTGATACAATTTTAACACCACCATTTCCCATCTATTTTAAAATCTCAAACCTTCCACTCCCGGCAACATCCTGGTAAACCTTTGCTGAACCCTTGCCAGTTTAGTATTATCCTTCCTATAACAGAGAGAACAGAACTGCTCACATATGTTTCAGTTATGCCTCTGTAGAGGATCTCCTAAAGGCTGTTGAGGGAGAAAGGGGTATTATTTTCAGAGAGTTGTCATTCAGCTGACGATCTTTAGCATCCACAACTTATCACAATTGCACAAACCAATCAGTTACTTGTTGCCGACCAAATTTCATTCTGCACACGCACCATCTAAAAACAGCTTTTCCCACTGCTTCACCAATGATATGTTATAGTTGTAGGCAGAATAGTGTTTCAACCTTCTTCAATTGTCATGTCTTCGACTTTAAACTACTTCAAGAACTTAAACCAAGGAATGCCCACCCTTTCTTAGAATTACAAAGAATTTGAGCTGATACTAACCGTGATAAATCTCTTTTCTTATAACATTGTAGCAAATAACAAATTATGGTATTTAAGCAGTAATTTACAGTTCCAAATGATGATATATCATTTTTTTTCTATTGAACAGAGTAGAATTGATTGTCTTATTCTTTAGCTAGGCAGATATTAGCCCCAAGCCATCATTTTATATTCACTTATACAGATCAGGTGTCGTCTCATCTTCCACTCTGTGTCTGACCATTTACTACCCTGTACTTTATTCTGCAGGGTTATCAGACTCATTTAGTATGATTTTCACAACTGACAATGAATCATGAACTTTCCTGACTCAGAAGATCAACTTCACTTTAAAGAGTTCTGTTAAATAAAATCTTTTCTTTGGGGAGATGGCTGTCAGATAAGTTAGATCCACCAATCTCAGTAGTAGATTGTGGATGGCAGTTGGGACAGATGAGTGCTGAAGTGGGCTTGTTAGCAGATCCAACTTAGTTCTCTGTGACAGTTTGTTAGTTGTTTTAAAATTAATTAGCCCCCTCAACTCCTTCCCCCCTCCATTTCCAAAGCCCTTCATTCTCACCACACCACACAAATGGCCCTCCAGATATTCCCTGCCATGTTCATGATCTCTATCTGGGAACTATTTCAGTAGAAACAATAGCAAGATACCTGGATTATCCATGGTTGGTAATAATGAATGCTTGGCTGAGCTCCAAGACTCACAAATACATTAGTTCAGCAGATGTTCTGTTTTGAAAGTTGACTGGAGTATTCACTTCTCTTGATTTTCATCCGGTGGGTTTAATGTAGCACTTTCTCTATAAGCTTTGGTGCAATACCTAGGGGTGAAGAATTTAGAGTCATCTCAGTGGTTAGCAGTACTGCCTCACTGTGACAGAGACCCTGGTTTGATTCCACACTTGGATCACTGTGTGGGGTTTTCACATTCTTCCCGTGTCTGTGTGGGTTTCCTTCGGGTGCTCTGGTTTCCTCCCACAATCCAAAAATGTTCAGGTTAGGTGGATTGGCCATGCTAAATTTCCCAGTGTCCAGGGACGTACGGGCTATGTTGATTAGCCATGCAAATGCAGGGTTACAGCGATAGGATGGGAGATGGGTCTCAGTGGAATACTGTTTAGAGGGTCGGTGTGGACTCAATGGGCTGAATGGCCTATTTCCACACTGTAGGGATTCTATGATTCTATGATATTGAGCTTTTCAGTCATATCAGGCTTGAAACATGAGCACTTTTTCTCTCTCTGTCAATGCTGCCAGACCTACTGATTTGCTCCAGGATTTTCTGCCTTTATGTCAGACTTCAAGCATCTGCAGTATATCATTCACCTATGTATCTAAGTAATTTTGCAGCTCAGCCTTCACAGAATGGGTTTTCACTCTTTTCTCCAGGATACAGAACAGCACCAATGTTGAAGTTGCCATGATTAGCACTCACCATTCTATTCTGGTCATAGAAATGCTAATCTCTCAGCTTTTGACATTGCTAGCCCACGCATTAATGCCACTTAACTGTTTTCATCAGAACTGCACCACACACAAGACTGGTGTTGTTGAACCAACTGAGTTGTACAAACTGACTGCATTCAGTACTATGGTAACAGGTTCACTTTACAGAACTCAGTCAGATTGACTGGCAAATGCTGTAATCCGCTCACCTTATTAAGGATTACATTTTACAACTGCCACAATGGAAAATAGCTTCTTAATAAACTATTAGCTATGATGCAGAAACATGTTGATTGCATTCTGGAGTGTGGAAGCCGGAGCTGATTGAAGCACTCTACTGTCTTCCACACTTTGAATTAATAAGCTTTAGTGAAAAGAAAACTGTGTGTATTGGAAGTTTGAATTAAAAATAGAAAAAATGTTAGGAATGCACTGCAGGTCAGTCTGATTTGTATTCTCTCCACTAACTGAGATGTATTTTATTCAGAGCATGGGTTTTAGATTTTTTAAAAAAAGAATCATCTTATTGATGGAACAACAGGAATAATTGTCAGCAAAAACCTGTATTCCTGAAACAATTGTTACCCATTAATAGTCGTAATAACAATGAGGGACTTATTGACATATCAAGATGAATTTAGCACTTGGTACACCCTTTTACAACACCCAGGCTTGTGTTTATAATACTGAAAATAGACATCAGCAACTCTGACCTTAGCATTAGTTATATAATAATAATAATATGCAGCCAATACTTTCAGAAGCATAGCACTACCAATAAACGGCTGTACCTTACATGAGCTGCTGAAGGCATACCCATTTTATGATTGCATTTGACCTTTGTGTATTTCTGACCTTTGTGGAACCCCCACAACACAGTACCTTGAAAGCAATAAAATATGCAATAGTCACCCTATAATCAAATCTCAGGTCAAAATATCAAATTAGTACCAGAAATTATTGATGAAAACTATTAAGGAAGTAGAGCAGAAACTATGGTTTTAGTTTTCTAGCAGCAAACCAACAAGAGGTGGCCAGTGTGATAGTAAGGGTCATCTAGGGGAAGCAGCAAGAAAACACTACAATTTCCAGGTTGCCCTAACTCCTGATTTGCTTGGTTGTAGTGAGCTTTGAATGAAAAGTGTACTCTGTCAATAACTCATCATCTAGGAAATGGAAAATTAGGTTCTTACTGGTTTGCAACAACTAATAGATGAGGTGCATTTTTATGATTAAATCAGGGGAGCAAATTCATGGAGCTCTACTAAGGTGACAGAGGACAAGAGAGTTATAGGGGACCTCAAAGTTTTCAGATGTAACTGCAGAAATGCGGGTGGAGCATTTTCAGAATTGAGAGGAAGTCCCTATTGTAGGTAAAATATTACCAAGTACAATTCTGTAGTGAGTCAGACACAGTTTTATTAACAGAAGCTTCTGGGAGAAGCAGGGACCTCAAAGGGGCCTCACCAAACTTCTCAGCTATTACAGACGATTTCAAAGGTTATATACATTTGCTGTCACGTGCCAACCCCCCCGCCTCAAGTCATGTACACAGTTCTTTAATCTGTTTCCGGCGTCTTGCAAAGCGGGTGATGGTTAACGCTTCTATTGTTGTTGGGACAGGATTTGTTGTTTCAGCGGATGTTTCATCTTGATTGTGTAAAGTTCGATCTAGAGGTCCTTTGTGTTGTTGATCTCTTTACTTATTCCTTCAGTAAGTTAATGTCTTTAAAAGTTAATGTCTTTACTTCCTCCTTCAGTAAATCACTTTACTTATTCCTTCAGTAAGTTAATCACTTTACTTACTCCTTCAGTCCCCCCTTGTGGTCAGAGTCGTGAATACTCATGGCCTCTAGGCCACTTCCAGCCATTGTTCGAATGTCCCTAAGCCACCCATCAAGGGGCGCGCAACAGTCTCGTCGGCATGGACACTTGCACCCAGCATAATTCTTGCAGTTAAGATTTTACAGCACAAATTAAAGATTAACAACACAGCAAGCAATAACAATTATAATCAATATAATCAAAGCATGCAGCAGGTATGTCCCCCAAGATCCACCTAGGAGCCATTTGAGCCAACCGTCCCCTTGCCTGAAGTCATCCAGCTCTTTCTTATATCATCAATGGCTTGGGTGATGTTATAGGATTCATCCGTAACATGTATTATACACTTGTCCCCTACTATCGTGCACACTCTACCCTGCTGGGCTAACTGGTAATCGACGGCATACCAGGTCTGCCGCGCATAGAGTCTTAACTCGGCAAGCTCTCGGTTTATAGCATCCAACCCCTTTGCTATGCTATTTCCCAGGATGGTCAGTCCGCTAACAAAGTAGTTCTATTTTTGGCACTAATGACTCCCGCTGCTCCCCCCAGAGACAGGGCCCCAAAGAACCCGTAGCCAAGTGAGGACCCCAGTGTTACCGGGTCCTTCCAGTCTGCACAGAATTTTTCACTAATGGCTCGGGTCACTATCTTCCTACGGGTGTGTCGTCTCTGGGGGCATGGGACGGTAAGTGGTCCTATTGTCCCCACTGCAAAGAGGACACGGTGGCTCAGTGGTTAGCACTGCTGCCTCACAGCACCAGGGACCCGGGTTTGATTCCAGCCTCGGGCATCTGTCTGTGTGGAGTTTGCACATTCTCCCCGTGTCTGTGTGGGTTTCCTCCAGGTGCTCCGGTTTCCTCCCACAGTCCAAAGATGTGCAGGTTAGGTGGATTGGCCATGTTAAATTGCCTGTAGTGTTCAGGGAGGTGTGGGTTAGGTGGGTAGTTGGGGGGCTGGGTCTGGGTGGGATTCTCTGAGGTTCGGTGTGGACTTGTTGGGCCGAAGGGCCTGTTTCCACACTGTAGGGATTCTATGACAGGACTGGGAGGGTTGGTGTGGCTGTTGTGAAGGTCCCATTGAGGAGGAGCACAAAGCCTTTCTTGGCTCGATAGCATGTGACTGTGGATCCGTTCTGTTTTGTATACTGCTGAACATACCAGTCGGATGGGTAGGGCCCACCCCCATCGACGGAGGACGAGGGATGAGAGCTCCCACTGAAGCCGGACTGGTAGGAGTCAAACGGATACCTCCATGTCCCAGTTCCATCGCCATAGGAGGAGACCTGTGTGCCATTACACTGACCACAGATAAACTGCCTACCAGCAGTAACATTGAGATACTGTTGCTCATTGCAAGTGCACGTAAACATGCCTTTGTTAACTTGGCAGTGCTGATGAGAGCATTGTGTCTGCACACAAGAGGCATTCTTGGGGACTAGGGCGTATGCGCACCCCCAGCCCTGTCCCGAGAAGCATAATGGGTAACTGAGCGGGTTGGAGCAAGTCGTGCCGTTATGTCCCCGGGTGCCTAAACAGCCGGGGTCATTGGATTCATCGTCATCCCTGTCGCGGGACAAAATGACCCGGCCACCCCTCTTGTCGTCGGAGTTAATCAGCTCAACGCAGCAGCCCTGTATTCCGCGATGGTACGTACCGGTTTGGCCCACACAGGGTGCATCTAACACATTTGTCGTATATAGGTCAAAGGGGGTCCACCCAGGGGTAGCTACGAACAGCGTAGCTACTTACTGAAGGAGGAAGTAAAGAGATCAACAACACAAAGGGCCTCTAGATCGAACTTTACACAATCAAGATGAAACATCCACTGAAACAACAAATCCTGTCCCAACAACCAGCATCTCACATTGTCTGCCCCCTACTCGTGCAGACACGTAAATCCTACCTTCCTTATTACCCATGGCCGTGGGGGCTGCCGGACGTCAGTCCATCTCCCTTTGAGAAGTTGCAGTTGTTGGTTTACCATGTTTTTCCCAACTCCAGACCACCCTTTGTTCTGTTTTGGGGCTCTACATTCCTTGGCAAAGTGCCCCGTCTTGCCCCGTCTTTCGGTTTTATCTTTGTCACGGCACCTAAGTTTTCTTGTTTTATTCAAGTGGGGGCTCTTTCTCCTGGTGTGAAGGGCTGATATCTAGCGGTTGGGACTGCCAGGGTCCTGCCCTGGGTTACTGGGGGCGTGGTTAACTTCCTCACTCAGACTGTCCTCTGTGGCAGTGGGCCCTTCCCTGGGATGGTATGGTGGCAAAGGCCCCCACTGACCCTCTGCTAAGAAGTGGTTCCTTTTCTCTAGTTCCCTAATTCGTGATCCTAGTATCCTTTTTATTTCCTCCGTCCACCTCTTCGTGGACTCTAATGTCTGCCCTATAAGGCCGGCCAATTGATGTACTAAAAGCACTGCAGTTTTCTTAGTCTTATCATTCTTTTGACCTGAATGCCAGACTCGTTGTTGTTCTAGGGCCTGGGACGGATCCCATCCCCCCTTTTTCATCTGTTTAATAAGTGAATGTCTATTTGTCATATATTGATTAATGAGAGACCCCGGGGGTCCCCATTGATCTTCCTTCCATGCCATGATAAAGGATAGGTTTATACTCACGATCTCCCCCGATCTCTCGACTGTGTTTAACCCACCGGCCACGTCCTACGTGTTTTCCCACTGGCCGCGTCTCACTCAGGGTCGTTCGATCTCACTCGGGGTCGTTCGATCTCCCCCGATTTCTCGACTGCGTTTAACCCACCAGCCACGACTACTTGTGTTTTTCCACTGGCCGCGTCTCACTTGGGGTTGTTTCTATCGGAGTCAGGCAATACCTATTGTGGGAGTGATCAAGTCCCCGTATCCCGCTTATTTCAATTTCTCTAGGCGGTTTCACAACATTACATTCTCACCTTCAGTTTGAGCATCACATCCCAGGTACCTCTTCTCCAGTCTCTACACCCAATTTAGGGTCCTGACCTTTGCGTGGGGAGGTGGGGTTTCCCCTCTTAACAACCAGTTCAGGCTACGTGTTAGAGACGGGTACCACCTTGTCCGATTTTGCTCAACTCAAACGGCAGGCAGTGTCACATCCATACTTAACAGATCATTGAATACTGTGACCCAACTCACTTAACTTTGTGTTCGGTATCCTGTCCCGGTATCCGGGCTGTGGCCACTCTGCCCGGACTGTAAACAGGATCCTGCCGACTACGCCAATTTGTTGTAGGTAAAATATTACCAAGTACAATTCTGTAGCGAGTCAGACACAGTTTTATTAACAAAAGCTTTTGAGAGAAGCAGGGACCTCAAAGGGGCCTCACCAAACTTCTCAGCTATTATAGACTATTTCAAAGGTTATGTACATTTGCTGTCTCGCGCCAACCCCCCCTCAAGTCATGTACACAGTTCTTTAATCTGTTTCCGGCGTCTTGCAAAGCGGGTGATGGTTAGCGCTTCTATTGTTGTTGGGACAGGATTTGTTGTTTCAGCGGATGTTTCATCTTGATTGTGTAAAGTTCGATCTAGAGGTCCTTTGTGTTGTTGATCTCTTTACTTCCTCCTTCAGTAAGTTAATGTCTTTAAAAGTTAATGTCTTTACTTTCTCCTTCAGTAAATCACTTTACTTATTCCTTCAGTAAGCTAATCACTTTACTTACTCCTTCATCCCTCAGTGGTCAACAAGTGCCAAGGCAAATTGGTAAAGTTGAATGACAAGAAGAAACGTGAGTGGAGTCAAGACCACAAGCAGATCAGCCATGCCCTTGTTGAATGACGGGCCATACTAAAAGCACTAAATGAGCTATATCCACTCCTAAATCCTATGTTCCTATCTAATTTCTGGAAGGGGCAGAGAGAAGAAAAGATTTAATGATCACATTAAGCAACCAGAGAAACAAAGGCACAATTCATTGCTTACCGCCAGCAAGTATAAATCACTTGTCTACAGACTAGCAAAACTGCACAGCAGTTATAGCAACTGGACTGAAAATTCAGAAAATGTTCCATCAAACAGATTTTTATGTAGGCAACTTACATATGAATAAGTTGAACTAGATATCCAAGAACAACATACGCAGTAGACTATGGCAAGGAGTTGTAGCTGTGTTGTCTGAATAATGCATTTCCTTTGTGAAAACTATCTCACTTTTTACATCCGCAGTTAAATTAATTAATGTAATTCACATTTGCAAACCAAATGAGCTGTGTCAAAAAAGTCATTAAAAATAAATTAGCTTTTTCCATTATACAAAGGACAGCTGGCCATCTCTTCCAGTCAATTGTCCTAAAGATGGGTTCTGAGTGAGCCACTTATTACAGTACACCAACCATGTATATATAATCTGTAATCAAATAGCATGCAATATAGTGCAAGACTTCAAAGTTCCCTCACCAATAAGTCAGACATGAGGTAATGATCATTTTGCAGCCAATTCACATTTCATCTGTTGCCTATTCCTTTCCAATTAAAATATTTCTTGCTTTTACCACTGCTACAATAATCATTGTTCCTTTCTTCTTCTAATTCTCTATCTTCTATTGTTCGTGCTCCTGCGCTCATTGCATTTTTACTAATCAATTGAGTTCTTAGGGATTTAAAATTGTTCAACTACTCGTCTCCCTCAATTGTTCTTTCCTCCTCCAACCTATCAGCTTTTAAAGCACGAGCTTGATATACACGTTAAAGAAGCAAATTTGATAAATCATTCCGAGGCATAATACATAGATTATTTTTAACGGTAATGCTGTGTAAATGAAGCTGAAGCTTATTGACAGTGTTGATAGTGGAAGAAAAAATGAACTATTGAAAAATCAGCCAAAAAATTTGAATTGTATTCTGCTAAAACAGTAGAATTAATCAAAGCTATTTAAGGTTAAAACATATTTTATAAACAGCCTGTAATTCATTGACCGTAAATGGTCTGCAGTCAAAGTGGATACCTTCCAGTCGCGAACCATTTCAACTCCCCCTCCCATTCCTCAGACGACATGTCCATCCTGGGCCTCCTGCAATGCCACAATGATGCCACCCGAAGGTTGCAAGAACAGCAAATCATATTCAGCCTGGGAACCCTGCAGCCCAATGGTATCAATGTGGATCTCACAAGCTTCAAAATCTCCCCTCCACCAACCACATCCCAAAACCAGCCCAGCTCGTCCCCGCCTCCCTAACCTGTTCTTCCTCTCACTTATCCCCTTCCCCCACCTCAAGCCCCACCCCCATCTCCTATCTACTAACCTCATCCCGCCCCCTTGACCTGTCTGTCCTCCCTGGACTGACCTATCTCCTCCCTACCCCCCCACCTACACTCACCTTTACTGGCTCCATCCCCGCCTCTTTGACTTGTCTGCCTCCTCTCCACCTATCTTCTCCTCTATCCATCTTCTATCCGCCTCCCCCTCTCTCCCTACTTATTTCAGAACCCTCTTCCCCTCCCCCATTTCTGATGAAGGGTATAGGCCCAAAACGTCAAGCTTTCCTGCTCCAAGATGCTGCTTGGCCTGCTGTGTTCCTTCAGCCCCACACCTTGTTATCTCGGATTCTCCAGCATCTGCAGTACCTTTTATCTCAGCTATGTGAATGCTTTCTTGACCATTATTAAAGCAATTTGTTTTATTTTTACAGTTTTTCTCACATCTCTTCCCCATCTCTGTTAAGGTATCAACCTCTTTCTTGGCTAAGCCATTCTGATTGCTTTGATATTCTTCTCTTCGATTCAAACTGTAGTGATTGTAACAAGGTCAGCCAGGTGGACCTCATGGAATATCAGTTCCCTGATTGAGGCTGTTAACCTGGTCCAATCAGGGAGTCCTGGCTGACAAATATAAACAGGAGTGTCAGAGCTTCTGTTCACTCTGAGAGATCATTCCAAGGAAGCTGGATCAGTATTAAGGACTCTCCATGTGTAAAAAAAGGGTGACTTGGTGATAATAATGATTTGAAGCAGGACTAGTCTATGTGCTTCTTGAGCCTATCTGCCATAAAATGGCAGAATTCCAACCCTGATGCCAATTTTCACCCTAAGTCATATTCGCTAATTTCATTTGTGCTCAAAAATTTATCAATCTCACCCTGCATCTACTTTTCAACTGAGCAGCCAAAGCTGTTTGTGGTCAAGATTCCAAAGTTTTACAACCTTTTGAATGAAGAAGTTTCTCATCATTTCAGCATAACTCATCATTTCCTTGCTGTGAAACTATAATCCTTAATAATAGACTCTCCAATTGGGTCTCTTCGTATCTGTCCTGTCAAATTTTCTATGAATTTTCACTTATGTCCTAGCTCTTCCATTCTATGATTCTTCTTTTACCTTTTCCCACACTTTAGATGCCATGTAGAGCAGAACAAACTGCTGGGAAGGTGAGAATGAGAAGGCCATGGTGTTCAGGGAGCAATTGTCTTGTCTGACCCTCAGTGGATAAATGAGTTGAATCTTACCAGAAACTGGCGAAGTGTCAGCTTTGGCACATTTCATATAAAATTTCCCCCTATGAGCCCTAGTGAGGTTTTTTATTCTATCTTCCTGAATTCATTTAATAACGATGTTCCATTCCCCTATTGCAACCTGCTTTTTGTATTCTCCCACTTGCTACAGGGGAAGTATTGGCTACTGCCAGAACCACCTGGGAGTTCTCATGCTGGTTCCATCTTTAAAGCCCAGCCATGCACCCAATTAAGTGCAGGGAGTCCATAGCTGCCCTGCACGGTTAATTTCACTTGCCCAAGACTGTGGTCAGAGGGTAATAGGACTATGCTTTGCTAATAGGGACATGGAGGTCCTGCTGGATAGGGGCATAATGTGGTCACTGCCCATGCAACATGCTCAAAAGTGTTTATGACCGATAGAGAGTCAGAGGAGCAAGCAATGGCCTGGATTTACCGAGCTATTGTTTTCTACCTTTCACATTAAGCATTGCTGCTCTGTAGTTTCTACCTGTAAAGTTGGAGAATCGGAAACCTCAGGTCAATGAGGTGAGATGACGTAACAATGAGAATGTTGACACTTGAAAATAAATGTTAATACATACAATCGACTTTTTGCTGTTCACTAGCGAAAAATGTGTGTCAATGTTCAAAGCTTGATTGGAAAATGGGGCTTATTGCGCTTGACAATGGGAGGCTCCTCACTGCTGATCTCATCCAATTCTCCTAAATTTTTTTACCCATTGCCCACTTTGGTCAGTGCCTTGGAAGATTCTCTTCCATGCCTTCAATATCTGCATTTCAGTAAGGGCATTCTGTCTGAGTCCTGATCTGCCGCAAACTGCAACTTAGAAAAAAGGGGAATGCAGTAGTTCCAGTGCCTGAAAGGATGAATCTGGCAATTAACCTTGACGTACCTACTGCTATCCAGACTTCAACTGGAGATATTTGCAACAATTCAGTTTACATTTCACTGTCACATGAGTGAAGTCTGACCATGATTACAACAAGCTGACCTAGCACAATAGAAATCTGAACCCTCTTGCAGCTTTCAGACTTCTGGAAGCAGCTGTTTGTGCTATAATTGAAAGTGAGATGTCAGCCACCATTTTGTACTTGACAGTTAGATTCACCGTAGCTGAATGGAACTGGCCACCGCTCATACTTTCCATGTTCTGCGCAAAACCCTATGCCAAATTGCATGCTTCTTGAAAATGAACAAATGTTTTCTGGCAGACTTTCAGATGCAACAATCATTTTATTGAGCATAACCTTCAGACTTTTTGTGTCTGCTACCCCATTAAAGTGCTCATCTGAGTCTTCTGTAGCATAATGAATCAGGGATCTGACCCTTTGGGAAGCTATCACCTGCATTAACAATGCCTCTTTATTGTTGATAGACTACATTCTCTCCACATTGCAGACCTTGCCTCTATCCGTGTCAATATGTGAGTGGCATAAATCCACTTGATGGAGCAATAGTTTTCTCATCTCTTCTTGTGGTTCTTCCACTATCTGACCATTTTGCACTTCTTGACTATCTAAAAGGAGAAAGGCACATGTCAAGGTTGTAGTGCAGGATAAGGGAGTGGTCAGGTAAAACTTGTTTATGCCATCTGCAATCAGTAAATCACTTGAGAGCATGGTATGAGGAGGGTAGACGGATATTAGATATAAGGATACTGTTATCTTCAATTGTTTCCGTGTTTCCACTCGAGATGGCCTTAGCAATGGGCGTCTCAATAATATCCAGCATAACCTCCTTCATGGAAATTAGGATATACATTTTGCAGTAATACCACTGACTGCATTAATTGTGTTCTACCTTGTACTGCAAGAAAGAGGAATGTGCTTCAATGAGGATCATACAGTTTGTTTGGTTGATGTAGTTGTCAAGTTTGTGTGTGAAGGTCTGGTTTGGCTAGTAAATGCTAAGTATGAGTCCTGATTGTGAGGTTGTTGACAAGTTAAAGGTGAGGCTGTGATGAATTGAGCACTGTCTGGGCTTAGTAGTCCAGTTGATAAGATATAGCATTTGAAGGTACATTCACTAACCCAATCATGTAAGATTAATGAGGTTTTAGTGACATTGCATCCAGATCCTTGGACTTGATTCTTGCAGTTAATATCAATAGTTATTTATTCCCTTTACATTCTGCACTTTCTTCTGGAGGGCCTTATGACTCTGTCTGGATACAGGGTATCTCTCCAGCTTTGCGCTATCACGTCCTCCTTGGCAGCATCTAAAAGGATTGAAACGTGCTCTCTCTATGGCTGTGGTATTCTCCTGTCATTCCCAGGTCAAATTCATCTCCCTCAGGATTGTCAGCTTCTTTATGAGCCTCAGTACAAGTTTTCTTTAAAAGAGCAAGTTATCTTTAAAAAGTGAAATCTAACTTTAAGTGGGGCAAACCACACACAATGTTGTGCTCCTGTTCGAGTGTCCAACAAATTCACAGCACAGTTGAATGCTGAAATCATTGAAAACAACAAAGTTTATATGCTGCCTGTGTCACAGTCAATGGTTGCAAGTTAGTCAAATTGAGCCCTTGTTGTTTTATGTTTTGAACTTATTCGATTTATGAGAAAGGGACTCTTGTTTCAGATATTTAGACTTGAATTGTCAGAGTGCTGTTTCAACTTGAATCTAAATAAAGTAGGAAATTTGATATGGCTTAAATGTTTGGAATCCTGTAACTACATGCAGATTGTGAAGTGAATTGGTGGAATAGAAGTGGTTTCTTTACAAATACAGCAATTTTATAGCACATGCCTCCTGAGTGCAACTTTTGTTAAAATGCTGCAGAAAACATCCATCAGTATCATCATATCTAATAACTTTTTCAGCATAAAGTAGTTTCACGTAAAATTTATTACCCATGAGCAAAGAAAGTTAATTCTCTCGTTAAGTGGATGGGACTACGCGGAAAGGTAATCCTAGCAGTAGAACATTGGACTGCCAACCATGACTTGGGTTCAAATCCCAGCCGTGACTGTCATTCAGCCACGCAGGGTTGCTGTTGTCAAGATGTGCTAAATATCATCACACTTAAAACACCGTTGCAGTGAAGCACTCTGTCTTAGGAACGAAGGATGCTGGGGGCAAGTAAGGGGTCAGATGATGGATGGTTAAAAAGCTTTGGTGCCATCTTAAAGAAGTTATTTATAGGAGTATATTAGCTAATAATGGAATAACATTGACATCAAGCTTGAACAAGTTCAAGTCTAGAGGTCTACATAATTTCCTTTATCTTAGTGAAAGCAAGTGAGGCGCATGGAGTGAAGATAAAATTTGGAGGGGGTGGGGTGATAGGTTAGTCTTTAATGTTCAAATTCTCTCTTCCCTTGTACCAATTTGCATCAAGTTCTCTCTGTTGACTATGGGCTGAAAAGTCAAGGCGAATGGAAGGGAAATATGGTGATGAAATAGTTATGTTTCCACATTCAGACATGTTGCCTGAAGTGACAGCATGAGGGTGTATCTGAAAGTTACACAGACGATGTGATTTTCAAATTTGTGCTGATACAAGACTACTATTAATATGGATAATCCACCCAGATCCCATGTTAAGGACTGTGGCATTGATTTTGACTTCTGAATGACTGACAAGTGGACAGCTGCCCCTTGCAGCAGTGAAAAGACTCCAGGGGATTTGCAAGCCCATGCATTAATTAAATTTTATTGGTGAGCTGCGCAACACTAATCAGACATCCTGATGCAGCCTTTCAGATCAAGGTGTCAACATTGGGCCGGAGCAACTGCCAGCAATAGAGTTAAATAGTGTTGTAAGATGGCAACTATTCAGATAACTTTTATAGGTACTGGGGTCTCCCGAGTCCATATTAACAGTTTGACACATTCATTGAGACACTTGGATTCCAACACCCATGAACAGCCTTGGCAGCTTCTCAACTAAGGAAGAATTTGGGATTTTGTTTCTGCTGGCAGACCTCCCCTTTCACTATTCTCAAATTAAGATGAGTCTTTATGTTAAGCAGACAGCTGCTTTGGAACCATAGAATCCGTACAATGCGGAAGCAGGCCATTCGGCCCATTGAATCCAGACCAACCCTCCGAAGAGCATCCCATCCAGACCCGATTCCCTACCCTATCCCTGCAATTCCCATGGCTAGCCCACCTAGCCTACACATCCCTGGGCACTGTACAGCAATGTAGCATGGCCAATCCACCTAACCTACAGATCTTTGGACTGTGGGAGGAAACTGCAGCACCCAGAGACACCCATGCAATCATGGGGAGAACGTGCAAACTCCACAGACAGATACCTGTGACTGGAATTCAACCCCGGTCCTGCTGTCAACTGCTGTGATGCAGCAGTGCTAACCACTGAGCCACCCATGCTGCTTTGGTCACCTGGCAGTAGGCCCTTTTCAACTTCAACAATCGTCGTCAGTAAGTCTATGTACCCTACTTTGAGGCCATTATCAGTCTACTAACAGCAGTGAAAAACAGAGAAAATCAGCTCTTATGAATGAATTAGATGAAATTTGAGAGATGACAGGTTCAGCTGCACTTACAGGCCACTTTTAATCTTGTCACTCAAAATGTCTCTTTTATAATCAATCCATTTCTCTCTCTTAGTGTCAATATTTTTTTCAGTGATAGGCTGTTATCACAAGTCACTGTTAATCTGTAAAGGTCGGCCTACGCTACTTCAGTTATAATCAACTGCATCATTAATCAATTAAATATAACTTACATCAAAATGACAGCAAATTTGTTATTACACTTTAAATTGAATCATTATCCATGGATCACTTATGGGCATTTGTTTTTAGATTTAATTGTTTCCTCCAGAATCCGAGACACAAAATAACAGTTTTAATTTGTCTTTGTCTTATACTCCACATACAACTAAACTGAATATTGGGAAATCCTCTCATATAATTGACACAAACAGAAGTCCCAAATCATGCAATTAATTATCTTAGTAATTTTCTTTGGTGTGACTTATATATTTGATTGGCGCTGGAGTAGGAAACAAGCATTTATTATTCCTATTTAAGTGATCATATCTATGATAGTTTACTAATATTTAGCATTAACTAATATAAATATTGCTAATCAATGACAAATGGAAACTTCAACAAAGTCGAACCTGGATTTTCAAATCTTGAAATAAATTGAAGAAGCATGCTTTTACCATCTAAAGGCTACACTGTTGTGAGAAAGATCAAGGTGCACAGGGCACTAGGGATTCATAATGGAGAGCAAAAGGCTGTCACAAAACAGATAATAACTATTGCAGGATGACAGGTGGGGTTGGCCACTGTTAGTGGAAAAGAACCACGTAATGGTAATGTGAGGAGAAGTAGTGGTGAGGGCATTATCTTATGAGGAAATGTAGCAGGTAAAAGGAGAACCAAAGAACGAAATAAGCCAACATGGAAAGGATCTAAATCTCGACATATAAAAACTATTTCATCCAATTTACCATGAATAATGCCACAAGAGATCAGCTTGGAAAAAAGAATAAAAATCAAAGTGATAGCCTCTCTTGAATTAAATTTTCAGCTGTTCCCAACCTTTATGTGGTAGTGCGAGAGAAGAAACTCATATGTATTGCATGAATTCTCCTGTGTCCTCCATGTTCATTTGTGCACTTCTTCCTCTTTTCTCTTGCAGTCATTCATAGGTTGAAAAAGTAAAAATTTAAAATAGATCATTTCTTATTTCTCTCCACAAAATTAACAGAATTGCAGCACAACCCTGACTTTTCAAGGCTATGTGTTACTTATAACCTTTCACGCAATCAAATGGATTTTAAAATTAGGAAGATCCCTACAGGAGTTATCTTCATGAGGTATAATTCTTACTATTTAATAAATCTCACAACTGGTATGTATGGCCTAATTATAGTATTTAATTGAAGGTAATCAGGGATCAAATTGATTTTCATGGGTGTGGAAGAAATCGTGTTGAAATTATGCAACACATCCATTTTATGTGAAAAATAGAGAGTAGCAGTGGAAGTGTACTTTTCAGAATGGAGATCTGATTCCACAGGGTTCAATGCTGGGACCTTTGTTGTTTGCACTATATATAAATGATCTGGAGGAAAATGTAGGTGGTCTGATTAATTAATTGTGGATGACACCAAAATTGGCAGAGTTGCAGATAATGAGGATTGTCAAAGAATATAGATAGATTGTAGATTAGGGCAGAGAAATGGCACATGGGTTTAATTCAGACAAATTTGAGGTGACACATTTTGGAAGATCAAATTCAAATGTAAATTATACAATAAATGGCAGAACCCTTAGGAGCATTGACATACAGAGAGATCTGGGCAAATAGATGCACAGATCCCTAATGGTAGCAACTTGTGGATAAGGTGGTCAAGAAGGTATTTAACACGCTTGCCATCATCAAATATAAAAATTGGCAAGTTATGTTACAACTGCATAAACCATAGTTAGGTCACATTGGGAATATTCTGTGCAGATCTTGTTGACACACTACCAGAAGGGCATGGATGCATTGGAGAGAATGTCTGTAATGCTCGCTGATTTCAAAACTCCATATCACAGTTTTCCACTGATCTGTTTGTGCTTTTTTTTTTGTTTTGATAGGCTTTAGCATTATCAGCTGTGGAACCTTTGGAATATAATTGTGTACCTATTTGTTCAGCTTGTGATTTAATATTTAGCTTAGAAGATATTCTGCATCTTAAGAACTATTTTCTCCAAGGTGTCCAATCAAATGTTTCATTCCGTCTAACATAAGTCCATAAAGCCATAAGACATAGGAGTAGAAATTAGGCCATTTGGCCCATTGGGTCTGCTCCGCCATTCAAACATGGCTGATAAGTTCCTCAACCACATTCTCCCACTTTCTCTCCGTAACCCTTGATCCCCTTAATAATCAAGAACCTATCTATATCAGTCTTAAATGTACTCAATGACCTGACCTCCACAGCCTTCTGTGGCAGTGAATTCTGCTGAAAGAAAATCTGTTAGACAGTATTATTTTTCCCGCCATTTCTTCTTAACTGATAATGTATGCTTTGTTTAAAACTTTTCAGTTTTGTAGTATCTCAATGCTGCTTTATTCTGGTTGTTTTGAAGGAAGTGTTTAAGCCTGCTGTATAGCAATGCTGTTTCATTATCTTTGCCAAATAGACTTTGATTCGTCCAAATAGAAATATTGTTTCATTTTCCGTGCCTTAGAAGACTTTTAGCCTGTGTAATATAAGAGTGCCAAATTTCTGTACTGCTCAATAGGGTCAAAATGAAAGCTGCATGTCTAATGCAGCCAAAATAAAAGGTTCCCACATTCTGCAGGCAAAATGGAAGTTTCCTGGTCTTGTGGCAAAATGGAATATTTCCTGCCTTTCACGGGCAAATAAACAATGCTTATCTCTTTCAATGACTTCCTCAAATAAAACCTAGTTCATGTAGCCTTAATAGATTATTTTTGTCTGAACCATAGTTTAAATTATGAAACTCCCAATCTTATAATGGCCTCAATCATCTTTTTTCAATCTAATTTGTTAACCTCCATCTGTTTAGGCTTTTAAATGATCTTTAATCATCTTATTTCTGGTTTTGCAACATTAGTGGTGCTACGACATTAGACTCAAATAATTCTATCGTTTTAGATTTCACTATGGTAGCTGTGGCTCCTGGTGTAAAGTCTCAGATTAGGAGAAATCAGTTACCTAAAAAGAGGAAGTTGAATATTTGTAACTCATTTTAACGTTGTTGATTAAATTTTTTAAAAAGCAGTACTGTAGTTCTGGTGGATTAGATAAAGAAACAGTAAAACTATACAATCAATATATGACAATTGAGGGCACTTCACTGAAAGCAGAGGACAAATGACAATTGGCACAGAGTGTGTTGAGCTCAATAGCTCATGAAGGTGGCATCCTACTCCCTAGCTGGACTGAAAGGAGACTCTCTTCTGGCTCTTCCTCCATGTCAACATAGTAACCTAACCTAGGTGACCTAAATGTTTCCAGAAACAAGAACAGAAATTGCTGGAAAAGCTTAGCAAGTCTGGCAGCATCTGTGGAGAGAAATCAGCATTAACTTTTCGGGTTGAGTGACCCTTTTTCAAATGCTTCCAGGATTGCTTATATACATTTTTTCATACAGAGAAAGAAAACGTTTTTCTGCTGAAGTTGCCTCATAGTATGCATATCAATTCTACACATCTTCCAAAAGGTATCATTAATGCACATCCAATTTCTTACAGTTCACTGTGGTGCAAACACTCATTCTGATCTGCAAGTATTCATTTTTAAACTTTATTTAAAAAAGGCTTCAGATTTCTTTTTTGAGGACTTGTATTCTGAAAAGTTGTGGGATAACAGATTTATTTCACATTCTGTGAATGCCTGAATTGTTTCTTTTCTTTAAGAAAAATGGTCACTTTGGACACTGGAACAATATTTTATCACAAGGTTTTTCGTTGAAGCCACATGGTTTCAGCCAATCAAAGTAGGTTTCCTGCCTGGACTTTATGTTTGTCAAACAGCTACTTTCAGTTTGAGCAGTATTTTGGATGCAGTGAGAGTTGATATCCACCCAACTGGTTAATAGCTCAGCCCTTCCATTTCTAGAAAAGACCTTGTTGTGCATCCAGTGTGGTACCTGAAATGCTGATCTAGCTGCTATCACAAGAAGCTTCTGAGGGGGTTTGCCTTGATATTTCCCAGAGAATAACCACATGCACAAAAATGTACGTGCCCTGTAACCTGTACACATGGACCAGTGTACCAGACCATCAGCAACCTAAACATGTTTTTAATGCATTCATTGGATGCGGGCATTTCTGGCTGGGCTGGCATTTATTAAATAGCAGAGCAGACTTTAAGGGTTGAATTATTTGCTCCTGCTCCTAGTTCTTTTGTTCTTATATTTCCAAGTCAGGATGGTAAGTAGCTTGGAGGGAAATTTGCAGGTGGCAGTGTTCCCATGTATCTGCTATTCTTGTGCTTCAAGGTGGAAGTGGTTACGTGTTTGGAAGGTGCTGATCAAGAATCCTTGGTGAATTTCTACAGTGTATCTTGTAGATACTACGCCTGAATGTCAATGTTAGAGGGATGGAATTCTTGGGAATGTGGTGCCAATCAAGTATTCTGCACTCATCCAAGCAACTCCTGACTCGTGCATTGTAGAGGCAGCCAGGCATTGGGAAGTCTGGAGGTGATTTTCTCAGTGCAGGATTCCTGGCTTCTGACCTGCTCTGATAGCCGCAATGTTTATTTGACTAATCTGTAAGACAGCTGTCCTAATTTTGGCACTTGCCCCTTGATGTTAGGAAGGTAGTCTTTACAGAGTCAACAGAACTGTTTTTGCCATTGTTATTTCTGGTGCCTAGCTTGATACCAGGTGCCCCATTTGGTTTCATTCATTTCATTTGGGACTGTGTTTTGGAATACATCAAGATAGTAAGTTATTAGTCAACCAATCCTCTTAAGTGATAGAATCCAGACCGTATAGATGTCTGTGATGGAGTTGTAGTGGATTTGCTTGTTTTGCAAATAAACCTTCTGATACTTGTTCTCTCTAATAATGCCAACTGAGTGTTCATGTTATAAGATCTAACATAATAACACAAAGTCAGAAATCACATGACACCAGGTTATAGTGCAACGGGTTTATTTGAAAACACAAGTTTTTGGAGCCTCAGTCCTCCTTCAGGTGATAGATTGAGGCACCGAAAGCTTGTGTTTTCAAATAAACCCGTTGCACTATAACCTGGTGTCATGTGATTTCTGACTTTCACCATCCCAGCCCAACACCAGCACCTCCACATCATAATAACACAAAGACACATTGTGGCGCTGCTGGTAGAATTGGTGACAGCTAGTGTGCAGTGTTGGAAGAATAGTGAATAGAAATCAAAGAAGACTCCTTATTTGAAATATTCCAAACCTCGTTATAACTCTAGAGGCCATCATCATTGTCACCATAGTCTTACCAGTCACAACTCACCATCTCTGTGACAATAGCAATGCTGAGCCCAGGACTAAAGTCTACAGTCAAGCAACATGCAGAATAAAAGTGTATCAACATATTTTGTAGCAAAACGACCTCCATGGGAGAAGAATGATCTGTGTGTATACTCTATTTAGTAGGAGTATGCTCAATTAGTTTGCGAGCTAATATGCTTGGTGGAACAGACCCAATAACTTAAAAAAAAGCAGAGAAGTGCCTGAATCCAAGCATAGTATCCATCCATTGTTGACACAGCTTCAAGGTCAGGAGGCCAAAATTAGTCATTTAGGTTTTCCAGGCTGTAATTGGTAGATCTATCACTGTTATCCACATGAGCAGATCTGTGACTTACATGCAATGACAAAAATCCAACAGTACTCCATGTTACACAACTCAACACTGTTTTGATAGCAATCCCCAGCCAAAGAGTGAGCAGAAATGCTAGGAGTGGTCTCAGTGCTTTTAGCACACTCCTCCATCAAATCACCACTCAATCCCACCACTTTAATTTGCAGGAAGAGGAATGAAGTGCAAGGAAGATGCACGAGACTCTATTTTGTGTCCTAATTTTGGCAAGAATAGCAAACATCTTAAAACCCATTGAAATCAATGAGATTGCAACCCATAGTCAGTAACAAGTACTGATTTGCTACACTGTATCTAGTTGCAGCAATTTTCTAGCACAGTAAGAAAAAAGATTGTCGGTAGCCACATTTATAAAATAAAAAAGTCCAGTACATTTCAGCTGTTGGCAGCTCAGCACAGGTGTGTAGAAATTTCTACAAATAAATTAAGGATACAACAAACATAAGGTATATGTTTTCAACGTGGATTGGCAAATTACTGACTTCATAGCAGAGTTCCAATTGTTCAGATAAAGATCAAATTCTACCACATTGACTAACCAAAAAAGAAAGAATTCAAAATCCTCATTGGTCCAGGAAATGAAGGTTTGAGAAGGATTAATTTTTTAGGTTTCTCCAATAGTGACAACAAGACACTGAAAAGATTTTTAAACTTACATACCGTCAGTTGAAGGTTAGATTAGACTTTGTAATCCAGAGACTCAACCTTATGCCCGGAGAAAGCAACCAAGTGAAACAATTAACCAGTTCATTGGCACAAAGGTGCAAAGTGTGTTCATGATGAAGCCCAAACTACGTAAGTGTCTGTAATAGAGTTGTAACTAAAGCTTTTGACACTTAGAATCATAATATATAGAAGCAGAACTAGGCCATTCAGCCAACAGCTATGCTCCACCATTTGATCATGTCTGATATGTTTCTCAACCTCATTGTCCTGCATTTTCCCTGTAATGATTGTCTCCTTACCAATAAAGAACCTATCTATCTCTGTCTTAAATAAACCCAATGACTTGTACTCCACAGCTCTCTGTGGCAATGGATTCCACAGATTCACCACCCTCTGGCTGAATAAATTCTACCTCCTTTCAGTTTTAAAGAGGTGTCCCTTCACTCTGAGGTTGTGCCCTTGTGTCTTAGTCTCTCCTGCTGGTGGAAACTTCTTCCCCATGTCCACTCTTTTCAAGTCTTTCAGTATTCTGTAATTTCCAAGTTTCACCTGCTCACTTCAGGCCTCCTCAGCATCCAAGGGCCCAAACACATCTTCCAAATGAAGCAGCATGTTACCTGCACTTCACTTAATCTAGTCTACTGCATTCGCTGCTCACAATGTGGTCCCCTCTACATTGGCGAATGAAGCATAGACTGGGTGACTGCTTCACAGAATACCTATGTTCCACAAAAAAGACCCTGAGTTTCCAGTTGCCTGCCACGTCAATGCACCACTGTGTTTCCTAGCCAACATCTCTGTCTTCGGCTTGTTGCAGTGCTTCAGTGAAGCTCAGCACAAGCTAGAAGAACAACACCTCATTTGCACTTGGGAACTCAACAGCCTTCTGGACTCAATATTGAGTTCAGCAATTTTAAGGCTTGAGGCACCTTCTCCCATGCTCTTACCCCAACCCCACACACCAGGCCTTGTTATCACATTGTCTGGTATTACACACCACTCCATCATCAGCCACTAATAGTTATTCATTCTCCCAGACTGATCGGTATCTACTTCTTTGTCTGTTCAACTGTTTTACTCTCTGGGCTCTATCTCCACCTATTAGTTACTTCTTAACCCCTCCCCCCACCCTATCTTCTGCATATAAACCAACATCTTCCTAGCTACCAATCAGTTCTGAGGAAGGACCACTGAATTCAAAACATTAACTCTGATTTCTTTCCACAGTTGTTACCAGACCTGCTAAGCCTTTCCAGTAATTTCTGTTCTTGTTTAAGAAAATGCCCTTGTACTTTGCAATGGTAGAGAAGGTCCAACAAACATCAAAATTCCAATCTTTTTGGGCAAATACTGTACAGAACTGATTTACAACAGTTGTGTGTACTTAAGATGATTTTTATGAATGAAAATCATTATTAAAAATATTCAAAATATATTTTGAAATTTTTAAAAAATTCCTTTGTTTGTATAATCACCTTGATGAATTCTCTAAAATGCTGAAAGCATGTACCTGGATTGGGGTTAGTAACTAATCAGGACTAGTAACCTTTGGACTGGCTCACTCAACTTAGTCTATAATTGTAATTGAACCATAACTTACAATTGCTATTGCAGTGCACCCCAAAATCTTACATGTGCTGTGGTAAGTGTGTATTTTCCTGATCTGACTGCAGATGCACATTCTTCTTTTCTGGTGGGAGACATATTTTCTCTATGCAGAGGGTAAGGTGTACATTCTCCTCTGCTGTAGCAGGATTTGCATTCCATGTCCTGGCAGCTTATTTGAATTCTCCTGTTTTGGTGGCTAGTAGTGCAGTGTGGTTCATTGTCAACGCATTCCATATTATGAAATAGCAATGTGGCCCAGATGGAAAATAAGATATACTGTTTTATCACTGTTTTGTGGCTCAGATCAAGAATTCTCTTTCTCAAACTCTCCCCTCGACTGAGGCATGGTGACCCTCAGGTTAAACCACCACCAGCTGTCTCTTCCAATGTGAGATCAACCCAATGGTCTGGTAAAACTATGACTTTACCTTTGAGTTTTAGTCTTGTTTACTTTTAACCTTGAAATGAGCACAACATTCAGAGAAGGAGAAGAGGGTTGCGTTACTTAATTGTACTTGAAGATCTACTTGAAGCGCTGTGGCATGCAGGCCTCAAGAACTGAATCGGGGAACGGCTTTTTAAAGATGAGCGGCTCTTCTGGAACCAGATCGAATGCAATGGGCCGAAAGGCCACGTCATCGCTCAGGAATGAGTCCATGAGATTCTTTCTACGTTTTATGAGATTTGGTTTTCCGTGAATGCTGTTATCGTCAGATATTGCATTCAGCTTTTCTACTATTGATTGATCCTCTGTTCAGCTTCTGAACAAAATGTTAAGTACGTCAAAAACTAATGAACCATTAATTTCTAAAGTTAAGATGCAAAACGGTTTAAAATATGGCATGCAACGCGTATCGGGCAGTAAGTGGTTGTATTTTGTGCAGTGAGTTCTATAATCAGAGTCTCGGTTACACTGAGATTTTATAAAGCTCGATCTGTTAAAAAGAGAAAACGTAATATTGATGCAAATGTTTCTGAGCGCCAGAAAAGGATGATTTCCACTTATTATTTAAAATCCGTTGCATTTGTGTGGGGTTTCTTTGCTTGCCTTCTCAAGAAAATCGTAAAATATGAGTTTACGTGTAATTACATTTGGCTCCTTAAACCTGTAGGAATTGTAAATTGGTATTGTTTCCAGCCGTTAACTCAGAACAACTGGAAATCTTAAACCAAAAAATTATTTTTCCCAGCATATGAGCTGCTGACGATGTTTTTTTAAAAAAAGGTCGGCATTGTATACTCAGAAATGCGTGGGACGAACTTTGAAATTCCTTGGCAAATACCCCTGCAATCTTGTCTTTACTGGCTCTTGAGCGCAGTGGTCCTGCTGGCCGAGGCTTCGGGCTTTCTGCACAGTTCGGATAGCTCGTACTTGGCCACTGGGTGGCGCTGCGGTACCGCCGGTGCTAGCTACTCAGGCGGGGCAATTTGAGCTAATTTTTACTACTTTAAAGGCTCTCAACGTTATTATTCCATGTTTAAGTTCGCGGAAAAGGCAAGGTATAACAAACAAATCAAGTTTGCACTATCTCTGGCTCCCATAAAAACTTTATATCTAACTATAACAGAGTGTGCACAAGTGACAAGCTACCACCACCCCTCTATCTGACCGTGGGTATGTGCTTGTTTAGGGGGGTTGCAAATTATCAATTGTAAACACTCTGCACGAGGGAGAAGAGCAGATGGGTTCCTTCAGACAGTCTCTCTCCTCCCCCCCCCTACCCCGGCCCCAACTCCATGCAACTGGGCCGAGTAGAAAATGAGAGAAATTCTACGTTTACCAGTAGTGCACAGCAGTGGGCGGTTTGGTGCATCAGGCTAAGCGGTGGGAATATCTGTGAGATCAGGCTGCGGAATTGAGAAACTGGACAACAGTTTACAAGTGTCACAACACTGGCGTTCGCCGAATGGCTTCGTGCGGTTCGCATCGTGGGGGCTGGGTGGGGGAGGGTGCATTTTATTGCTAAAAGTTTTATTAATCAGATGGCCGGCGATGGGTGCCTTTTCACCTCGAGGCCCTGTGGGAGAAGGTGCTTTCATTTTGTCGAATATCCACCCCTAGCTCTCCTGGCAGAGAGAGAGTGGAAACCACCCTCAGATCATTGTGGAACCTGGTCACCGCATTCTTTGTCTGAGACACTCAGGGAAAGGTTTCGCTGTGTAGTCGATGTCAGAAGCGATTGGTGTGCCTCTTGGGTGCGGGGACGGAGTTCCTTGGGACCCCAGTTGCGCATTCAATCCCGAGTCAGGCGGAAACCTTTCCCTTGTTTTTTTTTTGTAAAGTGTTCGCAAAATGATCATCCTCCTCTAAGGTCGAATTTTGCTCTGCTCACGACTTAAAACGATGACGCTGCATGTTCAGCCAGGACTGTGTATTGATCACTTTATATGAGTATCTGAAGAACATCTGTACCGTCTGCAGACAGCTTGGGGTTTTTTTGTGTCTAACAAGCAGCCTGATTTGGGAGTCTTGGCTTCGACCGGGGTCTGACCGCTCAGTGCAGGGTTAGCACGGCTCAAAAACTGTCCAGCTGAATCCGCACTGTTTCTTAGTCGCTGGTCCACAGCAGCAATATCTATGATTTTGTAAGCTGCAAACACATATTGAAAAAAAGAAAATACTCATTTGAATGACATTAATTTATTTCGGAATCCTCACTGAGCACTGTTATGAGGTCAGTCGCTCCCCTGACCTTTGTCATTCTTTTCCCATTTGAAAGATGTCCTCGAATCTAAAACTCTGTCTTCCATATATCTTCCTACTGAATTCAGTTAAAAAGGGGTGACAGTAGATTAGCAGGTACAAGTGACCAGTGTATATGCTTGTGTGGTCAGAGAAAGGATATTGTCAGAGATCAATGCAATTGCCGTAATGTTTCAATGTTTGTTAGCTGACTATGTAAATTGATCACATGAAAGGCTTTTCACTGGCAGTTCGCCTTTTACTGGTTGCACGCGTGAACACGGCGTAGTGACTGGTGTTTTCGGTTGGGGGAAAAACCATTGGAAACTAGTAATCAATGAATCTGATCCCTTTCTGCAGGAAATAGCAGTCGATGGAACCTAGGACAAACCGGAAACATCTGTCCAAGTAATTTCTTTCGTGGGGAATACCTGTGATCGTGGTCATGATCACTTGCAATATATTTCAGGACCACGAACAGGCGAAATGGGAATCAAAATTCTCACTGGCTTTAGGTAGAGAGAGTGACAGGAGAACCTCTTGAGTCAAAGGGCTCCCACTCATTTCACTATTTCGACTAAATCTGATGCACTCGAGCTTTGGAGGAAAAAGAGTCGGGTCCCCGACTGAAATAAAAGTTGGATTTCACGTGGGTGCTCACATTTATATTTACTTGATTGCAGGTGAATCTGAATACAGTCCAGCCCCGTCCCTTTTAATTGTAAGTTGGAGACGCATGTCCAGTCGAGACACACAGACTGTGCCTTCTCGCTGACATTGAAATATTTCATGCAATTTCTTTCCCGCTCAGTCTGCAGAAATGAAACTCTAAACGAGGAAGCGATAAGAGAACACAACTATTTAGTTTAATTCACAGCGCGAGAGAAAGTGAGAGAGAGCGAGAGGAATCAGAATATACGGCCGTGAAGAAGGAACCCCATGGACAGCTCACCACAATTTGCCTGCTGTTACTGTTTTTAAGACGCATCAAACAAATGCAGCGAAACAAGCTTTTAATGTGGCGTGTTATAGGGTTAAATATTGCAACTTATCTTAAATCGGACTGGGGTTTAGTCTCGGTTTATGAAATATCCAAAAGCAATTCAATCAAAAGGATACTAATTTCAGTGGCATTTTAAGGGGACATTTTCACTCTAATTCATATCTCCACCATTTCGGCAGTCGGCATGAACGCCCCTATGTTGTTTCAGTGCTGAATCAAATATATTTTACAAAACCAGCGCGGTCTTGACAGAATCCTAGCCTTGCCCTTGATATGTAGATTAGCTGCCACTTTTGCTGTTCCCCTGTAAAGTTGTGCTGTCTGTGGGTTTGCTGCGGAACCCTTTATATGGTCTATATTGTCATGGTTAGCTCGGGAGAAGTGCCTTTAAAAGCTCAGCCTGTTGCGGCAGCGGTCCGCATCGAACGGCCCTCCCAACCCTAACTTTACTCGAACAAGGTAAGCGGTGATTTTTTTTCCCCCTAACTTCGGAAAGTGCCTCAGTTACAAGTGGCACCGACTGTCAGCCATAATGTGCCTCTGGATCAGGGGATTACAGGCTTGGTTTAGTCGAGCTGGTGGGAATGCGTGCGAAGGGACTGATTCTGTGGGGGTGAGTTTCCTTAAAGAGGAACAATGGCTCGGAGTGTTCACTGTGTGAGCACCAGACAATCGCCGATTCATTCTGAGAGATGTCACTTTACCCCCGAAGAAAAGCTAACATGACATCTGTTTTCATGGTGGCTTGCTAATAAACTCTTATCCAATGGCGTCTTTGTTGAGACGTCAAAGATTATTTACAGGAACACTCAGTTTCTTAACTTGTTTCCTGATTTGTTCCCCCTATTCCCGGTAGGTGGTGTGGAGAAACAGCGCGGACAGAAGGGGCGACCTCGCTTTCTCAGTGGGGAGCAGCAAAAAATTACAAAGCCCTAAGGTCAAACCGACCGGATTAGAGGAAAGGGTCTCCGCTTTGGAATACTATCAGACGGGTAAAATCCACCGTTTTCTCTCTTACAAACACGGTCAGACATCAAACTCCAATTAAAACTAGTGTAAAAGTCCTAGCTGACACAAACTTATTCACATTAACGAAAATTTATTTTAGGACAATATAACCGCGTGTCTTCAGACTGTCGAATACACGAAAACCAATTCAGAAACAAACTCATCCGAATGCATTCAGATCCCACATATAGTTACTTTCTATGTTTACCGTCGGCAACTGACACAACCATCCGGACTCATATCCTGATGAACGTTCAGCGACTTAAAATGCCTCTCCTGCCACACTGGTCTGCTGAGTATTTCCTGATTTTAATTCCACAATAACATACAATCAACAGAGATTCATGTGCACAATTATACATTGGTGCGTAGCAATAACGCTAATGCTTGCAATTTCTTACACCACAGTTACAAGCTCAAACATACAATATCATACATGAGTATGCCTGCATTCATGATGATATATGATCACAAAACACATATACATTATCATATGTCACCACAATGTATACATTCAGTATCATATATGTGCTCATAGATACATGATAATACTTAAATGTATGCATACAATCTAAAAATATAACAACTGCAGATGCTGAAGATTTGAATCTTCAAAGTTCTGAAGAAGGGTCACTGGATCTAAAAGGTTGACTCTGCTTCCTCTCCACAGATACTGCCAGACCTGAGTTTCTCCAGCAACTTCTGTCTTTGTTTCATGCAATATGGTGTGATCATAAAATCATACATTTAGCCACATATATGATCTAAAAGTCATGCATGTAATTTTACTGATAATTACAAACCCACAAAGAATTCATAACTATATCAATACAATAAACAAACACGTTAATACAATCACATATACGAACAGAAATCTATGCATAAAATCTCTTATACAGCTGCAAACTCAGATCCAAACACAAGCCTGAATATATATTCATGTGTGCAAGCATATCAATGGAAACTCAGATGCAATGAATCATAGAATTCCCACAGTGTGAAAGCAGGCCATTCAGCCCATCAAGTCCACACTGACCCTCTAAACAGCATCCCACCCAGACCAGCAGCCCACCCCCACTCTATCCGTGTAACACTGCATTTCCCATGACTAACCCACCTAGCCTGCACATCCGTGGACACTGTGGGCAATTTAGCATGACCAATCCACCTAAACTGCACATCCTTGAACTGTGGGAGGAAACATACAGAGACACGAGGAGAATGTGCAAACTCCACACAGACCATGCTATCACATAACACTCACATAAGAATACAATTAAAAGGAAAAATTATAAAACAATACTCCAAATCAAATATTAACATACAGTAACATTATTTCTTAAAATCACCCGCACATGCACTATCATGACACATTCAGACTATCACCGATACAATACAAATGCAAACATATTTGCAAAATCAATCCACTGAACTTAACCAAAAATATCATGAATTTGCATATTACAAAGTCATGCACACATTCACAGTCTCAGGTACATTGACAGGATTGCAAATGTAAAATCCCAATTTCACATTTACAATTACAAAGTTGACATGTATGATTAAAATACTGACACCTGGAAGAAATGAGAGGTTAGGATCTTCGATCAAATTAAGTGAATTGAAAATAAAGCAGGAGGTATGTTAAATAGCTGGCTGGCCCAAACTCTTCGTGCTGTTGTCAAAAAATAAACTAACTGAAAACCAACAAATCTTCAAAGATACAATCACACTCTCATAAACATTGCTATTAACTTACAGGCTGAGAATTGTGGTAGTGATAGTGTTATGGCTGTCAGCAATTTTGTGCAATCCTATATGTGCACCGACTGTCCTTCAGGGAAGGCAATGTGCCCTCCTCACCTGGTCTGGCCTACTACATGTGACTCCTGACTCACAGCAATGTGGTTGACTCTTAACTGCCCTCTGAAATGGCCTAGCAAGCCCGCTCACTTCAAAGGCAATTAGGGACAGGCAATAAATGCTGGCCAGCCAATGATGCTCACATCCCACGAGTGAATAAAAAAGCACAGAAACCTGGAAATTAGTATCAGAATCCCTTTTACCTTTATAAGGTGTATTGTTGTAGTCTTCAGAGTTGAAAACAACTTTGAACTCATTGATTGTCATGAACTTAAACTAAATAAACATGATTTTCACTGCAAAGATCAAATTAAAGCAGGCTGCCAAAAAAGTTAAGCTGTGTTCAATTAGAAATAATTGAATTTTTAATGGCATACTAAATCATAATTGCTGTGGAATAATCTTTCCATCCATGAAAAAAAATAATTTTACAAGCGTGAAATATTATTCCCTCAGAAGAATCAAATATTGCAAATTTTTAAAACAAGAAGCAATATAATTATATTTTTTCTTAAGTTTGTGTTCTGAAAATTAAATTCCTCCTTTAATCCCATACGCGTATCCCAATCTTTATTTCATTTTCTGCATAATGAGTTAAATCTGATTTATAATTACTAGCTTTTTGCTTCCTACTTGGCTTTCTGTGAGAATTCTTCAATTTGGCTGATTGTTTAGCCTGCCTATTGCCTGCTGGATATCACAGATTCCCTATAGAAACAGCCAAGTTCAAACTAATGTCAGAACAGAGGAAACCTGCTCATGACTTTCTTTAAAACTTTGTGGTTAGTTTTATTTAACATTAAAAGTAAACATTGTGTCTTTACTACTGGCCACAAAACCTGACCCATAGATGGATTCATATTCTCATGCATCAGTGTAAGCTCATGTGCACAATCATACTCTCACATAAAGCAATGAAAACAATTAGGGTGGTACAGTTCCAAATACAATACAATACAAAAGCCATTACTGTGGATGCTGGAAATCTAGAAAAAAATGAAAATGTTGGAAATATTTGACATCTTTGTCAGCATCCATAAAGACAGGAGAGTGATGTTGAAAGGTCATTAACATAACATTCTAATCTGGTCATCTCTCCACACATGACCTGCTGAATATTTCCAACATTTTCTATACAATAAAATATAACCCCTTTAATCATCATTATTGAAAACCTATCCTGAGAATCATCATTGACTACGTCATCAAATGAAAATTTGAGGTAAACATTTTACTGAAGTGATCTGACAGTAAACTAAATTATGCGCAAAAATCATTTATGTAAGGTTCTGCCCTTTTCTCGCAGAGATGAACAATTGATCTACCTTTTCATTTAATTCCTGAGGATAGTCATGGATATGTATCAAGCTACAGAGCTAAAAACTCTGATGCACCTTTGTTTTCTTTATTTCTCCCGAGAAGAAGTTTTATCTTGTTTTCATATGTCTTTTAACAGATGGAACCTGCATTTTAAATTCTGTTTCCATAAGGTAGCTCTTTGTTGAGTCTCATTGTTAAAAGCATTTTATAATTGAGCTATATGCACCAGAGATTGATCTCAGTTGGAGTGGCAGGAGGGAGCTACAATTTGCTTAGTCCACCACTAGTCTCTGAATGGCAAAATTATCAGTCCTCCATTGACCCCTTGTTGGAAAAGGTGCATGTGTGGATATCAGAAGAGGATGATAAATGACCATGCATGATACTCAGTCCCCTGGATGGATATCATGCTTTCAGTAAACAAAAAAGGTAATAAAGGGAGAAAATGAACAATTTATTTCAGAAATAAAAAAAGTTGCTTAATTTGGTGTGGGATTTAAGACTGCTAAAATTAAACCGTAGTGCCAATTTTAATTTTGAAACTTTCAAATGCCAATCCACCTAACAACTCACAATTAACAAGATTTCTGTCTTGCTGTAGCACAGTCCATTTCATTTTTGTACTGGTTTACCAAGAATGCTATTCTGAGATTGTAGAGTACCACACACAACTGAGTTGTGATTACTTCTATGCATTGCACTGAGTACTGTAGCAATATAGTTTTGTGCATTCAGAGAGGTATCTGTGGACCACCAGATTAAATCCCAGCAATAAGAACAAAGACGATGGATGCATCCATTTTCTGCTGATGTTGAATAATTTAAAAGTTGTGACAGCTGCACGCAGAATGTCAGAAAGCAAAAGAAGCACTCAATGCTTTCACCATCAATGGATTGGCTCATTAAATGGTGATGGATAAATAAGTAACTAGCAGAAGGAGGAGGAGGTTTTATGAACACACTTATCCTCAACAGTGGCAAAGACCTAACCAAATGGAAGCATTTGAATCATTTTCAGATTGAAGCGTCGAGTGAATAATTCTTCTCCAACTCCCCAAGAAGTTACCTCTGTCACAGGTGCCAATATGCTGCTAATTTGATTTGCTCCCAATGATGTTAAAGTACTGCTGCATGCTCTGATGCTGCCTAGCCTGCTGTGTACCCCCAGCTCCGTATGTGGTATCTCTGACTCCAGCATTGGCAATTCTTACTATCTCTGCATGCTCTAGATACATGGGTTTTGACCACACCCGTGATGAAATGCTGAAAATCTGTGCTCTCTGAGTTTTACCAATAGCCTTTCTTTCATTAAATGCTGTTTGGAATTTACGTTTTGCTATTTTCTATCATTTTTACAGTTTTCATGGGAGATACTTCCTTAAAGGAGTCAAGGAGGTTGATCAAACATGACCCATCCCTTCCACAATCCATATTGAATTGGAATGATTGCACAAATTTTTTTAATGGCTTTCAATTCATCTTTGACTGTCTTCTTGTTATAACACCGGAAGAATTATTCTACTGTTATCCTTGACATCTACTTCAATGTTCTTTCTAGGTCTCCCTTTGCCTTTTGGGTCCACTTTTAACTCATTTCTGCGTCTTTTAAGTTGTCACTCCAGTGATGACTCACTCCCATCTTCTTTCTGGAGGTTAAAGAGGTTAATGTCCATTTTTCCCAGTTTTTCATGTAATTATTAATCCACTTTGAGTTAAATTTGTTTAATATGAGATTGTTGTTTTTTGACTTAATACAGCATTATAGCTTTCAGGATTATAGAATAAAAGATTCAGTATTCCATCTGTCCTTTGTTGAAATGTTAATGACAAAGATGATAGTCCACCAATCCATTTTCTTTAGCCATAACTTTGTTTAATTAATAATTTTGAAGTTATATACTTGGTTCCAGTTTTCTATACACCACAGAGCTTTTAAGACTTCTATTATCTGGATCATTTACAAATGCTAGGTAATGATAAGCACTACATCCTGGTGCTTTTTTGCCTCACAGAATCATACACAACATTTATTCCCTCTGATTTAAAACCACTTGCTTGGCTAAGTTTTTTTTTGGTTCATTAAATTTTTCCTTTGAAATATCTTGCCAGTTTACACATTCTTTTCCATCTTTTTGGACGTTGTAATTCAAATACCAGTACAACTCATACATGAACCCCATCTTGTTCCACTTGCCTGTCTCCAAGGGTATGGCATTGATCCTCTTGGTAGGCCTCAGAACATTACCAGCTGCAGTCAGTTTGCCCTGTGACACTAGATGGAGAGCTGCCAGTTTCTGAGTTGTGGTAGCTGTCAGAGGTGGTATTTTTGCTCTCTGGGGTCTTTGTTAGTGTGGAAAGGCCGTGCTTGCCAGTTAAGTGCTTGAGTGCACGAAATTCATGTCAACCCTCCTCCACAGAAGCGATATAGGGCTCCCACCATTTCCTTAACTGGTGGAGTCCTCTACTACAGGAACTAAATCTTGGCTACAGTGGGCGACAGATCAGATAAAATCATATTAAAATAACTTGCATGGACTCCTGTGGCACAAGACAAGAATCATTGACTTCAGTGGAAATACTAATGCTACTAAAAGTTTGTGCTAGCCTGAATACCATTGGAATGACAAGAACAAGTCAGGAGGATCTGCTATGACGCATGTTCTGGCAGTGTTAATTGGTTATAATGTGACTGATGAAAGGGGAATGCTATTTATAAAACACAAACTTGTGTTGGCCATAGTGCAATTCCATCAATTCCAAGCTCTCTCCTTCAACCCATGGACCAGGGTGCAATAGCAGCGTTTGAAACTTATTATTTAAGACGCAAATTTCAGAGGCTGATTGCAGCCACTGAGGGGGATAAGGACAGTGTTCTTCAAGTTTGGAAGAGCTTTAACGTCAAGAATGCAATTGACATTATTGTGGAGGCCTGGGGTGATGTCAGTAAAGACTGTTTGCATGCAGTTTGGCGGAAGCTTCTCCCAGATTTTTTGTCAAGATTTTAAAACCTTTGATCCGTCAGAGGAGCTCCCAAGAATCAAAGAACATTGTGTTGATCTTGCAAAGCAAGTTGGATTTGAAGAAATGGAGAGTGAGGATGTTGAAGAGTTTCTTGAGTCCCACTGTGAAGACCTCCCTACAGCTGATCTACAACAACTTGTCGCTGAGGGGGAAGTGGAAGCTGAAGATGAAGAAGATGAAGTCCAGGATGCAGCACCACCAGAGCTTTCCACTTTTATTTTGTCTTCTATTCTGAGGGAAATTGAGAAGCAGTTGCAGCTCTTAGAGGACAATGATTACAAAGCAGAATGCAGCAGGGTAGCAGTTCATGGAATAAGGTTTTATTTGACACTCAATGAACATCTTCTTCATGAAAGGAGAAAAAGGGCAAAGTAGCAAAATGTCTTTTTTAAGCCAACCCCCAAGAAACATTCAGAAGGCAATGAACCACAGCCATCCACTTCTGGATTAATTATTTTTTGCTCTAACCCTGCAACGACAACTGCACCTGAAGGTGATGATGATGATGATGATGATGACAATTCTCAGCCCCTGCATTAACAACAGAGCAGCCTCAAAACCTCCTCTCCCATCAAGTCATTTTGACATTTTTACAAGTTAAGGTGTTAAATGTACTTTTATTTCGTTATTAGATATGAATTAAACATTTATTCAAAGTATGCTATCTTTTGTGGTAGGCTTTTGAGTGATTTTTGAGCGATTTTGAATGGTATTTTATGGTGGTCTGCCCCAACCCCACTTTTCCCATAGGCCTCATTATTTCTATAGTGTAATTTTCTGTAATGCGATGTTGCGCAGGAATGCAATTATCATGTTATAGCAGAACCCCCTGTAAAGGTTTGTATTCAGACTCTGGGGATCTACGCACAAATGAATTTGCAGAGCAGTTTATAATATAGTTGTAGAAGTCACAAAATGAAAACAAACTGTTTGGCCCTCCCAATCCTTAGCAGTATTTATCCCTCACGTAAACCTATGATACATATCTCCCCAGAAATCCCTTATTGCACCGTAAAGACCTTACATCGCATTCTAACTTCATTTTCATTCATAGAATGAGAAATTAAAGACTTCAAATGAGAGTTTAAAAATGATTTAAGAAAACAAAAAGTATTTGAACACAAGTTCGTGTGAAGCAAATGGCACACTGCAAGTAGATTTGAAATACTTGCTGTCATACGTACAAACAAACTGATTTCCACTTCCAGAAACAATCTCACCAACTGACAGAAACAGAACTCAACCTTCTAATATCTTCATAGATCACTCATCAACACTGCTAATAATCCACATATTTGGAAGTATCCTGGCAGAATAATATACTAACAGTCTGGAAAGACACTCACTGACACTTAATCACACCCTGTCATATCTTTTCAACCACAAACTTGTTGCCTTGTGTGCTGAGTAATGATTTATTGTCTACCTTCAAGAGACAGCATGTTCATGGCTGTGGCAGAAATTACATTGTAAAAGAAGTAGATACTGAATAATATCAATCATAGTCAACATGATTTCCTGTGCTGATTTCAGTTACCCAGTGCGATATGGAGAAAATTTTCTTTCCCTTAGGTTTTGAGTCATTTTCTCCCCTCTCCAAAAATACTGTATGATTCTTAGTTGGTAATGGGCATCTTGGCTTAATGCATTACACTGGGGAAATCTGGACGGTCCAGCTATTTTTGCTTCTATCCAGTTTTTGTGTGTTTATATAAACACTTGAAGTAATCAACTGATAAGCATAAGTAAAACATCTAGAACTGGCTGACTTATGAGCACAGACACAAATCCATTGATCTTAGTGTATTCACCAGTGCCAGAATGGGTGCAGTCATAATTTCCAAATCAGTTTACAGTCAAAAGGTACAACTTAATTTTCACTGCAAGTTTGTTAACCCCATAGATTTGCACTGAACATGTATATGTGGGAAGACAGAATTAATGGCCAAATGTTTCCTGAATTGATATTTTAAGTGAAGAAACAGTGTCTGACTATCCCAGTAATTCTGTGGTAACTCGTCAAATTGTAGGAGGTTCACTTTGAGATTGTCTACCTCACATTCTACCTCATTCTTGTTGTCTGTCAACTTCCATTATCTTATCACCTGACATACTTGTTCCTCCTTATCCTGTCCCTAGTAATAATATCTTTTCAACATACTTATGTGGCCTAACTGATTCTTCTTCCTTTAATCAGGAGTATTTATCAGATAAATCACTTTACTAGCTCTCCTAACTACTTTGTATGGACCATGAATTTCACTTTCAGAGGTTCACCTTGCAATGTCTGAAATACCAATACACTTGAAATGTTCCAGTTGCTGAATTTTTATCTGCCTATTCTTTCATTTTCTCTCACAAAACTTCCAATTCCCTTGTACTACATTACATACTCCTATAATTCTACCTAGAAACATAAACACATAGTCCAACATTGAAGATTCATTTTTTGGTTTAAGAACTTCTTCCTGATCAATTTTAAAGGACCTCTAATCTTGTAACCATAAATCAATTCAAATGGACTAAACCCTGTAGATTCATTTGAGGGATCTCTGGTAGTAAGCAGCATGAAATTTAATCCCTTGTCTCGAAACTATGGGTATTTGTGAGAGTATGCCTTAATCATGGCTTTGAGATTCTAAAAGATACCTCTCCAAAGCTCCCAGTGTTTGTGAATGCTACACTGTTGACTTCAAATGCTTCATATCGAGCTACAAATTATCTCCTGGAAAGTGTTAGGCATGAAGTTAGAATCCTGATCAGATTGTATCTCAATTGGCAGTCCATAATGATCAAAAAACTGGGCTAACTTTTCAACCATTACCTTAACTGTAAATGTCCTTAAAGGATTAGCTTCTGGGGGTCAATTTGTCATATCCATAATTGTAAAGTAGTATTGATGTCAATCATGGTCCTGTACAATCAACCAACACTTAACCGAATGGATCTTGTATCAAAGTTGCTGGTTTCATTACATGTTGAGATTTTCATTCCATCTGGCATATTTGACACATTTTACAGAAATTTCCATTATGTCTTTATGAAGCCTTAGCCATATAAAATACCTATTCATTGATAGCTGCATTTTTCATATTCCTATATGTTCCACCATAAGAATTTCATGTGCTACTTGCAATATCCAGGCGGTAATGCAATCTGATGAAAGTCCATCCATTCTTCAGACACAGATATGTGTCAATGTCTCCACTCACTTATCAGAACTCTGTTTTTGATGGAATAGTGCTCTGGAACTCACTCGGCCTCAGTATCA
The DNA here is from genome assembly GCA_024137785.1 of Ginglymostoma cirratum. Taxonomy (NCBI): domain Eukaryota; kingdom Metazoa; phylum Chordata; class Chondrichthyes; order Orectolobiformes; family Ginglymostomatidae; genus Ginglymostoma; species Ginglymostoma cirratum. The sequence goes on along the minus strand of JAHRHZ010000019.1, from coordinate 26,093,778 downwards.
GTGTAAGCTGTCTGTGCCAATTTATTCTAGGTCTCCTTCCTCAACCTCAATTAAGGATAATTCAAATTTTCTGCATATTTAAGTAGAGTTTCATCTACCATAACATGGTATCGCCATGATGTCTGGTGGTGGACTTTGTTCAGCCTTTGTTTTAGTCATCACAAATGATGGAGAATATCCAGAACGTGGCGAAGCTATAACCCCTTATTGCCCTGAGAGACAACACTTAATACATAGATGAAGATACAATGGAGACACTCAGAGCTCTACAAAACCATAATTCATTAATTAGGTACTTAAATGAATAATGCAATTTTAACTACTAGAGAAATCTCAATCACTGTCTTTAACCACCCTGGATTTCTGTAATTAAACCCAAATGTTATTACCTAGAAGAGTTCACAGCTGGCCAGGCTGAAACTGCTCAACATCTTCACCATGCCTCCTGATGTAGGGTACCTTTTTACAATGTGAGTCTTCAAAGTGTTGTTGGACAAAGGGATTTCTTCAGGCTTTTTATACACAAGTCTCTGTGCCAAGTAATTCCTTACTTGGATTTATGTGTACACACAACCAATCCTGAACATTTTGTCCGAATGTACGCCTTCTCTGGACTTATCCATGCACTTGAAAAATCCCAAGTGCTTTCTCCAAATGTATACCTTATATGCTAGAGCCAGCAGCAGTTCCTGGTTTCCTGCAGTTTTAACTCTTCACGGACCTGACTGACCCAGTGTACTTCCATTCACAAAGCAGCCCATTGTTAAACCTCTTATAAGTTCCCGTCAGTTCTTGTTATCTTCCTATTATCTTCAGCCTTATCCAAAACTCTGGTCCTGCTAAGTCATTCCCCAGGAATAAATCAATCCCATTAACAGGTAATTTCTTAGATGACTACTACTAGTCTAGACAACATGTAACACGCCAGCTGGACATTTTACAAGGAATGTGCCCTCCACCTATCCTATTTACCAACCTTGGGGCTTTCACTTACCTCCCTGGAGAGAAATCTAAACCTTCTATAGCAATGGTGTTTGAGTAGCTGTCCTTTCTCTTAGTAAAGTTATGGAATTGGATGCTTCAAAGAAAAAATGGGTTATCTTTTTAGACTTTAATCCTTCAGGCCTCTCATCTATTACATGTGCTTCTTCTACGTTCACAGAAATGTTTACCACCAATCTCTTATCTTCAATTAAAGCTCAATCTGATCTGTGGACTTTTGCTGTTGAGTTCCTTCTTTGACCTCATTGTTACAAATTCTAATAAGTTCAGAAGGGTTTCTTCATAACTTCCAGCATTCTGAATGCATTGTCCCACCTCTCCCCTCAATATTTTTCTTTCTGAACTGAGAAGGAGATCTTGGGGCACAAGGGGGTATCCATTCTTTACCTTGGCTACTCTCCTTCCCTCACTCTAGCATTTTCTATCACATTTGGATTTAAGATGGTGAGAGAAACAGGTCTAGTTTTATGGGTCAACTCATAATCCTCAGTCATTGTGTGGTCTGTCTAGAAGTTGTAACCTTTTGGTCCTCAACATAGATTCTTATTATGGAAGGTAAACTCATCAAAAAGAAAAATCCTTCCACGAGCTTTTTAAATGGTTTCAGCTTCTGATGCTCCTATTCACCTGTCAAAATTACTTTGCATAGAGGTGAAAATTTAGGAGTGGTGTTGGGGACAGTGACGGAGAACAATCCCATCATAACTAAAGGCCTGGTGGGGAATCTGTTTAAATATGTCTTAGCATTGCCTACGTTTGATGACCAAGATTGATGATCCAAACAAAGTTAATAGGTCGAGCTAGTGAGGTATTTGCATCACCATTAGAGGAGGTATTATTTTAAATTATTTTAAAATTATTTTTAAATTATCAAAATAATTTTGATAGGTGGATAAGGGCATTGAAAATAGATCAAACATATGATGCTCTTAGAGAGATGATTTGTTTGGAGAAGTTCAAAAGTTCACTTCCTGAAGTAATGAGAACTCAAGTGGAAGAGCAGAGCATTAAGACTGTAATATTAGCAGCAGAAATGACAAATGATTTTGAGTTGGTTCACAATTCAAAGTTTGACTTCCAACTTCAATTTCAGTCTGTGAGGGATAGAAATTGGGGGAAAGAGAAATCCTCAGGTGGTAAGGGAAAGGGAGATCTCATTGAAGACAAAAAGATAGTTTACCACAGGGTGAAAAGAACACTAATGAGGGGCAAGAGAAGTGAAAAAGCTCATGTGTTTTCACTGTAATAAAGTAGGTCACATGAAGTTGCACTGTTGGTGGTTTAGAAAAAGCACTGGGAAGACAAATGCAGGAAAACAGGATAAGCCAGTGATTTTTGTTGAAGTGATAAAGGAAAGCATTGTAGAAGTTAAAAAGCTGCAAAAGAATGTACAACCTGGTCAGGGGTTGGTTGAGTATAAAGTGCCAGATCTCTTTAAGTAATTTACTTGCATGAATAAGGTTTACTCATGTGTGCCAGGAGGAGTAGGTGAAGAAATTAAAATTTTGAGACATACAGGAGTAAATCGATCGTCAATAGTGAGAGATGAGGAGATATGTATTTCAGAAGGAGTTTTGCCAGAAAAGGTGGTAAGATGTGGAATTCATGGTGAGAAGAGCAGTGTTCCGTTATGTAAGGTGAGGCTGGAGAGTCTGGTGAAAAGTGGTAAAGTGGCAGTAGGAGTGATGGCAAAATTCTCAATTCCAGAGATACAGTTTATCCTTGGTAATGATAAAGCTGGATCACAGGTGAGAGTGATGCCTACTGTGGTTGAAAATCCAGTGCAAATTCAGGCAACAGGTATTATAGGAATTACACCCTGGGATTAGGTTGTAAACATGCTCGCCGAGCTAGTGGGTTTGGTTATAAACATTTCACCACCCTGCTAGGTAACATCGTCAATGCGCCTCTGGTGAAGCTTCAGTGTTCTGTCCTGCTTGTTACCTGTACGCCTCAGTTTGCTGGGGTGGTTGTTATTACTTCCAGTTTGTTTCTCAGTGGTTTGTACACAGGGTCTAAGCCAATGTGTTTGTTGATGGAGTTCTGGTTAGAATACCAAGTCTCGAGGAATTCCCTGGCGTGTCTCTGTTTGGCTTGTGCGGTTATCGATGTGTAGTCCCAGTCGAATTCATGTCCCTCATTATCCGTGTGTAGTGAGACAAGTGAAAACTGTTTGTGTCTTTTGGTGGCTAGTTGATGTTCATGTATCCGTACAGTCAATTTTCTTCTGGTTTGGCCTATGTAGTATTATATTATCCTAGGATTTTTCCCAACTGCGTGGTAACAAGGTCACAAAGCCACAGGTTGAAAGAGGAGGAGAAATCAAGGAGTAAAGATAGGGAAATTGAAGTTCAGTTCTCAGAAACTATGTTTGATCAAATGGCTGGGAAAAAACAAGAACAGATGGTGGAGGACTAAGTGGAAATAATTAGTTCAGAGAAGCTAGCTGAATTGCAACAGAAGATGGAAAACTAAAGAAGTTGTATCAAAAAACACATACACAGACGAAGATTCCAAGTGCATACCAGAGTGTTACAGTCTCAGAAATGAAGTCTTGATGAGGAAATGGAGACCATTACATATTCAGGTGGATGAAAAATGGGCAGAAGTTCATCAAGTTGTGATACCGGTGAGTTATAGAAAGGAGATATTGTGGATAGGTGGTGAATTACTGATATGAAGTCACTTGGGATTAAAGAGAACTCAAGCCAAAATGCAAAAACATTTTTTTATTGGCCTGGACTGCATAAAGATGTGGTTTAATTTTGCCAGAAATGTTCTATGTGTCAGGTAATTGGAAGCCCTCAGGCAGAACAGTACCCTCAATACCCATTCCTGCATTTGAGGAATGTTTTACAATTGATTGTGTAGGGCCCCTACCTAAAACAAAGAGTGGGAATAATATTTGTTGACCATAATGGATGTGTCTACTACATTTCCAGAAGTCATTCCATTATGCTTTACCATAACTAAAAAGATTGTAGAAGAGTTATTCAACATTTTTTTTACTAGATATGGATTGGCCACAGAGATGCAATTGGACCATGGATCAAATTTTGCATCAAAGTTATTGAAGGAAGTTGTGGATAGCTTAGGAATAAAACAATTCAAACCCCCTGTGTACCATCCAGAATCACAGGGAAAATTAGAACAATGGCATCAAACTTTAAAGACCATGTTGATGGCTTGTAATCAAGACTATCCAGAGGATTGGGATAAAGGTATTCCATTTATACTTTTTGCAATTAGGAATGCGCCTAATGAATCAATTAAATTCAGTCCATTTGAATTAGATTTTGGGCATGAGGTGAGAAGACCACTGAAAGTAATTAAACAGAAATTGGTGAGTCAGAGTTCAGAGACCACATAATTGGAGTTTGTGACAAATTTTAGGGAAAGATTAAATAGAGCAGGTGAGTTGGCTAGACAGCATTTAAAAGCAGCACAGCATGTGATAAAACAGGAAGCTAACAAGAAATCAAAAATTCACAATTTTGGTCATGGAGATAAAGTGTTAGTGTTATTTCCAGTGATAGGTGAACTTGTAAAGGCAAGGTTTAGTGGGCCTTACCAAATCAAAAGGAAATTGAGTGAGCTGAACTATTTGATAAGAACACCAGAAAGAAATTTTACAGAGTGTGTCATGTGAATATACCCAAAAGGTATTTTGATAAGAAAGGAAAGCAAAAGTAGAATGTGGTACTGGTTACGAGAGTGAAGAACCAAGTTCAGATGATTCTACTTTGGACATCCCTCAAATTAAATTGGACAATAAGGAAATTCTGAAAAATAGCATGAATTATAGAGTTACCTTCCAGAGGAAAATCAAAATGACCTGAATTATTACAATCACATGGAGAGATATGTGTGTATAAACTGGGAAGTACTAATCTAATTACACTTGACGTAGATATGGGAAATGCTAATACAATTAAGCAACATCTTTAGAGATGTAACCATCTAATTTTGGTGCAGGTTCAAAAAGAAATTGAAAGCATTCTCAGACATGACATAATTGAAGGGAATTGCAGTGAATGGAGCTCACCCATAGTAACAATGCCAAAGCCAGATGGTACTCAATGATTATGTGTGCACTATTGTGCAGTCAATGCAGTTACAAAATCTGATTTATATCCTATTCCACATTTGGAAGACTATATTGAGAAGGTGGGATGAGCAACTTATATTGCTAAGTTGCACTTAGAGAATACCGGCCAGTACCTTTATCTAAAAGAGCGAAGAAAATTTTGGTTTTCATGACACCGAATTGACTTTACCAGTTTAAAGTTATGCTGTTTGGTGTGAAAAATGTACCAGCTACACTTCAAAGACTAACCAACAAGGTCATTTGGGGATTACCCAATTGTGTGGCGCACAAAGACAAGTTGGTGATTTTTCATCACAATTGGAAGGAGCAATTTGGGGAATCTATCAGAATTGTTTGATCAACTTCAGTTCAACTGCCTTGGTAATAAGCCTGGCTGTGTGTGAGTTTGTAAAAGCCCAAGTTACTTTCCTGGGCCATGTTATTGAACATGGACAGATGGCCACACGGAATGTGAAAACAAAGGTTACTGGGGAGTTTTCCACACCATAGACAAAGACAAAAGTATTAAGATTCTTGAAACTGATTTTTTTTTAATCAGAAATTCATACTAAATTTAGCAGTGTGGTTGCTGCACTGACCAGCCTGTTGAATAAGTGCAATAAATTCCAGTGGACAGAAGAGTGTCAGAAGCATTTGACAACCTGAAAGCTGTGTTGACCATTGCTCCAGTGTTTGTAACACTTAACTATGCAAAGACATTCAAGGTGGCTATCGTTGTGAGTGACAAGAGTGTCTATTCTGTACTCTTACAAGATGACAATGAGACAATAGAAAGACCTATTGATAATTTTTCCAAAAAGCTGAATTTTCATCAATAGAAATATTCCACAATTGAGAAGGAGACCTTGGTTTTGGTGGTGGCATTGCAACATTTCAATATTTATGTTCCACTAATGTGTCTGAGACAATTGTATATACTGATCACAACCCCTTAAAGATTTTGGAAAGCATTAAGAATAAAATTTCGAGACTTGTTAGATGGAGCTTATGATTGCAGCCATTCGACAAGAGAACATAATTACCAAAGCATTGTCACAACTTTAATGAGTGAAATTGGAGGCATTCAGTGATGGAAAAAAACGGACTGAAATGCATTGTAGTAGTGAATGCTTGCATACTTAGAGTCAATGTAATATATATGTATTGTAATATCCTAATAATGTCAGATGTAAGGTTTTTTTTAAAATGAAGCCATCTTTGATGGGTTATTTTTAAGGTAGGAGCTGTAAGGATCCTATGGCTTTAAGAGGTGTATTTTGTCCTGGTTTTTTTATGAAGAGAGGATGAGGTAGAGGTGTAAACTGGTCTGTTCCAAGCCAATAAAGTAAACAGCTTGTGAGGCTTTGGGTTTTTTAAAGTTGTAACAATCAGAGAAACATGAAGGGGTGGGGTCAAGCTCCCACAGAACCAGGATTTTAGTTTAACTTTCAGTAGCAGTTAGGGTTTGGGAGCTGCTATACATTTCTCTGTGCTATGGCAAAAATCTTGAGTTCTCTTTCTCTCTCTCTCTGCCAGAGTTTTCTTTTGATGTTCTTCCCTCCTGGACTGGAGAGTTGTAGGTGAGACAATCTTTTTTACCAAATTTGCTTTTGCCAAGGGTGTGTTTATGGGATGTTACTATATTGGAACAGTTGCTGTTTAGTAGTTAAATAATTGATTATTCTGTCAAGTTTTCTAATAAAGTTGAGATATTCCAGTTCTTCTTTCTTTTGCTTGTATTTTAACTATTGTGTAAGAGTAAAGCGTGTTTTGCTTCCAGCCTGGAAGCTTGACCAATCAAATTGCATTTGGAATGCAACACCTTACATTTGCCTTTTAAAATAAAAAAAGGGGTCTAGTCTATCTTAATATATTTTGAGGAGGTTTAGTCCGGTCCATACCAACAGTCACATTCACATTGAGTCCTCTCCCACTCACAGTCACACTGAGTTCATTCACTTTCATAGCTCAATTGGTCTCGCTCATACATTCACACAGCCTTCACTCATACTCACAATGAGCTCATCCAGCTAACTCACATTCCTAGTCACTCAGATTCACAATCACACTGTGCTCACCCACAATCACACTGAGCTGCCTCCCACTTGCAGTCACACTAAGCTGTCCACACTCATATTGAGTTCACTCACATCCAATTCACTGTTACACTAAGATGACTCACACATAAAGTTGCATAGAGCTCATTCGCTCACAGTCATTCTGAGCTCATTCACAGTCACAATGATCGCACTAGACCTGGTTCAGAGGAGACTCACCATGATATTGCTTGAGCTGGGGCACTTCAGCTATGTAGTCATAAGATCTGAGAGTTTTACAGCACAGAAGGAGGAAATATGGTCCAACGTGTCCATGCTAGTCATCAAAAACCTATCCAATTATTCCCCATTTTCCTGCACTTGTCTCATAGCTTTGTATGCTATGGTACTTCAATCCTTTTGGTGATTTTTCTTCCTCAAATCCCCTCTGAACCTCTGGCTTCCTACCTATGGAGAGGAAAAGTTTCTTACCATCTAATCTCTCTATGCCTGTCATAATTTTGTAGACATCACTCAGTCCCTCCTCTTCTCTGAGGAAAACAACCCCAGCCTGTCCAGCCCTTCTTCATAGCTAAAACACTCCAACCCAGGCTATTTCGGTGTGAATCTCCTCTACACCTCGTTTGGGTGATCATATGTTTCCCATAATGCAGTGACCAGAACTGCGCACAGTATTGCAGCTGTGGCCTAACTAACTTTTTGTCAAGTCCATTGTAATAATCCTGCTCCTGTAGTCAATAACTGAACTAATAGGACATGTATCCTGTATGCCTTCTTAATCAACTTATCTACCTGTACTATTACCATCAAGGATCTATGAACGAAGCTCCCTCTGATCATGTCTACTTCTTAGGGCACAACAATTCATTATGAATTCCCTTACATTTCCAAAATTCATCATTTTGCACTTTTCAGGAATGATTTCCATTTTCTACTGTTCTGCCCATCTGATAGCCCATCTATATTGTCCTGCAGTCTAATGCTTTCTCCTTGTTATTTATCACACTACCAATTTTCATGTCATTTACAAACTTACTGATCATATCTTCTGCATTTATGTCCAGCTCACTAATGTAGGCTACAATCAGAAAGGGACAGGGTGCAGGCTTCCAGTCACAAAAACAACCTTCAATCATTACCCTCTTCTCTCCTGTCATTAACCTAATTTGGATTCAATTTGTCAAACTGCTCTGGATCCCAATGGATCGTATCTTCTTGAACAATTTCTCATGAGATCTTGTCAAAAGCTTTATGGATGCATATGTAGACTACATCACACTCTCACCATCACACTGAGCTCACTCACACTGCTCTCTAACAGTCAGCATCACATTGAACTCAAATACACTCACCATCACACAGAGCTCACTCACACTCTCCATCACCCTGTGCTCACACAATCACCATCACACTAAGCTCACTCACACTCACCATCACACTGAGCTTATTCACACTCACCAACACACTGAGCTCACACATAGCTCACCATGACATTCAGCTCACTCATAACTCACCAACGCACACTGCTCTCTAATAGTCAGCATCACATTGAGCTCAAATACACTCACCATCACACAGAGCTCACTCACACTCACCATCACACCGAGCTCACTCGCACTATCACACCGAGCTCACTCGCACTCACTGTCACACAGACCTCACTCACACTCACTATCACACTGAGCTCACTTGCACTCACTATCATACTGAGCTCACTCACAGTCACTAACACACTGAGCTCACACACACACCATCACAATGTGCTGACTCACACTCACTGTCACACTGAGCTCACTCACACTCATTGTCATACTGAGTTCATTCGTGCAGCTATACTGATCACAATCATACTTGGTGATGAAATTCAAACACTGAGATCATTTGTACTCACATTGCTCTCACACGCTCATGCTGAGCTCACTTGCACCTACACTGAGCTCACGCTCACACTGTGCTCACACTCGCATGCACACTGAGCACAGTCAGACTTGCAGTTTTTCAGCTAAAGTATATTGAATTACACAATGCTGTACAACAATTGAGCCAACATTGCCAGCATTACTCACCTGTCCAAGTATTCTTACCCTACATTTGCTGATCACAGCAGTTCACACATAGTAATGCTCATAGGTATTTTGTGTTAATTCACAAAGGTTTATCATTGCGTGGTTTTGATGCACGCTTTCACAGTTGGAATTTATTTTACTGATAGTTATTTAAGTTTATTGCAGCATCATATTGACATTAAAATTATTGTGCAAACTTGGGGCTCTTGAATTTGCCTCCATGATTAGCGGTTGCAACAGAATCTGTATCACGATTCAAAACTCGTTCGGCGAGGCGACTGAGGGATAGTTGACAGAAGGAAATGGAAGCAGTGGAGATGAATATAGTGGGAAACAGTTCAATGCATGAAAAATGAATGCTGACACTGACAGGCCGAGCTGAATGGATTGTTTTCGAATTGTACTTTCTGTGTTTATGTGAATTAGGACCTGACTCGATGCTGATACAAACTGGAACGGAGTTCCCTGGAGGAGACAGCGTTGTTCAGTTTGGCTTCGCGGTCAGTTCTAGAGATAGTTTGCGCTTTTTGCCTGATTTACAGACCAGAAGTTTAGTTCTGATCGAAGGCCAAAACTACTTCTCAATAATGCTAAACTTCTTAAGATGCACAATTGCACATAGATGTGAAACTGCTCTGGTTTCCCGCAGTTATAATCAGCTCGCTGACAGTAACAAAGATTTCCCTCACACTCTCTCACTGATACAGCTGGTGGGTTGAGTGAAAGAGATGGAGAGAGGCCAAAAGACTATCTGTAACTGAGACCTTTATAGGCTAAGATCAGATGCAGACAGAGAACAGGAGATTTTTTAAAAAACGTTACATAGATCTATGTCAGAAATGCAGGCCTTCAAACTTGGAAATGATTAAAGGGAAATATTTCTGGATGATAGCATAGCTAACGTGCAGGGGATGGGGCATACGGGGTGGGAGGAGGGGGGTGGCGGTGGTGCCGGGGGTTGGGCATTGCCCATGCACCGCGGACTCTGGGGCGTTTGCTGCTTTTCCCTGAATTCTGAATCTGCTCAAGCGGGCGTTTCGTGTCAAGGGGGAGAACAGGCAACCTTCAAGTCTCCCTAGCCTCCCTGCTGTGACAACTGGTGACAAAAGGCAGGGCGCTCTCGATGTTCTGTACAACGTATGTGAACAAGCCGGAGAAAGAGAGAGCGCGCTGGAAGGAATTTGTAAATGGTGCTGCTTTTTTTAAAAAAAAGTGGGACTCGCAGTCTCAGGCAGAAAGGCATAGAAACGCATTTCTCTCTGGCACACAACCTACAGCGCACAAGAGGGATCAAGCAGTATTTTCGCAACATGCAGGTACATCGCTTGCAGAAGAAGGACAGATGCCCAGCTAATAAGTGACTCTTGTTTCTAGATAAATAACCCTGTGCACACGACACGTAAATACAGTATTACCGTTCTCCCTGATAAGAAGCAAGCCTTCTAGTGAAGTGATTAATATGAAATTGGCTGAATGGCAAGAATGAGCGAGACTCCATGCAGGCAGGTACTGAAAGGCAAGTCATTGAATTATGGATTTACATAGCATAATCGTGGCCGTTCGGCCCGTGGTGTTTGTGACAGCTTTTTGGAAGAGCTATCCAATTAGTACCACTCATCTGCTCTTTTCCCACAGGTCTGCAAGAATTCCCTCGGATTAAGACAAATAACGGACCCTTCCTGGTCCCTTCAACGCATTCTGGTCAGCCCAGAATCAAATACATAGACACACCACACACCCATTCAAACTTTCACCCCATACACGCAGCTACAGGTAAGCCTAGGGGAATACATGTAACGAAACAATATTGCTGCAGTAAATGAGATATAAATATTTAGTTTGTAAATAATAGGAGATAGGAAAAGAGGTCGGTGCAATCATTAGAAATCGCACATTTAACTCCCTTTTTATGTCAGATCCATCACAGAGTGCAAAAATAGTGGCCTGACCTAGCCACAGAACGAAAAGTTCACGAACTACAAGTCTTCCCATATTATCCTTCATTCCTCAGCCATACACAGAGACAGCTGACATTAACAGATGTTTTGTGCTTAGGCACCAGAGGGGTTAAACTAGTAACTAGTTTGATCAAAGGAATTTGAATTAACAAAGATAAAGCTATCGGCTGTTCTTTGTAGGAGATCCGTTTGAAGCCTGCGCACAGACACTACCAGGCGGAAACAACTTGTGAAATGAGTGACAAGTCGGGAAAACTTGTGGGGCTAAGAAGAATATTGAAGAGCTTGTCCATACTCTAAATCGACAGTAAGCGCAAATAAATTGCGCATATAAAGAAACATCCAAACATTTAATAGATGTGCACATTATTGACAATCACAAGTGATTGCCAGAAGTATCTAGCATTTCGATAATGCTAAGGACATACATGTGTGACATAATTTGTTTCTATCTTTCCACATTATTATCCAGTAATGCATGTTTCTATTATACACCAGCACCTATCGAAATGACATACAGTATGGCAAATGTGTGCTTTAGACTTGCCTAAATAGGTGCGATTTCAAAACACGACTACATAAAATGGAACTATTAGAGCCCTGAACCCACTGCACTGGCAGCGTAAGTGCTGAAATGTGCTGTAATGTTTAACACCTCAATTTGTCGATGTATTATGCATTATCTAACGTGCCTCCTGTAGTATGGACTTGGCCATCGCTGTACAAGCAGCTCTGTATTCCCGTCTGATGGCTGAATTTAGTAGGTAACTGGTGTAGACTTGCTCTTCCAGCAACGTAAACTGAGTAAAGACCTAAAATAGTTTAATGAACATGTTGCCGCCATTTAGAATCAGAGCACGCGTGATTTGTTGTTACATTTTGAACAATTGTCACCAACGTAGATAAAATTAATCTAGAGAAAGCATTCACAACGCATAACCTGGTCTATAGACGACAGGCTGAATGTGTACTTATGGGAACATAACAACTGCGCATCAAAAATGACGTTAAAATGTCTGACAATAAACTGCATCAGGTTTTGGAACAACTTACTAAAGTACCTTACTAATCAGCCAATAACATATAGAGCCATATTTGAATTTTGAAGCGTTGATTGTAGCAATATGTTAACGCAGAGTCCGTAAGTACACCTCCCTATAAAACCAGACGCATGGAATATCATGTGGAGAATTTCAACAATCAAATGATTGATTATATTTGAAAATTTGGATGATTTATATTTTAATTTAAAAACCTACATTGGTGGAAGGCCCATATAAGTGTGCGCTACTGCACTTTAATTTTGTACGTTTCAGATAATTATTACTTAGGAAATCAATAATGACTAAATACCACGTTTCCTTTAATAATTTTACTGCAACGGCCTGTAGCTAATGTGTGTGTGTGTGCGCGCGCGCGTGTGTATCTGTGTGTGTGTGTGTGTGTTTGTATGTGATTTGCCTGAGATTGCTATCAGGAGCCGAAGCTACAAACAGTAATCAAAACAATCAGGAAACTTGGCAATTAATGATGAACGAATGTACTAATCATTATATCGCCCTGCTGAGAATGTCAATGCAAATAATGATGATGATATATCGGTTATGACGGTAAATACGGATCTGACAATAACGTTTCAAACCACTACTTGGAAATAGTCCAGTATTCGCAAACTAATCTTCAATGACACACAAGCGAAATGAATGAAAGGAATATCAGTCTGCCTTTGAGGAATAACAGCAGTTACAGAAATATGAATCACGCTGTTAAAACTACAATCTATAAAGACTCTGTTTAATTCCATCTAATCCGCAAAAAGAATATAAAGTTTAAAAACGTTCTGAAGACATCTCAAGACAGGGCGACCATTCCGTACAATTTCCTTCGTTTAAACGAAGACAAATTAATTAATCTGTTGTTGCAGCCTTTGCATGTCTGGAACTCACAATCATCCTGGAAAGGCCATGATCCCATCTGCGTATGACAACAAAGTTCAAATGGGCAGCTTAGGTGGCAGTTGATCCCGTATCATCGTCTTCCGTGATCCTTCAATTGCTATTTAATAGAATTACAGTTTTAAATCCAAATAGTCTTGAAGATTTTTTTTATCAGTAAAGAGTGAACATAACAGAGAAACAAGAACCGAACCCATCGCATAGCTCATTAAAGGAAACCTACTGTCAGCGCTCACCGCTTCCCCAAGTTCAATGCTCGAATTAATGACCACGCGGTTTGCTGCATTAATTAGCCAAGTACAGTCGACGAAACATTGTGAATATTCTAGTAATTTCTCAACGTCAATTCACTGAATAGAGGTATTATTTGCTACATTTACAAAACAGCTGCAGCACGGATGTGCACAGGTGAACATCCCCAAAGTTCTAAAGTATATGTATGCTTTTAGATATCCTGTATTTTCATTCAAAAAATCACATCAAGTAAGAAACTCAATCCTTCTCTGGAGAATTTGGAACATATATCCAAATGATATATTCAATGAGAAATACATTAGAACCCTTTGAAAGGCTGGGAAATTATATACAGCCGCAGTGGACGAGACCAAGAGGTGGGTTATGTCTGTAAATAAGGAAGTTACAACTCTGTAACTGAACTAAATTCAAGATTTCTTATTACGTCCAAATAAATAGTAGTTTCATCTTCGTCAAAATTTGATTTGTGGAAAGTCGTAGAGTCCAGGCTTAAGAGGAAATATTATTATGATATTAATATAATAGTATTCTTCCATTTTGTTTAAAAAGAAAAACCTAAAGGTCTGAAGTCGCCGCGATGTAACAAGTACATGGCAAAATTAGATCGATTATAGTGTAATTCAACTTGAAACAAATGAAATCCCAGACTTTGAAAGGGATTCTGTTTTCCACACCCGAATCCCTGAATGTGTTGAACTGTCTTTGCAATAAAAATGTAGCTTTTTTGCCGAGATTCCGATTGGTGGTTCCTCCTCTTTCACTTTCAAAAGTGGAGCCATGTTACCTATCTTCCTGGGCTCCCTACGGCCATAACCCAATGTCAACAAAACAATGTACGGTCTCACTGTGATGGATTTTTACTAATTGCTATTTATAAATATAGGGGAAAGAAAACAATTATAAGGTAAATGTTACACTCGGATATGGAAGAAGACTAACGTGATGTTGAGAGGTAAGGTTATCAGATTATTTCCTACCTTTTTGATTCTTCGTCCGGTTCGCTTGGAGTATGTCTGACTGCATCTTCAGAAATCAGCCCAGACGCAGCACAGCGCTGGTAAAGAATTGCATGAATACACACGAATAAAAAGAAAACTTCTGCTCTGCTAAACCACCAAATTAGCGTAAGGTCAGAATACGTCGCGTCCATAGTTCAACTATTTTGCTACTTTCATGACCGCCTTGAATCTATTTCAACAAGTAAATGAATATTCCATTAATCGGCGTCCTTCTGAACAGCGAAATAATATGCATGCATTAATTTGTATTTATTAACATTAATTATTTGTGGCCTGTGCGTTTTTGTACGTTACTTGTGTAAACCAGGATTGGAGACTTTGCAAAGCGATCCAGAGTAACACCAACTCTCGTCTGTAGTGTATAGAGCAGACTTTCCGATACTTCATTTTAAAAGCATGTCGTAACTAAAGATTTCATGGTCCAAACTGTATAGTTGGACATAGAAAGACAGCATCTGTATTGCCCTCACTGTGTTTCTTGTGTGATTTGGTGCATTTGGCATATTAGCACCCGAGTGGAATATCAAAGTCAGATACAGCCCATGCCATCTGTTTGACTTGCATCGAACGCCGAAGGCTTGAGCATTGCTGAATAAATGCTCATCGGCTTTAGATTAATTTCATTTAAATCAACAGCTAGGCTTGTCATGGATAATAAACTAATGGAGGTTTGAAGAAGATTCATCGATAATAATCGGTAATGGCGAACTCGAAGTAAGCCGCCTTGGCTTTTTGCTTGTGATAGGGCATATCTTTCCGGGGCAGAAGGATTTAGTGAGTCTGGAAGCTTAAATTCAGATTTTCATAGATTTGTGTCTCAATCCACTACCCAAGAACAAAGCAATTGCAAAATCATGAGTTTCATCTATCAAAATACCAATTTCTTAAAGAAAGCATCCTAAAATTTCTATTGAAAAATAATTTGTGAAAGACACATACTGCCAGCACTGCCATTTTAAAGCTACAAACCACTGTTTCAAGGAGATTTCATTAATAAGTGCATGTTATCTCTCCTTGCCTGACACGATTTGTTCTGGCAGCTGAGCTCAGTTCACTCTTTGAAAGTAACACGTTGAGACCGCGCATGCTCGCGGTCTCTCCGCGGAGCCTTCACGCTTCTTCCTTCCTGCAAAAGCACCTCCAGGAACTTTCCGCTTCCGCATTTTACTCTTTTTTTTGTTGTCTCACCCCACAATCACTAAAATCTTTGCAGCATTAGTGCAATCAGATCAAACAGTCGCTCTTGTACTTCGTTTCTCCCTTTCCCTCAAGGCGAGGTATAGTTACTTCAATGTAAGAGAAAACTGCTGGGGATTTAGCCTGAACCAATTGAAAATCTGTTTATATAGATTTCATCTTGGATAATACTCACATATGTACACATTAAACGACTACACCCTTTTAAAACAACAGTATTCGACAAGCCAAGTCGTCTCACAACGTAACAACTGTAGAAGCCTTTTGAAATAATGCAGCTATCTGTGGTCCAACTATAGCTTAGAGCTGTCTCAAATAATGTAATTATTTGCCCGGATTTAGAAGCAATCCAAATTTTGGTGACCTACAACATTGCAATTTTAGACAGTTCCAAAACGATTCCTCTAATATAAGAAAAAACGTTAGAAAACTCTAAACTTTTTTTTTAGAAAGAGGGGGACGTGATACAGCCTTTTAATTTGCCCCAGAATCGTTTCACTTGTTAATCGTTTTACTGCATAGATGGGTTTCAATAGACATTCCCGTAGAAATAGAAATCTGCGGTGGAAAGATTGTGTTCCTCACACAAAAGCAACAGTTTCAAAAAGATTCAATTATCGCCAAGCAGCGCAGAGCGAAACAGATCGCTGCCAAGTATTTACAAAGGTTGAAGTGAACACGTTAGCTTCACATGAAAAAAAAACAATCGTTCATTGAGGCTAATAACTTTTGTTACCAGTCACAATTAGAATAATAAAAATAGATGTTAATTGTTGTTAATACACAGTGATAAATCAGAAATTTACTGCAGTCATGGTTTGCGTAGCAAAAAAACGGAGAGGCGAACTCCTGTTTATAAAGACCCTTGGAAGTTTGGATAGCAGCTTTTCTTCAAAGTAACTGTGGAACCTGCCTATTAATAACTTTTGGTGCAATGTTATCTTTGATACAATGTATATATATATATATATACACAAGATCTTTGCTAAATGTTTAAACCTCAAGAAAAGTGCAAAACACCCAATCATCTGACGCTGTTTGTTGGTTGCTGTAGTTAGCGTTTGGGTCTCATTTAAATTTCGTTTTAGTTGCCAGAGAACCCGTCACGGATTTTCTCAATCGTTATCCAAAGCACACAGGGATAGATTTCAAAAAACTTCACAAGTGAAAACAAGTTCAGGGCTCAGTTCTATTTTTAATTCACGCCTGAATTAACAGCCCGGGGCAATGAACGACATTAGTGCAAAGGTGCTGGCGGTGGACTGTTAGTCATGCAAATAAAGACTTCTTTCAACACTTCACAATGAACTTAAGATTCATGGGGAGGAGCTGTAATATGATTAGCTGATTAAATGGCGAGTCCTCGTATTTACTGTTTTCATTTGCCGCCATAAATAGGAGCAAGTTACTGTCTCCAACCCAATTTCTTGTACAATTTGTCAATATCACTCACTCGCTGCAATAATGTTCCTCATGAAGTGGATAGCTTGTGAGATAACTTATTTAAGTAGAATGTAGGTACATTCATTCCCCTCCACCTCCCCGCGATCATTGGACACCATTTTAATATGAGTGATAAATTTAGCTGACATTTACATTTTTTTAAAAAAGTGTTCTTTACGAAATCCAAGTGTATAATACCCTTCGATGCGTATTCCCTTTTCACACAAACTCCTCCCTTTGTAGTTTCTGTGTGTAAGTATGTCGAACCGTTCAAAGTAACTTCGCAGAGAAAGACACAATAAACCACCAGGTATAAGAAAACGGAATACTATATTTTGATTTAGAAAGTTTTTTACATATAGATAAACACACAGTTGGAGAAACAGTGACTAGTAAGCGCCCTACATAAACTCGGGAGATATAATAGAACTTCGTAGTTGCTGAAGATACTCAAAATAGCACTTTGCATAAAATTACATCGCACTAGATTTATCTAGTTGGATATCGCCCCACCCTCCCCACTTTCTTAAGAACCTAGTACTTTCGTCAGACGTTTGACACAATATGCAAGAACACTGAGTCTGTAATCGAGACAGAAAGAAAGAGAGAAAAAAAAGCAATATCATATACAGGCATTTCTACACATATATTACAAACTGGGAGAATGATCGCGTCATTAGATATACATAATTCATATAAAATTTTGAAATAAAAAATAAAAATCTGTTACAGTCATAACTATTCTTCCACATAACCAGTACCCACACAGGCAGTAACAGAAGTGTAGAAAAAGGTGCTTACGAAAAATGATTGTCTGCGGAACAGAAAAACGATTCTCAGCCTGGCTTCGGGGGTCTGACCAGCACTCGGACTATAGAGAGCAACAAAGGCGACGAAGATTCTCTCATTCCCTCTTCCTTGTAGATCCTTGTAAAAAATATTAACGTAGATTATTACTTTCCCAGATATAAAATACATCATGCAAGTCGGGTGGCTCCATGGAAAGCGCTGGATCAGACGTGTTTGTCTTAGATTTGTTTTTTTAAACTGTCACTTTATTCCCTCTCGAAGGTGTTTTTTTTTGTTTGTCTCTTTTTCTTAAAAATGTTCATTAAATGTCTTTTTTTTTGTTTAAATCTCAGGTCCATAGTCCTTCGTGAATGCATTAAGAGTTTGTTTTGTTTTTGCATCATACATCACATTCACTGTCGCTAGAGGTTACCGAGAGAATGGACGTGGCCGTCTCGGCTCGCTCTGTCATGCTTGACACGCTGGTAGTAGGGCTGGCGGCTGTGGACGGAGATTCCGCCGCGCTGTGAGCAGGGCAGCCCGGCTCCGAAAGCGTACAAACCCCGCTCTGTCCCACTGCCTGATGTTGCAGCCTGTCCGAGACAAACAAAAGAAAGAGAGTTGAGGAGGGAGGGAGGTAGGGATTCACAAATCAAAACAGAATTATTAAATGTTCCTCGTGGATCGTTATTTTGGAAGACCAAGAAATCACTGGAACAAATAAAGTTATTAAAAAGCAATTTAAACCTTGTACTGTTGAAAAGCTAAACATCGTTAAATATGCAGCAAAATAGCAATAATCGGGAGTTCCATGGGCACGAATAGTTTGTTTTTTTCAGAATAATAAAAATAGTAATTGTTTAAAATTTGGTGGAAATTTACATATCAGATACGGCCGTTCAATCAGCATTGTTGTTGCAATTTGTTTGTTGGTTTCAGTTAGCATAATGTTGAGAAACAGACCGAACCGAAATGTGTATTTAGTTGGTAACAATTGCACTCTGTACGTCTTCAAGTTTAGCGCGCGGTTCATTGTATTGCTGCTGGGGAAAGTGCTCCTCGAAAGATAAGTTAGAATGCGGTCTTATCGGTGCATCTTATTGCAGCCCGCTTGCTAAATTGATGCTTCAAGCTATTTCCAATTTCTGTGCTTAAACTGTACTCTGGCGATATTTATCATGCTAACTTGAAATGCTTAGAGGGACTTTGAATGTTAGCAAGTCAAACAGTACGTGTTTACTTTGGATAAAGAGGAATTGCTATCGCCTGCAAAGTAAATAATGTCCTGTATTGGTTTGAACCCCCGCCAAGTACGCCGTCTTTATCGTATTTGAAGAGTTAAGATATCTCAAATATTGAGGTGGGTACCCAATAACTTTTCAGAAGCTGAAAGTAGTAATAACATCCTCATTGGCACATAAACTTTAGTCAAATATCCAAAGAACTTCAATTGTCGTGGACTGGTCTAGCAATGTATTCAGGATGGGACTTCTCAGTTCATGAAGCGAAATTTGGCGTTTGCATATTTTTCAACGAGTCAGCGCCAGTTCATCGTGTTATTCATCTCAAATCAAATGTGCTTACTTTGGTTTGAGAGTAAACAATTGTTGATTTGTATGTCCTTTTACCTAAAGCAGGAATTTGCAGTCTCCCGGAAGTTATTCCACGTTCTCTGATAGTTTAGTTTCTCTTGGCTACAAATTAAAGCATTTCATAAAACCAGACGCGTTTATGCCCATTGACATTACAGGAAACTTTGAGTCTGTTTCTGAACCAAACAAAAATACACTTAACGTATTTAAGTTAAATTTTGTCCAAATAATTATATCATGTCACCCTTCACTGCAGTGAGTAAAGGCATCACATTCTCTCATTGGTTCCAGTAAATTTTACTATTAATTAGACTGCCTTTAATTTCAGCTTCTTACACAACTGGTATTATTTTACAGAAGTTTTTAGTAGATTTTGTTTTCATGAAATTGCGATTGGTGATCGTTTTAATGGAAATTATACTGTTAAATCCGTGGTCAGTTGTGATCCTATTTTATAACTGATACTTCGAATTTTTTAAAAAAAGATTCTTACACCGTCCAGTAACACCTTCCTAATATTGACCATTACACTGTAATTTTGTTCATTTGCTGAATTGCTTAAAAAGTTTGTCCTGAGATTTTATTTTGTTTCAGTTAGTATCCTGGATGAGCATGTTATTTTATTCATTAAAAAAATGGTGTACATTTAAACAACGTTTTATCTTGTGATTTTATTTACTGCGTTTTGATGAAGGTTTGCTGAGTTTCTGAAACATTTACATGCCAATTTGACTAGTTGGCAGAAGGGTAACCTGGAAAAAAAACCCACCGACCTGTTTTTGGCGGCCGCCGCTCTGTCTCTCTGCCTGCGGTTTTTAAACCAATTCCCCACTTGTGTCGGGGTCAGACCGGTCGCTTGGGCCAGTTCCCTTTTTTTGGAAGGGTTTGGGTATGGGTCCTGCAAGTACCACTCTCGCAACAAGCTGCGCGTCCTCTCCTTGAAACAGTGCGTTTTTTGCTCGCCGTCCCAGATGGTCCTGGGCAGGGGGAACTTCTTGCGGACACGGTACTTGTCGACTGGCCCCAGAGGGCGACCCCTCAACTTCTCGGCCTCCTGGTAGTGCGCTTCGAGCCACATCGCCTGCAGCTTGCCGTGGGACTCCTTGGTGAACTTGTGGTTCTCCAGGATGTGGTACAAGTCTCGGAAGTTGCCCGTGTGGAAGGCCACGACCGCCCGGGCTCGGAGGATCGATTCGTGCTTGTTGATCGCCTCGCATGCCCCCGGCGCCACAGGTAAAGACCAGAGAAAGCGTCCCAATCTTTCGATGTCGCCCGTCTCCTCCAGCGTCTCACAGACGCTGGCCACTTGCTCCGGAGTGAAATTGATGGTCGGTAGCTGGAACATTGACAACTCTTCTTGGGGCCGGGAGCTGGCTAAGAGGAGAAAAGCGCGCTCGGCTGAGTTTGGTAGAAGGGGAAGGGCGCTATACAGCTCGAACTGGGACCTGAACACCATGGACTGACTTGGTGATTTTTAATATTAAAAAAAAACACAAAAACGTGTCAGATGCAACGAAATCGCCTAGTGTCACACTCCCTCATATTATATCCCCAAAATACTGTGTGGAGCACTGATTTTTTTTTCGCTTTTTCTATTGGTCTTGGCGGTGTCGTTGTAGCGTTGCCATGGCGCCGCTGTCAATCACTGTCAAACGTGCCAATCAACCAGCAGAACGTAGAGGCTTTCACCACTTTTGCACTGCGTGGGGGTTATCTGAAATAAATCTCAGCGTCGCCCACCTACCTCTTGAAAAGTTCAAATGTGAAAGCCTCCGCGCTCTGATTTGCTAAGTGGGACGAGTAATTAGAGGATGGGAAATATTACCGCGATCTTAACGAACCTCGTTAAGGTTGGAAGACGGGGCGAAAGTAAATGGGACAGCCTAAAAGACACGGTGGAATCGAGGGCTCCTCTCTGAGACAGTTTAAACATGATTTGCACGTAGTTTCACTTCATTCTGCCGGTATGAGCATTAATAGGGCTGGGGAATAAAGGAAAAATGAGATCATTAGACCCATATACATGTCATGGCTGTGTTTGTATAAGGAGATTTTTTAATCTGCCTTCAGCACTGCGCTTTCTCCGTGACCATAACTCTTGTTAATTAATAGCATAATTGCCAATCCGAAGCCCATTTGAAGTGTAACGTGCAGTAATAACACTGTACATCGTTATGGCACTGGCTGTGCATCATTGCAGCTTGAGTTAAAGACTTCGCACAGATAGGGCTATTTGGGGATCCGTGGACCGGATGTGGATAGACTGCAGGTAGAAGTTAGTGTATACCCCTTTTTTTCAAGAAAAGGACTCTTTCATTTTGAATCATTGGCTTATAGTGGCTGGAATAACGCGTTGCGTTTTAATTTTTTTAAATTCCATCGGTCCTGGCGCTTGGAGCTCTGCTGGCCGTTGCTAACGTGCAACTATATTCTACCATTAGGTATGTTCGCCTTTAAGAAGGTTTAATCAACATCTTGAGCTGGTGGCTTTTTTGTTTGGCTTCTGTAACTATGGAAGTGTGATTTACAAAGATTTGTACGGGTCATGGATGTCTTTCCAGCCTTACTGTGTATATTTAGACACGACTTTGCTTGGTGTTAAAAAGTGTATATTTTGAATGGGTTCACACACAGTAGCGAACAATACGGACATTGTACCGGATTGTACAACGCGTATTGAAACGCAGCATCCAGACTTCAACTAATCTGCCCTCAATAAAGCTGAAATAATTATCCTAAGCCGCCTTTCTACGGGGTAAAAAAAATCATTGAGGAATTCAAAACTTTTTTTCTTCTCTGGTCTCTTCCACATTCCAATGGATTTCGAAAAAAAAAACGCGAGGCGAACGGTTATGTACCCAATCTGCTTTCCAGGTCCCGGTGAAAAAAGATATTGCAATTAAAAAGGGAAACAGAGAGCGAATTTGCTGTGCACAAAGATAATAACGCTAATGGGTGGTATGGGTTCTTTAATGGACTGCAAACTGTTTGCGGTCCTGTCATAGCGCACTCCGCATGAAGTAATTCCAAGTGGCACATGAATAGGTCCAGTTGGGAAGGTTGTTCAACTGGAAACGGCGATGCTCTATTACACATTCGCTGTAGATTTCTATTAAAAAGTATCATCTACGCCCATTTAAATGCCCTAAATTGTTTCATTCAGAGAAAACACAGAAAGAGGCAAGCTTCTAGCAGCATAATCTCTACTTTTATAATCACTTTAATTTTCGTTCATTGCTTCACAAAACAAAAGAGATAAAAGAAAGTTTAGGAAAATGCTTCTAAAATGTTGGATTAATACCCCTGTAGGTTAACCCTGTGAGGTCCGCGGCAATCTACGTTTATGTATCTATTTCTTTTTTTCAGGCACACGAGAAGCTTCAGATCTTTCACTCACCGCAGACGACCACCTTTAAAAAGAGGACTCCTAGTAAATTCTATCCTACAGTCTTACGGGCAGTCATCAGTGTATCTGAACAGAAATCAGTTTGAATGGTAGGTGTTGCCATTTATTTTCTGCCCCGCGCAAAACAAAGGGAAAAGATGAAAATGTACAATATGATTCCTTCTGTCTCTGTAACATAGATGTCTATATAGTATATACAAATGCAGGTGCTAGGAATGAAAGCAATGATGTGCGCGGTTTTCAGAGCCTATTCGAGAGACATTCACATAGTAAAGCTACAAGCACATAATTATTCGCTCAATCTTTGTGTGAAGAGTACAGGGTGTAAATGGCTTTTTAATGACGGGCAGCTGGCCGCTGCCGTTTGGAGCAGTGACCATCAATGAAACAGCTTCATTCAAAGCTCTGAGCCCTGTCCGGTTCGTGCAACTGTATCCTCCCCAAAAAGAAAGCAATAGCGAAACAAAAATCACAATTATTAAGAAATGCTGCAATTATACAAAGTGACAGATCAGCATCCGGAAAGGTCCAGGACTCTTTCCCCGGAGAAGCCTTTCAGGGTCCAGTAAGTTTCTGTTTTATTGGAATGGTTTCCGCTTTTTTTGCGGCCGTTGTGTCTCACTGCTTTGCATAACGTATGATTAAAGTTGGATTGTGAAAACTCTCAAACCATTTTCAGATTTAACTGATTTACATGGAACGTTATAGTACAGCGTTGCTTGATCAAGTTTACACATGAAAAAGAAACGGAAGTGTGGGCCATTTCCTATAATGTTGACTCTGTATAAGTAAAGTAAGACGTTTATGAGTTTAAATAGTTGGGTCGGATAATATGACTTAGAATGTGTTAACTATTAATAAATCTGCTGCAAAGATTGAACTTATTCTATGTTGTTCTCTTTAATCCAATATACAACGTAATGCTTTCGGAGACTTTTTGGTTACCCATTGCAAGATGGGGAATTGGCTTATTCATTGGTGATTATTTTTGGTATTGTCATGTCGCCATTGTCGGTATTGATGTAGCAAATAGATTCGACCCTTTACTTTCGCCTTTGTTCAGTTTTGTTTGGCGTTACTTGTTAAATTTCCATTTTGTTTTACATCCTCTGCTACTGTTTCCTCTACTCTTTCCTCCTGTGTTGACCTTGTCTCTTTAAGGTGGCTGGTTAAATATGAGCTCCACTGGGCCTTTTTGCTTGACGCTATATTCATTGCCAAGACGGGGCGCAAACAGCTCAGATTTATCGACTGCCAGTACAGTCTGTCCTCCATCCTCAATGCTGAAGTGAATTGTGCACATGATTTTATTTAGTTTTGCCTGTATTGTTGATTTTATTGTACCTGATCCATTCGCATGACAGTAGTTGCGTCATGGTTTAACTGAGTTAACTGTATACATGGTATTCGGTTACAAGCAATAGTTTGCATGAATTTATATGCAAAGATATGGGCTTCATTCTTTTGGGCCATGGGTTTATAAATTTCACAGATAAATTAGATCGCCTTTGCACCTTAGATTGATTAAAAGCGAGCAGTCAGATAAGAACCCGCTCAAATGCAACCAAATTATTTTAATTAAAATGGAGACCGAAATGGAGCATATATAATTTCTCCAAAAACGAGCATCAATATACTCGAATGATATTGAAAATTGTAGCCCTTATATTAGAGGTAGAATCATAGATCTTATTTATTAACTGGCGTTATTAACCGTTTCTTTTTATATTGTTTAAAGAGGTTGCTGGTTTACTTCACACTGACTTTTATGAGGAAGTAGTCGCGTAGTTAAGTGCATGACAGCATTCCGAGTTTCTTTCTATGCATTAAAGAGTAAACGCTCAAAATTAAAGATGTCAATAGCAAAGTATTCGGAAATTTGGAGTCTCGAGCAAGTCGTTCCAATGAAGTGCAGACCAATTCCCACCTCCCCACCTGCGCCGTCAATGTTAATCCACTAAGATTCAACAAAAACAGTTAAACATCAGAGGCATTTACCGTCCCTTATGAATTGAGGACAATAAGTTCCAATTTGAAATTGCGCTGGTCTATCTGGACCGAGGGGTGATGGTGTGAAGCTTTAACCCCGGAACTATGCAAACTTGACCAAGCCTCCCCCCCGTCAATACATCACAGTGAAGGATCTGTACGTGAACATTACAAATCTGCTGGCTTCTCGAAGTTTGCCTTTAAGAGTTGGTCATAGTTGAAATCATAATCACGCGGATACGCTAAGCGAACAGGTTGGAAAGAATGAATTGTTTGCTCTGCAAAAAGTAAAAAAAAATTGTGAGGGTATTTGCATTTTGAATTTTAACATGTTGACAGTCGTGTATGGGCGTTTAAGGATGTAAACAAGGAAATATTAGGGAGTTAGAAGGAACCATTTGTTCTCGCAGTTTCAACAACTGTGTCAGCTGAAACAACTGTTTCAATCGACCGGTCGCTGCCTCAGTTGAGCGCCGGATGCGCAGTTGATAGTGAGAAGGGCGGCAGGCATCAGATTGTGTGTTGAAAGACTTCCTAGGCTGTTTGTAAGGACATTTAGAATTTCTTGCCAGTTATTTTCCTTGTGGCCTTTATTAAGTGCACATCCTGCAAGGGACAGAGTGTTACAAGAGGACTGTCCAATCAGGAGATTTGCACGCCTTGTTAGCGATATTTAATGAGGTCGTTCCATTGAGAAGAAATAAAGGCGCTTTACCGTAGATTTACCTTATGTCAATCCGTTACTTCTAATGAATTGAACAAAGATGTACGTTCTAGCCCTGCAAAGCCAGCAGTTTTTGTTTGTGGGGGCGGGGGAGGGGGTCTGGAGCTGGCGGTGGTGCTCGGGTGGCTGAAGTTGCTGGGAGGAGGAGGAGGAGGTGAAAGGTGAACACTGGGCTTCCTGCTACCGGGTTATGTGTATGTGTCAAAACGAATTAGTTACAGGAATAAAAGCACTGAATCCAATATAATATCATATGGTGCTATCATGGCTCATTGGTCAGTCGGCTTGACATTTCAATCTGCTTTAGTCAAAAAAAGTTGACTTAACTGCCTCTATATAATCGGTCCCTCGAGCTGCCCAAAGCAGATGCCCATCGTGCTTTCTCCCGAATAAACCGCTCGATTGCTATCAAATTCAGGTAACCTTTCGATTGCCAATTGCTTGCCTTTGGCGTATGGCATTGTGCCTCTTCCCCTACTGGGTTAGCACTTAAAAATTAATTAGTCTTTTCAAATCTTAAAGTAAATTATTCGAAACAAATGCATAGTGCTCCCCAGAGGGACAGCGAAGCTAGGATAAAAGGTTTCTTTTTAGGTTGTTTTATTCCAAAGCCTGACAGATGATGAAAGAAAATTTGCCAAATCCGTTCCCGTTACACTGGCTGAGCGCCTTCATTAATTGGTGCGTATGAGAACTAGTTTCTTACAGTAAGATGTTGTAAAATGCTACCGGAACTTTACACACTAGCGATGATTACTTTATTTGGATTATGGACAGCTTGTTATAGATAAACGAGAGCTAGACAAGCCCAGCTCAGCAATCACCATCCCCCCATACTATCGAACACTCTGCACTATAGACTAATTCTAATCCATTAGCCTGGCCTGCAGCAGATACATTGATTTCCATCACCCGCATTGCACTCAATAGATGAGTCAGTCAAGCGCAAGGTTTTAAGGTTGGAGGATTATCACGCCACTTCACTAAATAATAACACTAATAGTAATAAACTAATGACAAAAGCGCATCTCCTTAGCTTTTGATCTTATACAATCCTTCTCCAAAGATCTTGCATTAATTTCATATGCTGTTGAAAGTAAATTTACGAGTTTTCGCTGAAATGGCGTAATAGTATATTTCATTTAATCATGAATTGGCATGACCTCTACCCCAAACCCCTCCGATACTCAAAGTGGTAAGAACCTTATATCACGTGAGGAATGGGAAATAAACTTATCCAGCTCGAACACGCGTGCATTTTCTTTTTTAATTTCCCATCACGGTATAATCAACTTCGTCATCCTTTTTTTTCATTATGTTTCCTTTCATGGTATTTATTCTCGTCAATATCTGCCTCACAATCAAAGTCCAGCGACTTGTTTATAACAGCGTTATAACTGTGACTGTAAGGGCACCAGCGTCTTTTCACAGTGATGGCACTGCATCTTTACGTGCTTTTTCGGGGGAAAGAAAAGTTTTTTTCGTGAGCTAAACTTTGTGGGTTCTCGGTCTGAGCGCCTGTACAAAGGAGAAGGACTTTCTGAATAAACTCGAATCAGTTAGTTGTTGTTACTATTTGAACACGGACATATGGATGTCATAATGCTTTATTGTTGTGGTTACAGCCATTGTTTAGTTACACATGCCATTTAGGAATCAGGAGTCTGGCTGACAGCGTGGAATTAAATTCATAACAACAGTCTCTTCCATATCTTTTCCAATGCACGTGCAGGATTACTTTCTCAAAGGGTAGTGGGACAGGTCTGCTGCATAAACGTGAGCAAAACGATTGGTTACTTTCTGTCAAAAGTCGAATCATACGTCGGCGAGTACAGTTAGTTTCAGGAGTTTTCGCCGGCGACTTATTCACCTGAACTTAAGTGCAGTGCTGTAACTCCCACAATACAGAAGAGAAATAGTCTGAAAACAAAACAGAATTTGAGACAGAAATAGCTTAGCTTCTCATTGTTCTTCATAATAATTTAAGCGTTAGATTTTTTTAACCGTACAATCATTTATGAAAATTGTTTCTTTCAAAATAGTTGCCAAGCATATCTATGATGAATTATGACAAGTCTCGAGCTAATTATGTTCCATATTATACATCAATTGGCTGCCAACTAACGATGCGTCACTTGCCATTGCATTCTTGTGTAAATTTGTGCTCCCTATACCAATTTATTAAGAAGCTTAGGGGAAAAAAAAACCATTGGCTTCTTTAACCGTCACTAAATGATGTACGATGGGGCAAACTGTTCCTGTCAATGCTACAAATAAAACAACATACTGCTTTATCTGTGTTATAAAAGCTAACCACGATTGGAGATTCGAATTACAATCGGCTGAATGAATCATCATCTTAAACTGTTTATGCGTTGTTTGCAAAACAGACTTTCTCGTTCTAAGCAATAGCAATGTGAAATTCAATGTCAAAATGTATGCTGATAGCGATTTATATCGAGCAGTTTTAGGGATTCGAAATGTTGCTAGCTAATAGGCAGTTTTACACCCGGGTTTCTGCGTGTTACACGTTTTTTTGACTTATTCAGCGAACGCGTTCTGTCAACATACTGAAGAAGATAAATAGTTTGCAAGTCAGCTAGAGACTAAAAATGGCAGTGGAACCGTATTTAATAATCACCTACGTGATCACTACTACTTGATAATGCTGCATCAGCATTTTCGTCTGTTTTCAGTCCTGTTTATTTTCCGTCGCCATCGCACAAACATAAATAATGGACTGGAAAATAAAGGATCAATATGATCAACAAGTTCGAGTGTGCTTGGCGCTACTCAAGAATATTTTTCGAAAGCACAACATTCTCAGATACCTTAAAGCATATGATGGGTGTTATATACGAGTTTGGTGCCGAGTATTTATCGGGCAAGTGTTACGATTTGCTACTGGTTTGAAGTTTTAATATTACATCGTGTGCGAAAGTGTACTTTGACTAAGTATCAGAGCCAGGAAAGGGAATTTAACAGCCGTATCAGCAGTTCTCCATTCCTCATACACGGAGAAATTGTATGTTGGTAATCCCTCTTTAACATGTATTTAACGTCTACTGATAATGGCTTTTACATTGAATAAAGAATAACAGATCCCAAGCTTACCTGTCGAATGGATCCATCTGACCTTCAGCGCGCCCGTGCGTTCGCGACAGATTTTATGTAAACCGATTTGGAGAAATGTTTAAATGTATAACCAGGGAGATAAACTAACATCAGGAAAATGGATTGAACAATCAGTTATAGTTAACAACAAATGAGTGCAAGAGTTATCAAGCCAGTTTATTGAAAAGTAGGGTATAGTTCTACAGCACTGAATATACTTCATTCTGTTCCCGTTTGAAACAATTGCTTTTCAGCTGATGTTCACAGGTGTGTTTACAATTATGTTCACTCACTTATCTTCTATATTTCTCACTTTGTACTGTATGAACGCAAAGATTTTGTGTTAAACAAAAACAGAAATTGCTGGAAAATGTCAGCAGTATCTGTGGAGAGAAGTCAGAGTTAAAGTTTCGGGTCCATTGACCGTTCTTCAGAACGCTGTTCCCAATTCTGAACCAGTTCTGAAGAAGGGTCACTAGACCGAAACATTAACTCTGATTTCTCTCCACAGACGCTGCCAGACCTGCTGACTTTTTCCAGCAATTTCGTTTGCGTTTCTGATTTCCAGCATCCGCAGTTCTTTTTGTTTTTTTTTCAAAGATATTGTGTTAATGTTGATCTCAAACAACATTATAATAACGTTTAGTTAGTAACTATCAACATTTGCAGCATCATGTTACAGAATTGTACAGTATATACAACAGACTATCGGTCTAACCTAATGTGCCAGTGTTTACACTTTCATTCGGTTTCTCTGATTATATCGTTTCAACATATCCCTCTATTTCATTTTCTATCATGTACACAGTTTTCTTTTGGAAGCATCTAAGTTATTTGCCTCAACCACTTCCTGTGATAGGAATGGGTTTCACATTGTAACTACTCACCAAATAAAACATTTCTCCTTATTTATGTCGATATTGGATTTTCGTTAAGGTAGCTGCTGTGTATTTATAGTCTGTGCATTTATTTCCATTTGTGGTAATGTTCTCTTTGCATCTGTCCTACTCATGCGTAATTCTGAAGACTTCTATCAGGTTATCTTTAAGTCTTTTCTACAAAAAGTAGATGTCCCTTATCTATTCAATCTTTCTCAGTAGTTGCAATATCCTATTCTGATATCATCCTTGTCAATCCTTTCGGACGTTCACTGGTTTTTCTTTTTAAGTCCATTTGGATAACAAGGAAACCACAACCGCGCACAATATTCCATGTGCGGGCTGACAAGTGTCTATGCAAGTTCAGCGCACATGTATCACTTTTGAATTTTATACTACACTCGAGTTTTGTTAGTTTTTAACATCCTTCTTTCTCAGCTGTATTACTGTTTTAAACGATTTTTCTCTTAATTTTTATGGTGCATGTGATATTCCCTTTTTCCTACTGAGTCGGTCACCTCACCTCACTTTGTTAAATGCGATTTGCCATTCAACTCTCCGGTC
Organism: Ginglymostoma cirratum; assembly: GCA_024137785.1. Taxonomy (NCBI): domain Eukaryota; kingdom Metazoa; phylum Chordata; class Chondrichthyes; order Orectolobiformes; family Ginglymostomatidae; genus Ginglymostoma; species Ginglymostoma cirratum. Next base: position 26,063,683 of record JAHRHZ010000019.1, on the reverse strand, counting down.
TGTCATAACAATCTTATATAATGTTGCATATCTCCTAATTGGTAGCTTCACTCCACCAGGACCTGCCCGTCCCCCTCAACCCCACAGATCATGATATTCGTTACAGAGACAAGGGATTACGGTAAATTCATTCGCTTGGGTGGCAGTGAGGGTAAATACGAATTCGGTCGCTAATTTGACAATCAACGATTTCCCCCCTTATTATCCATGCTGTTCTATTCAGAAAGCGATGCAACCTAATCTGGTTGTACAAATTATGAAATGATTGTTCGGTGTGTACTGGTGTCAGGATGTTTGTGGGAATAAGAATTGTCCATTCTTGTACTTTACTGACCTTATTACTCAACAGTGCAATCTGCTGTTTTATAGACATGGGAGTATTGCGAGCGTGTAAATGGCGTGTGTGAGAGAATTTGTGTCAGTCTGTCAGTGAGTAAATGAGTGTGTTATGAGTGTGTGCCGAAGTGTGAATCATGCCGTTGTTCTACTTTGTTTTTCTCTGGATGTTTCACTCGCAGCCTTACTGTTATTCTATAAATTGCCCCGAATTCCCAAGGAATTGCTTTCCGTGCATGGATTTTGTGATAAAGCTATAAAACTACAGCTACGCATTCTGTATTCTTGCTGTGAGATTATCCTGCATTGACCTGCAAACTATGCAACACCCTAAAAAAACACAGAAGGTGCTGGAGAAACTCAGCAGGTCTGGCAATATCTGTGGAGAGAAAAGCAGAGATCAATGTGACTCATTGCAGCTGAGTTTCTCCAGCATGTTCTGTTTTTAATTTCAGATCAACAGAACTGTTTCGACTTTTCTTTTGCTCTTTATGGCAAACGTTTTTCGGACTAATAGTATGCTGTTACTAAGTACTACCTGTAGTTTTTGGAAGTATGATCCAATTTAAATTAGAAATCAAGTTTATATAGTGCCTTTCAAAGCCGCCGAGCGTCTCAACGGCTTTGCACGTATGACGGCCATTCGAAACACAATTCATGTCAGAAATAGTGCAGCCAACTTGGACACAGCAAAAACCAACAGCCATGCAATATTTTTTATTCCCTTGAGGGACACGGGCGTCGCAGGCTTGGGCAGCATCTATTGCCCATGCTTAGTTGCCTTTGAAAAGGTGGTGGAAAACTGCCTCGTGAACCAGATCATGTTTTATGTGGGGCTGACGTGGGAATAAATATCGCCCGAAATAACTCCCCTGCTAGTTTAACTCCAAAGTAATGCCACAGAATCTTTTGTGCCCACCTGAGAGGACGAATGAGGATTGTATTCAGGTCTCGTCGGAAAAATAGCACCCCCAATAGTGCAGCACGCCCTCAGCAGTGTTCTGGGATGTCAGCTTCGATGTTCGTGTTCAGGTTCCTGGAGTAGGACCCGAATCATCTTTTAAACGTGGAAAGGGTGCTACAAACTTAGCCACGGGTGACCCGCTAAATCTGGAATCGCATTAAAAACCTTAGTTTAAGGCATTGCTGACCATTCGATAGCCAGGTCATTTTATGTAGAGGGCATGATTGTGAAACTAGCCTCGAAAAAGATTTGTTCTCATTGCGGTGACACACCAACGTTTAAAGTTTTACAAATTGGATTCCAGTGAGCTAAGAAAGGATTCCCAGATGTCTAAATTGTAAAGTCGTTTCTGTTTGTGTTGCGATGTAAGACTAAGTGATTCTTTTTAAACACGGCGTTACATCACAAGCAGGAAATCTCTCAATACAAGTATCACAAGTGGAGGTAAGAACTTGCACCTATGTAAATAAATCTAAATCGACCACCCGCTGATTATCATTCCAAGTCAACCAAACATCTGTACGAATTAATTACTGGAAGGTTACCATAGTTTTGCCTATGCAGTTCATTTATAATTGTGTCATTGATGCACATAGTGGTTAACTGGACAAACAGACAGGTGGGTCGAACACAGATACCAGGTAGGTAGATCGACGCATCGATAGATAGGTAGCGTAAATAGATAGAATTTGCGATTTTTCCATAGTTACACTATCTTGGCTTCTACTTCAGCAGTAGCGGTCGAGAAAGTCACATTTGGACAACCTTTTGTTTGTCTTTCAGTCCGTCTGGACAATGTACAAGTAGGGAATCTTCTTTTCAGATATACCCACAGCTATAATCCAACGTAACCACAAGCTCCAATTGATATTTATGCGAAACATATTTAAAGACCTCAATGTATTTACACCTTGGATTTTCAATTATGGATGGTTCATTCAGACACTTGCATGGAGCAGGGGCTGAGGGGGTTTTAGGGACTTGCAAGTGGGGGGTGGTGAGGGGGATGGGGTTGTGAAAAGTGCTGAAAGATAGCATTGCAATTTCTTATTGTTAATCTAAAACGTGTTGTGTTGGTAATGCATGCGTATGCTTACATATCCTCAATAGAGCTTTGGTTCTTCTTTAACAACAGGAATCCCTGGGGGAAAAATAGAATATGACTCCTCATTCTCTTCCCTGCAAAGCCAAAAGCCTGCTATTAATGCACCTAGTCATACAGAAATTGTAAATGTGACATTATTGTACCAATCAATCCAAATCCAGCTTCTATCGAAATCTTATGTTTTACACGTGTTGTTGAAACATTTGGGTTGTTTCTTTCTACTTACAATGTTTGCTGAGTGAATAGAAGTTGATTGTACTAATCCCTTATTATTCTGCTTGTCCTACTACAACAAAACTGCTGGAACTAATTAATCGGGGCTTCATATGTTCATATACAAAAGAGTTACACAAATAACCAATTTATGAACATGATTGTATTCTACAGTCCACAAACACGGTACTCTTGAAGCACAATGATAAAGCCGAAAGGAATAAAGCACAAAATAGTACAAACAACATATAACATACAAACGCAACAATCAAATGCACAGACTGCGCGGATGCATGACGCATAACACTTAAAAAATACGTTAATAACGCACATTTACAAATAAATGATGCACAACTAAAGCATGCTAACTGAATATCCACACAGTTATAGATGTACATTTCCGAAACAGTGACAACAAAACAAAACTTCACCATAAACATGTACACATATTTTTGTATGCGGGAAATTCACAATGCAGACACAATGATCCTGTATGATCTCAAAACAGAATATATGTTTTGCACAAGTATATACCGATAGGTAGAGAATATTCAAACGGAGCAGGTAAATGGAATGTGTCAACATATACGAGATGGACCGACTGGTCTCCTTCTTTGGTGCATGATGCTGGTTAACAATATAATGAGCACTAATGCGACATATAATCTATTAAAACACCACACATACAAATAGTCGTAACGTAAGCAAATTAGTCACCCTAAGAAATACACTAACAACGTTTAAATGTATACATTCAAGCTCTATTCACACACATTCATACACAGCAGTATACATTGACAGAAAATGCAGAATCACTGGAGACTTCAGATAATTTCCTTTCATGCAGATAGGACGTGAAATGCCTTACCAGAAACAGTGGTGGAAACTGGATCCATTAGTTTTTAAAAGAGAATTAGATAAACATTTGGAAAATGAACATGTGAACAGTTAAAGGGGAAGTATAAGGGAACAGATTAAATGGGTAGCTCCTTCAGATAACTGGCGATGGCCCGAATGATCCTCTTCTGTGCTGTAAAATTCAAATCCTGATTGGGAAACATGTTAGATATGTACTACATGGCTAGAAAAAATACCAACTCTACACGAAACACGTAAACACAAGCACTATAGCAAAAAAAAACATGCATAATACACAAGATGCACATGGATTACAAAACATACGGGATATACAGACATATATGAGGTATAAACAATGTCACCCTCAAATTAAACATACACAGAAAATGAGATACAAATATCACAGGAAACCACACCACTGTGGACACAACTGGTCGGTGAAACATATATACTGTACCCGTAAACACATTGAATTGCAAGACCCATAACTCTTGAGTATCGCTAAATTATCACTTTTGAATTCAACGGACTGAGAATAAAATGGTTTATTAGTCTTCCTAACAGTTTATGGTTAACGTTGGTCTCGAAGCAGTAATGCGACTACATGATACACATCATCCCATAGCAATCCTCGACAAAAATAGATGAGACAGGTTTGAATTCAAAATCTTTATCCTAACATTATTTGTTAGCAAATTATGTTAGCCGTAATACTAACAGGGTGGCCAACCTACATAGGTATTGATAGTGTGGAAATACTGGGCGATTTGCACTACAGTTTCCCTCGCTATGCCGCGTCAGAAGCTCACAGCTCTTAAGTTTAAATAATGGTCCAAGATCATGGAGAAGAATGCGAGCGACACTATTATTGCACCAGCAAAGCCACAAAAAATCCAACATTGGCTTTAAATCCAATCAAGGAGCTGCACCTGAGACTATCTGGCGAAGTATTAGAGGAATCAGATAGACTGTGGATCTTTTCGGAGTTTAACAGAACCGCTTTTACTTTATGTCCCTTCACTCTTCCTTCAAGCAATGGTGGGTGGGAAGGAGCGCGAGGGTGGGGGATGGGACCAGCAGCAAACACTTTTGTCCAAAGTATTCCCGTACTAATTTGTATATCATCCTTTGGTAGATTTACAATTTCCTTGTATGGCTTCACAAATAGCACAATAGGATTAATTTATGAAAGCATGTCCAAGAAATAGCAATCAACGAGGGACTTGTTAATGTTGATAATGCAACTGTTGTGAACACACAGAAATCTATAGTTTATTTAAAACTGTTAACAATATTTGAAAGAAGCGACCCATTTACAAGTCAGAGACTTTGCGATTGTTGTGAACCTATAAATTCCATTCTCCTTGCTTAGCGTTTGGATACAACGGGAAAATTATGTTCTCAGTCCCCTGTAGAGGACGCTGTCATTAGCTAAGGCATCCTCCCTCACCCAGCATCCTTCCCCCTCAACACCCCAGCCCCAGCAACGTCCCGTCCCACGCACGCCCTACCTCAGAACCTGGGCATCAGTTTGATCTAGCCTAGGTTGCAGAACTACTTTCGGACAACTTTGGGAGTAATGTTGGGGTCCGTTATCATGATTAGGGATAAGTGATCAGGTTCTAAACTAACGAACTGATGGAGCTGAGCTTATTTATAAATTACATACATCAAAAAAGTGCATTTCTAAATCCAAGCGAGACGTTGAAATGTGTAATGATTGACGCATGAATCGGCTGCAGCTTCAACCGGTACTCTGAAACCTTTAGCAACTGTTTGACATTAATGGAAGGTGTAAAGATGCAACAGCAACAGGATAATCTTATGTAGATATACTGTCTTCTATCACTCACGTAATTGCAACACGTAATTACATTTCTGAACATATTCACATGTATGAATAAACTTACACAACAATCAGGATAAATGCATTGTTCCAAGCTGGAAGAAATATGCCGGGGTGAAACTTTCCGTAAATTGCAGTCAGATGAACACGCCAATATACTATACAAACACGGTTAGCTGCGTACAGTGCTTCACAGTCAATCATACTTTAACATTCTGTAAAGTTGTGGTGGCAAAATGAAGATCAATTTAGGCAGTTGAATTCATCAATAATATCTTTCTAATCTTGTGTACTGAATGGCCAATTGACATAGTATGTAAACTATCTATTTGCGTTTTAAATATTTCTCAAATTTAAGTTTCAAGCTAAGCCGTTCAAACTGTTGGGCTGATGCAACTTGAAGCACCCATTCTGAATGGAATCGAGTTATTGATTCCATCTCGCTGTTTAAAAAATGTCCAATTACTTTGTATCATCCAATATTTAAGTGAAATCAGTTTTATTGTACATGTATCATCTCAAGCCATTTGATGACACCGGCTCAATCCTCTCAACATGTCTTATCTAGCAGTTTGACACACTTCATCTGTTATGAACACAGCACTGAGCATCGTTCATACAGTTAACTTTATTCGTTCTCACTTTACTTTCTGACTTATTACTCACATAACTGCATGGGGTTAAATGGACTTAAGAGTACTTTTAAAACAATGCGAGGGTTACAAGACACATAGAGTTTCCCCAAAAGGGGATTCTTTTTCTGCCCATCGCCTCAACATTTTGTTTATTTTATTCGTAATTTCATTGATATTACTTTTTTTTTGCAGAATTGTGTCGCATGACAAAGAACGGTCATTATTGTCAGCTGCATAATAGAAGTCCAGCACTCACCCTTCACTACTACCCCCAACACACAAGCACTCATATTATTAGTGTATTTTGTGAATCCTTGCCATAGAATTGATTGTCCGCTTATTACAATATTGGGCTGCGTTGCACATAGCTGTAAGATAACTTTCAGTATTGTGGGCATTTGTTTAATGGGATTGTCAAAATATTTTATGTACCTCTTTATACCATAGTTCATGCGTAGATTTTGTAAATGAAGAATGACTGCCAGCTTTTGAAGTATTCCAAAGTGCTTGCTGATGGACATTACAGCATTCCACATTTTGCTGTTTAATTTGGGCTGATCAGACCATAATTTTTGCTCCGTTAATAAATCAACGTTCTGCATTTGTCTTTTGGGAAATCTTATCGTTGATGTTACATATGACACAAGCCGAGCAAGGGCTAACCCATTACTGAAATTGTTGTTAAAGATTCATGACAATTGAATCTTATTTTAAAAAGTTATGTTGACTTTTTTGTCACCAAACAGAAGAATCTATTCTTTGAGACTGTTGGACTACACAACAAAATGATATGCTAGAAGAATAATGAGCAAGTTTTGCTATTGAAAGTGTAAAATTAAGTCCACATCGATAAGCAAATAGCAATGCCACTCACTCACCAAATTGAAAAGTTCAGCTATTTCTTATCGTTTTCCTCACAAAAATGCAACGACGTGATTTAAAAAAGATTATATTGTGTTTCCTTCTGCTGCGTGCAGTGCAGGAAATATGTTTCCTACTAAGCTAATGCTAAACATCTCGATGGCATAATACCGGTTTAAATTGAAAGATTGTTTCTCAAGGATGTTTTAACCAATTCCGATGCAGTTTGGGTTGCTTAAATGCAATCGTCTCTGTAACAGCGCTTTTTTTTGTTTAACATAACCTTGCTTGTATTAAAAGTGTTAACATGTTAATTGATGAAAGGAGTAGAATCTCAGACACACAAACACACAGCGTCCGCTGATCGAGATCGCTATATTTTAAGGTCAGATGCACACGTTGTGCCGGACGTCTATAAATAGATTTTGATATTTGGGAAGATGTATTTTCCTCGATTAATTTACAGGATAATGGCATAAATACATCATTCACTGAACATGTTATTTACGTTTGAGCAACGTCTGTCGAATATCATATTCATCTGTCTCCCGGTTTCTATGCCACAATCAATAGAGATAAGGACATCTGAAGTCTGAAAGGAGAGTGAGCAGCAGCACCGTGACAGGTACAATACACAGTATTTCCTTGATCGGGTGTTACTGGCAGCTTTAAAACAATTGCATCTCGACCAACAGCTCGTTGGCGATTATGGTGTGGAGTCGTTATTGAAATATGTCAAGCTTAGGTGTGTCAAGCACTGTTGTCATCTTTGTATAAAGAGAAAGCGGAAGCGAGACTACATGTTAGAAATGTAATTATGCATTTATTTTCTTGACTCATTTGCTCGCCAAGACATTCGCGTTGTTTCAACTTCGCAAGGCTGCCAAAACATCAAAACAATCTGCACCAAACTCTGTCTTAATGCAGAATGGCATAATCCAAACTCATCCTCTACCACCACAGTAGGTTGGCTTGCCCTGGTTTACAATCACAAAATGCGAAAGAATGCGGGTACATTTTAAGTAGAAGACTAAGCCGTTTGACTACTCTGCAATTGGCAGTCTCTTCAGATTGTTGGCAGGAAGCAGTGCAGGTAAAAGTAACTGGTCAACATAGTGTCATGGATATCACGGGTTTGTTGAAAGTAAGGAAATAATGCCAATGGCATATTTCTGTCGAATCTACAGAATCTATTCCCCTCGCAAAGATGCTTTGCAATTGTCATGAGATACTTTGCCATAAGAACACTTGACAACTGTAGCATTCATAATGGTATGCATGCACTTTACAAAAGTAGTGGACGTTGACCATTGTACAATTATTTCTGCTCAACTAAGGATTACATAACCAAATACAACTGTTGCAAAATGAGCTCCTACAGGTAAACAAAGCATATGTGATATTTGATTAGTTGTATCAAATACAGCAATGCACTTTATTTATTGAATTGCTTGTGTTTAGTATCTTCCCCAGACACTTATTACAATTAATGCATTTGTCTATTTAAGTACTAATATGCATACATTCCACTTTACTAATACAGAACTCAGTTAGAAGTAAATTTAATTTTATAAGAACAGGGACAGTGACTTGGGGCTCTAATATCAAAATCAAATATCAAAAAAACTATTATGTTCCATGCTGAGAATAAGCATACATCGATGCAATGTAGACATTTTGCTGGATGTTAATGTTAGACAATACTTTATGGATAATGACTGATAGGTTATATTATGTGTCCATATTAATATGTTGTAGATCATATGATATGCTGCAATTGAAGAAGACATCCATGTTTCTAAATCATTGCTTTGGTTTACAATGAACTTGAAATGAGAAATGGGCCTTGTCTTAAATTAAGCAGCAGAATTTTGATTACGTTTATGACTAAAATCCATAACTACATGAAACATCCAAGGGACAGCGGCACAGTAGGGAAACATAGTACTCCTACTGGCACCATTGCTGAACAACTAGATTAGTCAAGTACATCGTTTAACCTGCTCAGCAAATATCACCACCAACAATGTACATTACAGTATTCAGTCATTAGTACAAAAACAACATGCCAGTACATTGTGACAAATTCCATCTTAAAGAAATCTTAAATTTGTGTTTCCTAAATGTTGCCTATATTTCCTGAATGTTGTGATATGTTGGTTTATGAAATGATATACTATACAATTAATGTTGTAATATATGTATGTACTTGACTTTAGTATGTTGTAATACGTACGTTCGCAATGTTTTAATGTAGTAATATATGCTTTTTCAATTCAGTAGTATGTTACTGACAGTTAGAATAGTTTGCTGAATATTGTAAAATATATGTTTGCTAAACACTAACAAAGGCATTTTCTGGACACTGTAATATCTATGTATGTCTTCTGCCAAATGTTATACAGGTTTGTTGATTATGTACAACATGTTTACTGAATTCTATCATTATGTTATCTAGATATTGTAATAAAAAGGCAAAATTTTGCATGAAATATGTTTACTGAGTGTGAACATTATGAATATATATTTGCTGAATACTGTAATATGCATCTGCATCATGATCACAACATTTATTCACTGGGTACAGAAATTAATTTATGGGGTAATTCACCCATTGCGCATTAGTCAAACAGAGCTAGAGTTCCATAGATAAAAGAAAGTTGTGGGTCTATGTAGTTTAATGATCTGGTGTAATTTATTTGCATCTTTTATTGTTTTGTTTAGGTTCTGATCCTGACAGTAAACTGTACTAGCCTTAACAAGAGGGCTGTTAAAAAAAGACTGCCAATTATTTATTTTTTCTTCATCAATGAATCAATCTTTGTACTGTGACTGTAGCCTATTAATGTGTTACCACAGATTTTGGGAAAATACTTCCTTTTCGAGTCAAAGGGGGTTATTTTTAAAGTTTGGTTCATTTCTAATTTATGTACCACTTGCCACCTGTTCTGCACATCTTATCATAGTTTTGCTTTTTTTGTCCTTTTTAAAACAATCTTGAAATGTTTATTCAGTTTTGTTTTTAAGCCTATAAGTTTCACCTCAATAAAGAACGGCGCAAGAAGAGAGGCGAAATTGTTTGGACTTAGCTTCCTGGCCACAAGAGTCAAAGTAAAATAAAGTCAACAAAAACAAAAAGGCCCCTGTATAAAAATAAGCCTTTTTCCTGAAATGATCAAAAGATTTTTTTACTCATTATTTTTGATTCAGAATAAACGCTAATAAGGCACGCAATGTCTTTTCAATTGTCGAATGTCTTTATTTCAGAAAAGGGATTACCGCCAGGAAACAGGGGAACAAAAGAAAAAATGGCAGAAGTTTTGGTTCCAACCTCACGAAAGCCGGAAGGTCTCGACTTTTTGACGTTATTATCGCGTTTGTACAAGCCTGATTTATATTGTAGACTAAGCCGGGGTGCCAGACTCATTCCTGGAGTGTAACCTCCATCAGAAACGGCAATGTCAGGGTCTATATATACTATATTTCTGTAGTAGTACACGAGTTCAAATTATATTGTAGGTTTTGTGTGACTTTGCAGACGGCTAACAGAAAAGCACCACACATACAAATATATCCGGCAGGAGTTTAAAGGCATTTTTCAGAACGTATAAATAAAATATTCAGGAATTATAGAACGCTTACTTAATAACCAGTGACACGCAGTATAGCCACACTTGACGGACACCTGTTAAACTCGATTTTCAACTTTAATAAGATGGCATAGAAAATAGCAACATACTGAGGTGGTTTTCACGCTTTGTAGCTGTTCTCAAAATGATACGATGACTAAAACAATTTCAAAAATAAATTGATGTAGACTTTTGCTTAATATATTTCCGGGGGGAAAAAAATCGAACATTTATCACAAGATAATTTTTTTAAAATTGCGTGATACAAGATGTTATATATTTTGTTATGCGTGCATATCTTCCATCAATATTAGTTGGTAAAGCTCGTTAAACAAATCGCAAATGTTTCTAAAATGGATTTCGGCATAGATTTACCAACTTATCTATTTATCTGGGGAACGTCCAAAGTTTGTTAAATTAAAGATTAATTAAAGAGTTCGCGGAAAAGACGAGTATTGTGGTTATTACAACCGAAACCTTTCAAAACTTCCGGTTTCTTCCATCATTATATCCTTTGTCTTGAGTTGATGTGATTATTAAATCTATGTCTACTTTAAAAGATGCGCGGGAAATATTAACGATTCAGTTACTTCATAATTTTCCATTGCAATGTAAAATACACGCATTGTTTTGTGATAATCCGGTGTGCTGAAAACCCAAACAGACACTATAGAAGTATTTATGGTGCGGTAAACGCCTATGCAAAAGCAAATTCTTTGATGGGGGAAACGGCATATTTGAGTGTGTTGTGCTTTCCAAACTAATTATAGACAGTCATATAGATTTAGGCTAAATTGTTTGTTTTTAAATAATTTAAACGATGCACATGCGCTTTATCTGGATGAACTATAAAATATGTATAAAGAACAGCTGTTTATAACATCCTCATTCAGGAGTAAGCGGGACTGTATTAATTTTAATGAATTAATGAGAGCTCATAACGTCTGATTAAAATAATTATTTATCGATGCAATGTAGTGATAGCATATCAAAATATAAATATGAGGATAATTTATTTATTCAGACTCTTTCCACACAAGCCGCACTATAGATTAATATGAATACACAGCCCGTAGTTCGCAATTATAACAACTGGTAAAGATAATTTTTTGTGAAACGTTCAAGATCGGCAGTAAAACATTACAGTTTTGTTTCCTGGGATGTTAGAAGTAATGGATACACTTTCAAAGAAAATACGTTTATTTTGTTTGTTCTGTTGTCTTGATCCAAAGAAATTGATTTCTTAAAGGTTTGTGATGGTGCAATACACATTTTAACAACTTGTTCTTGATTAGTCTGAGCTTGATGTCTTGGTCAAGTATAAACTGCGGTAGCTGCCTGTTCTGGTTTCCAAACATCGTTATCTATTAAACTACACAGAAATACAGCAAACGCAGTGAGAACTTGTGATCATGGTGGAAACTTGACCAAGTTTGAGTTTTGTAAACAGCAAAGTAAGTTAACCGAAGGCCGCCTAATGAGCTTTTCGGTAAGTTTTGTTCACAAATTGAAGTTACTGTTTTAAACGTGTGGATAGGACCGTCGTAGCAGTTTGGTATCAATCGCTTTGGCCTGCCGAGTGGGGAGAAATGCAAGCTTGCATTCCCATTCTTTTTGGCTGGGATGTGTCAATTTGTTTCAGCAAATTATGTGGATGTTAAGACCCTGTTCCGGTAAAGCTAAGTTTTCTTTACAATGCTTTCAATTCCCGTAAAGTGCAAGCCCCTGTCTCCTCTAGAAATGGTCTTCGTAAGACTCGGGGAGGAAATAAGAGGAACAAAGCTGTTAATGCATCGATATAACGGGTCTAATCACCAAAGGTCGCTGTATGAATGTAGAGTGTGCTGGCCTCTAAAACATTTACGCTTAAATTACACAAGAGGTGAGCCTGAGTTGTGCATCTAACTTGATATTTACTTTTTAATTAAGGGAACACACTGTTGACTACTATTGATAGAAGGGGGTAAAGTGTCATGTAAAGGTAATGGGAAGTTGCTGGGAAACAGCTGGGTGGCGATGAGGTCTGGTTCAAACTGCGGTCAGAGCGGCTGCCATCTTTTGTTTTCCTTCTCCAGAATCTACTTCCTTCCTGCAGGGGATGTGCTCAGCCTCTTCGCAGCAGCTTTCTCCCGACTATGTCATCAACCACCCCAAATGTTTGTTTTCCTTGTGTGAGCTCTTGCCAAACGGGAAAATAACCAATATTATTGCATCATTGAACAAAATTTAATTTAATTCCAATGTCATTTCTATCTTTCACACTGTAAGGTTCTGGCACTGTCGAATTCCATATAATAGGTCATTCTGCATTTAGTTTCTAGAAAGTTAGAAAATGCAAAAGATTACCTTCTAATTTCTATATAAACTATCAGTCCGGCAAAGTGTAAATAAGCTGCTGCTTCCTGTCGACAATAAAGGTCAGCTGAGTTACCCTGTTACCTGAGAAAGCGTGCAGTTAAATAAAGCCAACCAGCAGCATCCTTAATTGCAGATACCCTTGCAAGCAATGACTTTTTTTTAACACCAGCGAATGATATCACTTAGTGACAGGTCATCAAGCATTATCAGGGCCTGTGTTATTACCTGCAAATATGTCACCTATGTGAGCAATGCGTTACATACTAACCATTGACCTGTAATATATACTGGAAGTGTAGCAAGGTTTCGTTGTTTTGACATCAAACGATGACAAAATGTACTAGCAGGTGTGATAAGTGAGATATTATTAAACATGAAATAGTGAAATGCTATATCCATGAGATTTTGATTATATTTCATCAAGCAGTACAACAAAGTACAACTAAGTTCGCAAGGTAATATAGCTAGCATCAAAAATAACTGTGTATGTTATTAATGAATCACAGCATTATTTCACAATGATTGGACATGCATGTAAAATATTCAGTAATATATCTTTAAAGTTTGATAAATATACTGTTCAGTTACATGATGTCAATGTCTAACATTATTACCTTCTTGTAATAAATTAAACTCTGTGGCAGTTTCCAGACCAGGTCTGCTATGTCCAGTGGAATGTCACACAGCACGACAAGAGTAAGATGTGTGCATATTACCCAATAAAGTCACAAAAGTATGACAATATATATTTTATTACCTAGTGCTGCAGGATGTGTGTATTACCCAGCAGTATGTCGCAAAGCTGTGACAGAACATAAGTATTTATTCTCTGACAATGTCACAAGTGTAATGCTGAACATGAGTTATTATTCAGAATGCAAGAAGTGCAACAAAATATACATGTTACCTTCGCGAAATATGTCGACAAACTATGATAAAGAATTATGCCATCATCAGTAATATGTCATTAAAGTGTGAGTGAATACAACATTATTATTCAGAAAAATCAAAAAGAGCTACTTGGTGCTTGTATTTTTCAAGTAACGTATCATTGCAATCTGGCAGAATATATGCATTATTATCTGATGGTATGTCACAAAATGTGACAGGCTATAATTGTGACTATAAATGAATATACTTTTATGATAACATCCATGAGAATATAGCAAGTAGTGTCCTAGCTTCCAGTAATATGCGAAAGAGATTTGAATTTCTATCCAATGGTACAGTACCTAATAGGTTAGCCTTTAGTTTATTCATATCCTCTTCACCTGTGAGTCTGTGGAGTAGATGTCAAATTGTTGGATTGATATCCCATTGGATATTTGCAATCATACAGAGTGGCAATTGGTTCAGTGATTCTACTCATGAGATAGAAATCAGGTGCTGGATTTAGTCCACATTCAAAAAGTCCAGGATGGAGACTGCAGTATATTGTTTAAATTGTGTCTAAATAATGGGTTTAGTATTTAGTAAAAAGTATTTAGAAACTAAATACTATCAGAGATTTGCATCTGTAGGGAATAACCATAGGTTCTGTGCTCCTATTCTTACCAGCCAATTAGAAATATCTGGACTAGGTCTTGCTCCAGTCAGTGCCAGTAAATACAATCTGGATAACTAGCTTTCATTATTGGGCTGTTGACCAATGGGACTGCTTGCATGAATCTGGTATGTGGAATTCCCCAGCATAACAGATGTGTGGAGTTCTTTAGACCTGTGACAGCCTGTCATGGAAAAAGTACATTCAAAGTGTAATCTATTAAACATGACAATGAGAAGTCACTTCAACCTTTCTTTTGCGGTCACCCAAGAATCTCCTGTGTGTGATTTGAGTTAGGACCTGCCCTAATACAGAACATAATGAACAGATGGAACATATCATGAATTTCAGCTGAGTAAAGTGTGAAAGAATATAGATTCCTCACCAACATGTTTGAATTTTTGTGTCTGATAATATATGAAAATGTGACAGGGTGTATGAACACTCATTAGTATTCCAACAAGGTACACGATTATATTGCCATATTCAAATACAACAGAACGTAGTGTTTTGAGGCCATTAATATTTTTATAGACATTCGACTCACAACAAATAGACTGTAGCAAAGACTCAGTAACAGAGAAAAGTACATTTAAAACATATGCAGTTGGAACATGAAGTTAGGATCAGGACTAAACTAGAACCAATGTTGGCAGGAAATGCTGTAGGTGAACAATAGAAATAAATCAGGTACAGTCATGACATATTCCCTAAAAAGGCAAAGGTAGGGGAAACAAATCAAGACCTCCTGGAAGACAAAGGAAATAGAGGACAAATTAAAGGAAAATTGTATCTGTGACCAGTGCCAGATAGTAAATACAACTCAGAATTAAGCCAAAATACAGAAGATTGGGAAGACAAGTGAAGAAACAAAGTGGTATTGAAGAAACACTAGAAACTAACATAAAGTGAAGTCCTAAAGTATTCTGAGGCACATAAACAGTAAAAAAAAAACTGGCAAAAGAAGGAATAGGGTTGATTCAGGACAATTTGGAGATTTTCACATAGAGGCAAAGGCATGGTAGAGGCACCTAATGAACAATTTGCATCTGTCTTTATCTATAGGGCAGATGCTATCCAGATCACAGTGACAGAGGAAGAAACTCTGCCATGAGAAAGATTTAAAATTGATAAGGAGGAGCTACTAAATAAGTTTTTGATACTTTAAGTTGATAACACACTGGGACCAGATGAGATTCATTCAAGGATATTGAAGAAACTGAGAGTCAAAACTGCAGAGGCATTGGCAATAATCTTTCAATCTTACCTGGATTCAGGTGTGGGGTCAGAAGACTGGAGAATTGCAAACATTATGCACTTGTTCAAAAAAGGTCATACAGAGAATCCCATCAATTGCAGGCCAGTCACTTTAGCTTTGATTGTGGAAAACTTGTATAAACAATTACTCGGGATGGAATTAATTGTCATATCGAAAAATGTGGATTAAACCAGAAGAGCCAGAATGGAGTTATTGAGGAAGATCATGTCTGACTAACTTGGAGTATTTTTGAAGTAGTAACAGAGAGGGTTAATGATGGCAAAGCTGTTGGTGTGTTAGATTTCTAGAAGGTGTTCAATACAATGCCACACAATAGATTTCTAAGATAGATTATAACTCACAGAACAAAAGTGGTCAGTAGAAAACTGGATTCAGAATTGGCTGAGGGATAGGAAACAGAGAGTGACTGTTAATGCTCATATTTCGGGCTGAAAGAAGGTGTGGTGTGGTGATCCCTGGTTTAAGCTTTGGGACCTTTGCTTTTCATGATCTATATACATGATCAAAGTCTTTTCATACATGATGTTTTCAAAGGTTTCTGATGTAGGAAACTTTTAAACATTGTAAATTGTAGAAATCCAGAAGGACAGGTGCAAATTGGTAGAGTGGGTAGATAGTTGGCAAATAAAGAATACAGAGAAGTGTGAGGTGACACATTTTGATACAAGGAACATGGTGTGACAGTATACTGTAATGGGTACTGTACTGAAGGCTCTTCAGGAGCAGCCAGTCCTGGGTGTATATGTGACTAAGTCTTTAAAGGTGGCAAGATAGGCGGAGAGAACTGTTACATACTGTGCCTAGGCTTTATTAAAATGACCATAGAGTACAAAAGCAAGGAAATTATGCTGAATTTAAGTAAGATACTAGTTATATCCAGCTGGACTACTATGTACAGTACTGGGAACAGCACTTTATAAAGGATGTGAATGCATTGGAGAAAGTGTAGAAGAGGTTCACAAGAATGCTTCCAGTATGAGTACCATCAGTTATGAGGATGAAGTGGAGAGGTTTGGACTGCTTTCATTGTTGAGTAGAAGGCTCAGAGAGGATTTGTAGAACTTTTCAAAATTATGATGGGCCTGGACAGAGTACCTAGGGAGAAACTGTTACCAGTCAAAAAATGATTAAAAACCAGGAGCTGCAGATTTGAAGTGTTTTGCAAAAGAAGAAAATTCTTCTTTCACACAGTGAGTACTTGGGATGGAATACACTGCCTAGAAATGTGATGGAGGCAGGTTCAATTGAAGCAATCAAGAGGGCATTAGATGTGGTGTGTTGAAGAAAAGTAGAAAATGGCCCACAAGTCAAAATGTTGAGAAAGTGAGAAAGATGCTTTGACATGCTATGTCAAATGGCCTCATTCTGCACAGTAACATTTCTGTGATTCTAAGGAGCTCTCAAGCCTGTTTCATCATTCAATGACCTAGTTGATACATTTTCTATTCAACCTGTTCAGAGGTATTATTACACATCTGTGAAGCAGTTGGGACTTCAACTCACCCTCCTGGCCTAGAGGTAAGGACACTAATACAGCACTGCAGGAACTGTAATGAGCCAATGGATGATTTGTATCTTAACCTCAATCATTTCTTATGATCAATTTCTTTTTAAATGATTGTAGAGCAAAAATCTATAATTACAGTTTAAAATGATTAATTGAACTATCATCTATTGCTTTTTGTTGCAGAGAGTTCCAGACATCTATCACACATCATGTGAACAAACTTTTCTGCTGAAGGCCTGGCTTGAATTTTATGGTTTTGTCCCTTGTCCTAGATTCTCCTACCAGTAGAAGAGGATTGCTGTAATTATATCCTGTCAATTTCATTCAAAGTACTATAGCCTCAATCAAATTATCCCCATTATTCTTTATTCCATTGGATACAAGCTTGGTTTATATATTTTTTCTTCATAGTATATATGTGATAATTTAAACCTAGCCACTTTCTCGTTAGTCCATGTTGCATTCCTTTCAAGGCCAAAATATGACATCTAAAGTATGGTGTCCAGTAGTACAATTGTACAACGTAGTCCAAATGTGGAGTAACCAGAGTCATAGAGTCATAAAGCACAGGAACAGACCCTTCGGTCCAACCAGTCTATGCTGAACGTAATCCCAAACTAAACTAGTCCCACCTGCCTGCTCCTAACCCATATCCCTCCAAACCTTTCCTATTCATATATCCAACCAAATGTCTTTTAAACATTGTAATGATATCCATTATAGGTTTATAAAGCTACAGAAAAACTTGTATCCCGCTATATTCTAACACCCCAGTTATGAAAGCTGACACTCCATTAGCTTTTTGATTATTTTTGTACCCAATTTATGAATTTTAGTGGTCTATTTATGCAGCCATAAATCACTTTAGAACTCCACTATTGCCAGATTTTCACCATTTAACTGCTATATAGATTTTTTTCTTATAAAAATGGATGACCTCATGCTTGCGGTGAAATTGCCCCTGACCCACCATTAATGTTTACATTTGTATAACAAAACAATTTTTCTTGTAATTGTATTCTTCTGCATGTATTATCTACTATCCTTGTGTCATCAACACATTTGGATATATAGTGAGCAACAAAGTTAGAGCTCAACTTGAAATATTAACTTTATTGCTCCTCACTTATGACTACTGAGTATTTCCAACATTTTCAAATTTTATTTCTGATTTCCAGCATTTGAATATTTTCTATGAGTTTCTATTGTGTTATCAAATGCATCAATAAATATAATGAAAAGTTGAGGTCCTTGTAAGACTTCACAAGTTATTCCTTTCCAATTAGAGTCCATAATTATTACTCCTATTAGTGTCTTCCGAGTTACCCAACCAGATCAATAAGTTGCACTCGGTTTCATGAGCTTTCATTCTAGCTAATTCTGAGCTTAATTCTAGTTTAATTCTTCTTGTTATTGGAACTAGTTTTCTGGTCTTAGAACTACGTAATATCTGTCCCTTTTCTGTCCCCAAAGGTTTGTGTAAGATAGGAAAATAAATTCAAAGCAGGACCTGGCTTAGTCTTTAGAATTAACAACCTCCTTATCCCTCCCACTCTCAGTAAATAAAATTATTGTCATCCTTCTCATGGATAACATTCTCATCTTTGTGTTCGAAGGATATTGATTCAAGACTCACCCTGGAGATTTGAGCACAAAACCTGGCAGTTCTGTGAGGCAGTGCTGGACTGTGGGAAATGCCATCATTCTGGTGAGATTGAACAGAGAGGTCCAGTTTACCTTCTCAGGTGAAAGTCAAATATCCATAGGCACTGTTACTGACGTGCTAATGGGCCTGCCAATATTTACCCCTTAAACCAACACGTAAAAACAAGAGGTGTAGTTATTCATTTAATTGCCAATATAGGAAGCTTGTTGTCGACAAATTGGTTGTGTTTTTAGGGTGATCAAATACAGAGGTTATCCTGTAGACGATTTGAAAATATGACAAATCGGGGATTATTGCTTCATAGTATGTATTCAAAGTAGGTTATGACGTTTACTCCATGTTTCTCAAAGATGATGACTCAGAGCTGTAGAGTTTACACGTTACTAAGATGGTAATTGTTCCAAAAGTAACACAAACGGAAGTCATCAGGATTGCATGATTGCTTGACAGCAAATTAAAATGATTACGATCTCCTTTGATTGTAAATATGAATATTTGGAGTCAAGACTCCCTGTTAGAGTACCCATTTGAATTATTTCGTTGTTAAGTATCGGTTTCCGAACGCGCATGCAACAGTTTTAATTTTTGTACGCCTGACATACCAAACCGAAAGCATCCCCTTTTCAGGACTGTCATTGTAGAATGAATCGTAAAGTGCAGCAATTTTCAGCCTTCCCGCTTTACTCTAACAAGACTTTTTTCTGTAATGTATCTGAATTTACTGCGAGTGCCAATGGCTGAAAGGAACATGAGTGAATGGTGAAATTCTTTCAGCCTTTACCTGTTTCCTGTCGCAGACAGGATCACTCGCGTCAGTTCAGACCCTTAACTTTTTGCGTGGTCATAATGGGAGGAGGGACTAAAACATCTGACCGCTGGGTTAATAACCTGCTTAGCATCGAAATGCAGAGCTCTGAGGAACAAATGGAGACAGTTTCAGTCGGAGTCTTTCTCATGCATTTACAGGAAGAATTTGGCAAGAAAATTTACAAATAACGCTGATCCAAAAAAAGAGATCTGTTTTTGCCCACCAACTTGTTTCATTCTTAAATTGCAATTTAAACAAAACTAACGCTAAGATCGAAAATAGAAAATCTATTTGTTTCTTATAATTAAAGTGAATCAATCCAAGGATCGAGTTAAAAATGTTAGAAGACCAAGATATCAAAGTAAAACTATCTGCTTCAGAAGATCTGCCCTTTCAGAGAAGCTCCAAATAAAATGTGTACGGGTTAACTAGACCGGACTTCCGACCTGTTAACGTGAAAAATACATAGATTCTGATTAATTATTCCCGAAATATTACTTCACACGAATACAAAAAAGACTAAATTATAAAAGAGAGAAAATGACCAAATACGAAGATAATCCCAGAAACGGCTTAATTCAATAAACCAAGAAAAATAAACTCAAAAGCGATTTCGAGATCCGTCGATGTTCTGCCGATATTGCCTAAAATAGCCAAGCGGCACAGTTCAGCGCAGGAAATCATTCTGTCTTTTCTCATCTCAGCAGTAAACACCGAAATAATCAAGTGGGTTTGACCCACCCAGAGGGATCCATTCTCAGAATGGAACTGTTTGTTAGCGTCTTGGAGGGAGCACTTGGTTGGAGAGAACCGAGAGTTCAGTGTGTAGGTACCTGTAAAAGAGGAAGTGGTACCATTTATCGCTGCGTCTACACTAGGGATGGGGGTGGGGGTGGGGGATTGCGGGGACGGATAAACTGAGAGTGGCTCCCGAGGCTGCGGCGGGCTTATTCTGGAGAGGTCAGTGGGCCGCATTAGCTTATTTAAGCATCTCTTCAGCGCTCGAATCGGGGGTCTTGCTATTGTATCCAGCGGAGAAATATAATTTACGGCTTCCTTTAGGGAGTAATAAATTGAACTGCTCCCTTTAAGTTCCAATGCGATAACTAGTTGTCAAACGGTAGTGCTATTCAGTGTCATAACAGTAAACTGAAATAGGCGGAGAAAAAGAAAGGGACACGGCGCTGAGAGAAGAAACGAACAGAGGGACAGAGGGAAAAGATACATAGACAAGAAACTGGATTCTGGATAAATCTAAGTGTGTGACAGAGGAGAGGGAGCAAGAGAGAAGGAGGAGGCTGAGGAAGATAAAAAGTAATGGAAGAGACACAGGAGGAAAGAGAAAGTGAAGGAACAGGATAATGAAAGTGACACAATGGAAGGAGCAACGGAGGGTAAATGTAGAACACAGAAAAAGATGTGAGAAAAGTGAATGCAAGTGGAAGAAGCACGGGAAGAACACTTGAAGATGTAACCGGAAAAAATGGTTAAGCAATTTGGAAGATTTTCAACTAACCATGCAGCCATTCAAAACTGTGAAGTGGGATATTTGTAAGCTGAAGCTGTTTATTTAATTACATTTGTGAAATTGTGTGTATGTTTTTGCGTTTAAGTTTTAAGTGTACTGATTACTGAGCTTCCAGCTGTCACGTGTTCAGGAAAACAAAAGTGCCAAGGTGATGTACAGCTGCCCTCTTCCAGCACAATCACTTGGGAGCATTTCAAAAGATCTTTGACAGACGCCAATGTGAGCATGTACAGGGCAGAATAGACCTAGCTGTCAAGTCCTTCACATTTGATCAAATAAGCATGTTGAAAGGGTTGCATATAATATACAAGAGGAGCAAGGTTGCAGACTCGTCCCTTCACTAGCAATACCACACACAGTTTTGTACTCAGTGCGGTCGCACGGTTTATAATGACATTTCACAGCAAAAACATAGTTGTTATTTGCACCTTAAACTGCGGCGGCTCCGAACTGATCTATGAAGTCCTTTTCACTGGTTAAAACATGAGTTAAAGAAGCTATTATGCGTTTTTACCAGCTCCAGATGTGTCAGATTCCTTTTTACAAAAAAAAACTTCTCTCCAAAAGGAATCGACTGCATAGGCATTAACTGCCTAAGGGGCCTCACTTATTCTTTGCGATTAAATAGAGTGGCAGCTATTTGATCATAGAAAGGCATCAAATACTAGACTGCTTCCCTTTCAGATAAACACAAACATACACATTCACACGTGCACAAACAGCTGCGTATGTACTCAGTAAGGTTCCCGGGATCGTTGTTAGGCGCTCGACATGTTTCCTTTTCTTGGCCCAGAGATGCACATTATGGTCTGACATCCATCTTTGTGATGAGGCGACAAATTGAGTTCGTGCCTTCCCACATGAAAGAGGGTTGTGAGAATCAGTAGGATTCTGATACATTAATGTGAGAGAGGTGAATCAGAATAGCCTGTTGGAAAAATTTACAACAGTCCATCATCCTGAAGATCTCTCCAAATAAATTCAGTAGCCCAGTAACACAAAGATTGGAATATAAAAAAAGTATTGACAAACAAAGCATATGATGCTATTGCAATTATTATTGTCTTCAGGAGGTATTGGCATCCTTGGAACTCCATTGAACTGGTCATGATTATGCTTGGTTTGCCATTGCCTTCTGTAGGAAGGCTGATCAGGAAACTCTCCCACTCTTACCAACTGTCACCAAGTAGGAAGGAAGGATTTATAAGCTGATATTTACTCTGATTGATCACATTCTGAATAACCCTACTGGGTCAAAGCTTCAAAGTGTCTTTATGTTTTACAGCAATGATTGTGTCAGTATTGTACTATTTGCACACTTGTGATTGTCACTTCTGAATTCACCATTCCTTTGAGCCACATAGCCAGAAAATATTACTGAATTGAGGTTGGTTGGCTCGCCGAGCTGGTTTGTTGTTCCGCAGCTGTTTCGTTACCATGCTTGCTAACATCCTCAGTGCAGCCTCTGATGAAGCTTTGGTGTGTTTTCCTGCCTGGTTTTTAAACTCTGGGGTCCCTTGCGATGGATTGCCTCACTTCCGGGTTTCCTCTGTAGTGGAATGTATATGGGGTCGAGTTCAATGTGTTTATTAATAGCCTGCTTGGTAGAATGCCATGCTTCCAGGAATTCTTGTGCTTGCCTCTGCCTAGCCTGTCCCAGGATCTTGGTGTTGTCCCAGTCGAAGTCGTGGTTCTCCTTGTCCATGTGGATTGAGATGAGTGAGTATTGGTCTTGTCTTTTTGTAGCCAGTTGGTGTTCATGTACTCTCGTTGTTAGTTTCCTTCCTGTTTATCCGATGTAGTGTTTCTCACAGTCTCTGCAGGGAATCTTGTAGATGACATTGGTCCTGTCCATGGCAGGGAGTGGGTCTTTAGTTCGGGTGAGCACTTGTCGTTAGGTTGATTTGGGTTTGTGTGCCACTTTGATGCCCAGCGGTCGTAGAAGTCTTGTGGTGAGTTGTGACGTGTTCCTGATGTAGGGTAGTGTGATGAGTGTGTCGGGGCATGTAGAATCTTTCTGATGCTGTGCCTGTAGGCATCTCCTGACCCAGTTCTTTGGATATGCATTATCCTTGAACCAGGTGGGAAAACACACAGACGCTTCATCATAGGCTGCACCGAGGATGTTACCAAGCATGGTAACGGAGCATCTGCGGAAGAACAAACCAGCTCGGCGAGCCAACCAACGTCAACACCCACAACCTGAGCTACAAATCTACTCCAAAACCTTAAATATTGCTGAATGTCAAAAATCAGTGATTCGCAATTTAATAATCACATGCTGTTAAAATCTGAACACCTTCATAATCACAAGCCACAGACTATGTCTTTGACAGGCCAGTTTCTTTAGTAACTGCATATACCTTAGAAAATTTATAACAGCATTGTTGTTCACAGTGAAGTGTACCTGTCTTCATGTGGCATTCAAAGGAAGCAACTATATGACCTTAGGATGTAGGAGAAGGGGTCGATTATTCAGCCTCATAAGCCTCTGCTTTTCAATGAAATCATAACTGTTTTGAAAATCCTCAAGTCCATCCATGCCTTTTCCCATAACCCTTGACTCCCTCACTGATTAAAACGAGGTGCAAGCTTGCAAAGAGAACAGTGGTCAAACTATGGTTTGTGAGGGAAGTTAGAGAAAGTATTAGATGCAAAAAAGGAGGCATATAAATTGGCAAGAAAAAACAACAGACCTGGGATTGGGAATAGTTTAGGATTCAACAATAGAGGAACAAGTGATTGGTTCAGAAGGACAAAATAGAGTACGAGAGAAAACTTGTGGGGAACATAAGAACTGATCTTATGAGGTTCTGTATTTATGAAAAGAGAAAAAGATTAGTGGAAAATAAGTCGGTCCCTTACAGTCAGAAAATGGGGAATTTATGATGGTGAACTAAGAAATGGCTGATAAACTAAATTCATACTTTGCCTCTGTCTTCACAAAAGAGGACACAAATAACATCCCAGAAATGATGGGGATCACAGGGTTGAGTGAGATGGTAGAGCTGAAGCAAATCTGTATTAATAGAGAAACGGTGATGGAGAAATGGTATTGGAGGCTGATACATCCCCAGGGCCTGATGATCTACTTCCCAGAGTACTTGAGGAAGTGGCCCTAGAAATAATGGATGTATTAGTGATCATCTCCCAAGATTCTTTGGACACTGGAACAGTTCCTTTGTTTGGAGGCTAACTGATGTAACCCCTCTGTTTAAAACAGGAGGTAGAGAGAAAACAAAATTAATTACTGGTGAAATAAAACAAAGAACTGCAAATGTTAGAAATCAGAAACAAAAACAGAAATTGCTGGAGAACCTGAGGAGGTCTGGCAACATCTGTGGCGAAAAAGCAGAGTTCAAAAGTTTTGAAGAAGGGATACAGTACCTGAGATATTAACTCTACTTACTAGAAACCAGTCAGTCTAACATCAGTAATGGGGAAGATGATGGAATCCATTAACAAGGGTTTCATAACAAAGCACTTAGAAAACAGTGGCAGAATCATACACAGTCAGCATTAATTTACAAAAGGGAAATTCTTCAACAATGTAATCAGTAGAATTGATCAGGGGGAGCCAGTAGACATGATTTATTTGGACTTGCAGAAGGCTTTCAATGAAGTCCCACGTAAGAGATTAATGTGCAAAATTAAAGTACGTGAAATTAGCGGTAGTGTATTGAGATGGATAGAAGATTGGTAAGCAGACAGGAAACAACAGAATAAAATGGTCTTTTTCTGAATGACAGGTAGTGACTAGTAGGCTACTGAAGGGATCAGTACTCGGACTTGAGCTATTCACAGAATGTATTAATGATCTAGATGAGGGAACTAAATACAATACCTCAAAATTTGCAGTTGACACAAAGCTGGGTGGAAGGGTGAACTCTGAGGAGGCTGCATTAGCAGTGCAATTTGGACTGGTTGACTGAGTAAGCAAATACATGGCTGATGTAATATAACGTGGATAAATGCGATGTTATCTACTTTGGCAGCAAAAATAGGAAAGTTGTTGTTTGAATGGCTGTAAATTGGGAGAATGGAATGCTCAATGAAATCTGGGTGTCCTTGTGTACCAGTTGCTGAGAGTAAGTGTGCAGGTGCAGTAGGCACTAAAGAAAACAATAATGGGAAGGTTAGATTACAAGAACAAGGATGTCTTTGCAAATATACAAGGCACTGGTGAGGCCCCAGCTGGGATATTATGTCCAGTTTTGGTCTCCTGATCTCAAGAGGGATTCCTTGGTAATAGAGAGTAAGCAGTTAAGGTTTACCATATTGATTCCTGTGATGGCAGGACTGATGTATGAGATGAGATTGAGTCAGTTAGGATTGTATTCCTTGGAGCTTAGAAGAATGACGGGTATCTAATTGAAACCTATAAAATTGTAACAGGACTAGATAGGTTAGATGTAGGAAAGATGTTCCTGATGGTGGGAGAGTCCAGAACCAGAGGTTATAGTTTAAGGATATTGGGTAAGCCTTTTACGACTGAGATGAGGAGAAATTTCTTCACGCAGAGAGTGGTTGAGGCCAGAACATTGTGTTTTTCAATAAGTAGGCAGATACTGCAGTTGCGGCTAAAGGGATCAGAGGATATGTGGGAAGTGTGGAATTACCTTGATGATCAGCCTTCATCATGTTGAATGGCGGAACAGCTTCAAGGGGCCTAATCCTGCTCCTATCTTCTATGTTTCTTTCTCCTGTTAAATAATATTTGGCTCTTCCAATCTTCCTGCCAAACTGCATAACGTCACATTTTCCCATATTACGTTCCAACTGCTAAGCTATGGCCCATTCACTTGACCTTTTATATCCCTCTGTAGACTCATTGTGACATCTGTAAACTTAGCTTGTACGCATTTACTTTCCTCATCCAAATCATTAAGGTATATTGTAAATAATTACAGCTTCAGCACTGATTCCATAATACTCCATTAGTTACAGGTTGTTATCCTGGAAATGCCCCTCATCCCTTATCCCAACACTCTGTTTTTATTGTTAGCCAGTCTCTATCCATGCTGAGATACTATCTCCAACACTATGTGCTGTTATCTTTTTAGGTGGCCTAACATGTGCCTTACCTAACGTCTCCTGGAAATTGAAATACCCATTACTTACCCATCATCTATCCACTTGTCACCTCCTCAAAGAATTGTAATAAATTTGTCAAGCATGATTTCCCCTTCATGAGGTCATACCAACTCTGCTTGCTTCTTTATGTTTTTCTAAATACTCTGCTACTACATAATTTATAATAGACTCGTACATTTCCCATAATAGATGTTAAGCTAACCGGTGTATGGTTACCTTTTCCTTTGTCTTTCAATTTTTGATTAGTTACAATGTGAATAAAATAATTGGCAGTTTTCTAATTCTCCAACACTTTTCCAGAATCAAAAGATTCTTGGAAGATTACAGCCAGTATCTCTGCCATTCCTGAAACTACTTCTTTTAATATCCTAGGATACATCCCATCAGATCAAAGGGACTTATCGGTCTTTAGCCCCATTAGTTTTCTGAATACTTTTTCTCCAGTGATAGCTATTGCATTTATTTCCTCTCCCTCTTTGCCCCTTGATTATTTAGTATCTTTGGAACACTACTGGTGTCTTTTACCATGAATACTAAAGCAAATTATTTGTTCTACTTCTCTTCTATTTGCAGGTTCTCTATTATTATTTCCTCAGCCTCATTTTCTAAGGAGTCTATGTTCACTTTGGCCTCTCTCTTTCATTTTATTTGAAGAAGCTCCTGTTGCCTGCCTTGATATTACTTGCACGTTTACTCTCAACATTTACTTTCCTCTTCCTCGTTTTTTGGGAATCTTTTGTTGGTTTCTTAAACTTTCCCAATACTCTATCCTATTTCTAATCTTTGTCCCATTGTATGTGTTTTATTAAATTTGATGCTATTCTTAACATCTTTGGTTAACCGTGGTTGGATTATTACTCCCTAGAATCCTTTCTTTTCAATGGGATTCTCATTCAGTAAATATTGACTTCTTTCCTGAAGATGGATCTGACTGAAATTTTATTATGAACAGTAGAGCTGGGCGACCAGATTTCTGGCAAATACGAAGTATTCTTAAAGGAGAAAGGTAAGAAGAAGAGCTGCTAGTCATCTTGATGACATTGTCCAGGACCCAATTTCATTTCTAGATGAACAGAACAATAATTGAGGATGCTGGACCAATTATGGGATAAAGCTGAATGGCTGCTGTTTCTTTGTTTTGCCTTTCCTGTAATTTTCTTTCTTGTTTCTGTTTATTGAGCAAAGTGGAAAAGTGAATATAATAGGCACACAGAGAAATATTTATGTCATATTTTATGATGTTAATGTTCTTGATATTGAAATGTATATCAGTTTACATTCTTTCACCAAAATGTTAATTATTGTAATTTGTAATTAATTATGAAATAAATATATTATTATACCCAAGGAAAGACCATGGAATTACCATACAACAGTTATCAATATACATACTGCTCTAGAAAAATATGTTGACATAAAACTGGGTTTACTCTTTTAAGCTCTGTTCATTTAGTGATTGATGTGGCAACTATTAATGTCTTGATATGGAATGGAATACAGACAAAAATATATAATGATGCGTTGCTTGAGGCATTTAATGAATAGAGCTGGAAGAATTTCTTATTTGGGATTGAATTGAGGGTTATCAATAGTGGTAAAATGAATTTATTAGCATATAAAGATTGGTAGTTCCTGATGGAAAAGAGATGGTTAGAAAAAAAAAGCAATAATTGTGTGTGAAATATAGGCTGTAATAATTGTAAATATTTTACAGGTTTTTTTTTGTTTTTTTATTTCTAAGTAAGAAGATTCTACATAATCTTACCTCAGAGAAATGAATGGATTGTACAGTTCCCATGATAGAATGGACTGTAAGCCAAAGCAATAGGTTGGAAAGGGAAAAGCAGACACATCTATCAGACCTAATATCTCAGATAAATCTGAAGTCACATCTATTGAGTGACATGCTTGTAAACATATTCAATGTTATTATGAGGACACAGCTACAGGAATAATTTTATAAAAGGAAAGATTCCACATGGAATATCCTGCAAACGCCAAAGTGGGACACCAAAGAACTCTCAATTTTTCTATCATGGTGTCACTGGCTCTTTAATGTGCACTTGAATCACTGGAATAAGCAGATACAGACTTAATTGTACATTTAATTTGATTCTAACAGTGCAACACCAATTTTTCATCACACAGATGATTTATATGGATTAGTTAATCTTGAACCAATAATCTCCTGACACAAAGGTGAAAGTACTCCAAACTGTAACAAGCTCAATAAGCCAAATTGCTTTCTTGCACTCCATGTTTTCTTAAGTTCACATGCAATATGTCATTCACAGTGTAAATTACTTGTAATTTTTAATATAATTCAAGAAATATCCAAGATGAATCTCATTTGAAGTGATGTCAATAGTACATCATGATAGTCAAAACACAAATATTGATTTATATCTATAGCTCCATTGATCAATGAAACAGTTATTTCCCCAATAGACAAAACGGTTCCAGATTTAAGAATAAACATGTATCCACATGCTGATATTGTTTAGAAAATAAACAGGTTCATAACATTTATGGCTAAATGCAGCTCAGCTGTGTCTGTTGGAGAGTCAGTTATTTTTTCCATAAAAATTATTAAAATATGGCTCTAGCTGACATGATGCAAACCCAGAGTTCCTGCAAGGGTCTTGCTACAAATAATTTTGAAGTTCGTCAATAACAGGACTTCATTGTGTTCAATAGTTACTAATGTCAGAACTACAGCATATCAATGTTCAAAATAGAGAAAAATATATTACAACCACCTTTTTTGACAATTCAGTCCATGTACAGTTACCAGTCCATGTCAGTGCTTATGCTCCACATGAACATTCTCCCATCTTTCCTCATGTAAATTGATTGTCAAACTCCCTATTCTCTTCTCCCTCACATGCTTGTTTAGTTTGTTCTTAAATGGACTTCAAAATTTGCTACAACCATCTCCTGTTGTAGTGAGTTCAATCCCCTTAAGTTTCTTTTGAATTCCCGATTGGAATTTCTAGCACCTGTTATAGCCCCTATTTAAGATCTTTCTTCACAAGAAGATTATTCAGGTAAGGGTAGATCCATTCCAAGAATGTATTGGAACTAAAGCCAGAACTCCAAGGGTAGTGAAGGGGATGGAAAGTTTGATGAAAAAAAGAGAATAGTTGAGGCATTTCTGATGAATTCTTCAAGTTGAAAGCAAGCCAAGTACAAGAAGGTGAGATGGGAGTGAACAGGAACATAAGGCTGACAAAGAGACTACATGAGAATAGAATGACAATTTGCATGAAAAGGAACCCACAAAAAGTCTATTTGCAGGTAAATAGTGAAAAGGTAGAAACAAATGGGTTGTGTCTTATAAGGAACACAAAGAGGATGCTATATGCTTAGAGACTAGTACATAACTAGAGTAATTGTGTTGGTGTTTAGTAAAGAAGAGGATGCTGACAAAATATTGATAGAGACAGACAGGACAGAGATAGCAGCTAAGAAGAAAATTGATTGGCAGGATGTACTGGAGTGCTTAAGAAAAAATAAGTCCCCTGGTCCAGATGGTTTGCCCCCAAGGTTGCTAAGGAAAATGGAGATGGAGATCACAGAAGGACTGATCATAATCTTACATTCTTCCCTAGGTACAGGAAAGATGCCAGAAAATTGGTGAGAGTAGCGAATATGAAACCTTTCTTCAAGAATATGTGAAGTTTCTAGACTCTATGGACTAGCACGTTAAATATCACTGTTGGGGAAAGTTTTAGAAACAAACATCGAGGGAAAAATAAACAGGACTTAGAGACATTTGAGTAAATTAAAAGACCCAACATGGATTTGTAAAAGGCAGATTGCAGTTGTTAAATCTAATCAAGTTTTTAATGAAGTAACAAAGAAGTTGTCTGTATTTATTTTAAGTAAGTGTTGACAATATACCACTTAAAAGGCTGACTAATGAAACTGAGGCTCAAGGAAGAGCAAAGTCAATATCTCATTGGATAGTCAAAAAAAAGCTTAAGAACAGAAAACAATGGGTTGTGGTAAATGAGCAACAAAAACAGAAGTTGCAGGAAAAGCTCAGCAGTTCTTGCAGCATCAGTGAAGAAAAAAATCAGAGTTAACATTTCAGGTCCGGTGACTCTTCCTCAGTTTGAGATGCTGCCAGATGCTACCAGACCTGCTGAGCTTTGCCAGCAACTTCTGTTTTTGTTCCTGATTTACAGTACCCGCAGTTCTTTTGGTTGTGGTAAATGGTTGTTTTCAGATAGTGGTGCTCCTCAAGGGTCAGTCCCAAGTCTAATGTTTTTTCAATATATATAGTGACGTGAATGTTGGAGTACAGAGTGAAATTTCAAAATTTCTTGATCAGAACGAATCTAGAGATGCGGCAATAGTCTGGATGATACCAATCAACCACAATATCACATACGTAGATAAGTAGGATGGGCAGACAACTAGCACTTCGAACTGAAGGCAGAGGAATATGAAGTTATACATTTTCACAGAAGAGACAGGGAGAGGAAATATCAATTTAATAACACGGTTCTAAACAGGATATAGGGACAGAGGGAGCATTGCAACCAGATGCAGGACAGGACATTGTGCAAATTGCAAAATATCGAAGAAAGAGGTATTGAATATAAAAACAGAAAGTTAATCTGAACTTTTACAAGACTTTGTCAAGGCAATAGCTAGAGTACAGCAAATTGTACTGGTCGCTCATTATAGGAAAGATGCCAGAGTCATTGAGAGAGTACAGAAGGAACTAATCAGAATGTTGCCAGGGATGAGGAATTTTAGCTACAAGATTAAGTTGGAAAAGTTGGTGTTACTCGCCTGAAGCAAAGAAAAGTGAAGGGAGATTTGATTGAGATGTTCAATGTTATAACAGGTTCAGATAATGTGGAGAAAGAAAAGTTATCTTCTTTGACTGGAAATGTTTTTATGCAGTGTGTAGCAATGACCTAGAACTGGCCCACAAGAATAGCTAAAGTAGAGGTAATGAATGATTTTAAAGGAAAAGTGGAAGAACAATTGAAGGAAATAAACTTGCAGGATGATGAGATTAGAACTGGAGAAATGACATTGATTCAACTGCTATTGGGAGGGTTGGCATGGGCCCAATGTGTGAAATGGGCACTTTACATGCTGTAATGAGTCAATGCATTGATAACCTATGGATCCTTGAATATGCACTCAGATTATGATCATGCGCTTAACAAAAGTAAACACAGGGAGTCGGTTCTGTGCCTTCAAAAGTTGAGTTACCACACTAACAGCAATTTTGATTCATTCTCAATTACTAGAGAATGCACATTATATTGTACAATAGGCAGCTGACAAAGTTACGCAGTCAGCTCAACTTGCAGTGAGTTCAGCAATAGAAGAATACAAGTTTTAGACAGCCATCTAACTCTGTTTCCAGGTGGATAGTTTTTCAGTTTAAGAGAACAAGCGAAAGAATTGCTTCTCAGAATATTAAAATGGCTCCGTGATGCTTGAAAATTTACCAGGAGATCCAATCAAATATCTGGACACTGTTAAAATATAGCATTTACCACAGCATTGCAAAACCTAAGCAATATGATATTACCTATTAGAAGTGTTCTCATTTTAGCATGCTCAGTAATGAGGATGTCAACCTGACTCCTGAATTATGCAAACAGATTTGTTTCGGTGCACATCTCAAAATGACTTTCGTCAAGACAAAAACTGTCATGTAATGGCACTTTTAAAGAATAAATGGGAGGTAAACATTTTTAATGGATTTCTTAAAAAAAAGATTGATTGCTTTTATAACTATATGTAATTATAAGACAGCATGCAAATTATAATTATCAGAACTGAGTATATTTTGCAATTTTGATTTGTAGTGCGTAGGTGTGTATAATGCTATAAACTTTAATGTTTAGAGCCCCTTGCACCAGTGTCCTTCTGCTAAATGAGATAACGTTAGTGAAAATAAAAGTCATTGTCTATTTTAAAAATAGTATGATAAAATTATTGCAGATAGGCCACACAGGCTATGTTAGATCACTTTCCTGATATTTATCCAGTATAACTTGCAGACCCATCAGAGCACAGCACAGCCCAACACATCTTCAATGTCTCTTTCCCAGCTTTTTGTTTCAATTAATCTGCCTAGAAGTCTATTACATGAGATAACTGTTTCTGAAGAATATTATTGGTGTATATCTTTTTTGCTAGTTTAAACCATGCACTGCTGTCGGCCTACTGTCACAATTACAAACATAGAAAATAGACAGGAGTAGGCCACTTTAGCCTTCAATCCTGCTCCACCATTCAATATGATATGGCTGCTCATCCTCCTCAGTATCCTGTTTCCGCTTTCACTCCATACCCTTTGATCTCTTTAGTCCTAAGAACTACATCTAACTCCTTCTCAATGTTTTGGCCAAAACCGCTTTTCTGTGGCAGATAATTCCACAGGCTTACTACTCTCTGGTTGAAGAAAATATTTCTCAGCTCAATCCTAAATAGCCTCCCCCATATCATTAGACTGTTCAAGGCCCGAAACGTCAGCCTTCCTGCTCCTCTGATGCTGCTTGGCCTGCTGTGTTCATCCAGCTCTATACCTTGTTATCTTATTAGATTGTGACCCTTGTTTCTGGAGTCCCCAGTTATCAGAAACATCTTTTGTATGTTTACCCTGTTTAGCCTGTTAGAAGTTTGTAGGTTTTATTAGAATCTTCTTCATTCTTCTAAACTCCAGAGAATATAGTATGCTTTTCGGAGGGTCAGTGTAGACTTGATGGGCTGAATGGCCTGCTTCCACACTGTAGGGATTCTATAATTCTATGATAAGTTGGAATACTCTAGAGTTGGGCATGGCTGGCTTTGGGAACAGGCCAGATGAGGGGTACAAGCTCACCTGGACTCCAGATAAAAAGTTGAAGTTGTGGATAATTGCCTGACCCTAAATTCATAATTACAACATTGATGAGATCAGTAGCAGAGCACCTAGGAATATAAACTATTTCACAATCTGTCTACACTTTAAAAGAACTTAATTAATGGTAAAGTGCTTTGAGACGTCCAGTGATCATAAAAGGCACTACATAAATGCAAGTCATCTATTTTTGCTGGTGAAAACTTAGGTTGTCTCAGTTGGGTTGTCAGAAATTGTAAATAATCAGGGCCACAGTGCTGGAGTAAACAGTAACACTAAAGCTCACAGAGTTGAATTTCATTTGTATATGTGTGTGAAAGTTACTTTACTGAAATAATTACAGAATACTGACTGCATCCAGATACAATTTGGAAATTAGCTTGTTATTTATTTGATAAAAAGATAACCATAATTTGGAAAGGAAGAAACAAATAAGGGAAATATTGTCAAGTGCATCCAGTCACACACGTATGTCGAGGGCCGCTCTTCCAATTTGAAAGTAAAGTGAACAGGCAGTCCATCAACCTCTGCTCATTCAACACCCAAATTAGCCCAGATGTAGTGTTATTTGATAGCATTAAATCACTCATTAATTGCATTCTGTAGCAGTTTACATGCTTATGCTGATGCGCACTTGCCTATTCGACAATCTGTTGTATTGCTAGGTCAATTCAAATGGTAATACTGTAACAAGAGTAGGTCACAGATGTCCCTGACAAATAATGAATAGTTAACGAGAAATCACAAGCTTTTCAGGCAGGAAACCGTCATGGCTTTCAAGGTTAAGTAACTAGTATTCATTTTTTTACTCTGTTGTCCCCAGTATACTACTCTAATAGTTTTAGTAAATGTTGATGTCTGCCTTTAATCTAAAAATTGTTAGTGACACACTTTTAATTGATTTGGAAATTAAATTGGCATATTTCTCAAAGTAAAGGCTCTTCAGTTCATTAAATAGCATGGTTGGGGGAAGGGATTAGTAATTAGGCTTATTATTATTCAAAAAGAAACAAAAAAGGTGCTGGAACGAATTCATTTTGAGATGTTAATATGTAAATAAAGTTGAGATTCTGTTAGACTCCTATATATTGGCATTTATTTAAATTAACTGTTCTGTGTGGCCTTCTGTGTTGGCTTCAGAAAGAACGTTCTGTGGATTTGATGGGATCAAAATAAAATTAGGAATAGGGAGAAGGAAAGTGAGAGGAAGCCGGTTTCCCACATTGTTATATTTATAACTGTTATTATTTTGGACGTCATCACTTTTGGACTTGTCAGTCTGGTGTTTGAGTAGGTGTCTGAATATCTATAAAATGTCAATTAAACATCAAATTCAACATTTTAATATGGCATTGCTTTTAAATATAGTTATCCCTTCTGCTTTGAATACATTGGTGGCAAAATTGGTTTTTTTGGTATATCAACAGAAGATCATAAATTGGAAGCCTGTTTTACAACCTATGATTGATTCCAACATTAAAAAAAGGATTGTAATGCAAGATAACAAGGTGTGGAGCTGGATGAACACAGCAGGCCGAGCAGCATCATAGGAGCAGGAAAGCTTGACGTTTCGGGCCTAGACCCTTCATCAGAAATGGGGGAGGGGAAGAGGGTTCTGAAATAAATAATGCAAACTGTCGATTCACTAATATCTACTTAAATGGATTTCACTTTTGTTGATTCTTTGTTATGTAGAGTTCCATGGATACTAAACACCCTTTCGTACTTCAACCAAGAACCCATTATTCAGTATGGACATTGATAGTTTGACAACTGTCCAAAAAGGAGTGACACGTCTGTTTGTTCCCATTTCTTTAAATCCATTTATGCTCAGGCCAATTTTTGTACTCCTATCAACACCTGACCAAAGATTAACCAATTTTGCACAGACCTTGGATTTAGACAGAGATGTTCCTAATCCAAGTGGCTCAGATACTCTTCTTGGGTACTTTGAATGAACCTGTTCAGACATGTCATGTCATATATCTCAGATGGGTGGGACTTGGTTCCAGATCTTGTGGGTCCAGAGATAGGGACACTTCCACTGCATCACAACAGCCCTGGAATTCTCTTTTCATATTCTTTCTGAAAACAATTAAAATAAGTAAGTGATCAATCCTTTTAATGTTTATGTATCAAAAACAAAATCGAAGGAAACTTAAGAAATTGAAATATAATTTGGGGATTAATTATAAACTCAAGCCTCCCCTCTGACAACAGAAGACCTCAAGTGTTCTGGTGGGCTCTATGTGCTTTCTGTCCAGGGACACCCAGATCGGGATATAACCTGGAAGAAAGGCATGACTTCAAGTCTGATGACCCCCTCAACAACCCTCTGCTTGAATATGTCAATGGCCACTTTGTCTAGACCCCAAAGCAGGATAATAAGGAGGTCTTCTGATTTGGCCACCCCTTTCTTCACTCAGTGACCAAAGATCAAGACTGTGGGGCTCTAGTGCAGCCAGAAGGTGAGGGGTAGATGCTTAAAATAATAAAAATACTTTCGCCTCATGCTACCTATATAAAAGTTGTGACAGCCTATTTGGTGCTTTAGTCTTTAAGTGTTGCTTGAATCCACAATCTTCAAACTTGGAAGCCTCTGCACTCATTACTGAGTCAAACTCAGATTAAATCTGAGATAGTAGGAACTGCCGATGCTGGATTCTGACATAACAAGTTGTGGAGCTGGAGGAACACAGCAGGCCAGGAACACAGATGAGCAGGAAAACTGAAATTTCGGGTCTGGGCCCTTCTGCTAATGCTGCCTGGCCTGCTGTGTTCCTCCAGCTCCACACCTTGTTATCTCAAACTAAATCTCCCTTTATACTCATTGGATAAACATTTAATTAAAGTCAATTAAATCACATTAGAGCAAATTAAAATTTTGAAGAGGCACTGTAACAAAGTTTAAATTTTCAGACCAAATTTAAAAGTAGATTATAATTTTGGTTTGAGCAAATATACTGCATTCCAGCCTCTCTGGTACCCACCAGTTGCTGAAGACATCAAGAGTACGAATGGATGACATAGATCCTCTCTCTCCCAAGACACCCAGGTGCAGAAGTAAACATGGAAGAGAGACAGGCAGTCAGGGTTAATGGTCCTCTTCATGGTCTGCTGCCTGCGTCACTTTGGGCACATGTGAGGAGGTCCTCTAATCTGCCAAACCCCTCTCTCCTGGATTACCAAAGATCAGGAGCATTGGGCTGAAGTGCAGTGAATAGTTGAGAAGTAGCTCCTTCAATTCAAGAGGAACTCTAATCTATATAAAAATCATGAGCCTGATTTGGTGCTCAAGTCTTGAAGTTGTGCATGAAGCCATTACTTGCAGACTTGGAGACAACCACTTGGGTCACTGAGCCAAGTTCAGAGTACATCTCCCCTAATTTATCTGCTCTAGGTACTTAAGCAATCAATGCCCTCCAACTGTATATTCTTAACTTAAATATTATAATTAATATGGCATTCACAGACACTAAGATGAAGGCATGGAAGATCAAGCCATGTGAGCTACTAGTGTCCAGTTACAAAACAGCACCAGATACCTGAAATGTTAACTTTGTTCCTCTCTCAATAGATGATGCCTAAAACACTGAGCATGTCCAGAATTTTCTTTATGCAACCGAACAAATATGTTTCTTAACTATGAATTTATGAAAAAAATGGAGTGAGGAACACATGTAAGTTTATAAAATGATAAATGGAAAAATAACCACAGAAATAAATTTAATGTAGGTGTCAAGATCATCATTTGTATCTGATGAATGAATCAGTCAATTGTTATTTTCATTGGATAGAATTTTGCATTTTACTGTTGTTTGGGGATTAATTGATGACTAAATAACATAATTTATATTCTTTTTACATGGATGTACTTATTTTGAGCATTGTTATCAATGGTAATCAGATTCCATTATTCCATCAATTGTGATAACAGTTAAAAAATCACTGTGATTCTAATTAAAAATAATTTATGGTATTTATCTCTGTGCATTTATACACTTTCTTTGCTCCTTCTTCACTGCACTTTAATTCAACAATTCAACACCTTGCTCCCACTCTGATCTTTCTGTCTTTGTTCTGCTACAGCTTTCCACTGAAGCAGCATGCAAACTCGAGAAACAGCTTTCATTTTTCAACTCAATACAACCTTCTGGACTCAGCACTGAGTTCAACAATTTTAGATTGTAACCTCTTACCACATTTTGTTTTGTTTTTCTTTTCTGGTTTACTTTTCTCCTGTTCCTCTCTTATTTTCTTTCCTTTCATTTGGATGACAAGTATCCAGGATCCTACTACTGATTTCTCCTCTTGACTAATCTTTTTTTTCTTTATTTGTCCAATTACCACTCCTATTGTTCTTGCAACGTGAAACCTGACATTTGATCTCTCCTGCCTTCCACCTTTTCACAGATTTTCCATTTTCTTCTTCTTGTTCCCATCCTCCCCTTCACTTGCTCAAAACCAATTAGACTCCTAATATTTGAGATAACAAGCTGTGGGGCTGGATGAACACAGCAGGCCGAGCAGCAT